>OW240920.1:20013885-20173845 GCA_933207985.1 Pelobates cultripes
CACTAGGAGATATGGAATCAAGGTTAATAGAATGTGTGGGGGTATAAAACATACAGAGAGGGGAGGAGCACTAGGAGATATGGAACCAAGGCTAATAGAATGTGGGGGGGTATAAAACATACAGAGAGGGGAGGAGCACTAGGAGATATGGAACCAAGGCTAATAGAATGTGTGGGGGTATAGAGCATACAGAGAGGGGAGGAGCACTAGGAGATATGGAATCAAGGTTAATAGAATGTGTGGGGGTATAAAACATACAGAGAGGGGAGGAGCACTAGGAGATATGGAACCAAGGCTAATAGAATGTGGGGGGGTATAAAGTATACAGAGAGGGGAGGAGCACTAGGAGATATGGAACCAATGCTAATAGAAGGTGTGGGGGGGGTATAGAGCATACAGAGAGGGGAGGAGCACTAGGAGATACGGAACCAAGGCTAATAGAATGTGTGGGGGTATAAAGCATGGGCCAGAGAGGGAGGGGCACTAGGAGATATGGAACCAAGGCCATTAGAATGTGGTGGGGGTAGGAGCATACAGAGAGGGGAGCACTAGGAGATATGGAACCAAGGCTAATAGAATGTGCGGGGGTATAAAACATACAGAGAGGGGAGGAGCACTAGGAGATATGAAACCAAGGCTAATAGAATGTGGGGGGGTATAAAGCATACAGAGAGGGGAGGAGCACTAGGAGATATGGAACCAAGGCTAATAGAATGTGTGGGGGGTATAAAGCATACAGAGAGGGGAGGAGCACTAGGTGATATGGAACCAAGGCTAATAGAATGTGTGGGGGTATAAAGCATACAGAGAGGGGAGGAGCACTAGGAGATACGGAACCAAGGCTAATAGAATGTGTGGGGGGGTTTAGAGCATACAGAGAGGGGAGGAGCACTAGGAGATACGGAACCAAGGCTAATAGAATGTGTGGGGGGTATAAAGCATACAGAGAGGGGAGGGGCACTAGGAGATATGGAACCAAGGCTAATAGAAGGTGCGGGGGTATAAAGCATACAGAGAGGGGAGGAGCACTAGGAGATATGGAACCAAGGCTAATAGAAGGTGCGGGGGTATAAAGCATACAGAGAGGGGAGGACCACTAGGAGATATGGAACCAAGGCTAATAGAATGTGTGGGGGTATAGAGCATACAGAGAGGGGAGGAGCACTAGGAGAAATGGAACCAAGGCTAATAGAAGGTGCGGGGGTATAGAGAATACAGAGAGGGGAGGAGCACTAGGAGATATGGAACCAAGGCTAATAGAATGTGTGGGGGTATAGAGCATACAGAGAGGGGAGGAGCACTAGGAGATATGGAACCAAGGGTAATAGAATGTGTGGGGGGTATAAAGCATACAGAGAGGGGAGGAGCACTAGGAGATATGGAACCAAGGCTAATAGAATGTGTGGGGGTATAGAGCATACAGAGAGGGGAGGAGCACTAGGAGATATGGAACCAAGGCTAATAGAATGTGGGGGGGTTATGTGACATGCAGGGAGGTATAAAGGTGATGTGCATTGAAACGGTAAACTGAGACCAATAGAATGTGAAAACGAATATGTAATGTACATGGACAGATAGAAGACTGCAGTAGGAATCAGCAAACCAAGGACTGACATGTAATGCATTCTACTGTCCAAGTGTAATACCATATGAGGGACTTACGGGTACACCAGCAGATCCGCCTGGCCCAATGGGACCTGTGACACCAGAAATACCCTGTAGGAAAAAGGAAGAAAGTGTAAGGATCAGTCCTGAACATGGCAGTTAATGTATCTTAATAACATCTTATCATAATCATGGTATATTGTTTCTGGAATCTGGTACTCACTGTCTCTCCTTTCTGTCCCGCTGTACCATGTGGTCCTGGCAGGCCTCGGTCTCCCTTTTCTCCTTGCTCTCCTGCAGGTCCAATCAAACCGATAAGTCCAGGATGACCCTGAACAAGAAATACACAAAGAAAAATAATGTTACCACGTGGCATTCGGAGGGACACCACAGATACAAGAGATGCAGCCCAGACTTTCTGTGGCTGTCCAATTACAGACTTCCCAGTGCAGTTCAATGAGAAGTCTTTGCAAGTTACGTGCTCTGGGCACTTCACACATAAAGTATTTCAGCAAGCTAAAGTGATTTAGGTTTTTGTCTCGCCCACACTTGTATATGTCTTCTTTAAAATGAGCCAGCCAGAAATACACATCCCAGTCAAAAAAACACTTTCAAACTATGCGTATAAAAAAAAAACCAAAAAAACAAACAAACCGTGAAGTTACTTTCACATCTTAAATACGATGGTCAGATTTGGATCATCAAAAATTTTGGACCATATCATTTTCTAGTTAATATTCAGCATAAATGCATTTCAGGTAGCTAGAACGTATTAAATTATTTCTAATCTGTGCCTGAAAGTATTGATCCATCCTCGAATTTTTTTTCGTGGAATCTTAATCATTGCATTCAACTCCACAGGTAAACCCCGGATTGATCAATTCACTCAGTTACAGATTAAAAAGCATGTCATTAATTTGTACCATCTGAAACACATCTGTTAGTTCATCCAGGTTATAGAATTATTGTAGAGACATTCTCTTAGCTATGCATTCAGACCAAGATCCAATCAGTTAAATTAGTATATTGACCATTATTAATATGTGTGAAATTTGCGTTTTTACAAGCACATATGCCAGTAAAAAACATCTACATTATAGGCAATAATCTATATATCGTGTTAAGCAAATTACTAAAATGTATAATTTACCATTTTAAAATGTTTTCTTTTACCGCTCTGTCAAACATTACGTATATGTTTTCTTTAGTTTGGTTTTCCATTATATATATGTTATATCCTATTATTTTTTACCTTTTTACTATTTACTTGTACTTCCTATACAATATTCTATATGAATTCCCAGCAAATGTATATCATTATCCTGCATGGTCATGTGATCGCAACCGCAGTCAAGTGATCATGACATCATTTCAAGATAAAAATTGTTTGCAGCTTCCCCATATAACTGTGCCAGACATCAATATAATACCATTTGAAAAAGCCTCTAGGAGAAAAGCGTTGTGGATTGTTTTATCTTTTATTTTACAATAAAGCTGCTTTGGGTTTAATTATTACTGGATCCACTAGATATATTTTTGGCATTGTTTTGTTTAAAAAAAAAAAATCCTATTGAAGCAACTTCCTGTTGAATTTGGACATCTAATCTTTGGTGGGGATTAGCCACCTACACTGAAAATATTGAGCAGTGTCATTGCTCTGCTAAATGTTAGTATGGTTTCCATATTTTTAAATACTTTGTTAAACAGTGAACACTATATTTTGTTCTTGTTTATCTTGCCTTTGGTTTCACCTGCACTACCTAAGAAACAGTGACCAAGAGATATCCCTTGGACAGGGATTGTACCGCCATACGCCTAATACTGTGAGCTGATTTTGTCATTTCATACTCATCAAGGAAAAACTATAACAGCCATGTGGCTTATGGCACCTAAATCCATTGCTGGGGATTGTACCACTATATGCCTAAGAAAATGTAACTGGACTGAAGCTCCATATCATGTGAGTGAAAATGCTGTACCTGAGTTTTGTGTGTCTCCACTTACAAAGAAGTATTGCACCATTGTGTTTAGTTTTCTGTTTTCTGTTCACATATACTCACAGACCAAAACTCATATGATATAACAAGCAAGTTATCTGAACCATAACCTGTGAATTTCCTCATAAGTTTGTGTTGTAAAAATAAGTATCTCTTCTATTAGGTGCAACCTGATTTATTTTGTTTGTTATACCAACAACGTATATGGTTGCCTATCTTTTACCCAAGTGACATGGTGGCAGCGCAGCCACACGCTAAGAAATGAAGAATGGTGGAGAAAGAATCAATTTTTATTGAAGTATTTTATTTGATAAATACATTTGCTTGCAATATTGAACTTTTATATGACTTCCACGGTAACCTTGCTAGTCATACTTTTTATGCATGAGAGGTTCAGATTATATTCCAATTTTGTAGCTCTCCCCTCCAAGCCTTTTTTTGTAGACTTGATAACACTAGCCTTTTTATTATGTAATATGATATGTAAAACGGCAATAAATGAATATTTATGCCCTCAGACAATTCAATCTCCAGCTTAGAGCAAAAATCCTGAACTCAAAATGTTTGAATTGTAGGACACTAAGATCCCAAGCAGGGATGTATTTACTATGATATGTATCTTGTATAATACACTATGTTTCATTGTGTAGTGTGTGCCACTCAGATGTTATTTGTTGATCAGTTTGTATTCCATGTTTATTTTGTATAATAGCAAGTTTTGTGCATGTAATGTGCCAGGTCTACATGTTAGGTTACATTAAATGTAATCTGATTAAATATCTTAATGTTTTACCTTCTCTCCTTTGGCTCCTGTATCTCCCTTCAGCCCAGGCAATCCAGGGGGTCCCTGTGAAACACACATATTTATTTTAGCATAATATGATCATAGTATGTAGACATAAACGCGAACACACACAAACACAAACATAAACACTCAAAGAAATCAATCACTTACCACAGGTCCAGGGGGTCCAGGCTGCCCTGTTGATCCAGGACGACCTTGTTCTCCCTGCAACAAAGAAAGTAGAATCAGAGTTTGGTGTGACCGTATGATATATGTTTCTATATTGCAATGTAAGTCTTTCGTCAGACCAGCATTAAAATGGCATGCTAATTAGAACACAGGCAGAAATTACAGGATCCATTTATCGTCTATCTCTGAATAGAATGTTCCGCTCTGACATTCTGTGACATTCTTACATGGAGTGAACACTTCCAGTGTCACATTATTTTCTCCGTCCTAGAATACTATTCAGGAATAAGGTTTTCCAGGATTCACTAATCACTGTGTCCATTATAGTCACTAAGTCTCTGATCAAGGCTCAGCTATCACAGAATCCTCTGAAATCATGCATGGATCCATGGGTGGAACTTCCCAGTCACATATTATTAACTCATAATATAAAGCCTTTGTCATGGACTACTGCTCTCACATTGCAAATAGCCACTGGCAGAATTTTAATACTAAAGGGAGAATTGCTGGGAATTCAAAGTGAATCGAAAGTAAATTTCAACGTTAAATCCAAAATAGCAATTTCTCCAAGGCAGCTATGTGTCCAGCTCGGCTATTGTTGGCCTGAATTCCCTTTCAATTCTCCCTTCAGTGAATAACCTTCATATACTTTCATGAAACATATTTTCTCTCTTTCTCTGTAAAATGTAATAAACAAATTAACCTACCACGGCTCCTGGAATTCCACGAAGTCCCTCTGATCCTTGTTTTCCAGCAGTTCCCTGAGGTCCTATCGATCCTGTTTTACCAGGAGCGCCAACAGCACCATTCTCACCCTGGAAAAGGACATAGGGTCACTGCTAGGGGTTGAAATGGGAGTCAGACCACAATGGGTGTAACTTATTTTAAAAATCAATAGCATATCATTCTAAAGAAACCCGTTAGTTCAACTAATTATTCAATACAGTGGTAAAATATATATATAAAATGAATACAATGTTAATCAAAAATCTGCACACCAGTCAAGCCATAAGACTTGCCTTTCCCACAGAAATTCCAAAACTGCAGCAATGTTACAACCGTAAAGGATTCTGGGTGGGCATATGCAAATAATTTTAACAAAGAATCACATTTTTGCCTCATTCCATTTTAAACATGGATTCCTTTTAATCTGTGTTTGCAGTATACAACAGATTGTAAGATATAGATTGTAAGCTCTTTGGAACAGGGGCCACTAAACTTACCTTGGCTCCCTTCTCCCCTTGGCGACCTTCAGGACCAGCTGGACCAGCAGGACCCTATCAAAAGAAAGGAAAGTGTTTGTACAGATATTTTGCATGTTTTGGTGCAATATAAAGAATGTTGTCAGCAGAGATGATAGAATGTTACGAAGATGATCAGTAACCCAATGGAAGGAATTGGATATGACAGAAAACTAGATATGGTGAAGTAGACAGAAATCCCATGACATAAAAAGAGTGACATAGAATTTGTTTTGCGGTCAGTGTGATATTCATTCCTGATTAGTTCATCTGCACTCACCCGCTTTCCTAGAGGACCAGGAGGGCCGTTCTCCCCAGTAGGACCCGGAGACCCCTAAAAGAGTAAATAATATCTTAGGTGTGTGCTTCCTCATTCTCAGGTCGCACATGGTGCTCAACAACAAAATTGTCCAATGTGGCTACAATAAAAATATAGCAGTGCTGCCTCTAGGATAAAAAATTAACCATTTTCATTTTCAAATTGCAAATTTAATGTGGCTGAAGAACATTGAACAGTCTGGCAATACAACCCTAGAATTACATATGTAGTGAATATTTCATTTGGACGTTGCTGCAATTTATGGCCAAGAGGGTGTTAAGTAAAGTAAAACCCAATCTACCATTATTCCCCAAACAATTTGCTCAAGACAGGAGACTTCCATCTTGTGTCCTCTTTAATTGTATTACTTCACTTCCACGTCCCTTTATTTCCATTGCTATTCTTCCCTAATTATTCCATCCACCTCCGTTATGGTCTATCAAGTTCACTACACTGGTATAAATTGGCAGGTTTTGCTTGCTTGAAATTATTATTTTTTTTGTCTTTCTTTCTAAAAAAAAAAAACTATGTAATTCACACACTGACGATTGAAGCATTTTTCATTGTCCCATGGCAACTACTGTTAGTTACATCTTAGAATGTTTACAAGTGTATTTGTTACCTTTTACATTGTGTCAATTATTATGCTTTTCCATTCTTTTTTATTTATTAAATTTAAATTCTAATAAATAAATTAAAAAACGAAAGGGACAGTATATGATCCAAAACAGCCTTGAAGCAGCGTTGGTGTATAGATCATGTCCCTGCAGTCTCACTACTCAATTCTCTGCCATTTAGGGGTAAATCACTTAAATCTCACCTCCCTATATATGACTTGCATAGTCTCCCTATATATTTCCTATAAATAGAGATCTAATGTTAAAACTTCCTTCATTGCACATTCTGTTTAATTTAGAATCTCCTATCTCCTGCTCTGCTAATAGCCTGTTAGAGTCAGCAGGAGCTTCCTGTGTGTGATTAAAGTTCAATTTACAGAGCAAGAGATAAATAATACTAAAGTAACATCACTGTGCTGTAAGATCTGATTGAAAATGAAACCATTTTTTTCATGTAGACTGTGTGAGTCACAGCAAGGTGAGGTACGGCTAGCGCAAACAAAGGTAACTAATTCCTAAATGGCAGAAAAATTAGCAGGGGCATGATCTATACACTAAAACTATTTCATTTAGCCTAATTTGTTTTTGTGCTTTAAAGCAAAATCAGTGTTTTTTATTTTATTTTAGATTTATTAAGCTCTTCACTATTACAAGAATGAAAGGAGTAGGTATGGACATATTTAAGAAGATGTGGCTAGACACTTCGGACACCCAGCCACCTGGGGGGTCAGATTGGACATTGCTATATGGCACTCTATATGGACCATATTGATTTAATGTAAAAGGCGTAGGTGACTGGCCATCTCATGGGCCCTATTGAGGGTATGTTAATTTAATGTAACAGAAAAAGGAGACTGGATACTATGGTCTGTGGTTCTATGGGGGCCCCATATACATATTATATATAGGGCCCAGGATAATATGCATCTTCTGGGCTACATTTTTTTATTTATCTCTCTCTCTAACTATATAGAATTCTGAATGTAAAATATGTTGTTGCACAGTTTACTCTATCTATCTATCTATCTATCTATCTATCTATGTATCCATCGATCTATCTATCTATGTATCCATTGATCTATCTATCTATCTATCTATCTATCTATGTATCCATCGATCTATCTATCTATCTATCTATCTGTGTATCCATCGATCTATCTATCTATGAATCCATCAATCTATCTATCTATCTATGTGATGTTCACACTATAATGCGAGCAGACACTTTCCAACCATTATCTTTCTGAAAAGACATTTAGTTTAAGTATTTGACATATTTTAATGCATGAGAGCCTCACAGGTCTTGCGTTGCTCTACATTTATTGTGGCTATGTCAACTATTCAGTTCCTATTAGACTGAAAATATTTTGAATACAATTTTTTCTAATAAGATCCATTGACTTACTGCTTCTCCTTGCTCCCCATCTTCTCCTCTTTCTCCCTTAGCTCCATCTTGTCCCTAAGAAACAAGGAGAAAATCCCAGTGTTATCAATCAGTCCACAACAATTCTGTGATGTGCGGAAATGTTCGTATTTTAGGTAGGTATCAAAATATTCCTTTTGGGTTTGTTCCCATGATCCAATGCCATCTGTGTCTTTTCTGACACTAATGTCTCAGTTATTGTGAAAAAAGAAAAATGTGGAAATTAATAGGAAAGGAAAGGTATTTGACAGACACAGGTACATTGTTCATCATAGCTGGAGAAACATGGTTATCTATAGTGAACATCAAAAATAATGATTGGAAAAGACTTTGAAATCTGGGCTCATTGTGCATTCCACTTTACATACAGCTTGCTGCTCTCTTTACATAGTTACATAGATACATACTAATCTAGGCTGAAAAACGACCAAAGACCATCGAGTTCAACCTTGAAACCCATTATTTTATGCTATTGCGCCAAAAGAAGGCAAAAAACCAATGAATCTGGATTGTATTGTCTATTCTTTAGGCTTTGTAACGAAATGTAAGGAATTCCACTGTAAGCCAGCAGTATATTTTGAAGGTACTCTTTTAAATGTGTGAGTATGGATGGACCCACTCACTTGCATGTTTACTACAAAACCCTCTTGACTGAATGGAATTTATACATCTGGTACTTACTCTGGGTCCCATCTCTCCTGGGGGTCCGGGATCTCCTGGGAATCCTACAGGACCCTAGAAAATGTAAATTATACAGTTACCAGGATGTCATGTACACAAATTTAAACAATGCAGAGTAATGCAGAGAGCTATCAACATAAAGTATCGCAAACTTAAAGAATCGATAAGGTGATTCCATCTTTGATTAAAAACATCCAATTTAAACAAAAAAGCAGAAATCATGGTGACGGTTAACTGAGCTGTTTATTCTGATTTTCAAAGTACACAGCTGTCCTCTGGAAGATGTCCTTTGCAGATACCCCCCTGGTGTCCCTTTTCCCCTATCTCCTCTTGAATTACTCGTCCAACTTCTTATATCCCCTTTGCACATTGTATCTTATAACTGTAATTTAGAAAACATTACTCCAAGTATAAGACCACTGACATTGGTCATAAGGGGAGGCTGACATATGAATTGACTCTCCCAGAAACTATACTGTGCAGGATCTTATAGGATAAGTTAAGTAGTGTCAAAAGTAATTGAATGTTATGGGGTCTTGGCCTAGGCAGAGCTCTCTTTAGAAGCTGCAAACTGTGTGGAATTACAGCAAATGAAACATACTTCCTGAGTCTGTATCACTTTTAGATATTATTAAACCGTATTGTTTTGCATATGGTTTATGTTATCTACATAATGGTTTTTGTTGTTGTTTGTTGTTTTTTTTAAAGGGCCAGTTCAATCCTGGAGTGCCCCTCTGATTATCCCTTACTAACCTCCTTCCCTCATCCTAAAAGGAACGTGACTGGGATAATATATCCAATCCTGGACCTTCCAATGGATTCTATAGAAAAAAAACTGCTTAGAATGCTCAGAAAGTCTTTCATAAAATAAATGGGAACCATTTACTTGATAGAAAAGGATAGGGGAGACTCGCCCAAGGGAAATGAATCTGCAAGTTGCTATATTATTTTTATTATTTTTTATTTTTTTTATTTTTTTTTACAATTTCACGCATATTTTATTTCAAGAACAATTATTTTTCATAAAATATATTGGATTGACTACCAATGTAAAATATAATAATTCACATATATTCACAAGCTCGCACTTTGACACATGAAATAAGTGTATTTGCGTCACTCAACAATTGGCTTTATAACCACACAATCTGCCCTAGAGATAAAAATCTACAACTTTCGGTGGTTTAAACAGAAAGATCAGATAGACATGGGAAATATTATTTTAATGCTCCTAACTTTATAATTCATTTTTTGATATTTAAGTTGTTATGTTATTAATGTGCAAGTCTTATTTATTTGTACACCCAACAGATAAAAAAGGTGTACCGCATCCTGCCTCCCCCTAGTTATCCGAGACGTAACATAATTATAGTACTCGCTTTATTTATTATTTATTTACTGAATGACTGGTTTATGCAAATTCTTTTGCATCTGGTACCATGTAGAGAACAAAGAAATAAAGTTTTTTGTTTTTTTTTACTTTTTACCCTTTAACCTTTTAATGACACAACTTCAGAAATAAAAGGGAATAGTGACGGAATTTTTCCATCATGTGTCCTTAAGGGGTTCATTTACCCTGAATTACAGAAATATAGCACAAAAAATGGGCAATTTGTCCATCATTACTCACACCAAATACCAAATACTTACGTTGCTTATAGAGCATTACAGAGAACATTAGGTACATGGCATCAAAAGGTGGTTAGTTAGACAAAGTTTATGGGAGATATAGTTTGCTTACATTTGCTAAGGAGCTAATGAATTGTCTTGTTGCCCTAATTCACCTCTATAATAAAGTACATCTTTCCTATGCTCTATGGCATAATTAAATCAATATTTACTAAATATATTCCACATAAAGTAATTCAGGCAAACATAAATAAAATGTAATGCTGTAATGATGCATGAATACATATAGGACTTTGGGTAGACGGGCGGTACCCTGTGTTCTTTTTCCAGTTGTCATGTAGGTCAATACTCACAGGATTTCCTTTAGGTCCATCATCACCAACGGGACCCTTTCCTCCTGCTGGTCCAGGGTCTCCTGCCTGTCCGGACTCTCCCTTCTCACCGCGATCTCCCCGTGGCCCCTGGCAGGAAAAAACAGCAAAGTTACATGTGATTATAGAATTTTTTTTTTACTTTTACAGATAAGCTAGATACCATTAATCACTCACCTTTGGTCCAGGTTCACCAGTAATACCAGGAACTCCAGTCTCACCAGGCTCGCCCTGAAAGACAAGCATTAACCTTGTGAGATTCTAGCTAATTAAAGCATGATCCACTCTTTGAAGTATCAATGGGCCATCCAGTATGTATCCATCTCACTTTACAAATTATTGGGAAATGATATACCACACAAGTGTTAGAACATGTCGGAGAAACCCCTTCACTCACACTAGGCATGTATGCTATTCTAGAAAGACTGAGCATATAAGGGCTCTATTACAGCTGTCTACTGACTCTAAATAAATTATAGAAATTGGAAAGGCTTTAGTAATTGGACTAAATGTTCTTCAATTTAAAAAGACTCAAATGGTTCATTCAAACAATAAATCATACTTGTGAGATCTTCTAAAGAAACAATGCCCCAAAATATCCAAGTCAATTTGTAAAAGGTGATTTTGTTAATATAACACAATATATTTTACCATCATTTAACATATATTTAGTTTTAATCCCATTTTAATCCTGCAAATGTTAACAATGCTATCCTTCAAAATGGCAACGTTTTCACTGCAGGATTTAAATGCCTCTTGTGGCCGTCACTCAGTTACTGAAGGTGCTTCTATCAGATGGTCTAATATTTTGCTGCACATGTGCTATAACCTCCCAATGTTTTTTTATGGGAAAGAACTAGGTTGCCTGAGATCATTAATCTCAATAAATCTTATTTAAGGATCTCAATAATTCATTTAATCAAATTAAAGTAAATTTTTTCACTCCCTAAGTGGCCCTAACTGTATGGTGTTCCTTTAAGCATCTCCACTACTTGATTGCTCACTTTAATTTTGAGCACTGTTTTCTCAGTGAGCTCTATCATGTCTAAAATATGTCTGATGATAACCCAACCTCATGTTTATATAGTGAAGATCTAATGGTGCTCACCAACTATTAGATGAGGAAGATATGCCTTATGAATGCTGTAAAAAAAATTGTGTGCATGTTGTATCTACTATAATAATTACTAGGGTGGGGAAGGTGCCTCAGTCAAAATATTCCCTTACCTTCTCTCCTGGAGGTCCCAAGTTTCCTATTCCACCAGAAGGACCTTGTGGGCCCTGTAAAAATAGTAATGAGACAATAAATGAGATAGAAGAAAAGAGAAAGGAGAAAGAACAAAAACAGGAAGAGAGAGGGATGGTGTAAATGAGAGGTGGGAATTTAATATATTACTCATGATTTTTGAGATTTAGCCATGGAACCTTGTGGTATCAGAATTAATCATGTTACATTAAACATATGGTTTTTGAGAAAAGGAAAATGGTTAGTAAAGTTTACCAGTTTAGTCTAGATAACAAAATCACTTACATCTGCTCCGGAAGGTCCAGCAGGACCACGTGGGCCTGGAGGTCCAGGTGGGCCCTTAAAAAAGAAATGTAAATATATAAGATAACAATTAAATTTGTATTAGTGTTACATATATTTGACTTCATACTGAGACTTACCATTGGACCAACATCTCCTGTCTCTCCTTTCTCTCCAGATGGACCTGGCAATCCCTTGAAAACACAGATAAAATAATCAACTTGTAAATGTCCACAGGTCAGGCAAACAACTCATTCAAAAGAAAGTAATAAACATGTGCATTGGAACACATGTGCTGATTGAAATCCAGCCTTAATATGAGTCTATGCTTTCTAGAGTATTGGTGTAAGTACTATATTTTGCAATTATGTTAAGGACAATAGAATGCCCATATAACTTTATAAAAAGAATACTGATGTCTAACTGCAAGTTGGCAGAGTATAATAGGAAATGTACTTAAATATGTGTATGTGTATAGGAAGAAATAGTCACACTGTGGGCATACAATGATGGAAACCACTAGAGGCAACAAGTTTAAAGGTGGTTTGAACATGGTTTAGGCAATACAAACTCTATATATTTTAAATGTAGGTGTTGCTGAGCAGGGACCAAAATTTATCTACTACTACTATATTCTATTGTTCCAGCTCTGTAGCTATATGCAGACATATACTGACATGTATCTTGCGTTAAGTATTGGACAATACCTGAAGTCCAATGGGTCCAGGAGCACCTGGAAAACCTCTTGTCCCTTCATCTCCTTTAGCACCAAATATTCCTTGTTGACCACGTGGTCCAGGCTCTCCATCAGCACCCTGACAGGAGAAAAATAATTATTCAAATTATAATAATAATAATAATGCTTTCTATCTATTTTACTCATCCTATAGAGACAAGCTACAAAATTGATAAAAGGAATGGAGCAATTTAGTTATAAAGAAAGGTTACAAAATTTAAATCTCTTTAGTTTGGAAAAAAAAGGCCCCTCATGGGGGAAATTATAACAGTATACAAATATATTAGGGGCCAGTATCAACCATTATCTGAAAATATATTCATAAACAGGGCTATACATATGATACTAGGTCACGCATTTAGGCTGGAAGAAAGGAGATTTCATCTAAGGCAAAGACAAGTTTTTTTTACAGGTGGAACTATAAGGATATGGAATTCTCTGCCTGAAGAATCCATGCAGATGTTTAAACTGCAATTGGATAAATACTTGCAAAAACATAACATACAGGGATATAATTTCTAATTAGTGGGGTAATAGCTGCTTGATCGAAGGAGATATCTGACTGCCATTTTGGGGTCAAGAAGAACTTTTTTCCTAGTTTGTTGCAAAAGTGGAAGTGCTTCAGACTGGGTTTTTTGTCTTCTTTTGGATCAACAGCAAAATCATACGTGAGGAAGGCTGAACTTGATGGACGCAAGTCTCTTTTCAACTATGTAGCTATGTAACTATTAACAGTAACTACAAATGACTTTGTCAATTGGATCTCTGCTTAGGTCTTACCCAAATGTCTGTAGAGACTGAGATATCAGAAAATACGTATTGGTGAGCCAACACATACACATTTTATATCCTTCTCCAGTGAATGCAAACAGGGCTTTTTATGATTCTACTTAACCATACACACCTATTTTAAAATTGTAATAGCTGTACAGAAACGTTTCCGCTAAGTATGAGAGCACTGGAATAGTTATGTCCCACAAATAAAGCATTGCAAATGGGTATGTAAACTGGTTAGTTTAAAGAATTTGTAAGATCAGTTTGAATTTGTACAATGTACGGGTATTAAAGTATGGATCTCCCTCCACTTACTCAGATGCAATTTGTTAGATATTCTTTCTAGCCTTTCCTCCAGTTATGATGGTATATCAAAGTAAATGGAATTACAGATGTTTCTGAACCACGTCTATCATTATATTAACCATACTTTATGTTGCCTGGGTATCATCGGAAAATTTGCATTACTAAAATTAGTCATCACCTGCCTAAGATAAACCTGCTTCCTGTGTATTTTGTTTTAATGACACATTTTATAAACCATTTAGTAAGATACGTACTGCCGCTCCTGGCTGTCCCACACCTCCGACTGGGCCAGATGGACCAGGTGGACCCTGAAAGAAACCAACGGTGGATAACAACTGTCAGATGTTTGTTGAACTGTCACAATTAAACACTTAATAATAGGTAATAAGTGACAAAATTATATAAATTGTGGTGACTGTACCTTTAGCCAAGGAGCAAAGTTTTTGCTACAAAGCTACAAATTGAATTGTTACAGAAACCATGTTTGACCAAGACAGTGGAAAGCAAGAAGGAAAATAGATGATGGCGTGAGTGGAATGAAAGAAATATGTTTTGGGTTTTGGGGATGGTGCAGAGGTATAATTAGCCTCTGGCACATATAGGGCATCAATATGTCTAAAAACATTGACAATGTCACTGTGAAGCAATGCATGAATAAAAAGATGTATTACGGGTTATTAAGAGTTGACTTGGCTTAACATGAAATTTCCAAGGGGGAAGAAATGGCAAAAGAGATGGATAGAGGTGGTAAGTGGTAAGAGATGGGAGATAGTGAGAGGTGAGAAAAGGTGGGAGGTGGGAGATGGTGAAAGATGGGAGATTGGAGATGGGGAGGTGGGAGATGGAGAGAGATGGTAAGTGGTGAGAGGTTGGAGATGGAGAGAGGTGGTAAGTGGTGAGAGATGGGAGATAGTGAGAGGTGAGAAAAGGTGGGAGGTGGGTGATGGTGAAAGATGGTAAGTGGTGAGAGGTGGGTGATGGTGAAAGGTGGAAGGTGGTGAGAGGTGGGAGAGGGAGTGAGGTAGGAGATGGTGAGAGGTTAGAGGTGGGAGATAGGAGATGATGAGAAGTTGCAGGTCGTGTATAGTGGAGTGGATGGTGGTGCAGTAGTAGAGAAAGGGATGGGATGATGGGATGGTAAGAGTGATGGGATTGAAGTATGGAAGAACGTAATGTATTTATGATATTGGAGATTGTTATGATGATAATTGTAAAGGGTTACATAATACTATGAAAGGAAGACATGGGATGGTGGTATGACTGGAATGTATTAAAATAACAGCAAGTCCAAAATGTAATGAGCTCATGTTACACATAATAGGTCATAAGATGGTATGGGAAAATATATGGAAAGAAAGGATTAAATATTTCATGTGGAAAAAGTAATGAAATAATGGTATATAGGGGACACATGGTGGTGGAATGGATGGTATGTATATTAAAATTAGGAAGAGGTATGTGATGAGCTCATGTTATTGAATGAATGATCACTGAATTATTACTGCTCTGGAGATTAATGAGAAATTATCACAAGAAAGGGAGGGACAGGATGGGACTGAAAATGCTTTGAAGCAATGCATCGAAGCTGACAGGAGAAAAATCATGGAACTGGTAAAATGGGATTTGGTCTTGGATTGGTAGATGACTATATGGGTTTTAAGGAAAAAGAGATTAGGACGTTATGGGTTAGAAATTACAGACAGGTAAATGAGTTCATAATACGTTTGGGAAGGAAATTGGTAAATGTTTAGCACTATCAGCATGTACATTGTATAAACATAGAACAAATCTTCATCATCAGCAACTAATTAGAGAAGACCAAAAAATCAGGTTCTTTGGACAACCCGAGCATCCGAGATAGCCATGAATTTACATGGGTGCTTCACTGTGAACAAGGTGCCTACAGGTACTCACATGTTCTCCTTTGTTACCCTTCCCTCCTTTCTGACCGTGTTCACCAACTTCACCCTAAAACAGAATTTTAATTTTAATTACGGGACTATAAATATTTCAACTATACATACAATAAATAGGCCCATAATACACATATAGTAGGTTTGATGAATGGACACTCTTATCACATATGTGAAACAGTCATAGAGTATTTATCTATAAACATGATGCATGATATAGAAACACAACATACACACAAAACATACACATAAAACAACAGATCAAACATATACCGATAACACAAAAACACAACATATTACCACATATATTGATCATACTTATGACAGACATGAACAAAAAAAATAACACATATTAACATAAATATCACAGGTAAAATCACATGCACTCAACAGATGACATGCAAAGGCACACATAGCCTGCAAACTAAACACTAACACTACACACGATTAAGACACAGCACACTATACATCACATAAACTGCAACACTACATGCAAGATTCACATCAACAGAAATGTCAGTACCTTGTCCCCATCTTCTCCAGATATGCCAGGAGGTCCAGCAGGTCCTGGTAATCCTACAGGCCCTTGCACGCCATCTCTACCTGCCGGACCAATTGGTCCTTTCTCGCCCTAGAAATAGAGGGGAAACGGCTTTCAATCAAGAGGGAGTTCTCTCCTTTTTGCTGCACTATTGAAAATAATGTAAAATTGGGCATGGTCTCCTACTTTTAGGTCAACAGCAGAAACAAGAAGTTAAAATATATAAAATGTATAAAAGATTGAATACCGATGCACTCAATTCTTTTTCATTCTATATAAAAACATAGAAATATAGAATGTGACGGCAGATAAGAGCCATCTGACCCATCTAGTCTGCCCAATATATTACTATGTAATTATGTGGCCCGTAGAACGATGTTGATTGCCAGTCATCCGACGACAGCTAAAGGGCCTCAAATTGTCGGCATCTAGTATTGTTTAGCAAATTTAACGAGAAATTTTATACTTTATTATATTATGTTATTTAAAAAATATAACAGCAATGATTACAGGAATCCGAGTGACAGTGTAAATAACCTAAAATGTTATTGCAGCTGCTGCCCCCACATTTACTCAGATAACAACTGTGTCCAGAGGATGAATAAACCCTGTTGTTTTATTATTGTGTATCATAAAGTTTACATATGTCTGTGTTTTGCATCATTTTTAAAATATTTTTTTATATTTTTTTTTGTTTTTTTATTGTTATATTGTTATATTATCAGTCCTCAACCACCAAGAGTGGTAAAATAATTGTGATGGTAGAGTTCTGTTTGTGTTATAGAATTCGCAAATCCAGGATTCCAGCCTAATTTGAACTCCTGCTTAGGAATGCCAGGACAATCCAATGTTTTTGGTTTCTATCCAAGCATAAATTACCTGTCTAACATTTTCACAGCACTAGGACAACCTCCCAAGCTCCATAGGAATGTGGCATGAAATATGTTTTTTTTCTTGACATATGTCTGTTTGTGTCAGTTTATTTGTGTATGTCAGTGTGTGTGCATCTGTGTGTCTGTGTATATCTGTGTATCTAGTTGCCTTAAAGTGTACCTGGACATTTTTTTTCACATGTCATAAACTATGATAAAGCAACTAGTTATTTGAGTACAATGATTTTGTGAGAAGCCTTAATGTGAGTTTACTGTTGTGGAGCTCTGTGATACATTCAACGCATCACACATTACTGCAAGTGTTAATGCTGCATTTTAAAACACCCCTAGACACACGCCATATCCCCGTGAGCTTATTGCTAGGGAGCTCTGTGATACAAACAGAAACTCTATACATTCTAAACCACTAGGAACGAGCCACATCATGTGAAAAATAGATTTCTGGGAAATATATAAATACAGAGTAATCTAACCTTGGCGTATTCAATTTGACAGCTAAAGGCTTAATTTAATTGAAATAAAACAGTTGTATATTTAATGTATTGTTTAATGCAGATTTACACTGATATATACATACTGGTACTCCTTTTTCCCCAGCAGCCCCTGATGGCCCTTGAGGTCCTGGTCTTCCTGGAGGTCCAATAGGTCCTCCTTGCCCGGGACCTCCCCTCTCTCCTGGTGATCCCTGCAAAAATAGTAAGGGATAAGCCAATATTAGTAAATAAGTGAAACATCAAGCAACATACACAAATACAGATAATGCAAATGTTCCTTATCTCCTGTCCATTTCTACAATTCTACATTTCTATTGATAATAAATAATAACTAGCTAACATACTGCCTTGTACGTTCTATGCACTGCAACAATTGAAGTCCATTAAATTCCATTTAGCATTTGAAATTTCTACATTTAACACTTGGAATAGTTTGGAAAAAATTGACTTATACAGGGCAAGCTATGGATTCATGAAGTCCTTCGGTATTTTCCATTTGGATAGCATACAGTACTTTCTCTCATCGGGAGAAGAATTGCAGACTGGTACATAATCAGCAACTGTGGTTTTCTTGGGTTTTTTTCAAACATAATTTTTGGGGATTTAATATAACAAACCACTGTGATTTAACATTCTGTTGTGTTCTTCCAACATTTTTACGATCAGGGCTACATGGTGTTTTAAACAGTTGAATGGGCATGCACTGGTGAGGGGATTGTATCAAATATTGCAAATCAATGGTTTTTAATAACAATGTTTTACAGGATAATCATTATTGGGAAGTCTTAATAATATCCTTAACACACACACACACACACACACACACATACATACATGGAAGATGGCATATTACAATAAGATCGGAATGTGTGAAGGTATTCAACAAAATACAGTAGTAAGTAAAGGGGGAAATATGCGATAAGCGGTCATAGTCTACTTGACCGCTGAGTGAAGGTGAAATGGTTTAATGTAATGTGAAATGTATTCCTTAAATGACAGGATGATTAACACATCAAATATCCTTTCAGCAGGCGCTGTCGAGGGGATTTAAACATGCATTTGGATGGCCATGGTGTCCTGCGAGTATTCAGGATTAGAACATGATAAGATTAAACAGCGCAAGTGTTTCTTATCTGCTGTTGCACGGTTTAATCTTCCCGTGCTATCTGTATGGTGTGAACATTGCAGAGGACATTCTATTATAAGACAAAGTCATTTCTGCACATACATTTGTATTCATGATAAAGTGATAAATGTATTTGTTAAAGAAATGCAGTAACTTACAAGGACCACACTGACATCAACATATTCACAGTTGTTAATATGTTCTGTGCTCTCTTTAAAACACATTCTGCATACAGGAGAGCATTTCCTTATTGTCTCTATAGCAGAAGTCACTTACCGCTGGGCCAGGGGGTCCTGCTGGGCCTTCGTTACCCTTGAGACCTGGACCACCCTAAAAGGAGACATAATAATAATTAATTCCAGTGTTTGATGTTGTCCATGCATCTTGGTAATGATCTGAGCAGTCTGCCAAATGCATTTTATTCCATCACAGAGCTAATATTTGACTTGATCTATTTTACTGGAGATCTGTCTCATCTCCAGACATGTCTAGGATAATGTGACTAGCGTGTCATGGAGGACACATAATATTCAGAGAACTAACTTATCTGCGTATTGCTGGGTATAACATGTTTAGAACAGAGAGATGGTTTGGGGTTCTGCTTTCTAAACAATGGGCAATAGAGAGAGATCTGATTTCGTTTGCATATAAATCTATCTCCAGCAATCTTATCTGCCCACTAGACTTGGTTTCTTAATCTCTTTTAGCCATTCGGCAATCCTATCTTTCTGCCAGTCATTTAGTGATTATTTTTATATGTAAACTATCCAGTGAAAAGGCTATCTTACCTGCCTGCTGCAGTTTGCTGAGCTTATCTGTCTGCTAGCTCTCCAATGAGATGGTCTGCATGTTAGCCATCCAGTGATCTTATCAGCTTACAAGCCATCCATTAGTCCTACCTGCTTGCTAGCCAGCCATTGATTATATCTACTTTGTAGCCATCTCACCTATCAGCTAGCTATCCAGTGATCGTATTTGCCCACCTCATAATTGTATATGCCTGCTGGCCATTCAGTGATATTTTCTGTATTCTACCTGTCCAATGAGCTTATTTGTCTGTATTCATCCAGTCAACCAACTAGCCTGTTAGCCAGCCACTAACTGTATCTCTGTTAACCAGCCACTGACTATATCTCTATGTTAGCCATCCACTGAATGTATCTCTATGTTAGCCATCCACTGAATGTATCTCTATGTTAGCCATCCACTGAATGTATCTCTATGTTAGCCATCTACTGAATGTATCTCTATGTTAGCCATCCACTGAATGTATCTCTATGTTAGCCATCCACTGAATGTATCTCTATGTTAGCCATCCACTGAATGTATCTCTATGTTAGCCATCCACTGAATGTATCTCTATGTTAGCCATCCACTGTATCTCTATGTTAGCCATCTCTCTATGTTAGCCATCCACTGAATGTATCTCTATGTTAGTCATCTACTGAATGTATCTCTATGTTAGCCATCTACTGAATGTATCTCTATGTTAGCCATCCACTGAATGTATCTCTATGTTAGCCATCTACTGAATGTATCTCTATGTTAGTCATCCACTGAATGTATCTCTATGTTAACCATCCATTGAATGTATCTCTATGTTAGCCATCCACTGAATGTATCTCTATGTTAGCCATCCACTGAATGTATCTCTATGTTAGTCATCTACTGAATGTATCTCTATGTTAGCCATCCACTGAATGTATCTCTATGTTAGCCATCTACTGAATGTATCTCTATGTTAGCCATCCACTGAATGTATCTCTATGTTAGCCATCTACTGAATGTATCTCTATGTTAGTCATCTACTGAATGTATCTCTATGTTAGCCATCCATTGAATGTATCTCTATGTTAGCCATCCACTGAATGTATCTCTATGTTAGCCATCCACTGAATGTATCTCTATGTTAGTCATCTACTGAATGTATCTCTATGTTAGCCATCCACTGAATGTATCTCTATGTTAGCCATCCACTGAATGTATCTCTATGTTAGCCATCTACTGAATGTATCTCTATGTTAGCCATCCACTGAATGTATCTCTATGTTAGCCATCCACTGAATGTATCTCTATGTTAGCCATCCACTGAATGTATCTCTATGTTAGTCATCTACTGAATGTATCTCTATGTTAGCCATCCATTGAATGTATCTCTATGTTAGCCATCTACTGAATGTATCTCTATGTTAGCCATCTACTGAATGTATCTCTATGTTAGCCATCCACTGAATACATCTACTGAATGTATGTTAGCCATCCACTGAATGTATCTCTATGTTAGCCATCCACTGAATGTATCTCTATGTTAGCCATCCACTGAATGTATCTCTATGTTAGCCATCCACTGAATGTATCTCTATGTTAGCCATCTACTGACTGTATCTCTATGTTAGCCATCCACTGAATGTATCTCTATGTTAGCCATCCACTGAATGTATCTCTATGTTAGCCATCTACTGAATGTATCTCTATGTTAGTCATCTACTGAATGTATCTCTATGTTAGCCATCCACTGAATGTATCTCTATGTTAGCCATCCACTGAATGTATCTCTATGTTAGCCATCTACTGAATGTATCTCTATGTTAGCCATCTACTGAATGTATCTCTATGTTAGCCATCCACTGAATGTATCTCTATGTTAGCCATCTACTGAATGTATCTCTATGTTAGCCATCTACTGAATGTATCTCTGTGTTAGCCATAGATCTCACCCACCCACTAGCCAACTATTCAATGTATCTCTGTGCTAGCCATCCATTGACTGTATATATATGCTGTATCTCTGTGCTAGCTATTCATTGACTGTATCTCTGTGCTATCCATCTACTGACTGTATATCTGTGCCAGCCATCTACTGACTGTATCTCTGTGCTAGCCATCTACTGACTGTATCTCTGTGTTAGCCATCCATTGACTGTATCTCTGTGCTTGTCATCCATTGACTGTATCTCTGTGCTAGCTATCCACTGCCTGTGTCTCTGTGCTAGCCATCCATTGACTGTATCTCTGTGCTAGCCATCCACTGACTGTATCTCTGTGCTAGCCATCCATTGACTGTATCTCTGTGGTAGCCATCCAGTGAATGTATCTCTATGTTAGCCATCCACTGAATGTATCTCTGTGCTAGCCATCCACTGACTGTATCTCTGTGGTAGCCATCCAGTGAATGTATCTCTGTGCTAGCCATCCACTGAATGTATCTATGTGCTAGCTATCCATATACTGTATCTCTGTGTTAGTCATCCATTGAATGAATCTCTTTGCTAGCCATCCATTGACTGTATCTCTGTGCTAGCCATCCATTGAATGTATCTCTGTGCTAGCCATCTACTGAATGTATCTCTATGTTAGTCATCCACTGAATGTATCTCTATGCTAGCCATCTATTGACTATATCTCTGTGCTAGCCATCCATTGACTGTATCTCTGTGCTAGCCATCTATTGACTATATTTCTGTGCTAGCCATCCATTGACTGTATCTCTATGCTAGCCATCTATTGACTATATCTCTGTGCTAGCCATCCATTGACTGTATCTCTGTGCTAGCCATCTATTGACTATATCTCTGTGCTAGCCATACACTGACTGCATCTCTCTCCTAGACACTTACTGAGTGCATCTGTCTGCTATCCATCCAAGGATCTTATCTACCTGCTAGCAATCCAATGATCTCAATATTTCTTTGGCAAAGTATGAGATCTGCTCACTACCAAAAAATTACAGCTATTACAGTACATGCACTCTAATTGCTGTAAAGGATGAATGGAGAACCACATATAGACGTGTTGTCCTCTAGCTGGTCAATTAGTTCCCGGTATAAAAATGGCGCAGCTGGGAATACTGAGAATTGATTGACAGGTGGCGGAAGGTGCAATGTATTATTTTGACTTTTTTTTAAATATACATTGTCTAGCAGTTTTGCTAGTGCAATCAATCGATGAGTAAGATGAGTACAACTGTCTGCAGCATGACAGGTACTCCAATAAATTAAGCTGTATATTATAATGATACATCAAGCTCAGATTGGAGCAGGGTGTCCGTTACTTACTGGAGTACCAGGTAGGCCTCTCTCACCGGGGAATCCTCTTAAACCAGCTGGTCCATCTTTTCCACCCACACCAACAGTACCTGGGTCACCCTAACAGATAAGTGAAGAGCAGAAGATTAGAGGCCTGGAAACAAAAAGGGAACCATACCATATAATGAGTCGGTAGGGATGAAATAAAGGGAGTACTGAGTCTAACATGCTCACTCACCTTAGTACCCTCCTTTCCAGATGGTCCAGCTAAACCTTGTTCTCCGGGTGGACCTGGGGGCCCAGGATGTCCTCTCTCTCCCATTGGTCCAGACTCACCTTGGGATCCCTGTGAAGAAGCAGATATGTGTCAGACTGATATAAAGAGTGCATCAGGACTAGGGAGAGGCTCTATTGTAAATGTATGCTGAATTACCATTCCCCAATAATAAAAAGTTCTGTATTACATATTGATATTGAGTATCATTACCGTGATAATAAGGAAGGTCTCTATTACATTTCAGAACTGAATATCTTTAGCCTAATATTAAGCAAGTTTTATTTCACTTATTGATGGTGAGTATCTTCACCCTGAGATTGAACAGTGTGTTAATTACCCTGTGGAAATCCATACACTGATGATGAACATGCTGTTTTGTATAACATTCAGGCAATCATTACATAAAATGTTCAGGATAGCTATATGGAGTATCTATGCATTGAAGATGAACCTGCTGTTTTGTACAGTGATAAGGAGTACCTATACACCGTGTCTTTAATCATCCTGGTTATCTATATACTGTTGGTGTTTTACAGTGATAGTATTTATCTATACACTGATCATGGACATGCTGATACAATGATTCATTACATCATTCCTCCACTCCAACAAACCATATCCCCATTAAAATTGACGTAAACTTCTCACCTGAGCTCCGACAACTCCGGGGGGTCCTGTAGTTCCCACCTTTCCTTGGAAACCCTACAAAGCGCAGAACGAAATGTTCATAGAGAATTAGAAGCCATTAATTGCCCTCCCATGTGAAAAAGTACAAAAACATTACTGTAAATGTAGCTCTTTAAAATATAATTACGTTGTTACATCTACTGAAGAATTATTTTGGTTCACACCATGTTTAATAGGCAGAAAGCTAGGAGCTCCACTTACCACTTCCCCTCTCTGTCCGGGATGCCCTGGAATGCCATCTTTCCCTGGAGGGCCCTGTCAAAGAAAAAGTTTGTTTTAGTTAAAAGTAATAATTTGCATTTATTATTCTTGTATGTCGGCTGAACGGTAGCCTATACACGATTGTAAACTTGTATGCCTTAAATACGTTCCCACAAAATGTTTTAAGGAAAATATTACATAGATTAGAGACAGTAAAGCAAGGTAAACTGATAATGGCAGGAGATTTCAATATGATCTTAGATGTAGACTCAGACAAGAGACTTCCCAAAGATGTTAGATGCTCCAGGGAAATAGTAAGTCAGACTAAAAAATTCCAACAAATCCTGAAGGAGCACTAATTATAGGACTTTTGGAGAGCCTTCTGTCCGAATGAACGGGACTACACGTAGTTTTCCCAGATTTATTTCTCATATTCTAGATTGGACATGTTCCTAGGTGAAGCTCATTTTATGAGAGAGGGAGATAGAGAAAATATATATATTGAATATAACATGGTGCGATCATAATGCGGTTATTATGATATCTGATGAGAAGAAGAATAGAAATTAGGCAGGTATGGATTGGAGATTAAATGATTCTATTTTGGTAAAAGATTAAAATGTTATATATCTAAGGGAAATTATTGAAGAAAATTATGCTGATGAAATTCAGCCAGTAAATAATTGGTTTGCATACAAATGTGTGCTGAGAGGCCACTTAAAGATGCTGGGGTCTAGACATAGAAGAGAAGGTGAACTTCCACTCCCAGAGCTATTATTAGAATTTGAACAATTGTCAAGAACAAATAAACAAGCTCCATTGGTTTTAACTACCAAGAAAAAAAATTAAAGAGAATCTAAAAAAGACTAAATCCGACTTGGTACTATAAAAATAATAAAGCAGACAAACTTCCAACTAGTAAATTGAAAAAAAAAAATAGCAACGAGAAGAATCTATAAAATAAAAGAGAATGATACATACTATTTAAAACTACAAGATATTGGCGCTGCTTTTGGACGTTACTATAGCAAGTTCTATAATATTCCGTAAGATATTTCTCCACTAAGTTCGAAAAAATACTTTAAGAATATTAAAATTCCCACCCTATCTAAAATCCAGTTGGACCTTTTATTATTTTATTTTTTTATAATAATCTTTATTGAAGAATTTTCTCATTTTATCATACATATAACAGCACTAGTGCAAATTTACGTACAAGACAAAAACAAGTGTGACAATAACAACATATAATATTGCATTTATTACAGCAGTTCTAGTCTAAAGTATAGGATTGATTCCCCAACTAGACAGCTAAGAATATCTTTATAAAAATATAAAATTTATCATTTGGACCTTTTAAACCAATCAATTTCGGTAGCCAAATATGAAGAGCTATAGATCAATTAAAAAACAACATTGCCCCTGACCCGGACAGGTTTACAAATTTAATCTTTAAAATATTAAAAGACAAAGTGGATTACAAATTGGCCCAGATATTCAATTCAATTGGACCAGATCAGGATTTATCTAGTGAGATGATGTGTGCAAATATAATCCCTATTTTAAAAGCAGATAAAAACCCTACACAGATTGGTAGTTACCGACCAATTTTGCTTTTGAATACTGACTCAACATTATACGCTTCTATATTAGCCACAAGATTAAAATAAATAATCCCAGACTTGATCAACAAAGATCAAGTAGGCTTTGTAGCAGGAAGGTCATCCAAATGTAACATAAGGCGCCCTTTCCATATATTGGATATAACAAAAAGACAGAGAACCCCCCAGAGAACCCCCATGTTTTTAGATGCAGAGAAAGCATTTAACAGGATCAACTGGGGGTTCATGATAGATACTTTTAAAAAGTATATATTTCTGTGGAAGAATCTTAGATTTGATTAAGGCATCGTATGTGCAAAATTTGTAGGGACAGGTATATCGTCCCCATGGTTTTCGATCAGGAATGGCCCCCGTCAAGGGTGTCCTCTATCTCCCCTATTATAGGTCCTTACATTAGAGCCATTTGCTCAATCAATTAGACAACAGAAAGATATAAAAGGATGCCTAATGGACACTGAGGAAGGAAAGAAAAAAAATGTAAATCTATATTATCTCAAACTTCTATAATGTTACAAACTTGGCGTAAACTAGAGGTTTCCTGGTGGGGGAGATTGAATGTAGTGAAAAGTTACATCCTCCAAAATGGATATACTTATTTAGATTAGTTCCTTTATCCATACCAAGATCTTATTTAAATGAGATACAAAACAACTTAGTGAAATATATTTGGGGAGGAAAGAAACCTTGAATAAGTTTCAAAGTTTAAAAAATAGATATAAATAAAGGAGGACTGGGTTTCCCAGACATAAATAAATACCACAATGCAGCATCTGCTTAAATGGCTTAGAGTGGAGGAAAAACATAAAATATGGTATAAATGTGAAGTCTTGGTGTTAAGAATGGAAGATCTATCCCTTCTATTATCTTCAGCTCTGAATAAAAAATATTTAAATGTTTATAAAAATAATCAAATAATATATAGCCTCTTAGGTTTCTGGTGGAAATGGGAAGAAAAGCTAGATATCCAATATTTCGTTCTTCCCAATACCCCGATAGACTTTTTAGACGACAATATCCCAGATTTAGATATTAAACGATGGAACCAAAATGGCAAATGTATATAAAGGTAATTATGGAAATATGGTAAAGTTAAAGATTTCCCCCCACTTAGGCTCGAGTTCTCCCTTCCAAATAGGGAAATTTGTACCTATTTAAGAATAAGAGGCTTTTTATTAAAAGAATGCTACTGATATAAAAAAAAAAAAATAACCCATTTATTAGAAGGGGAAATAACGATTAGAAAAATCATTTAAAAAAGACCTATTGGAGTTACCCCATGATTTTTTTACAAAATCTAAAGCCCTCGTAAGCTGGGAGAGAGAGCTTGGACATGAGATAAATATAAACAACTGGTTTAGTATTATTCCATTTCTCAAAAAATTCATACATTGCTTGAATCTGTTAGAAATACAGTATGAAATCATCCACTAATGGCACTTAGTGCCAGAAAAACTACATAAGATGTATAAGAACTGTTCAACCTCCAGCTGGAGATGTAAGTCAGAGATTGGTTCCTATACCCATGTCTGGTGCACCTGCCCTAGGTTGGATAAATACTGGGATTTGGTTACTTCAATTTTAGAAAATCTTGAGATTAGGGGAATCAGAAAGATACAAGAATCGTACCTATTGCATTTAAATTGGCCTAACTTAAAAAAAAAATTAGAAAAATACTTGGCTTCACACATATTAATAGCAACAAAAATTACTTATTGCTCAAAGTTGGAAAACCCAAGAAGTCCCTACATGGCACTCACTAAAGAACAAATACATTTTCAATTACAAATGGAAAGAGAGCTAACACAAGGAAAAAATTCTATTTTAGCAGAGGACACCTCAAAATACTGGGAAACACAGGGGTGACCTGATAAAATAATTGCGCAAGATAAGATATAATTCACAAGAAATTTATCCCCGAAATATAATTATTATTTGCTTATATTAAGCTCCCAAGCAAATTGAAATTAATTAATTAAATAAAATCCACATGGCATCACCCACCTAGGATTGTATCGTATTGTAATGTTGTATTATATGTTTACTGTCTTGTCATTTTATAATATGTATTTTTTTTTTTTTTACACAAAATAAAATAAAGAAAAATTTGAAAAGAAATTTAATTAAAAGTAATAATGCACACACTAACTGCTATAAGACGTGATTATAAGCATGGGTTTTCAGAAATCTATTTCAATTCTATTTTTAATTTCTAATTAAAAATGTTGATACCGCTCACATAAATAAAATACCTATTTTCACTGTTTTGGAGGATCTAATTAACAATTATACATAAATATTCTGTATTAAGCCAGGGATTGTTAACCTTTGGTTCTCCAGCTATTGTGGACTACATTTCCCAGGTTGCTGAACTAGCCACAAAACCATCAATAATGTACCATAGAACATATGGCAGTGTTTACTGGCATGGTATCACAATATTTCGTGGGCTTGGGAAGTTGATGCAGTAAGAACTGGGAAGTATGTGGTGTTGAACACTTGGCTGCAGTTTGCAATAGATATTGGGCAATCTGTGGGACCTGAGTTTCAGTTCCAAAAGCCCCAACATTAACCTGGCATGATTAAATTGCAATCATTGGATGGCTATTAAAGATTGTAGCGGATCTGAATTAGTGGTACCATGCAGCCTGGTTTAGGTCGGTGAGAAATGTGCAGGTAATGTAGGTTGTGCATGCTTTTCTAATTCCGCATGGCAGTATCACAAATATTGTTCTCAATTTAGGTTTGCAAATAAATAACTAATGTAAAAGTCATGTTATTAAGGCATCCATGAGGACTCTGTGGCTTTTGCAATGTTACAAATCCTTGAGTTTCGCATTATTTAATGGTTTTCTCACTATGTTAATTTATTTTGCATAAGACATGGATTTGCATGGATTTTACTCATAGCATAAACGCACAGCACACAGACACATATTCGCATGGGCACAGAGCTTATTCTACAAGTCATTCATTATCTGGGAGATGGCTGCTGTTGCCTAACAGATGCACACCGATTGAATACACAAAGTACTTAAACTTTACAACAGCTCAGAACAGGAGTATAGTGAGTATGATATTTACACTACTTTCGCATGCTTTTTGCTGCTATGAATGGTCTGTGGTTTAATTTTGCTCAGGAAGTAAAAGAAATGCAATTGAGAAAAATCATGATAGCAATTCTAGTGAATATTGTGAGATGTAGAGAATCTGTCTACACCTCAATCTAATTTTTTACACAAAAAACGTTACATTTTTGGATCTGTGTGCTTGAATATCATGATGTATTCTAAAGATAGATTGTTAATAGAATTTGGCATAATGGTTAGACTGTGGATTAGGAACTTGGTTTGTTTTTGGAAGAATACTGAAAAGGAGACCAGTGAATTCTCCACATGTTCTGCATTCCATAATGGACTACCTTGTCAGCCCATAAGAATACTTACAGGGGGTCCTTTAGGGCCTGGGAAGCCATTAGGTCCTTGTGGTCCTGGAAGACCCTACAAAAGAAGGGAAACAGGATGAGGAAGATAATTTCATTGTATTACAAGAGTAACATGATAGAGATATACAAATCACGTGCTATGGAAAGTACTGTGACTGTGATTTTAGAGGAACTTAACAGAAAAGCCTGTGTAAATGAGTATAAAATAGTGAATAAAATTTAGAGTAAGTGATATAATTAATTTAAACAGATGCAGTATGAAGTTATGGAGCTATGGTGACTTGCATTAAGATGGTGAAACGCAGGTGAGACTTTGAGCGTGACTTACTCTTTCTCCTGATGGTCCAGAAGGTCCATCACCTCCAGATGTACCCTGTATTTGAAAAGAAAGCCAAATGAATGTAAGAATATCACCCACATCAAAGGCATTTTAAAGGATGCACTGGTGATCACATTTAAATGTAAACACTGATATGTGCCTATATTTTTACTCATTGACACACAAACACAAACAAACTAAAGACACATAAACTCATAAATGCGGAGACACATACAAGCCCACCAGACACAAAAATCATTAAAAAAACATTAAGGATTATCAGGTGAAAGAGTGTTGTGAGATACTGTGGGCCTTAAAGGGGTTTACATTTAAAGATAGTTGGTTCATGAAGTTATCACCTATTTCAGTCTATGTACATTTTAATCATCAAGAGTTGACATTTCTCTAGTAACACTGCAAGAAAACATGCATGTGACACATACACATACTGCTAACTCACACTTACAGGACCTCTCGCAGGGGGCTCCATTCTTATGTAACAACCTGCCTCCCCCTGTCAGACTCCCCCTTAGACTTCAATTCTTTATGAAGTCCCTTAAAACCCACTTCTATGACCTCCCAGGGTAACTGTAATTCCTCTCTCAAATAGATTCAATTTCACCTTTCCCATGTCACTTGGTTTCCATCTTCTTCCTATTGTGTATTTATACCCCACCTCCTCTAAATTGTAAGCTTGTTTGAGCAGGGTCCTTCATTTATAATAGTTTGTATCATTTTTTGCTAAAGTCCCCTTAATAATATTTTAAATCTCTATATTAATGGCAACAAATAAATATTTGTTCTGTTTATTGCATTATTAGAGGCATCCTTCACTTTTTTTGGTGCTTAGCAGGTTATATGCATATTGCCATTTTAATTTGTTTATTTTGTTTCACATGCGCCTACCTACCTCTAATTCTATCCAAGTATTATAGGGCGTTATTGCAGTCAAGGACATTCTATCATTGACTGCACCACACTAATCTTACATGGTAATCATCAGGATAATTGTCAGATTGACTTGACCATAAATCCCTTTCAACTGCATTAAACAAATCAATTGCCTGTTAATCTATTGACAAGGTAATCGATTTGTATGGGTAATATGTAATTGGGAAGGTGGTAGATCTAAGAGATTTAAGTGGGCAAGGCAGTTCCTAAGCCCAACTATAAGCAGGCCTGGGGATGACTAGCCCACTGCTCTTAATAGCTTTAGGGTCGAAAGGTGCCCAGTTTCTTTGGCCTTGTTGCCCCACCTGCCCCAAAGTGGATCAGTGAATTACCATTTCCTTGGGCTGAAATACTCTGCCTCCCATCGACCAATATAAATGATTCTACCTATTAGGGGATATTAGAGAGAGGGTGGTTTAACCTGAGACAAACACTTCTAATATTTTCTGTCTTTGGCTATAATAGCCAAAAATGTGCATTACAGCCCAGTGCAATTGCATTAAAACATTTTGCGAAAATTCTATGGAAAAATCCAGACCATCCAACGGTTTTACTGGTGGGCTCATGAAAAAAAAGGTTTTGTATGGATCTAAGAGGATTCGTTACCAGGTGATTGATGATCATGGGAAGTCAACCAATCACAGTCCATTCCCATGCAAGCCCCACTCCCACAAGACCCACTAACAATGTAATGTTATAGCCCGTGGACAGGTTCTTGTTATTTGCTGTTTTTTACTTAGTCAGCAACCACTATATCCCATTCCTTTCAAGATATAATGAGTGATTTAATGAGTGGTTTAATGGACTTTCTATATGCTAACTGTCACTCTACTTTGACCTCTTTCATCGTGAATGAAGTTTGACAATTACCATGCCATTTAATGGATTCATTTCATATAATCATTGATACACATGGAAAGCGGCTGAACATGACCAGCCAATAAGTACTACCATTGTTGGCATTCAATGCAGGCTTGATAACTACCACCAACACCTATTCAAGGTCATTACAATACACTGTGTTGTAAATTTACTCTCTGAATAGCAAACATTTCCAACTCGTATTTACATTGTGTCAAGCTTTCAAAAGCATCCTTCATTTGTCTCCGTCAATTTCGATGAAAGAGGAACAGTTCCAAGTAGAACATTCAGAACGTATCGATATTCATATATATATATATACCTATATGTTGTAAACTCTACAAAGTGCTACATTGTTACACTACAAACATGTGTCACACCAACAAATAAACACATATCACATATACACGGAACCGAAAAATTCTACTCTAAATTATTCTGGGGATTTAAATAGACACTCTAAATTTACTCCTGCAAATGCACAAACATACTCATAGTTATTTATTAAAAACTAAGGCCGGAGTAGCCAAACTAAAAACATAGCTGACTTGGATAATTTTTCCTATTTAGGTCAAATTTTAAATTCACTGAATTCTCACTTTAGTGAATAACCCTGAAGGAAACATAAAATACATGTATGTAGAGATACTGATATTTGCAAAAAAAAATAGAAACAAAACGTAACTTAGATTTGTGTTCTCCAATACTCATTGAGGGTTAGACAAGATTACCCAAGCACTGCACAGCTGAGTGAACCTAAAAGCACATCCCAAATGACTGAAACAATAAATTATTAGAGGCCTGAAACTCACCTTTGGCCCAGACTTCCCTGTGGCCCCTCTCGGTCCTCTCTGACCTCTAGGTCCCTAAAATAAATGTAATTAAAAACACAGTTTACTGGCTTTAATAAACTAAAGATAATGTAGACAAGTAACAGGTCAGTGCAAAATAATGTGAATGCAGATGAGGCTGTGATGTTAAATTTAAAAGTTAGTTAATGCATGACTAGAATCTCTTGGCAAGGTCATGTAATAACTTCTAAATTGCATTAATAAATTCTGTTGCTACTGATATATAATATCAAGCTATGGACTGACTGTGTTAATGAGTTTTTTAGGGAAGTTTAAGCAATAACAAGATAAAGACTGCATTACTGAGATCTATAGGGAACGCTATGTAATAACAAGCTAGTTACGTTGTTACTGAGATCTATAGGGAAATCTATGTAATAATAAGCTAGTAACTGCATTAATATGAACTAGAGGTAAGCCTGGCAATAGTAGGCTAAACACTGCATTAATAAGAAATATAGCGAAGGTCATGTAATAACAAGCTAGTTACTGCATTTATAAGATCTATACCAAACGTCATGTAATAACAAGCTAAACACTGCATTATTAAGTTCTGTAAGGAAAGTCATGTAATATAAAAAGCTAGGGACTGCATTAGTGTGATTGATATGTAGAGAAGGAAATGTAATATTATGCTAGTTAGTTTTTGCATTAATAAGTAATTTTCTGCATTTCTGAGATTCATATGAAAGATCATATAAAAACAAGCAAATTTCTGCTTTACTGAGATCTATAGGGAAGATTATACAATAATAAGCTAGTTTCTACTTTACTGAGATCTATAGTAGAGGTCATGCAATAATAAGTTAGTTTATGCTTTACTGAGATCTGTAAGGAAGGACATGCAATAATTAGCTAGTTTCTGCTTTACTGAGATATATAAGAAAGGTCATGCAATAATAAGCTAGTTTCTGCTTCACTGAGATCTAGAGGGAAGGTCATGCAATAATACGCTAGTTTTTGCTTTACTGAGATCTATAGTAGAGGTCATGCAATAATAAGCTAGTTTCTACTTTACTGAGATCTATAGGGAAGGGTATACAATAATAAGCTAGTTTCTACTTTACTGAGATCTATAGGGAAGGTTATACAATAATAAGCTAGTTTCTACTTCACTGAGATCTAGAGGGAAGGTCATGCAATAATACGCTAGTTTTTGCTTTACTGAGATCTATAGTAGAGGTCATGCAATAATAAGCTAGTTTCTACTTTACTGAGATCTATAGGGAAGGGTATACAATAATAAGCTAGTTTCTACTTTACTGAGATCTATAGGGAAGGTTATACAATAATAAGCTAGTTTCTACTTCACTGAGATCTAGAGGGAAGGTCATGCAATAATACGCTAGTTTTTGCTTTACTGAGATCTATAGTAGAGGTCATGCAATAATAAGCTAGTTTCTACTTTACTGAGATCTATAGGGAAGGTCATATAATAATAAGCTAGTTTATGCTTTACTGAGATCTATAAGGAAGGTCATGCAATAATACGCTAGTTTCTGCTTTACTGAGATCTATAGTAGAGGTCATGCAATAATAAGCTAGTTTCTACTTTACTGAGATCTATAGGGAAGGTCATGTAATGATAAGCTAGTTTCTGCTTTACTGAGCTAAATAAGAAAGGTCATGCTAGATTCTACTTTACTGAGATCTATAGGGAAGGTCATGTAATGATAAGCTAGTTTCTGCTTTACTGAGATCTAGGGGGAAGGTCATGCAATAATAAGCTAGTTTCTGCTTCGCTGAGGTCTAGGGGGAAGGTCATGCAATAATATACTAGTTTCTGCTTTACTGAGATCTATAGTAGAGGTCATGCAATAATAAGCTAGTTTCTACTTTACTGAGATTTATAGTAGAGGTCATGCAATAATAAGCTAGTTTCTGCTTTATTGAGATTTATAGTAGAGGTCATGCAATAATAAGCTAGTTTCTGCTTTACTGAGATCTATAGTAGAGGTCATGCAATAATAAGCTAATTTCTGCTTTACTGAGATCTATGGGGAAGGTCATGCAATAATAAGCTAATTTCTGCATTACTGAGATCAATAGTAGAGCTCATGCAATAATAAGCTAGTTTCTGCTTTACTGAGATCTATAGGAATGGTAACAACAAGCTAGTGGCTACATTATTGGTATATGAAGATGAGGCCCGGTTATAACAAGCTAGTGTCTACATTACTGGTATATGTAGGTGAGGCCTGGTTATAACAGCCTAGTGGCTATATTCTTGGTATAAGAAGCTTGTGGCTACATTATTGGTATATGAAGGTGAGGCCTGGTTATAACAAGCTAGTGGTCTGCATTACTGTAATGTGTATGAAAAGACATATGATAACAAGTATGTGAATGCATCATTATGATCTGTAACTTAGCAAGGTAATAACAAACATGTAACTACATTACTGACATCTGTGGGAGGACAATGTAATACAATACTAATGCATTAATTAGAATGTATTTCATTATATGTAATAAAAAGTTAGCATTTCTACTTTTTTAAATAAACTATTGATTGTATGTATGGGAGATCATATAATAACCAAGTGAAGGCCATGTTCTAAGAATCCAATGTCTGCTTTAATGAGATATGTTGTGATAGCCATGAATTACAGAGATCCAACGACTTTACATCCGTGATTTATTGGGTAGGACAGGTAACTAACAGATCAAGACTAAAGTTATATTGATGGATATTTAAACAGGACATTTAATTGAAGGACACAGCAAGTCTGATAATTCAATCTATAGGGGAGAACAGACAATAGCCATTGCTTTGTTTATCGTCGGTGAAGGATTGTGGTAACAACAATATACACCAATATACCATTAAATATGCTAGTGTTAGCAAAAGGGGAGGACCGTAAATGAATGTGTAAGTAATGGGCTATATTTAATATATTTTTAGGCAAAAGGGCCATGCAATAAAAGGATTTGGGGTATTCGTTTAGCAAGGACATTATGAAATATCGCAGCTCACAGCCTTTAGAATGCTTCACTTACCGAGGGACCCCTCTCTCCTCTTGGACCAGATTTTCCTGAGAGACCCTAAAAGAGACCACAGTGAACATGAAGTACAAACATTTAGAACATATGAAATAAAGTGATAAATTAGAACATGGGGGAAATTAGTTTATTATATTTTATTAAAGTGACTTAGAAGCAGGGCTTAAAGGTTCTACACTACTAGCCAAGCCTTAAAAGTTATTTGCCACTGCTAATTATAATGTGCTGTATATATGTGAATATATGTCTGAATATAAAAACTAAATAACTTACTCTGACTAAAGGAAAGGTTTACATAAATCTTGGAATTATAACATTATAGTATTTGTTATATGGGACAGAGAATAGACCACATGGGTGTTGACAAATGTAGCAATATTAAAAGGAAAAATAATAAAAGTCCACACAACTGAGCACATAAGAAGGTGGGGAGGACAAAATAACTACAGGTAAATACATCCATTTTCTCTATAGTTCTGCTGTTCCCCCCACACCCTTTCTTTTGTCTTGTTGTGTGAGGACTTTTTTATATTTCCTTTTTATGTCTCTACATTTGTCTACACCTGTGTGGTCTGATCTCTACGTTGTTTATGGGGTCTGATCTCTACGTTGTCTATGTGGTTTGATCTCTACGTTGTCTATGTGGTCTGATCTCTACGTTGTTTATGTGGTCTGATTTCTACGTTGTCTATGTGGTCTGATCTCTACGTTGTTTATGTGGTCTGATCTCTACGTTGTCTATGTGGTCTGATCTCTATGTTGTTTATGTGGTCTGATCTCTACGTTGTCTATGTGGTCTGATCTCTATGCTGTCTATGTGGTCTGATCTCTATGTTGTCTATGTGGTCTGATCTCTATGCTGTCTATGTGGTCTGATCTCTACGTTGTCTATGTGGTTTGATCTCTATGTTGTTTATGTGGTCTGATCTCTACGTTGTCTATGTGGTTTGATCTCTACGTTGTCTATGTGGTCTGATCTCTGTGTTGTCTATGTGGTCTGATCTCTATGTTGTTTATGTGGTGTGATCTCTGCCGCATATGACAAAGTTTCTGATAAATAAATAATCACCTTTCATGGAACTTCCTTGTGAAACTTTATTGGATATTGCTTGAGTCCGGTATAAATATAAACATGGTATAAATATATAAGATAGCCCTTACCCGAGCTCCCTTCTCTCCGTTGGCCCCAGCAAATCCTGGAAATCCAAGTGATCCCTGCAAAAACATAAAATAAGACAAGTTATGACCCACCACAGCATGACTTGAACTTCCCACCAGTCATCTGCTGCCCTTTTCTTCACCTTTGTTCCCTGACGTCCTGGGTACCCTGGGAGTCCTGGTACCCCCAACTTGCCCTAGAGAGAGAGAGAAGAGATGCAGGTAAGTTATGGACCATAGTTTTTTCATACAGGTGTACATGCACTAAGCTGCCATAGCTCACCTTCTCACCAGTCAATCCAATAGGTCCAGGGTCACCATTGGGCCCAGATCTTCCTTTTGGACCTTCTGAACCATCTTCTCCTCGTGAACCTGGCACTCCACCTTCACCCTAAAAGCAAAAGGTGTTGATGGCACTTCACATTTTTAGAAACAAGTACAGTTTGAACCTTATATTTTTCTTAATACAACATAATATACACTATGATAACAGAAAGAAATTAAGTGCATGGTATTTTTATTAACATTTAGAACGATTAGTGCTATTAAGTTTGAGTTTGTTTTAGACTCACCTTGTCACCTTTCACCCCCATGTCTCCTTTGAATCCTGGAAATCCGTCTTCACCCTGACAATTAATAAAGGTCACGTCAAGAACATGGCTCCTTCTTATGATGAAATATTAAGAGATCCCTGAAAGGGTGGATTATATTTATGAACAGGCTGGTAACTTTTAGAGTAAGTTAAAGGTTCCAGACAAATGCACCTTTTGCACAAGCAGACTGCCCCCAAGACACTTACTACACACTACACAGTCTTGTCCAACACACCCTGACACTCCTATAGAAGGCTACACCCAGACTCTTCTGATAAAATGGTTACAGAAGTGATTGACTGCATTTCTTATAGATGTGCCCACTTATGTAGCACAAGAGATGCCACTATACCCATAGAGACTGCGTGGGCAGGACATTGTCCTTGGATGGAAGGGGGACATCTTGGGTTTATAAGAAAAAATGGGCCATTGTTTTGGTACCTTTTCTCCTTTGTGTCCTTTCAAACCACGAATTCCATCAATTCCCTGTAAATAAATAATTACATCAATCAATAATGAAGTCAGAGGGAAAAGATAGTAGGTAGAAGATATTAGAAAGTAAAGAGCAAAAATTAATAAATGAACAAAAATAAAGTTAATGATGGATATAGGAACCAAAAACAGGGTATATGAATTGCTGGAAATTAAAGGATAAGGTTTCAAGCATAAAATGCTCAATGATTGAAGAATGTAGATGACAGGTATTCCGACAGAAGCAGAAGTTGACTTCTTTAAAGTACCTTTGCACCACGTGGACCAGGATAGCCAAGGTTACCCTGTGGACCAAGGGGACCCTATAAAGACAAAGCAGATATCTGGTGTTAGAAATTACGCATGACAAAAGGTCAGTCTGTAGTAGCAACATATCTGTCTTGTATGGTTCAGTCTTCACAGGGTGGAAGAGATTCTAAGAGTCGAGGGACAACTAAAATATTACATGGGTTACATCAATCAGAGTTTCCTGGGCCATTAAACAGAAAGGATGAGCTGTGTTCTAGGAGAGTGTAAATGAGTAATATGCACTTGGATAGATAATTCACATATTATAGACTTTTATAAGTTAAAACAGATATGGCAGACCAGATACAGCATGAGTACCTTAAACGTTTGGACATACTTGAAAGGTCAACATGTATAGTCTGAGAAGTGGGACATACCCAAAAGTGTATCAATCACACATTGTTGGAAGAAAGAAAATAAGTTATGTGTCTTTAAGAAATCAAGACAGACTGTTTCAGTAATCTATCCTTTATATTTTCTACAACGTTACAACTGACAACAAATACTTCTGGTATTGAAACAAACTGTGTAGACCAACCAAACGGAATGCAGCGGTTAATGGGAAATATATAAAACCTTTGTAAAGGTCATCCACTGGATGAAAAAGACTAAATGGACACTGAGTCCTCTGGAAACCCACTCTGTGGAAAACAAGTCCTTTGGAATGTCCAATTTAGTTTTAGAAAATTGTGCTTTGATCACTAATAACAATATAGAAATATGCTTGTGTTAATACTGTCCATAGTACTTACTTGGTTTCCTTTGGTCCCTCCTGGACCCTCTTTACCTGGATGACCCTAGGAGTAAAAATAAATATTTCCATAGCTTAAAGATCACACTTATATGCTGTTATTGTCGCGTACATCACATCTATGTTAACAAACATAATTGGTAAGATTACAATATGTTTATTTTTTAATAATAAAATAGAAGCAGTTCCAGCAGCCCTGTCACTGTCTGGCGAGTTTGTTGAATTCGCAAAGACCCCCGACGTGACATTGCCGCTGGGGATCCAGTAGCCGGACAGGGCAAGTGAAGGTGAGAATTACTTACCTGAATCTGTCGCTCACAGGTGTAGCCATTTTGTTTTGCTGAGTCCTTCAGCACCAGGAGCTGACGCTACTGCTGTACACCTGCGTATGAGCAAGAGTAAAGCATTGAGGCCTATGGATAATCCTGCAAGACTGCAGGATCCTCCATAGACACAGCCAATTCCCTGCAGCTGTCACTGGAGGCAGCTGTCAGGATTGACACTGTAGCTCTGCCCAGATTCTAGGAAAGTCAGGAGGTGGAAATATATAGAGACAAAGTAGCCCCTACTTTATATATGTGTTTGGAAATTCAGTGACTGGTTTGGAAATTCAGTGGAACAAAATTAGTATTTTATAAAGATTCTAGTGTTATGAATTATTCATTTTTTCAGGAGGGATAACACTGCCACTTTAATAATAGACTTGTACATGACAGCAAAATTGGTTCATCCAAATCAGTTAATCCAAAGTAAACATTTGGTTCAGGCAACTCGAGTTTTGGTCATGTGGCGTTTACGTAATAGCCAGAAAATGTGCATAACAGTGCACTGCAAAATACATACATAATATAAAAATTTGGTATTTTTAGTTCCATTTGGTATTTTTATTACAACCCACAGTTCTTTATGCCAAAATGTCATAATAACTACAGGTAGGATTTAATTATAACCCTACATTCATATTTTATAAAGTGATCATGGGGTATATATAACCTACGCTCGCCCAATATTCAGATTTTTGTTGCTGGTGTAGATCTCATGGTATTAGGTCAACATTTTTCATTTTACTTTATATTTTAATATTTAGACAGTTCTCATATTTTAGCATTTATGTTCTGCTCCTATCTTTGTTTTTAGCAGACATGGTATGCAACACACACTCCACTCCTTATTATATTATCATCATATTATTCAAACTCCCATTCCTTTTATTGACTATAATAATTTTAATCAAGTCCTTTAGACTGCAGATCAGTTTGAGCTGGCCCCTCGTCACTTGTTCCTGCATTCCTCTATTTGTTTGTCAGCTATACAGTACTTCTATGTGGACTGTGTTGTCATGGTCTAAAAAAACCAAGAGTCATGAATATTTGGGAACTTCATTTGCTTGTTAAATATGTTTGGAGCTGTTGCATTAACAAACATCTAAGAACCCTGAATCATCACTCCTGTATTACAATACAAGGTACATATGTGGCTGTTTGATGGTAACTCTCCCAGCATGCTGTGGGGTGTGTAAACGCAAAAAAAAGAATGTCAATCTCTAGGAAGAGACATTATCATGCTGACTTAAACTCTCCTTGGTGTCTGTGATGGAGACTATTCAGTTGGGTTTTGAATTTACTTTGACATGTACCCTTGCCCACAGTCCTGTTTAAGTTTATTTGCACATAATACTCACAGGAGGTCCATCAGACCCAGGAATACCAGGAAGTCCAGGCTTGCCCTGAGGCCCCTGTAAAAAAGCAGATGGAAATAAGAATCTGTATATTAAACCTTCAACATCTTCTACCCAACAAACACATATTCAGCTACTTACTTTCTCTCCTGGAGGCCCTTGTGCACCCTGTGGCCCTGAAAGTCCTTGCGTGCCAGGAGTACCTTGTTGTCCAGGAGGTCCAGGCTCACCTTGTGGACCCTTTAAAATGCAGCATTAAATTAGATTTTTCACAAATATAGACTGTCTGAATTATAAATTACAGTTCTCTTACTTAAATATAATCCACAAATGAATATATTACCAAGTTTCCTTTTGGTCCTACAGGTCCATCACCACCTCTTACTCCCTGCAGCGATAAGGAATGTGAGGTTATACGTTATATAGGTAAGTGGTCTGCATATCGAAACTCCCACTATGATACATATGGCAAATACTCACAGGGGGGCCAGGAATTCCAGGGGGGCCTTTGGGTCCAAGAAGTCCTCTGATGCCCTAAATTATAAAACAAAAACACACACATATGAGCTACCCCCAGAATATGATAACACAAACTAAACTAAAACATTAAATACACTAAATAAAAAACATGATTACATCCATGGGACCTTTATAAACAATTAGTATCCAAAGGACTCATAAACAAATAAACAGTATATAAATCAAATAGAATGTGCTCAATCGCTGGTCTTGTTCTATTAGAACCTCTAGTTGTATCGGTTTATTTGAAGAAATTGTAGTGAAATACAGTAATAACAAAGCTGTGTTTAATTCTAAGTGCATTTAACACAGTAAGGAAATGCAATTAAAAGGAGAGGAAGTTGTTTTAATGAGTGTCCAGTGATAAGATTTAACACAGTACTGTCCAATTTTAATACAGTTCTATCTTTCCTGTACATTACTTTAGACCAGAATCCATGCCATTGAACAGGCAAGTCTGCCGTAAGCACACACCATATGGAGCAGTTTATTGTATATGTCATTACAGGGCTTGCACATATAAAAATTACTCCTGATGTCTAGTTACCCACGGTGAAGCACGGATTATTCTGATAACCAGGAGCTCCTGGGCTGTTAAATTGTGTTAACTGCTCTCAATGCTACTTCTCACTTTGGCAATAAAATGTATAGGGACATTCCACAATCTTCCCCATCAGTAAAAAAAGATGAATTCTACATATAAATTGTGTTGGATGCATTAAATCCACATGTTTATGTCTTTACATCAATTTAAAACCCATATACTATAATCGGAGAGGCAGCTATATACAGGTATTGTATAATCTCATCTATAAAAGCCACTATAAACGTGCTCTTCTCCTGAGTGTGTAGGCAGCTGTGAGTGAGCATGAATGTTTATTAAACTGGTAAAAAAAAAAAATAATAGATAAATCCCACAGGAAGCATTATAATATGCATTCTCTAAACTGGCAATCATGATGACTTGCGGAGGAAATTGCTAAAATTTGGTTTAATTAGCTGGATTGGACAAATCCATAACTCGTAATTTTTTCCAGTTTATCTGCTTTGACCAATAATTTGCAATTCCCTTGTTAATTCTTGATTAAACCTATATAACTATATATAATGGCTAATTTGTTTATCTAAAGTAACTAATATTTATACTAACTATACTGTCACTTTAAATAGGCTTACTTATAGAATCACTTAGCAATTTCACCAAATAACAAGCGAAATATTGTCACCCTGAATACAATGTGCGTTACTAACTCAATGTTTGCATATCTCCTCTGTCATACGGGTAGTTCTATGCTACCACAGTCATGGTTAGTCCTACAGTAGGGATGTCTGAACAATGACATTTACTAATTAAAACCTTAAATGTTAATGTAACTATACAGCACGATGGTGTTATATTTATTAAATCACCTCTAACAAACATGTGGGTAAAGTTCTTTAAGTACGATAATCACTAAGGAAACTAATGTAATCAGCAGGGAATTCCATAGTTACCATAGTGACATTTTACAGAATTTGTACAGCCTTTTTATTAAAGTCCCCAATTGCTACCAACATGTGCCCACACAGACAGTCCATAATACTGGCAGAATTTAGATACATTAAACACAGTGTCTGCCACCGCTTGATTGATCATTTGCAGTGCTGCATGTCGTTAACAAGTGGATTTGAGTGTAAGCATGATTATACATCCGGTGGGTACGTTTTTCTTGTCCCAATAGTACGTTATCACTTTCTGCTGCTGGCAATTTTACACAAAGTGGCACAAACATTAGGAGGAAAAAGGGTGAGTAGTTCCAGCAATAAGTGCATGGAATAGATCATGTTAAGAGTGGATGGGAGGCTCCCATAAATATTTACACCTATCTCATACTCAGAAACATTGACCAACATATAAATACACAAACAGGGTATTATGACAGAACTTGTACAGTGTAACGGTAGACTGGGGCCCTTTGAAAACCCATCCCACTTGCTTTTACCCATGATTGTAAAACACGACTTAAGGAAAGCTGTGTGCTACAAATACACTACATAGGTAACATTGTCCTCTATTATATTGGTTGCTATCTGTGTATAGGCACGTTATACTCTCTGTGGGTTTTAGTGCTAAGACAAGAAGAGTTCCTTACTGGCTCTCCGGGAAGTCCACGGGGTCCAACATCTCCATCTCCTCCCTATGATCAGAAAAAGAGGAGAGGGTTATTAATCCAACATTGATGTTTAGGTTCCAAAATATGATACCAAGTTTCACTGCAGTTACTTACCCTCTCACCATCTTCTCCTGGTCCTCCTAGGGGTCCCTGAGCACCTGTGTCACCCTGCAGTAGGCAAAATACTTTGTGTCATTTAGAAAAATGAAAGAAGACTCATGAGAGGAGGTTATCACAAACACCCCAAATGGTATTAGAGACATGGCAAATTCTATTACAAATTGGGCTAAGACCATGACAGCTCAATGGTCAGCACTGATTGAAGGATTATGGGGATGGTGAATACTAATTAATATGTGTGCTTTCTGTTTACCATACTTTAAATAACGAGATTTACCCACTCGTCTGGTTTAATGATCTGATACTGTTAATCATTATTTTATCTGTTTGAGTCTGCCCCTCTAATATGTCGAAGTTTAGCTGTTGGTCATTTGGGTTCTTTTCTATAAATTGTCATTGTTGGTTACCTTAGTGTGAGGATGTGAGGACAGACTCATACTTCACTCTCTAGTCTTTACTCTGTGTCTTATACATTTGCCCCATCTCATGTTTCTAATATTATGTAATCACTGGTGATACACAGTATCATAGGGTTTCCTATCATTCTTTACTCTTTTTCATATGCCACTTTTTTCACTCGTACTGGCTTTTCCTTCTCTCACTTTCTTTTTACTTTTTTTCATCCCCATGAGTTGTGTTTCTGTCACAGCATCGGTGACTATTTAAGTGTTTTATATGGAGTGTCCATTAAGTTTATATTCAATAGGGTGTCACGGGATGGCACTAGGTTGGTTGGTTTGAGATCAAACTATCGGAGTTGTTGTGGAGCCGCCATGTGTATGAGATATGGAATGATACTACAATAGATTTCATTGGGTAACACATTTTAGGATGAATGGCACTGTATTTGGTAATTGGGTACCCTGATGGTGCAGATGTAACCAGTGGAAGATACTTGGCTTGGACATTTTGTTGTAATTAAAAAAAGGGGAGATTTAGAAAAATATTTGTTATAGTATGACAGGGTTGGGAAAATGGTAGATCCCCAGATGTTGTTGAACTGCGGTTTCCATGATGTTTTTCCATTCTAACGGCTGTGTAACCATCGTGGCAGCTATAGTTCCACAAAATTTGGGAATCTACCATTTGCCCAACTCTGTAGCAGGAAGACTGACTCAAGATTGTAGACGATGATCCAGAATTCCATATTCTGTAAACTTTCAACTATTTATAGGTACAGTTTATAAAAACATAGCTTTCTCCAATGTGTTTAGCAATGAATTGATGTAAAAAAGTTGGAAATTAGTTTACAGGAATGGAGTGCTGTGAAAGTGTGAATTGTTGGTTAGGAAGAACGACAAAATTTATTTCGGCTGACTGACCCTGTGTCCTTTCTCGCCAGGAAGTCCAGGTAGGCCATCAAAACCTCGATCTCCCTAAAACAAAAACAGTTGGATTCAGTTGGATTAGAATTAAAGACAGAGCATGACCTGACAGGGTTTGAGAGGTGTCCGAAATTAAGGGTTTACATACCTTCAACCCAAATTCACCAGGAAGACCACGAGCTCCATCAGCACCCGAGCGGCCCTGGAAGAAATAATAGGTCATATTAAGTAAGGAGATGGTTAAGTGAAAATCACAGAAAACAATGGAAGCTATTAAAAGAAGAATGAAGAATGAAATAAAAAAGGAAAATAAAATGATTTGGAAAAGTGGATGAAACACTAGCAATGCAAAAGTGAAATAAAATAGGAAGATAAAATGGTAATCCTTACTCTTCTCCCTGCTTTTCCTGGAGGGCCCGCCAATCCTTGTGGTCCTCTTATACCCTGAAACGTGTAAAAATGAAAAACATACCATTATATCACCATAATACAATATGTAAATATAGCTGTATAATACCATAATTAACATAATGTTACAACGTGCACTGTGGTAATAATTTACCGGTATAAATTTACGCCATATGATTTTACGCACTATATTTAAAAGTAACAGAATAGCAGGGTTGGTTGGCAGAATCTATGCTGGGATCTAATATTCCATAGAACATTAATAAAACCAGCAGGTAGCCAAGTGTTCCATCGTGCCATGTCTGTGTGGAGCTGGGGCAGCCAGGCAAGGCAAACAGTGCGGGGATAGTGTCCCAATATATGTTTTGTATGCTTGTGCATTATTTGGTCACTGGAACTGGGGACTTCATCTCACATAATACTCAGCCAACCATCGCTGACATCAAGCCCAGCACGCTCAACACTATGCTTTTAATGCATTGTTTATGAAAAATGAAGTGACCCGGATACTGTAAGTAGAGAATGCATATTTTTACAGCGGTCAGTCTATACTAAGCCATATTTACAACTCTTTTATTATTTCAGTTTGAGAAGGTCCAGCAAATCATAACCAGACCATTACACAGAACCCATAGGCCCACACTGGCTTGCCAAATCGGGGGATTTTGTTAGACAGCTTCTAATAAATACATGTATAAAAAGAATGCTGCATGATATTACATTGAAATATTAGTTTACCTGTTGACCGATATCTCCTGACTCCCCCTTTATACCAGGGTTTCCAGGGGGACCCTAAAACGAAGCAATAAATGACAAACAGTTATCATGATAAATGGAAATTGGCAGACAAATATTATTAACTTACAAGGATTAATACAAACACCGATGCTACACAATATTTGATAAAATATAACTCTGAGTATTTTATAGGATGCATACTCTAGATCAAGCATCTCACACTGCTCGATGTTCCTGAACTACAACTCCTAAGATTGTTTAGCCATTTCTTGCACTCAATGAAATCAGAGTTTAAGATCTCGCCTCTAGATAATGCTGCATGGGATCATTGTTACTATGAGATACTAAGCAATGGGTTTTATTACTAAGAGATATTACACAATATTTATTGTTACTATGATATGTCATACTGCACTATGTGCTACGCAAACACAGTATATATTATATCTTACATAATACTCTATATTACTATATGTTAAACAATGCTTTGCACATTGTTACTCTGTATAACTTGCAATGCTATCCCATACTTAGCATTTCCATGATATCTCACACATATTCAGTATATTATGCATTGTTATATGATATTCAGTAACACAATGGGACGTCACACAATATTCAACATTAGCAAGCAGTGCTAGTATTACTGTGAAATAATACTCAATGCTCAGTATTACTGTGACATTTTATGTAATATCTATTAAGACTATGGGATGATTGACATTTTTACTTTTACTAGGACTATAAAGCACAATAGTATTGCTATGGGATATAACTTGATGGTCATCCTACCTGTGGGATGCTACTAAACACACTGCATGACTATGGAATGTTACCCATTACTGAGTATCAATATGAATTGCTGCCCAGTGTTCAGTATTACTATGGGATGTTACTGAGTATTAAGTATTTTAGATGTTACTCAATAATATTATTACTGTGGACTATTATGTGATGGTATTACTATGAGATATTGCACAATATGCAGTAATTCACTTACCACTGGTCCAGATCGGCCAGTGTACCCCATGGGTCCAGGAGCTCCACGAAGTGCAAGCTGTTGGATGAGAGGCATAGTTAGAAGATACAGTCTGAAGAGATGACAGTAAACAAGGAGGACATGCCAGAGTACTTACCCTGGCCTGCTGTAAAATGGCCTGTGCCTGGGCCTCCTGTGCAGCAACCGCAGGTCCTTTATCTCCACCGCTGCTACCAAACCGGAACTGAACAACAGACAATGTGATGAGAAGAGGACAAGCAGTAGGGATCTAGATAGCTCTCTTCTTTATTATAACCAGAACCAATCTAGAGCTACCATCTATATAGAATGATTAGATGTTACAATTATCAACAAAGGTCTCCATTTAATATCTGAGGAAGCATTAAAAGATTAGTATTTAAATTGTGTAGAACTAGATCTTCTATCACTCACTTGGAGCCAGAGTATTTATACGGAAATGGCGGCACAAATATAGATACACAAAGCTGGCAAGTAATAAAAACAAGAATGTATTCTAATTTATTGTAGGCTTGTTGGAAAGGAGGTGACCTTTTTTCCACCTACCACCACCACTAATATATATTTGTTAAAAGTTTTAAAAAGAAATAATTAGCAGAGAGCAGCAGAGATTGGACAGGAAGCAATGGAAAGAATTTTCTGTAGTTGTAGTTCATCAATTGTAGGCCTGTGTCTAAATTTGAGAACACCATGCAGCCATTATTTTGTCTCCTGTTGGATACAGACAGTTTGCCAAATCAAATTCTTTAACAGCCATATTGTGCTGAGTATATTGACACATCATTAAACTATGTAACGAAAATACATTTTATTGTTGTTCTCTACATACTAAGAATCAGAACCAGATCTGGGTTTGTATTTCCTGTGAGATGATAATGGCTGTGGCCATTTGTAGTTAGAGAACGGATACATTTTTGGATCATTACTCTTTTGGAAATATTCAAGACGAAGGTAGAGAGGAAGTGAAATGGAGGGGCTGGATCTAGGAGCTGTTTAGATAAGGTGGGTTTAATTACAAGGAGCTAGAAAGGGGGGAGCATGACTGAGGTGGGATTACAGCAAAGTGTGCGGAGTGAAAGATCATTCCAACGGGGAATAAAAGTATTCCTGGTAGCTAGCAATGCAAAGTCCAATAAAACATACACAATCTTGAAACCAGTTACTCCAATCAGTAATATTTAATTTATTCAAATTTTTACATTTGGAAACTTACTGGGAGCATAACAGAGCTTCCTGGTGGTCCTGGCAATCCATTGGCTCCGCCGAGACCCGCGCGGCCAGGAGGCCCCTAGAACAGGGAGGATAGAGTACAATCATTTTAAAAGAAAACTGTTATATTATTCAGAATGCCACAGACACAATAATGGATGTCTAACTTACCCTCTCTCCAGGGTCACCAGCAGGTCCAGGTGGTCCTTGTGTTCCAGGGGGACCAGACAGACCCTAATACAAAGCAGAAACCCATTAGAGATATTAAACTGTGGTGCACAGCTTGTCCTTTCCCACTGTAACTCTGTAACACTGTAAGGCTGCTGTAACTCCCAAATAACTAACTCGGTGGCTCTTTAGTGTAGAATACGAGTAATAAAGAGCTCAGAAGAAATGTAGGAAAACAGAAAAGAGACATGATTATCATCTATATATTCTGTTTAGTCTACGGTTTGAGTGAGGTGGTGAATCTAATTGTTATTGGGGTAGAATTCCCCTAATTGTCTGTTAGTGGCAGCTCTATACTTAACCAAGGGCAATAAACTCTGTGGTTGGTCTTATAAAGTACATACATGTCTTTATCCAATACTTCTCATGAATGAAAATGCACACAACCACACTACTGTGATAACCGTGACAGCCGTTCACAAAAATTAGTTAGATGCATATATAATTTAGACTTGCTCACTGAGACTCAAGGCACAATGGAGGATGCAGAAACAGAATTAGAGAGAGCCATGTGGACCATAAAAGGAATCCAGTGATTTAATGGATAAAGGAATGGAAGTGTACGAAAAGGGAGTCAGTCTGTATTACACATAATGAACGCATGTTATTGACAAACATGACTTCAGAGACTACTTTACACATTGAATATTTTATATTTATGAGCCAGTACTAGGTGTGGAGGGGCTACAAGGCAGTGTGCCCCCAAAAAAAACAGGTAGCCAACTGAAAAGTGGCCACTCCAGCCTTGGCTCACTCAGGGCTGCCTCACTCAGGATTTAATGCTGTGAGTTTATCAAGCATGGGACATTTCTCTGGTATCCTCAGATGTGGAATTCCTGAGAACAAGCTTGGGATGGTGGGACAGGAGCCCAGAATCATTACTGTCTTGCCTAATCAAAGACCGCTGGTAGTTAAGTTACAGTGTTTTGTTGATGTGGAGCTCTGTTTTATATTCATGTAGACCAAGAAATGGTGGTTGAGTGAATGGCATAAAAAGGAAGAGGAGATAATCAATAAAGAAAGAGAAGGGTAAATGAGTGAAAGAGAGAGAGAAAGAGTTTAGGAGAGTTATACGTACTGCAGGTCCTTCTGGTCCTGGTGGACCTTCAACCAACATACCCTGTGAGAAACAAAGGATTAATGTCACAATGGTTCACACAATTACTGTATAATGTCATATCTACGATGATTGATCAATAACAAAAGCAGATGATCTTAGGGGTAAGTAGAATTATAAAATTTTTCGACTATCTACCTGCATTCCACAACTTTAGACATTGTGTACAATAAAGGACTACAATCTGATGATTTTAATAATGTGAAATATGATCTAAAACAAACATTTATCAGTATAGCATTGTATGAAAGCAATAGACAACCAAGTGCTATCAAAAATATTTGCAGAAAAATATCCCTATGCCTTTTAACTTAAAATCTATACGTTTACCATCACTTTAGAGGTTCACAACAGTGGGTGCTCGCAGTGCTGAAAGTACATTGTCAAACCTGCAAAATGTCTTGGTGCATAATAAAGAGAATAATAGTGATAATAAAATAATGAATGTTAAAAGGCAGGACTTACCGGCTCCAGGACAGCCGACTCGCCTTTATCTCCTTTTACCCCCCGGGGTCCGCTGATTGCCTGAGGGTGGCACACATATAACCATAAAAGATGCCGTTATTTAGTATCGATCAGACTTGGCATGCCTTGTGTGATATTTCTAATCTGACAGACAGGGAAGAAGCAGGTATCATCTACTAATGGAGCTGCTACATGACTTTACCTATAAATGTGACTATATCTTATTTTGACGTATTCAGACCTCGGACAGTTCCACATTTTGTGGTGGTACTAAAATGGAATTTATTGAGATTTTTACCATTTTAGCTATACAACATACCTAACACGTCAAAGTTGCAAAATACGTTTTGACAGCATAAATGTGAATTGAACAACACAAAAAAACTGGCTTTTGTCAGTTGCTAAATGGTTACCCAGAGTCATCTTTAGCTTCAGTTATAGCTGTGAGTAATTTAGGATAAGTCTCAACCAACTTTTTTTGCCATTGGTCTTAATGTTTTTATTTTGTCAGGTTGGACAGTGACTATTGGAGAACAGCAATTTCATCTTGTTACACAAATTCTCAATCACGTTGTAATCTGGGCTTTGACTGGGACATTCTTAGACATTGAGGTTATTCATTTATGAACCAGTCCATTCAAGTTTTATGTATTTATATGGTCATTATGTGGGGACCTAAGCCTCTGCTATAGGTGACCTAGACTAGATGTAGACTGAAAGAGGTTTGCCATGAATTTTACCCTGCCCCCTCAGATATGTCTGATTTCCCTGTCTCATCCCTACAGCATGATGCTACCACCACCATCTTCACCGTGAAGATGACTTCTTTGTGAGAGGAGCAGTGTTTGCTTGTTGGTTTATATATTGTTTTAATCCTCAGCCAAAGTGTAAAACGTTGGTGTCATCATCTCACACGCTTTTTGATAACCTCCAAATTTCTCCAGCAATGGCCATTTTCTCGCCATACATTCCTATTTTCTAGCTATATGGAGCATCCATTTTTTTATAGCTATCCTATAAATGGTTTCTCCTAGCTTCCATGAAGGCTGTATATCTCCCCAACTCCTTGACCTTTTGGTTGTTTTTCTGACATATTTCTTACAAAGGGACTGAATTTTTGTAAAAGGTTTCTTTTCAGACAAAGTTGTGGTAGTGTCATATTCTTTCCAGTTTGAATAATGGATTTAACAGTGTTGGGGAGGATGCTCAGAGTGTAGGATATTGTTTTTACTAACCCAACCTTTATTGATACGTCTCCACTACTGTATCCCTAACTTATTTGATAGTCCCTCTGTCTCTGTAATGCTGTTTGTTTAAATATGCTCTCAAGAAAACTCTGGTGCCTTCCTGAGAAGAGGTGAATGTATTTTGAGATGACGAGATGCCTGACTGAACACAAATGGACTCCATCTAACTAATTATATGACTCCTGAAGGTAGCGGGGTGCACCAGAGCTTATTTAAGACGGTGAAAATGCAACCAACAAATTTCTCCTTGTTTATACAACTTTTGTATTACAATAAGAAATATGTCGGGTCATCAGTTTTTTAGGTATGCTTTGTTTAACTTACAGAAAAAATGTAATAAAATCCATTTTAATTCCAGGTTGTAACACTACAAAATGTGGAAAAAGCCAAACAGGGTGAATACATATGCCAAAAATTATATTAAGGGAGTATATTATACAGACAATAGTATTAACCTTTAGAGTACCAGGTGGTGGCATGGCATTGCATTTCTCAGCCCTCTGGCACTCTCAAGGTTAATGTGTTTTGTTAAATACAGTGTTTCTATATGTTTAGTGCACACAGGTAAATGTTAAAATGTGTGTGATTTGTTTCTAAACGCCTCTTCTATTTTTTTACCCAAGCACGTCTTTTGCTTCCTTAGATAGTAAGCTCTTAAATTCACTACCAACTTCAAACTGAGTACTCTTGACTTGTTCCCTTTGTAATATGAGGTGTGTACACAGAGTTGTATAAATATACAATGTATATAGAAATATCCCATTGTTTACAGAACAATGCACATGTTACATCAAGAATTGGCAGCAGGTAGCCTTCCTGTTTTTACAGAACTAAACCATTAATGATACTTTGACTGGGCATCAAATTGCAAAGTATCATGGGAAGCTGTAAATGGCTGGACAGCTACCTGTTGGCCAAGCCCTAGCCAAATGATAACCAAGATATGTAGGAATTGCGGTAGCAAGGCTGGCATCTTAAGGTGGGCTTAGCTGCAGAATTGCCAAGGCCAAAGCATCCAGACCAATAGACTGGCCAGATCATAAAACCCCAGAGCATGATGGGAATTCTATGTCTGAAGTTGAGTCAGAATTAATCCTTTGGGAGTTAATATGAAAAGATGACACTAAGCAGTAGGCATCCTTGGTTACGCAAGACACCACATGGATTGCGCTACTTCTGACATCACAAAAATAATATGCTATCATATTGTCAGCAGAACCTGCAATGGATCAGGGGAGGCCAGATGATGAAATGGAGTAAACAAAAGGGAAGAAAAACAGATAGGAAGTTTGTAGAGGATGACGACATACTTCAAGACTGAAGAGACAACAAAAGAACACAGAAGACACGGATCACATCACAAATGTGGGTCCATGGGGAGGACTACAGACGTAAAGGGAACAGCGACATCAGAAAACAGGTGACGCATGGACAGAGGAAATATTAACAGTGAAAAGTTGACGCACAGGAAGTCACATTAGAAATGAACAAAGGGATCAAAGAGGAAGAGGTAGTTTGGGGGAATCACAGGTTTCTCTGAACTTTTTTCCACCAATGTTTTGTAACATGTTTTTTTCTTTTTTTGTTCATAAAGTATAGGGACACTAAATATTGAGACTTACACCTCCACTCTCAGGGGTTTCTGCTGACAGGACTGGGCCCAGCTGTGCACTCTCCGAGCCCTCATGGTAATCCTTGTAAACATATTCATAATCCAGCTCGGCTGCTGGAGTGTCCTCCTCCCCGACCACATACTCCTCTGTGAAGGAATCACTACCCTTGACCGCCACTGAAGGAGCTTGTTCTTTTTCCTTCCAAAGAGGAAGATGAGGCAAGTGTGAAGATAGGTGGAGGAAAGAGGGAGGGAGAGTACAGTATAACAGGAACTGGGGTCAAATGAAACATTGACATATTTACTGGTATACATGTAAGTGAGATAAGGGGTGGAGGCCCTCATTTGTGAGATATTTACTTGGGAATGAGCAGTCTTTTTTCCCTGGGGATGCTTTTTTTGGGACTGAGTTGGAGCATGCAACAAGAAAAGGGAATATGAGAATTCTAGAATTTTCTTTTGAAACTAAATAATGTAACACCAACACAAGCGTGATGACAGCACTCTGGAGATGTCACTGACTACCTGTGGAGTGGGTAGGACCTCCTGTGGGACCTCTTCCTCCCAGGCCCCATACACCTCCTCCTCTTCATGATGAGGTGCAGTGTAATCATAACTTTGTTCTACGATGGTGGGCTCAGGGGTCATGATAGGCTCAGAGATAGGAGCTGGATCCTTGGTGACCAGAAGGGCAAAGAGGGTGAAGTTGAAGAAAAGAGGGTCCAAATATGAAGTGATTCAATGAAGAGAGGAAAGTTGTGAAGATTAGACGTGAAAACCAGAGACAAAGAAATACAGAAGTCAACGAATAACGGTATAGAGAGAATAAAAATGAGAGCATGAGAGAGGGAATAAAGAGAGAAAAAAAAATCCAAGCATTAGTGAGTTACTGTTTTAATTTTTTCCTCGTGCAAGAGGAAAAACAAACCTCTGCCCATCTCATATTCAATCAGAATTAGCATTATCACCCAATCTCAAAGCAAAAGAGATTCGGGCAAATAATGGATTCTGGATGAAATGTCCAAAGTGATGATTATACATTCACAAAGGTATATGATGAGGCAGATATATTCATTCATTCGCTGTAACATCAACAGTTACACAGCCAACAAAACCAAAAGAGAGCTCTGAAGAAACAAAATATAAGTGCAGATGAAGGAGGTCAATCACCTATTTATTAATATGCCCAAATCCAAATTTTGAATCACCTAAGTGGGTATATGTCTAATCCCATATCCCTCTGTGTATCTGTAACTTATTCCCGGCTATTGGGTTTCTGAATTTTGTGAATGAATTCCCGATAATGCACATGGTTCTGTTGCATTCATTTCTCTCTTATTTTGTGGTCATAATGATGAATGAGCCCCAAGCATGGAGCAGCACAGTGCAGAAAAGAAAATATCACTGACAAGACATATTACAAGACAAGCAACTCTCTCTTTTTTGTCTGACTATCTCCACACACATTGAGAGAAGTCATGGGGTTTGGGGAGCAATGTGGGCAAAGGGGGGTCATGTATGTCAGATCTCGCTCCTGGGATCTGCATACTTTTTTGCTCTACCTGCTGGTAACCATTTCCCACGTTCTTCCTCTTGGCGCCAGCGAAGTTTTTCTTGGGCGGAACTTTGCCTACAGAATTTTTCACAGGGGTGTTGCGTTTGACAGGGGACTTGCCCGCTGCCCCGTTTTTCACCTTGCTGTTACTCTTGGCAGGAGGAGGCACCTTTGGCTTCTGTTTTGCCGGCTGCTTGTGGCTTTTGGCCTTGTTTTTCTGCCAGCGGCCAGGGTAGTTTTGGTAGAACAGGGGGCAAAAGGGTTTTCAGGGCAGGAAATGATAATGAACACGTTGAAAGTGGTGGACAGACAAAAAAATGAATTGGAGAGAGAAAGAGAGAAACACGCATGAATAAAACACTATGATGGACAAGCAACATTCACGGGGTACAGAACCATGGTGCGGCCAAGCATGAGAAAGAAAGGGTAACACGGTTTGCTCCATATACCCCACAATTTCCAAAACCCTTTAATACAAGACTTTGACTTTGTTACTATAGATCAGCATAACAGGGTAAATATTTCACCATTAGTGATGTCCTGTACGGTTCGCCGAACGGTTCGCGAACGGTTCGCCACGGACTCATCATTGAGTAAACTTTGACCCTGTACCTCACAGTCAGCAGATACATTCCAGCCAATCAGCAGCAGACCCTCCCTCCTAGACCCTCCCACCTCCTGGTCAGCTCACTAAGAATGCAGCTTCACAATGAATGTAAAATGGATGCTGTCCAGGAGGTGGGAGGGTCTGGTAAGGAGGCTCTGCTGCTGATTGGCTGGAATGTGTCTGCTGACTGTGAGGTACAGGGTCAAAGTTTACTCAATTATGAGTCCGCGGCGAACCGTTCGTGGCGAACCGTTCGTGGCGAACCGTTCAGCGAACCGTTCGGGACATCACTATTCACCATACTTATAAGTAATGCTAACTAACCTAAAAGAAAATCCAGGCAGGTTTATATTGCTGTTTAGGTGTCAGGTTCAATGTTAAATAGATATGTGAGAGAAATAATCAAAACAAAAGTTTTTTAAAACAACAGTGCCTGACCCCTATCCTTAGGGAGGTCGTGGAACAAAGTATGGGTGGAAACGACATAAAGTAAATTATAAAATGACGAAGAATACATAAAAAGCTGATATTGTAAACAATATTAGAGAAAGCAAAAGGGGAAACCAGGAACAAAGGGAAAACGCCTACATAAATCAAAATATAATGGCAGAAGAGGAAGTATACAAATGAAAAAGCAAGGAAGGAATTATACGTGGGAAACGTGCTGAATAAATAACAACAGTGTTTAAAATATGTTCACATCCGGTAACATTAAAAATAGAGGAAGTAGCAAATGTGAAAGAAAATAAATATATATAATAAGATCTGATACAGGAAGGAAATACATTTGGCAAACAGGAAAAGTTAAAAAAAATACAAAAATAACACAGGAACTATACATAATAAAAAAAACAGTAATGACACGTGTGAGACTTAAAATATAAAAATAGCACAGGTAGAATTAAACATGCGAAACAGAAAGTGTCATTAAATAGGGGAACACAAGGAAAAGTGCATGCAGAAAACAAGAAATAAATGAGAAAATGTATAAGGAAAGTACAAAATCTAAACAATAACTGAACAAGAGATACGTCTGGGAGGCAGGAGTATTAAAAAAGATGGGGAATTCCAAAAAAAACAGGAAATAAAACAAAAAAAGGAAGGCGTAATAAAGAACATTTGTGAATACAACAAGAGAAAAGAATGCGTAGCGGATACCAGAATTGTAAATAATTAGGCAGGAGAAGTGTCTTTCTAAACCAGGAATTATAAATAACAGAGGAGGGAGTAAAGATGCAAACAAGGACGTATATATAACAGGAGGAAGTGCACACACAAACCAGGAAATATAAGAGGAAGGACTCTTATAAATCAGGAAATATAAGAGGAAGGACTCTTGTAAACCAGGAAATATATATAACAGAGGGTAAAGCACATTCTCAAAAACAGAAAATAAGAAACAAAAGAAGAACCGCCTTTTGTTTTTTTTTCCCCAACCCCATCCAAATCTAAAATTTTCACCCCAAATATATAAGAGCACGGATGTAGTACCCTTCTTCTCAAACTGAGCAGCACCATGTTTGACAGCTACAGATGCTGGATGGAATGAGATGGAGTGACACACGACACCACGGATGGACACGATGACACATCCACGTGTTACCTGCTCAGCTGCACCTCCCTCTGGGGCTTTGGCAGTAGGTGGGGCAGGTGTACCTTCCTCTTTATTGTCATAATAATATGGATACTCGTAATACTCCACCTCTTCCTCTGCATACTATAAGCGGCAAGGTTGGGGAAGAGGGGACCAAGCATGAGGAGTGGGAGAAGGGAGAGAGAGGTTGTTATTTGGAATCGTTAAGAGATTGTATATTGTAAAGGCGTTATGTTGGGTACCTCCATACTCAAACTATCAGTAAAAAAACCAATTACACAAACTAATAATGATTACTTTTAATGAAACTGGAAAAGTAAAACTGTTTCTACACCAGACTGGTTAATATTATGAACATTAAAAGTAATCATCCACCTCTCTAAAATAGGTAGTCCCACTGGTGCAAGGACAGAAATGCAACCACGGGCATCCTTAATCTATGGGCCAAACACAGAGTTTTACATTTTAATCACTAAAAGCTCAGAATTCAGCTGGCTTTTTCGGCATTTGTGTCAGTGATCACATTGCCCATCCTAAAAAGCAAATTAAAGAAGAAGACAACTGGACCTCTATCTATCTGACTGTCTGTCTGTCTGTCTATCTATCTATCTATCTATATGTCCATCTATCTATCTATCTATATATCCATCTATCTAACATAGTTACAGAGTTACATAGCTGAAAAGAGGCTTGCGTCCATCAAGTTCAGCCTACCTCACACCTATCTATCTATCTATCTATCTATCCATTTATCTATCTATCTATCCATTTATCTATCTATCTATCTATCTATTTGTCTGTCTGTCTATCTATCTCTCTATCTATGGCTGCCTAACTATCTGTTTGTGTGCCTGCCTGCCTGTCTATCTATTTTCTATCTATCTATCTATCTATCTATCTATGTGTGTCTGTCTATCTGTTTGTGTGCCTGCCTGTTTATCTGTCTATCAATCTACCTATCAGTCATTTATCCACCTAAGAATATTTCTGTATGCAGACCTATATCAATGTCTGTATCCTTTAAAATATTTACAGTACAATGCATTTTTCAGTAAGCACATTCCTTTGAACCATCACTTGAAAACTTAACCCTATAAAATACATAATGTCAAAAAGCAATCTAACACATATCCGAGAGCTCTGCATATCTCCCTTTAGAAAGCAAGATCTTCCCATATAATGCCAGATGGCCAATAGGACTGGCCAATGAGTGGATCTTACTCAATCTCTTAACATTTTATCAATACAAAGAGAGGGTCGGGGAGATGAAGAAGAAGACTTGGACATTTGCAGGGAGGGGGTTGAGTGCAAAAAGCTTAATCAGCAGAAAGGCAACAATGTTAGTCAAAGACCTGAACAGTTTTGAAAACTTTGAGTAGAGCGGCTGATATTTGGGTCAGTTACTCTGAGTTCCAGTTGTTACTCTACTCTACGGAGACTGAGGATGAAATTCTGGGGTCACATGGGATTGTAGACAGGATTTGGTCCAGAGAAGAGGCTACACAATACATAGATTGGTTACTTTCTGATTACTGATTTTGTAAATGAATACTGGAGGATTCAGTTTCTTAACAAGAGATCACCCATGTTTTGACTCATATTTTGGGAGAGAACCCATGCAGCCGACTCTTCCAACAGGACACAATAAAGGGCATTATTTGAGTCTAGCATGTGAAATTTGGTGATTAAAGGAAGTTCTCAAAGTACATTTCCATTGTGAGAATATACTGTAGATACGATAATGTATCACTGTTCATACACCAGCTGTGTAAAAAATATACAAATGTTATGAAATAAAGTGCTGCCCATCTTATCAGCAAACAGAAATGTCTTTAAAGAGACCAAGGCTGCTCATAACATTATCAGAAAGTAAAAATGACTTGTGATGAAGTTGGAAGCTGCATTACTGATTGTTGTAGCCTGGAATGAAAGGCCTGGGATTTATTGACTATAATTAATGTATTACAGACTACATGGGATAATGGGCTTTTGTTTTAGTCACTGTCAATATGTTTGTCACCTCCTTGCTGTCCCCAGGACAACGTCAGACTTACATCTTGTCTCGAGTTTGGGTCCTGTGCTTGCGGTGCGTTGGATAAAGCAGTATCACAGTCTGGGCTGTAGTGTTCGCAGTAATCGTAGGCGGCTTGAGCGTTAGATACTATGAGCAGTTGTTGTATATCTCCCTGAGGAAGTAAAATAACATTTTAAAAAACATAAGAAAATGATATCACAAAACCAATTGATTCTGAAAGATAGTAAACCATGAATTGTTGGATTTCACATAGGTATTGAGCATTCTGGGCCAAAATAATAAAAAAAGGGCAGCCATATTTCCAGATCAACTATTTGATGTAAGATTTACCATTTTTAGGTGAATGCCAAGCCATTCACAGTATAGAGAAAAAAGCTGCTGTAACAAGCTAACAGGTGGCTCAAGTTAATTAATCACACCATGCCATTATCTACTGGGTCGGGATCACAACTGAACTGGTTTAATTAAAATAATATCAGATAATAATATACAATAAATGTTACCATTTACAATCCAACCGAGACCGTAGTCAGAACACCATGCAATCGATGGACTTGTCTGCTGGTTGTAAAAGGTAAGATCAACCAAGGGCAAATGCCACCACCATTGAAAACCATCTATTGCCAAATATAGTCTAAGAAGAGTCTGGTTACATATTGGTCAAAGAACACTGTTACTTGGGGAGTCTTTGAACTAATGGAGGTCTTTCTTCCAACTTCCATATCAAAAGGTTATAATGTAAACACGGTTTATCCACCCATGTCTTCTATTCTAGGAATTTGCGTAGATCGCAACCCAGAGCCAACAGCAGAACTGGCTGACATCACAGTGATTTTGTTTTCAATCTTCTTATTGGTTATATGAGTCCGGGAAATGGAGAGATAGCAATAATGTTTTTTCTTAGAATTTACGACTGTGACATCGAAAAGGAATGACTTAATAAATATTGGACAAAATATCTGTGTAGGTCAGAGCTGGTCAGATAACTTACTGATAAATGTTCCAGCAGCAGTTCCATTACCTTTCAAACCACTAAGTATCTTTTCAAATCATAAGGTCAAATAGACTTGAATCGCTGCATTGTTAATTCAGATAATTTGCACCAAATTTGCCTTCTCACTTTGTTGGAAGAGCTTCATGAACAGCTACTCTATATATATGTGTGTGTGTGTTTTTGAGGATTCCTCAATGATTAATTAATTAATGTTGTTATTGCAGCTTTAAATCGGTTATAGTACAGAGCAGTGCGCGTCACGTGTTGCCCACCAATAAGTACAAGTCATATGCATTTAGGGGAAGACTGTAGATCTAGAGGTTCTATTGTAATTAGTGTTATATAAAATAAACTCTGAAAATGATCATTAATATGAAGTTAGTACCCTCACCGTTTTCTTAAAGCCATTAATTATGATAGATTTCACAGATCCCAACATACAAAGTACTATTATATATACATTCACAGAAGAAATGTATACATACTGTTAATCAGCTGAAACATATCTGTCTACACATGAATTCGAAGGTTTAATAAAAAATGGATGTAGCCAAATGAGATGTGGATTTCGAGGGAGTGAGTGAGGCATTGAGCCGAATGTAAAACTATAATATTATGCATCTAGATATGTTTTTATATACATCAACTCCATAAAAAACAAAATGAATGCTTCATGGATAAAAAATATATTATTACTGATGTGCATCACACTATTATTATTATTACTAATTATACCACTTCAATAAAGTCTGCAGCGCTGGAAGTCATATTGTCTAAAAAAGTACAAAAATCAGTTATGTCCTAAAAATATCTAGTGGATACAAAGTTGGTAATTGTGTGTGACAGTGTGTGACAGCCTGATATTTGCATGAGAAGTAATTATAATCTAACGTAGTTATGCACAGACCCACATATTCTCATATTTTAGCAATGTAATTATTTCCATTCACATTTGAAATTGTATTTTCTACAGGGAAAAAAAAAATATTTTTCTAAAAATAAAACCACACAGAAAAACTACATGCAGTTTCCATAATGTGGCCTAAAAATTATGTGTAGCAAATAAAATTAACTGCAATTTCTTATCATCTGGTGACATCTAGTGGTCACAATTTGTATTGCACTTCACATGTGCCAAAACTACAGTATAGAAATAATACTTTCACTTATTAAGAGAGTGTGCAGATTTGCTTTTGTTTTATGTTCGTATTTTTTGTTTTATTAAATTCCAGTGTTATTTAAAGTCTGGATTTTTAATTTATTTTTTTATGATTGCTGTCGATGTGACTTTTTGCAATTTACTAAAAGAACAATGTAGTTTTCAAATTTTTCCACAAGATGTCGCTATTGCATAAGAAAATGAATTTTTAAGCCGGGAAAATACGATAGCATTTGTTACTCTCTGGTGACATCTAGTGGACAAAGTTGTTATTTGCATGTAACCAAGTGTGTCAAAACAATGGCACAAAAATATTTTATTTTAACTAAGGAGTGCATAGATGAGCTATTGTGTTGTGTCTAAATATTTTATCTGCTTTTAATGATTCAATTCATTCCTGGAACTTTATTATCACACAGGACCCAAATGACACCATCCTCGGCACATCAGTATCACAGAAAACTCCAATGTCTTGACCTAGAGCATTTCTCCACTAATCTTCGAACTCTCCTTTTACCTATCTCAAACCTCACCGGTCCTAGCTCTACAATCTCCTTCTACAATTCCACCCTCTACTCTCAACTAGACATCATGGCACCTCCTACACTTAAATGCAGAAAGCGCCAAAAATGCTCCAGAACTGCTGAACGCTATTGGAGAAATTTTAACTCTGCACCTGACTTTCTCCACTATAAATGTATGCTGTGCTCTTACAGCTTGGCTCTTCCCTTTGCAAATGTAAATTACTTCAATACCCTCATAACCACAATCTCCCGCGAACCCAAACGACTATTTGACACTTTTAACTCTCTTCTTCGCCCTGTTGCTCCTCCTCCTACCGACTTAACCGCCACAAACTTTGCAACTTACTTAACTGACAAGATCTCTACAATCAGGGAAGAGATCTCTCATCTCTCTCCTTCCCCTTTAATATATTTTCCCCAACCTTACTCCCTCTGCTGTTCTATGTTCATTCACAGAGGTTTCTGATCTGCTTCGGTCCTCCCACCCCACCACCTGTTCCCTTGATCCTATTCCCTCACATCTCATCCGTACTCTGTCTCCTTCTCTTGCTTCACCTCTCACTAAAATTCCCAATCTCTCTCTCTCTCCTCTGGCATATTTCCATTACCCTTTAAACATGCAACTGGAACCCCAATTCTAAAAAAGCCCAACCATGACCCTAACTCTCTGTCCAAATACCGCCCTATCTCGCTATAGCCTTTTGCGTCCAAGATCGCTGAAAGACTTGTGTATGTGAGATTGACAGACTTCCTCGAGTCTCTGCTCGACCCACTTCAGTCTGGTTTCTGTGCTCAGCACTCTGTGGAAACGGCTCTGACCAAAGTATCAAACGATCTACTCACTGCAAAATCTCATGGTCACTACTCTATCCTAATTCTCCTTGACCTTTTGACCTTTTTGATCACTGCTTTTGATACTGTTGATCATAAGCAGCTTCTTCTCAACCTCCGTAATCTCAGTCTACGAGATACTACTCTCTCCTGGAGCTCCTCCTACCTCACCCAGCGTTATTTTAGTGTCTCTTTCTCTGGCTCTGCCTCTTCCTCCCAACCTCTCTCTGTTGGTGTCCCCCAAGGTCCAGTCCTTGGTCCCCTACTGTTCTCGATCTATACTGCCTCACTTGGTACCTTTGGCTTCCAATATCACTTCTATGCGGATGACACGCAAATCAATCTGTCCTCTCCTGATCTCTCCCAGCCTTCTAGACTTGTGTCTCTGACTGCCTCTCTGCTATTTCTAACTGAATGACTGCCACTTCTTTAAGAACTTCTGGTCTTTCCTCCCTCAAGTGTTGCTACTCCCGTTTCTGTCTCTCTCCACGTTAATGGTGCTACCATCAGCTCCACCACGCAGGCTCCCTGCCTAGGTGTTCTCTTTGACTACGCCCTCTCCTTCACCACTCATGTCCAGTCGATCGTCAAATCCTGCCGCTTCCATCTTAAAAACATTGCGCGTCTCTGCCCCTTCTTAACGCCAGATGAGTCTAAGGTGCTGGTCCATGCCACTGTCCTCCCTCGCCTTGACTACTGTAATCCGCTTCTCAGTGGTCTTACGTGGTCCCAACTCGCCCCATAGCAGTCTATAATGAATGCAGCGGCAAGGCTCATCTTCCTGTGCGCCCGCACCTTCCATGCCTCACCCTTCTGTCAGTCCCTGCATTGGCTTCCCGTAAGATATAGGGCTCAATATAAAATTCTGGTTCTTGCTTTTCAAATCTCTACATAATGCTGCGCCCACCTATCTATCATTCCTCATACACAAATATGTCCCATCTTGGCTCCTATACTCTGCCGAAGACCTGCGTTTATCCTCTGTTCGTACTCCCACCTCTGATGCTCGCCTTCAAGACTTTTCTAGGGCTGCACCGTTCCTGTGGAACTCCCTTCCCTTTTCTGTTAGATGCTCACCCAGTCTCCACTCCTTCAAAAAATCATTAAAAATTCACTTTTTCACAAAAGCGTATCAATTAAACTGTTAATGGCTCCAAAGAACCCCACACTCAGTCTTCATTGAATACTATTCTACCAATCTTCTTCCCTAATACTATCCTTACCTTTTGTGTCATTTTACCCCACTCCCTCTAGCGTGTAAGCTCATTGAGCCGGGCCCTCAACCCCTCTGTACCTGTGCGTCCATTTGTCTGGTTACAACTACATGTCTGTTAGTCCACCCATTGTAAAGCGTTATGGAATTTGTTGGCGCTATATAAATATAATAATAATACAAATTGTGGAGAAAAAAAAATTGCATTAATTAGTTTGCAGTTGCATAATTTATCCTGTTTTATAAGAATATTGACTTTAGCGCTGGGAAAATGCGATTTCATTTATTATTTTCTGGTGACATCTAGTGGACATAGTTGTTAACTGCATGCAACCACATGTGTCAAAACTACGGCACGTATATATTATAGCTTAACGAGGGAGTGTGCAGATCAGCTATTGTGTTGGGTCTGAATATTCTATCTTCTTTTAATGATTCAGTTCACTCCTGGATCAGTATTTTTAAACAAATTATGAAAAAGGTTTTGTTTTGTTATTCATTTGCATGCAGTTGCCCAATTTATCCACTAGATGGCGCTATTGTATAAGACATTAAATATTTAGCCACACAACAATGACATCTGTAATTTTCTGGTGATATTTGTAGATGAAGTTGGTATTTATATGTAAATGGTATTGCAAGTGCACCCCTGGGACCACAAGGGCTTCCCCACGGACCACCATGGATTACATGATATGTCCCCCCTTCCAGGCAAAGGTAAGCAGGGAGGGGAGATATCATTTTTGTATTAAAGTATATATTAATTAATTTGCCCTCCTACTCCCACAGACCCCACACCACACAATAACTCCCCCTACACACATACACTGCCACCCCATACACACATATACCCCCATACACACACACTGCCCTCATACACACAATTACCCAGCATACACACACATCACCCCCCCCCATACACTGCAACCCCCACACTGTACATCTCACACAACCTACCCTCACACACATAGTGTACCCGTCACTGCACCCCTCACACACAATCACACACTACATTATTCACAAACACAATGAACCCCTGGACACACACTGCACCGCTCACACACACACTGCACCCCTCACACACACTGCACCCCTCACACACACTGCACCCTTGTACACACACGCACACTGCACCCCTCACACACACACGCACATTGCAACCCTCACACACACACTCCACCACTCACACACACACACATTGCACCACACACACACACACACACATACACTACAGCCCCTATGCCGGCAGACCCCAGGTAAGTTGTCAAACTGTTCTTAAACTAGTAGTGCACTACTGGCACTATAACCACTACAACGTAATGTAGTGGTTATTGTGCCTGAAAAGAGAAGAGAAAAAGCTGTAAGTGTATCATTAGTATCTAAAGGACAGATTAGAGGGGGTAACCCTTCACAAAAGTTAAATATAAAGAGAGAAAGAACATAATCTGTCCTAATAGACTGGGATCCTGAATAAATTAGACACTTAAAATCTAACATTTAATAGATATAATTAAAAAGGTAAAGTAACCTTAAATCTCAGGGATACAGGGCATAGGGACAATATATACAGGGGATAATGATGATTTGAATAGATCTATTTAAACTAAAAGATACTTAGTTATGAAGTACTAACTCAATAAAAAGTAACTATCTGAAAGTATCTAATGTGATAGTAGCTGGTATAGGAAAGGTAAATGTCTCTTTAGTAGCAAAGATTTAGATCATAGAGGGAGAAGGGGGAGATCACCTAAATGTCTGGTTCAGTAAAACTGAGCTTGTAGTGAATTCCTATCTCAAACCTCTAATAGCAAATAAAATAAAGAAAAGTAGTGTATAAAGTAATAGTATACGATCTGTAGTATGCACTTATAGTGTTAAAGCTTAGAGTTATGAGGGTTAGCAAGAGAAAATCACTTGTTCTGATCAGTAAGTGTCATGCAAAAATAATATCAGGAAGTATTACTTTACTGAGAGGGTAGTGGATGCATGGAATAGCCTTCCAGCTGAAGTGGTAGAGGTTAACACAGTAAAGGTGTTTAAGCATGCGTTGGATAGGCATAAGGCTATCCTAACTATAAGATAAGGCTAGGGACTAATTAAAGTATTTAGAAAATTGGGCAGACTAGATGGGCCGAATGGTTCTTATCTGCCGTCACATTCTATGTTTCTATGTTTTTAGATGGTAGAAGGTTATAGTCAGCATGCTTAATCTAATTAAATGGAGTACAGTTTTGCCTGTATGCCTCTATTGTACGTTTATGACGGCCTATTTCTACACTTTTTCACAGTTTAATTGGTATTAGTGAATTAAAGCACATGTTGCAGTTCTTAAAAAGCCTGCAATATGTAGGAATATGAATATTTATCAGATACTGCTCTGACTCCCCATTGGCTGAGAATTTGTACATGTGGAGGTACGTTCAGAGATTGCTACTTGCTGAAAGATAACAGGAAAATGTTAAGCTCCTTTTATTTGCAGGGTTTGCGCAATGGTCCCAGGTCCACTCATCCATTGTGTGGCTGTTAATGGCTTCATTATTATTTGATGGCGGTCCAGCTGACCCTATCTCTATCAGAGCAGATCAGTTTAGTGATCCCCCAACCCCTCACCCACATTTAGCTGGTGAGAGTTTTTGAATTAGTCAGAGGTGGTCAGTGTAAGAGGAGGACCTAGCATTCTGTACCTGAAGGTCAATGTGATGGACAGGAATGGGGCAATATTGGAAGGATTCAGGACAACAGAAACATAGATCTGCTGGACCTTATTTAAATTGTTTGATATCCCATAGCACCTACCGCACGTAGTGATATTGAGCAGCCCCCCATTAGACAGGGGAAAGCCAGACCCAGCTAAATATTAACTGCCATGGCTGACGTTTTGAGGCTGCGGACTGTGCATTTTATTAAGGGGCTGGACATCATGGGACACCTTGAGACCTCACTAATGCCAACTGGGTTCTTTTTTGCCAACACGTGTCCTCTCTGCCTGCATGTATTTAATGATATGCCAAGTGGCAGACCATGCTGGGGGGCCTTATGTTCCTACAATAGCATAACGATGACTAAGGCTCAAAATGTCCACTTTCCAGCAGCCATTGGTGGTTAGATTAGAAAGTCGTCGATGTTGAGAATACTATGGCTTGCAGTGGCAAGTAACTTTTGAGTTACCCATGCTTATACCAGTCCTATATCCCTATACTCACTCCTACCAACCTGCCTTGCCAAGCACACTAGTACTTACTAAGATTCTACACACTCAACAAATTGCAATACACCCCACCTGCTCACAGGACTCTGTATTCTTACCTGCCTGTAATCTGCCCAGAGTCGCACACTACAAATCTCCTCAACCTACATATTACTCTGACTCGGCTGCAAAGCAAAACATCACTACCTGCCCCCTTCCATACCATAAACATACACTCCAACCAACTACCAACCATCCATTTCAAGACCCAGTTATTCATACAGACACAAACCCTAAAGTCATTACACCAACCCAGTCTCCGGCTCACCAGTGCAGCATTACACTCCTTACGCTCCTCGTCCCTATTTACCAGCCAAATATACTGCCTAGCACACCCCTACTGGCTCACATGTTTCCACACTTTTTACATCACATTTAGTGAAACCTTTCTGAAATGTTGTTTTAAAATTGGCTCCAAACACTCCAATGAGTTTTCACAAATGTTTTAAGAAAACAAATTTAGTGAATACATCTCTAATAATTAAATAGACACTATAGTCACCAGTGCAACTACATGTATTCCTGACCCTATAGTGTTAACACGACCATCTAGCACCCTGGGTCCCTCATGCCTCCATAAATAAAGTAAAAATCTTGCTGTATTCAAACCAGAAGCTGTAAATCTGCATGTTGTTAGACTCAGGAAAAACAAGCAGTCTGCTGACATGTGATAGCCTGATCCAATCACAGTGTTTCCCCATAGGATTGGCTGAGACTGACAAGCAGGCAGATCAGGGGCAGAGCCAGCACAATTCAAACACAGCCCTGGCTAATCTGCATCTCCTCATAGAGATGAATTGAATCAATGAATCTCTATGAGGAAAGTTCAGTGTCTGCATGCAGAGGGAGGAGATACTGAATCACAGGATGCTCGTGCACAGCAGATCTGAGTGGATGGAGGCATATTATGCCTCCATAAACTCAGAAGTCCCTCTGGTTCACTGTGAGTGACTGCAACTGGAGGTGTTCCTAGCTTTCAATGTAAACACTGTATTTTCTCAGAGAAAGGCTGCAGGGAGCTATAGTTCTCACATGAACAACCTCATTAAGCTGAAGTTCAGGTGACTATAGTGTCCCTTTAACATAAAACCACAATCAGCAGCCACTTCCTCTGTTCTGTTCAGCACAGTTTGCTTACACGAGAGCTAAATCACAGTCGTTGAACAACATTCTCTTGTTCTGTGCAAAAAGATTTCATTAAACTTCAGCATCGCCCCATAAATGCAAGAATTAGAGAATTTGTCATATTTCAACAAATGAATTACAGTGAGTATAGAAAGCCCAGTGAAAAACACAACTTTCACAAAGTGCTGCCATGGTGTGCTGGGGCCTAGCATATAAAATGAAGCTATAATAAAGAGGAAGTAAAATCACAATCAGATAGTAACCTTGAGTTAGTCGTTAGCTGTGGTTTATGTTTTTAAAAAGAAATATCCAGGCACTCAAGTGTGAAAGCCGCAGGCAGATTTTAATGGAATAAAAAGAGCAGCAACGATTCGACCTTCACAGAGGTCTTTGTCAAGCTCAGTTTTTTTTACAGTAAATGCTGGCATCCAACCCAAATCTTAGTTATCCCATGATTCCCTGCATATGGCACTTGGAATAATAAGAAATGTATCCCTGACGGACGCACAGCACAGCAAGATGGAGGAATGACAGCTAAAGGAGTAAAATAGATAAGTTTGTATTTACTTATCTTATCTGCACATCTCACCCCAGTGAATCCCATCATAGGAAAGGGTTTAGAGGGTGTACAATTAGAACTATAACCAACAAATATGTGCCAGTTCATTTCTAATCTCTGCTCTGACTGGGGGTAGCGGCCAGGGCACCCGTTCACCCACCTCCCCTGAGAGGCGCAATCCTGCTCTCGCTGTCCAGGAAAATAAAACATTTACTGAAAGTTTGGGAAATTTAACATTTGCCATTTGCAATAAAAAGCTTTCAGTGTATGACCACTGAACACGTGTTGAGCACTTCAGCTTACTGAGGTGTTTAAATGTCTGGAGTCTGTCATACTTGTAACAGTTTATAGAAATGTACATTTCAATACAAATCAACACTTTAACATGTGTTGGCAGAAACACCTCCATGGCTGTCAATCAGGAAGCCAGGGAGGTTTTCTTCCACATTGGTAAGCTGCACAGAGAATGAGAGTTAAAAAAGCAGCAATTGTGCATTTGTGGGTTCTCAATGAATGCCACTGATTGGTGCGTTCTCTGGCACAGATGGAAAGTCTGGGCTGGGTTAGAAGAGGTGGGCTTGCAAAGGCTGCAGAGAGCAGGTCTGAAGCTTTTGGAAGCTGTGGATAGATATAGGTGAATGACAAAATACTAACTCTATTCTGGGCTTCCAAATGTCAATTCTGTGCAAAATGTACATATGTCATCAGTGCGTACAGCTCACGTGTCTGCAAGGTGAAGCTTCCTCTTCTCTCTCTCTCCCACCGAGCAGCCCCCCAGCCCCCCTCCTTCTCTCTGCATTGAATTGTTTTTTGTTTGTTTGTTTTTGTTTTGAACCTCTTACTCTGTCTACCCCTTCCCTCACTCCCTCCCTCTCCAACCAAACGGTCCAATGGAATGCTTCTCATAGGATCATACGGCAATTTCAACAAATGTATTGTAGACTCGGACAGGTTAAGACATCAAAGAAGCCATTGGGCCAGAGGGGAAACAGCATAAAGAGAGACGAGTCCATCATATAAGACATGCAACCAGTGGGGATATGGCAATAATAAATCCCATAAATTTGTGATTATAAAAGGCCATCTGTAAAACGGTGGAGAGGGCATATACAAGCGTATATCTGCATCAGACAGGTTACCATACGAATGAATATGAGACTCTGAGTATAAATAAGTCACAAAGCTCCCCCCCAGATAAATAAAATGATGACATCCCGTCTGGCAGAGGAATGGGTAGTTCTCAGTAGGACAGACATTATAAAGATATAAGCAACCCAAACAAGTCTAGGGAAGGACTAAACCCTCTATGGCTACCTAAGAGAGGACCATCCGAGGGGTGACAACACATCATATTATGGCCATAATGTACTAGGGCAAAGGGTGCTCCCAAGTAACAAGGTGGGTAAAGTGACAAGGGAATATGTGTGGATACAACCGAATTACAACCATAAAAAGTGAAACAAGAATATTAAAAGGTTTAAGGCATAAATATAAGTAACTATTTACCCACCAGGAGTCAGTCATAAAATACAGAGATGGTCCTACTTCAGTTCCCACTTTAAATGGTGGTTAACCACCTGCGCCCAGATACCAGATATCCTAATCCCAAAATATACCTCCTCCCCAAAATAGCACAATAGCATAATAAGATATTGATATTTTTTTTTTAATTATTTCTACACATTCATAAACTATAGGGAAGTATATATGGAATAAAACACTTGTGTATGATTAGTTTATTAGAATACTGGACTAGCCACACATTTGTCCCCCCATAATAATGTCAAACAGTGTATATTACCATGTATACAGCCCAGTGGGAGGATTGATACATGCCATTTGATAAACAGTGACATTTGAGGAATTGAAAATGACAAAAGGTTTTTACAATGTTATTGCATTTTTTCTATTTTGCCCAAAATGTAACATCTGAATTTCATTTCATCACAATTCGTTCTTTAGTTAAAGATTCACACACAAAGGGTGATTCACTAATATGTAACCAACAATTTTAAAATGTTATGCCAACAGAATTAAAAGAAAAAAATTGCCATCACTTTGGCTATATTCCAAAATTAATTGTCATCATTCCACTGCTCAAAATAAAATACTATTTAATAGATACAACCCAATGAAAACAAGCATGTGTTTAATTATGCATTTTTTCATTGGGGGTACATCTTAAAATTGATTAATAAGCTGAAGATTTCTTGTCTGAACTTATGCAAGCCCTCCCCTTCTAACCCCGCCCAGACTTTATATGGCTGACCAATCACAGACTTCCCAATGCAGCTCAATGAGAAGTCTCGGCAAGGCAGGTGCTCTGAGCAATAACCTACCTCTACAGTTTAGCTAACCAAACCAGAAAGTAACATGACCTGCTGTCTGATTGACAGCCAGGGTGGTGTAACAAGATTAATTTATAAAAGTGTGAATTTGTATTGAAATCTGTGCTTTTTGTAAAATGAAATAAAGAGGACACACTCTTCACACATAAAGCACTTCAGCAAGCTAACATGTTTAACGTGTCTTGAGTGGTCTTTAATTCCCTGTTATGTGACTAACTGTAGCTATGTATTAGTGCAGCTACCAGCTGCTGCCATTGTACTTAATGTAATTAAACTTATAGTATAATATAGTATAAGAATCCCTTGTTAAGGGACTAAAATGTTTATGATATTTTCTAATTCACAGATTCATTCATGAAACTCAACTTGCAATGTATTTTATGTTGGTAAACTCTTTATATTTTATATATTTAAACCCATACAATTCTGTGGCCATTTCATCCCGCTGCTTGTTATCACAGGAGTAGAACATTATGGGTTTAAGGTTACTAAGCACTAAAAACTGAAAGGCATTTTGATGTAGCATTGTCCTGATAACATTTATCTTTGGTGTTACCTGGATTTATCGAGTGTTCCCTCTAGTGGTGGAATGCGTCAACTTCAACTCCCTGAAGTGATGGATTTTGGTAAAGAACTCATGCTAAAGGTGTTCTATGAATTGCAATGAGAGTGCCCTCTTGTGGTATAACACTGGAACAATAACTTCATTCTCTAGCTAAAAAAATTTCTTACCACAATCTTCTCTTCATAATAATAATGTATTGTTTTCTGTAACGATCAAGTAATCTCTTCATGTGCTAGTGAATACAACCCTCATCACACTGGAACTCTGATAAAGATACCTATCCATCTCATCTTGGGGTATAATAACATACAGATCCATTTTTTTCTCACCTCAAATGATTCTTCATCCAGAATACGTGTTCCGAATACAGTGATCCCGTTTGTGTCAATGATGGATTTCTTTCCACGTGGAAGCTTCTTTGTTATTCTCTTCTTACAGTCCAGTATTAGGGTGACTGATGTCTTCTCTACACTCAGAGCAATGCGATGCCATCTGAGGAACAGGTAAGTGGTGATGGAGAGAGTGGGTTTGGGAAGATGAAAAAGACCGGATTAGATATGATCATGGAGATAGTTTGGAGACACGGAAGAGATAATATGTGAAGTAACAAGACAGACAATCTGTGCTTTACATTGCGATGTGAAAAACCATCACTGGCTAGTAAGTGACAGTGTTTTCGGGGAGATTGGGAAAACAGAATGAGGGATGACCAGTGGGAGACATAAAACACATTGAAAAGGGAGAAAATGTTCACTGGTCAATGGTCAATGGTTTTGGAAGATGGAGAAAACAGTATGACAAGAATGAGGTGGTCAGGTCAAAGAGAGAAGTTTAAAGAGACTGAGATACTGGATTAGAAATGAGTGATTACTGATGGTCAAAGATAGAAACAAGAGATGGAAAAGATTGGGGATGCTGGAGATGACCATGGAGAGAAATATTATATGAGGAGGAGAGGAAGACAGAATGAGAAGTGAGAGAAGATCAGGGGATGGGGAGATGGAGAAGGCAAAGCCAGACATGGGAGAAGATCAAAATGGGGAACACAAAACATGGAGAAGAAACCAGGGGTCTTCACTAACATTTTTTTGCCTGGAATTAAAAGGAAATTTCTAAATGCATTAGAAAAATTCAATTGTGTTTTTCTTCTGCTATTTTGCTCTTAAATTTGAACTTCACCTTGAATTAAGTTTGAATTCCCGGCAAGCATTCCTTTAGTGAATAACTGTGATAACGAGAAGTGAAAGATTTCCTTACAGAGAGATGTGGTTAGTGGGGATTGGAAATACACTGGGAAGTGATAAATAATGAAAATATAGCTGATTTCAAGAAGAGGGAGAACACAGAATGTGAAGTGAGAGGTGACATGGGTACATGGGTTTGGAGGAATGGGTACAGACTGAAGAGTGATTGTATATTAAAGAGATAAAAAGAGTAAAGAAAAGATTAGAGCCAATACTAATGTTATAAGTCGTAAAAAGAGGCATTGCAAATAATGCAAGAAAGCAAGTGAAGTATGGAATATATCAGACATCTATCACACAATTCCCAACCCTACCAGACACGGACAATAGAGATCAGATAGTATATTACATTGCTAATCTAGAAACAGTAGTAATTTCTTTTGAATCCAACTCTGTTTCCTTTGTTACGTGTTGTCACAAAAGAGATGTGGGCATCATACGTCTGAATTCTGAATTCTATTCTCCAGGATCACTTACTATGTATCCATCCCAACCACCCATTCAATGCTACACTACATTATATGAGCACAGTCGCTCTTCAACAGCAAATTAGCTCAGATTGAAAATAAAATACTATTTATATAAATATAATTCTGGGTTAAACCCGTGAGTGGCAAGTATGACCAATGCATCGTTCATGCCCTCTACTATTTGTTCATATGTTTGATATTACTCGAAATACTGACTTTCCATCTGCCAAGTTCACCCCGCTGAAAATAGGGTAATCTTCAGGGGCGGGCTTCTGATGTTGATCTTCATAAAGGAAGACAGGGGAACGTCCCAATTCCACTCCAAGCTGCTGGACTCCCTGGTCACTATATATTGACAGTAGGAATGCTTGTAATCCATTCTTAGCACGCACCAATGCCATGATAGAGAAGTCCTCTGGAAATTTATCTGCCATAAAAAAAAAACAATGTTAACTCTGTAAATTAGAAAATCTATGTGCTTCTAATCTCCTTGTGGAAAAGGTGCAAATACCTCGGAAAAGCTGCCTGGTGGGGGCGCTAATCTGAGCTTGCTTGGATATCCTGTAAGCCACATCTGAACCAGTGCTAGAGCGACGAGTAGGGCAAAAGCCAGAAGTCTTCTTTATCCCTTCAGGCTGTGTATGGAACTGGAGACCCTTTAATACATCCACATGGTCAACTGTTGAGAGAAAGAAAAAATATGAATGTTAGGAAAGAAGGAAAGAGAGTGAATGGGGTGTAGAAGGGAGAAGATGGGGGTGGTGGCGTATGTGGACCAAAAGGGACCATGAATGAATAAAAAGGAGAAGAGAAGAGGTATGAAAGAATGGAAGAGATAGAATGGGATCAGGGATCAGAAGGTGGCAGAGGTGCTGTGAATGGGATGTATGTGAATGACCTGGGACAGAACATTAGAGAAGGGAAATGTGTAGAGAGAAAGTAAATGAATGAATGGTGAGTATTAGGGAAGGGAGGGATATGTGAAGAGAGATAAAGTGAGAGAATGGAGTTGCCAGTGATTCAGATGGGAAAGCATAGATTGAAACAAGTGGGTGACTGAAGAGGATAAAGTAAGAAATGGAGGAGAATTTAGGAGAATCAGAGAAGTTCAGATTGTGTAAAGAGAAGGAAGGTGGATGAATCAGGAGTAGATGCTGAGAGTGAGGTGATGTTTGGAGAGAAGAAACTACAGGGAGCAGAATATGCAAAAAGTGATGTATGGACATGAGTAAGGGGGAATAAATAGGTGTCATTACACCAAGCAAATAGGTATAAGTAGGAGAATGATAAGTGATATATGGGGGAGATAACATGAATGAATGGGAAGATGAATGTAAGAGGAGGGAATGAATCACAAGCATTTTGTAACCTTGATATGGTGACTTTACGGGGCTAACCCTTATCATTCAAAAGTAGATATTTGATAATAATTAAGGAAAAACAGAAATTTGAGCTAGAGTATGTACGATAAATGATCACATGGATCTCTGGGGTACATCACAGCAGCAGTTACTGAATTGAGCAGTTTTAGGAAGAATGTCAGAATAACAGCAACCTTGTGTATTTGGTGGATTAGTAATCCATGCGCTAGCGCTTGTGATCAAGAAGGGATTTCTATTCCAGTGCATAGCATCATCTGAACTGACCAAACCTAACAATAATCCCTGAATTGAAGCCTTTCTAACTGGATTCATATTGATTCAGAATGACCTGAAATAACCCCAAATGTAAACTCGGTCATTCATTCCCTTACAATTCCCAAGCTGTCTTCTAAAATACGCAAATATATAAAAAGAGATGGACAAAATGTTAAATAAGATGAAATTTTTTTTTTTTTTAAAACCATAATAACCACTAATAATAAGGAATGATATATTTTATTATGATATAGTTCATTGTTTGTTCATTATTGTTCTCCTTGTGTCAACGGGGATCAACAAAGCAAGAGCAGCGAAATACTTAAATCTGTTTTCAAAACTGAGCATTTTAGGGACAATCCACATTCAGTTTAAAATATGTTCAAATCCCTCTGCTTTTCCAAATTGTGGATATCATTTTCAGTAGATTCTGAATTGCACGTGGCTCACTTTAAGTACCTCAATTCCCTTTTGGTAAATAGGGAAATTAAACAAAATGTGTGTCAGATTTGCAGATTATTCTCAATTTTTCTAAATTCATAGTTCAGTAGATTATGCCCAGAGCAGCATGCGGAATCAGAAATACAGAGAGTTCCGGGGCACACAGAACCCTTTGCAGAATGTTTCACAGAGCCATGGAGCTGCATGCAGAGCCCTATAGACACGGTAGAATAACGCACAGCTTAACATAACATCTCAGAGCTTTGCAGAGCAGTGCAGGTGTCTGGACGCCACAGCTCTGAGAGAATGGAAACTGGCGGCAGTAAATATTTCACAGTTAAAATGCCAGTGAGGTCTGTTAGATTCATTGAGCTAGGCCTCAGATACAGTCATTCCTCCCACTATCCCTCGCTTTATAAGTGTGCAGTCTGCATACAGTAACTTGGACAAAACCTCTACCCACCAGCACACTGAATATACCCACATTTATTCATTATATACATGGATATTGCTTCACATGTGAATGGGCAAATTCTCAAAGATTCTGAGTCACCTCATGATTCCTTTCTGATGAAGAAAGGAATCATGAAGTCTCTGACGAAGGCATGGTGCTACATGCCGAAAGCGCGTCGGGCTTGTGTTTTGTGTAATTTATTCTTTTTTTTGTCACCTTGACTAGCACTTATCTTATTTAGTATGTCATAGTATGTTTCTGATTCTCCAGCTTTAGTGTGGACTATTTTCTTTGGTATGTAGGCAAACCATTGTGGTGAGCAGAGGTAATGTGGGATATATTAGGCCTACCAGGACTGTAGCTATTTGTAGTACAGGGTTCCTAACAGCCTTTTTGACCTTTTAGTGGCTTGTGTAGGTACACGTGTTTGTAGGTGTGCTGAGGTATTGCTAGGTGGGCTCTGGATTGCAGTATTTTTTCTGTTGGTTTAAAGTGGATATGTACCCTATGGAAGGCACACAGTCTTTTAGCTGTGCTGAGGTATAGGCAGAAGACAGTTTGTTGGAGGTTTGATTTAGGTCCTATCCAGGGCCGGTGCAAGGATTTATGCCGCCCTAGGCAAAGATCCATTTTGCCGCCCCCTCATGTCACTCTCTCACTGACAGACACACACTGGCAGACACACTCACTCACTGACAAACACACACAGAAACTCACTCACTGACAGACACTCACTCACTGACAGACACACAGAGACTCACTGACAGACATACACACAGACACTCACTGACAGTCAAACACTCACACACTCACTAACACACAGACTCAGACATCCAGCTTCCTTACCTCCCTGGGGTCCAGTGTGGGGCAGCTCCTCGCTCCTCCAGCACACTGTTTAGTATGCCGGGGCCGGAATGACGTTATATTCTGGCTCCCATCATCACAGAGGGAGCGAGGGAGGAGTGGGAAGCTGCAAGAAGAGCCTCCCTCGCTGCTCACACTGCCGCCTGCCTGCCTCCTCTCCTCAGCCGGCATTCATTGGCAGAGCAGACACCTGCCATCAGGGTAAGCATACTGTGCCATACTGAAAAACGGACAGCTTCGGGGTGGCCCGGATGTGGCCATATGGCCACCTCCTGGGCCCCCTGTGACAAGGCTCCTCTGGGAGCCATCATTTTCCATAGCAGCCCAGCGCTGAGGAGGGGCGGCTCTAGAGCCACTTGCCCAGGGCTGCGGCTCAGGACAGGGGGAGCCCACCAGGAAATGTTCCGGTGAGCACACCCAGCAGGCCGGTGCCCTAGGCGAACGGTGGCGCCATCCCTGGTCCTATGTATCCCTGGTCCTATCTATCTCCTCTCTCTGTTATATATTCCTGCATTTATTGTTATCTTTAGGTTTATTTTCTCTGTTTTTAGAGGTTTATTATCTTTTTCTTGGCACCCAGATCCTAGGTGTGCTGAGAAGCAGGCAGGTATCTGTGTGTGTGGGATATTGGGTTAATCTAGGGACAGTGAGAGGTTTAGCGAATACTCCTCTTTCTGTCTTTTTCTTCCCTTTATCCACCTGTATCCCTGCTAATCCGTTGTTCAGCCTATTTTATTTACAGGTTGTCTACAACATGTATAGCTATTTCTCCTTTCTTCTCTTATGCTATCTTGGATTTGATATGCAATGCTGTATGCATGCTATTCATTAGACATACAGATTTTATTGGAGAGCTTATCAAATACAGTGTTTTAGTCCAGCCTGCTAGGACGTAAACATATCATTTGTATCTGTATGTATTATCACAAGCATGTATCTGATTGGTCCTGGTGTAATAAAGACTATTTTATATCTTATTCGTATCTATCTATCGATCGATCAGTCAATCATCTGTCAATCTGTCTGTCTGCCTGTCTTTCTGTCTCTCTGTCTCTCTGTCTCTCTATCTATATACCAGCAGATGCCTTATTTCTATACACTGAACACAGATTGAGGGTGTAATGTTTACAGAGGAATAGTCTGATCAGCCGATTAGAACTGAGAGCAGTATATGAGTTTCCTAAAGTCAAGATAATATAGGAGGAGATGACAGGAGAGAGGGTACCTAGCTAGACTGTATCCCAGTGTAGCCCCCCCCACACCCCATGCCTGTTAATAGCTCAACTTCAATGTGACTTAATTTAATGTGTTTGTATTTGCTTCTGGTATTACACTGCCATGTAACAGTGCTGCCGCCAACACCATGTGTGCCCTATTAAGGGTTAATAAGTGTGTAGGGGTTTATAAAAATACTCCTCTCTGTCTCATTAGATATTTTGCCTTTTAGCTAAAAGCAGCAAGGTGAATTGTTATTGTAGGACTCACCTAAAAGGTTTTGCCTTGACGTGACAGGTGAGCTTACACTCTAATGGCCATTGGAGGGACACTAAAGAAATCCAGTTATTTCAGTGTGCACATGGATTTGGGATAGTGCGCAGGTAACTTTGTGTTTTGTTTGTTTTTAATGACTTGTTAAGGTCAGAGAATTCAAATAAAATCTTTATTCGTTTTGCAAGATACTAAAACGGTACATGTGTTACATTAACATTGCAAATAAAAGTGTGCACTCAAGTGTACAAACTACAACATTCTTTTTTACTTGATCCGATCCAAAGTCATTTTAGACCTACCCTGTCAGGGACTCTGTTTTGGCTCTATCGTTGTTTGGTGGGCGTCATTTCACTGATTTATGTAACTACTGTGGAGCTCTGGGGGAGTGCGGTCAAAGAGCCTTAGACCCCACCTGGTCTTGTTACAAGAATTCTGCCAATTCAAATCCTCGGCCCACAAAGTCTTTATACAGAATTCTGCTAAAGGTCAATTTTTAAAGCGTCTCAAAGTCAGCTTTCTTACAAAATACTGAGATATGAATGTTAGCCAACCTGTACACTTCTTGGGAAATCATCACATAGCATATGTATACCAATACGTATCAAATCACTGCATATGATTGACTGTATATTAATCAACAGATTTCAGTCTATATTAGATATATTTATTTATGCATGTCGTATTCACTGTATACTCTCTGTATCATCGTAAAACCCATTCCCTGTCATGTGTCCACCCAACAGTTCAGTCATGTATAATATCTAATCTGTATAAACCATACCTCCTAAGTGACCTTATTTAGGAGGGACATTCGCTATTTGGGGCCAAAATCCCACTGGCCCTCTATTTTATCCTAATGTCCCTCTTTTCTAGGGGCTCCATATTGTTGGTGTGTCTGAGTGTATAACACAGCTCCACTGCAATAATACTCCCAGTATTGTGTCTTTAAACTACAATAAATGTGTTTAGAAATCAATCTGTGTAAATAAGATACATTGTCTTTGTTCTAAATTATATCACATTATATGGCCACGCTCAGACCCACACCCCAAAAATTAAAGGAACACTATAGTCACCTAAGCAACTTTAGCTTAATTAAGCTGTTTTAGTGTATAGATTATGCTTCTCAGGTTTTACTGCTCAATTCACGGCCATTTAGGAGTTAAATCACTTTGTTTCTGTTTCTACAGCCCTTGCCACACCTCCCCTCGCCCTGATTGACACAGCCAGCATGAAACAAAAACTGGTTTCACTTTTAATCAGATGTAATTTACATTAAACAATATTATCTCTTGCTCTGTAAATTGAACTTTAATCAGATACAGGAGTCTTTTGTATGGTTTCGCAAGCTATTAACATTGCAGGGGATAAGAAAATCACAATTTAACAGAACTTGCATTAAAGAAAGGATAAACTTTAGATGACTCTTTACAGGAAGTGTTTAGGAAGGCTGTGAAAGTCACATGCAGCGAGGTGTGACTAGGGTTCATAAACAAAGTGATTTAACTCCTAAATGGCAGAGAATTGAGCAGTGAGGCCGCAGGGGCATTTTCTATAAACCAAAACTGCTTCATAAGCTAAAGTTGTTTTGGTGACTGTAGTGTACATTTAAAGGGTCTATTTGTACATTTCAAATGTTGGAATGTGTGCTATAAACTGAAATACATTTAAATAATTGTTGTTACCATATAAAGGCCCTTGCAGATATATCATTGATTTTATATCAACTTTTACAAGTCTGGGAGGAGATAAAAAAAGCTTTGAGAATTGCCAGATATATACCAAAAACCTGTAAACTGACTGTATTAGAACAAAATATAAAAGATTTATCATTAAAGAATTGGCCGAAAAAAGATATAATTTCAATTTCACAAATAATGAAAGATGATACGATAATCTTATTTCAAGAAATGGTGGAAAAGTTTCAATTTCCTAGTAGTGAAATTTTTACATATTTGAGAATTAAAAACTTTGTAGATATCAATGTCTTAAAATCTCTTCAGCCAACAGGTTTTATGGAAAATTTATTTGGCAATAAATATGTAAACAAAGTAATTTCTAAAGCTAATCTCCTCTTAGACTTACTCAATGATAACCCAACGAAAATAATAAATTACTGGGAGCAAGAACTTGGAATATCAATAAAGTTGGATGAGTGGTGCTCTTCTATGGTATATACTTAAATTAGCCAAAATGTATCAGAATTGCGATCCAACATGTTGGAGATGTGGTAGCAATCCGGGTTCATATATCCATATATGGTGGTCCTGTCCAGGTATTGTTGATATTTGGTTATGGGTCTTTAATTAATTTGAGAATTAATATTTTCACCGATAGTTGCATTATTACATGTAAATTGGAATTTAAAATCTCAAAACGATATTTGTATCGCTGTGCATTGCTTTATAGCTACGAAAATAGTAATAACCAGAAATTAGAGGTCTTCATTACCCCTTCAAAAACAACATATACTTCTTCAAATTAAAACTCAATTGAATATGGAAAAATCGCTTACGGTAAATCATATTTCTCAAATTAAAAGAAATGTCATGTATGAAAACTGGCTAAATAAATTGTCAATTATGTAAGATATACCCTGAACTTGGAATCAAAAAGATTTTGAACATGTGGATTTATAAAGTATTAGCCTTGGAACCCCCCGGAATGAATGTTAGTATATTTATGTAATGTAGCATTATGCATTTGTGTTTGAATGATTACATTTTTTTTTATTTTTTTTGATATGTATACTGATATAAATTGTATTTGTAAAAAATTCAAATAACAAAATATTACGATAAATAATTGTTGTTAAAATTGCTCACATTAAACACAGGGCATCTTTTGAACAACATTTGAAGGGAAACTCCAGACACCTGAAGAGTGTGTCCTCATTTTCATTTTACAAAAATACAGATATCAATAGTAATTGGCACTTCTATAAATTTACCTTGTAACACCCTGTGGCATACCTCTGCCAACAGACTCCTGAGCTATCACGGGGACATGTAGGGCTAAAGCCCATAGCTGTCACAGCTTGACACGGGTCTCGCCGTTGCTACTCACCCTGGAATAGGGTCCTTGATACAGCGCTGAGTGATTAAGCTCTCTTGCAGAGAGTATAGCTGGTCCACCCAAACACTAGTCGAGACTGAGTGAAGGGTGTAAAGGATCTGATTTATTGTCTGCCTAAATACACTACTCCCAGAAGTGGGTCTCTATTCAATACAAGACAAGCCCTTCCCAGAGATCTCTGTTCCTGAGAGATAATTGAGTTAAACACCGGTAAGCCAATTATCTCCCAGGAACAGAGAGCCAAACATAAAAACATAAAAGTATCCAAAAACATAATAAAAACTTACAGCAACCCCATATGTTACACATCCCCAAATAGTCCTGATCTGAGCGCCCAAGTTGTCCAAATAGCGCTCAGATCCATGCAGTGTAGGGAAATCACCACCTGGGTTCTGACTGGCCGCACATGTGGTCCTAGCCCAAAATAGTTCCAGAGCGTTTGGTGCTTTTTCTGGTCAACTTTCGGGAGCTCCCGCGTCCGAAATATGGGGTGCTCAGCCGGCTCTTAGGTAGCGTTGGTTCCCCTTAGCCTCAGGCACCTTCCCTCCAAGAAGTGATCTTCTGGCGGGTCGCAAAGTTGTTTAAAACACAGGACCAAGTTGCCCGGGGACCGCAAGGTCTCCTAGCCGAAAACAGTTCCATAACATTCACGACTAAGTATCGCTGAGGTGACTGTGAACCATGAAGTCCTCATGCTGAAATTAGTTCCATAGCGGTCACCCTAAGTACCACTGAGGACTTTTCGTGGGTTTGTTCGTGCGAATGGCCGCCAGGGAGCGAGCGTTCAGTTCCATTCAAATGTATTTTGTGTTTGCCTCTTGTTCCTGAGAGATAATTAGCTTACCAGTCTTAAACTTAACAATCACCCAGGCCCAGAGATTCCTGGGAGGGGCTTGTGTTGAATGCAATGGAAACCCCCTGCTGGGGTCTGTGTATAAAAGGCAGAGTTTGGCTCATTAAAATCCGTTGTACTCCCAGAACTATGTGTCATCTACTTACTGGGAGGGGAAAGTGCTATTCACCTTGTTCCAGATCATGGAGGATTCAGCGGGGTAAGTCCTTGTAAGGACTACAGCTCCCAGGACTGTGTCGTCCAGTCCCTGGGAGGGAATAGAGCTAGTCCCCTAGCCTGCTCCAGGACGAAGAGGCTTCAAGAGGACCCCAGTCAAGCCACGGCAACTGGGGCAGAGGCGCTGAGCTTTGCACCGGTTCCAGCTAGGAAGTGATCCTTGGTGGAGGTACCCTACGGGGGTAAAGCGAACGGCAGAGGCGCTGAGGTTTGCCCCGGTTCCAGCTAGGAAGAGATCCTTGGTGGAGGTACCCAGCCCGGGTACAGGGAGCTCCACTACAGGCATGTTTGACACACACCCCTTTGCTTTCAAGCAGACAACAGGTCCTGTTATTTCCTGTTTTGTTTAGCTCATTGGAGGTAAACGCAAGAGGCAGCAATTGCCCAGAGCACCTGCCTTGCAAAGACTTCTGCATTGGGAAGTCTGTGATTGGACAGCCACAGAAAGTCTGGGCGGGGTTAGAAGGGGACGATACCCTTCTTTATATAGCAGCAGCAGTAGATGATCCACTAGACAATTTGGCATGTGCATTATCAAATTTATTTTAGACAAATTAAATAAAAACAATAATTAGTCATTTAACATATACAATAAAAAAAGTTCTGTGGGTCTTCTTAAATTGGATTAAGAAGACCCACAGGACTTTTTTATTGTATGTGTTAAATTACTAATCTTTGTTTTTATTTTCTTTATCTAAAATAAATTTGATACAGAGAGGAGAGAGTGGGTAATGAGAGCGCTGTTACCTGTATATACAGATAGGAGAGTGCAGGTAATGAGAGCGCAGTTACCTGTATATACAGAGAGGAGAGTGCAGGTAATGAGAGCGCAGTTACCTGTATATACAGAGAGGAGAGTGCAGGTAATGAGAGCATAATATATTGCATATATAAGACATGCAGGAATGTCCCAGGAGAAGCATGTGCATTTGGAATGAGTGCTCTCTCTCACCTGTACATATCTTTGCTTTCATAACAGTGCTGGGGGACAGCTGGGGGACTGCTGGGGGAGGGATGCAGGAGAAAGGTCAGAGAAATAGAGAAGAATAAGGAATGAGACAGAGTGAGAAAGGAAAGGAGCTGGGAGGGGGGCAGACTAATGAAAGGAGCTGATGTGAATCACAGACTCCCAGTAATCTGATGCTTATTCAGTCTGCAGGACTTCCAACCAGAAGCCAGAGAGGAAAAAGCCATTACCCTCCACATACTTCAATCCAAGTGGGACTCGGAGTGAGAGAGAGGAGGAGAGGACACGAGGGAAGGAGAAAGAGGGAATGGAGGAGAGGACACGAGGAAGGGGGAAGAGGGAAAGGAGGAGAGGACACGAGGAAGGGGGAAGAGGGAAAGGAGGAGAGGACACGAGGGAAGGGAAAAGAGGGAAAGGAGGAGAGGACACGAGGGAAGGGAAAAGAGGGAAAGGAGGAGAGACACGAGGAAAGGGAAAAGAGGGAAAGGAGGAGGAGAGGACATGAGAGAACAGGACAGAAGGAAAGCAGGACTGGATAAGAGAGAAGGGGTAGGAGAGAGAGGAGAAGGAAAACAGGATGAGGGGAAAGGTGTAGAAGATAATAGTGAAGGAGAAGAGGAAGGAAGGATAGTGTAAAAATAATGATGAAAATATAGACAGAAAGTGAAATGAGAGCGTCTGATATCATAGAGAGAGCAGTGAGGACAGTCAATAAGATAGAGACATTACTGTGAGGTGAGAATGAATTAGATGACAATGAGAAGAGGAGGAAAGAATTAGACAGCAGCATCTATAGACACTATTTAGTCTCACTCTACAGGACAGGCCCCACAAGCAGCCACAGTCACAGGCAGACAGAATACAATGAGTGAGACAGACAGTCCAGTGTCAGAGGTCAGAGGGCACATCCTTTATAAACACAGGGTAATGGGCCCACACACAGTCTGCTCATCCTACCATCATCTGATAAACTGCCTAAAGCACTGACATAGTCCATAGGGCAGTATGTACACTACAAGGACACATAGTAAAATCGTACAGCTGGTAATTATAGTATTTATATAGCACCAACATAGTCCATAGGGCAGTATGTACACCACAAGGACACATAGTAAAATCACACAGCTGGTAATTATAGTATTTATATAGCACCAACATAGTCCATAGGGCAGTATGTACACCACAAGGACACAGAGTAAAATCACACAGCTGGTAATTATAGTATTTATATAGCACTAACATAGTCGATAGGGCAGTATGTACACCACAATGACACCGAGTAAAATCCTACAGCTGGTAATTATAGTATTTATATAGCACCAACATAGTCCATAGGGCAGTATGTACACTACAAGGACACAGAGTAAAATCACACAGCTGGTAATTATAGTATTTATATAGCACCAACATAGTCCATAGGGCAGTATGTACACCACAAGGACACCGAGTAAAATCACACAGCTGGTAATTATAGTATTTATATAGCACTAACATAGTCGATAGGGCAGTATGTACACCACAAGGACACCGAGTAAAATCCTACCGCTGGTAATTATAGTATTTATATAGCACCAACATAGTCCATAGGGCAGTATGTAAACCACAAGGACACCGAGTAAAATCATACAGCTGGTAATTATTATCAGTAGCATTTATTAGCATCAATATATTCTGCATTACAACCTTACCTAGGGGATAAATAACAGCAGTCAACAGATAACATGATATTGACACATATAAGAGGTTTATTCAAACAGGGTTACAATCTATCACTCCATTGATACCTAAATATAGATATCTATTTACATAGACATTGATATACACATATACCCACAGACACACACATACATACAGGCATGCACACTCTAATACACATATAGAGTCAGAGCACTGCAAATGAAAGAACATTTAGTCCTGCCAAGTGTCTTGGCACTTCGACTACGTAACAGCACAGGCAGACTGTTTAATAACATTCAACTTGGTAGTGTTCAAAAAGAGAGAACATTAGTGATCACAAATGTATATAGGTAAAATGTGGCCTCTGTACACTCGGTATACTCTCATAATGCATACTGTGTTTGATCAATAAATATAATATGCCATCATGATTTAAATTCATTTTGGTACAGATGTTGGCATATTAAATATGAAATAATATGAATAAAGGGTTAAAGATACAATAGAACTACCTAGCACAATGCCTGCCCTGTGCCCAAAGTTATTATGTAGAGAGCAATGTTTACATCAAGCTTAGAGTTAGGGGAGGGAGGGTATTAATTATGTCAAAATATTGTTTTCCTGATATAGTAACATCATCGCCATGTTGTAACCAAGCACGTGGAATCTTGGGCAGTATAAAAAGACAAAATACAAAGTATCAAAAAATTCCACATTTTACGTCACAATAGCTGAATTGGAGAGATTTTAGATTTCAGCTATTCTTGGCCGGCAGTTTGAAGTTTAGCTGTCAATGCAGTACACAGCTTAGTGAATGGACCCCATGATCTGTTATTGCTATTAAACCGTTACTGTGATGGTGACTGTATATCTGGTGTCATCGTGAAAAAATGCCAGATCCAGAGTTATTATAAGTTAAATGTAGACGCTAGTCTGTAATATTTAACCTTTGCAGCCCTGCAGCATGTATTGATAATAACTAGACCTGATTCAATCAGTGAGGCAGTCACTCTGGTTATTATATCAGAAGCAGCTGATTTGACCAGCTAAAGTAGCTGAATCAAAACAGGAAAAATCATGTGCAGACAACAGATCAGAGTCAATGTGTTTATCATTGCAATTACAGCCATCCTTCATCCCAAATACATGTCCCTAACTGGCCCTCTTTCCCTTTTCCTGCAGTGCCTCCTCTCTCCAGGGTACCGCAGTTAGAAGTGATACTTTGCATGACAGTGGGAGACTGAGTGAGCTCACAGGAGGTTAGAGTCTGTCTGGAATTTTGGGAGAGGCCGGAACACCAATAAACTGATTCCTCTTGTAGAAATACTTCCATTTGGTTCCCATTTGGAAGGTTGGCAGGGGACCTGCAGAGTGGAATGTGCCGGGTACACCATGACAGCAGCAGCGGTAGCAAAGGCAGCACGGGGAGAAGGAGTAGGAAAACAGGATATATAGAAAAAGGAGGGTGAAAGGTGGCATGTGATTGTCATTTAGCACATTCTGTCAGTATTCGTCAAATATGTTACAATTATTAAACAGTTATACTACTTAAAGGGGAGTTCCAATCTAATATATCTTCAAGAGCATTCAAAGCCACCATGTGCATTATCTGCACAATAAACCATGATGGTTTTAATGTGACAAAGAACAAAAGAAAGTGAAAACCGTGCTTTTTTTAAAAAAAATATATAAAGGCTTTTTATTGAGGAAAAAAAAGTTTATACACAAAGTTTATATACATAACTTGACAAACATCAACATTCATTCCATTAGTTTACACCATTGTGGACCATTGTTTTAAGCCTTTTGTATATCGCCAGTGCAAAGCACATATACACAAGACAGGAATTAATACGCACACATCAACACAAACACATGGTCGTAGAATCCAATTTAAATATGGTTGCTCAAATATTCTTGTAAACGGTCGAAAGATGTGTAGTTTAAAAAGATTGGCTCTAGGTAGCTTCTCAATAATCTTTAATCTTATCAGTAAGGGTCGTATAAGTTTCAAGATGTCTTCAATTAGAATATATATTGGTGAGAATGATGCCGCTCTCCATCTCAAGCTGAATTATCAGTTGCGTTTTAAGATGTTTTTTAGTCGGAATACAATTTTTTTTCCAATTTTCAGCGATAAGAGTCCTGACTGCCATAAAGCAGTGTACGATCAGGATGTCTGATTTTTTTTTGCCTCTGCCTTCTCAGTTAAGTGTAGTAGTGCTATTTCTGCTTTTTTTCGAGTATCATCCCCCCTCCTTTCTTTAATAGTTCAAAAGCTACATTCCATAGTTGTATAATTCTTGGACAACTCCACCATATATGGGTCATTGATGCATCTAAATGAAAGCATCTTCAGCAGTTCGTAGGGTGCGTCTGGGGTATCTCAGCTAGTCTTGTTGGGACCATATACCATCTATAACTAATCTTTATTTCTGTCTCTAGGATGTTTAAACAGTGGATATATTTTTTGATATTTATAAACGAGAGACACCACTTTCTATAATGTTTACCTATTGATAAATCTTTTTCCCATTTCATTAAAGCCTTTGGGATGTTTGAAACTCCCATCGATTTTAGTAACTCCATTGCAACAGGGTATATTTTTTTATATTTTTAGAACCAGAGAAAATTTTCTTAAAGGATCACTATAGGGTCAGGAACACAAACATGTATTCCTGACCCTATAGTGTTAACACCACCATCTAGCCCCCCCCTGGGCCCCTCATGCCTCCATAAATATAGCAAAATCTTACTGTATTCAAGACAGAAGCTGTAACTCTGCATGCTGTTTGCCTCAGAAAAACAAGCAGTCTGCTGACATCATCAGAAGTGGTAGCCTGATCCAATCACAATGATTCCCCATAGGATTGGCTGAGACTGACACAAAGGCAGATCAGGGGCAGAGCCAGCATGATTCAAACAAAGCCCTGGCCAATCAGCATCTCCTCATAGAGATGAATTGAAACAATGAATCTCTATGAGGAAAGTTCAGTGTCTGCATGCAGAGGGAGGAGATACTAAATGTTTGGATGCATTTTAAGCAGCCATGACCCAGGAAGGATCTCTAACAGCCATCTGAGGAGTGGCCAGTGAAGTTATCACTAGGCTGTAATGTAAACACTGCATTTTCTCTGAAAAGACAGTGTTACAGCAAAAGAGCTGAAGGTAATTATTCTATTCATCAGAACAAATTCAATAAGCTGTAGTTGTTCTGGTGACTATAGTGTCCCTTTAAGTAATATCCCTGTGTCATTGTCTAAACTCAACATATGTTTTGTTTTTTTTAAACTCTTGATACGCAGATAACTAAAGATATTTTTTTTAAATCCTCATATCTCCTAATCTGGTGTCCAATATGTAAATCCCTAATAGGATATTTGGTTTTTATATACCAATTTTTAAGATCAATGTCAGACATAATTAGTTCTAAAGACGTGATACTAACATTTTCATAAACCTTATTATTAATTTTTAGTTGTTTCTTTATGATTTTCCATTTTTTTAAAACCTGATATAGAACCAGGGAAGTGTGTTCTGATATATTAGGGATTTTTTGAATTCTTGTTTATTTCACACCAGAGGAGCAGTGCCATATTATCGAAACCCATTCTGTTTGATTCTAGGTTGTACCACGCTTGTTCCATAGACTAGTGTGTCAATCAGCAATCAATGTGTCAATCAGACAATCAATGTGTCAATCAGACAATCAATGTGTCAATCAGCAATCAATGTGTCAATCAGACAAGCAATGTGTCAATCAGCTATCAATGTGTCAATCAGACAATCATGTGTCAATCAGCAATCAATGTGTCAATCAGACAAGCAATGTGTCAATCAGCTATCAATGTGTCAATCAGACAATCATGTGTCAATCAGCAATCAACGTATTTACTAGACAGCCACTGGAGGCAGTTCCTCATGAAGCCTTTCAGTTGGAATTAATACCAATAGTATATGAGAAGTATATAATTGCCTTAATGATTGCTGCACATGTTCAGTATGTCTCTAGTGCTTCTCTGTGAGAAGTATTGGGTTGGAGCAGATATCATTGAGACAGATTGGGAGCGACGAACAATGCCCAGAAGTGGATGAAAGGTGAGTGAAAACATTTTTTTTTCTTTATATTATAGAGGACAAGCCAAATAATCCAATCCAGAGGAACTTTAAAAATAAATCGAATTAATTATGACGGCGTTGAATGTTCCTTTGAGAGATATCAGTGATCCAGTTACAAAGAGTAAAGAATTTGTCAAACTATTTCACATGTTAAAGCAGAACGGTCCTCTAACAATACATTGCAATCCATCTATAACTCGTGTTGGCCCTTTTCATGTCATGCTCTGTTTTCTTTTTAATTGTATATTCAGTATTTATCAAGTGACATCACAATCCAACTGAGTCTAGGCACAGCCAGGGCACACAATGCAAATGACAATGAGAACAGAAGTGTTGTTTCAGTTTTACCTCTTTTCCACTAGCTATGTCCATTGGCAGAAAATGGCACCGTTTATAATCATCGCTGACTGGGAGCCAAGACGGAGGTGCCTAGTTACAGGATAGAAATGCTGCTTTCTATAATTGATTTTATTTTTCAGATCTCACAAATATATGTTTGCTAAATATATAGAATAGGTCAACAGTATGTTAAAGGTCCTGGGAAGTGACAGTTCCCCTGTAAAGTATCAAGTTTAATGTATGCAGTAACCAGATATACGCCTCCAAGCTGCCCCAGAGGGACGTCCCTGGCCAGCTACCCCAAATTGCTGTTATATGAAGTGTATAGGAACACTAGAGTCAAAAAAGGAAGGACTGATAGACGAAGGTGATTTTTAGAATGGAACTGATCATCTTTTGTTCCTAACACTTGCCATCTTATGTACCCCAGTGTTTGTTAAGATGAGACCCCCTGGCACTCTACCTGAAAGAACAAATAGTGCAAGGGATCATGGGCACTTTGTGGCATCATATTATTAATGATGGGTATCGTTTGTTTAGGACAGGATTATGTGGGCATAAAAACCTACTCACTTTATAACATTACCCAAATAGAGTGTGGGAATAGGACGAAACCCAGAGATCCCTGCTTGTTAGTAATAAATCCAGTGGCACCTACAAATTATTTAACCTACACTCCTCCATGTATGAGGTTGGAAGGTCAGAGGACGGGCCATATTGCCCTGACTCCTAGTTAATAGGGGTCTTGACGACCGTCACATTAATGGGTAACTCCAACCACCATGACCACTTCAGTGATTTGAAGTCATCATTGTGGTAGGCATTAGTATGTGCAGTATTTCAACTTGAAGTAAGTACTGTAATATTGTTAATTGAGTGATGAGGGTAAGCTCTCCCCCCCACATCCCCCCCCAGCCCCAGCACAAGTGACATTGACCATGTCAATTCTGTGCATATTTTCCATCTGTTGTCAGATGCAGAGCATCCACCCCTTCCCTCTCCGTCCCCTTGCTGTCCCAGAACACATGCATGTGCTCTGAACTGGTGAAATGGATCAATCACAGACTTCTGTATGTTTTATTTGCAAGTTGTACTGCAAATGAAGGGGGGCCTTCTCCATAGTGCTCAATAGGGCATTTTACACAGGAAATGTCCCCATCTAACACGGACAGAGAATAGGATAAGATGCAGATGGGTGGCCCGTTTTATGACCAGCTGGTACTATCATTAAACCAAACCTCAGTTGCTCATGGCAGTGGGAACAGGGAGACATAACACCAGATAATCTGATTTATTAATAGTTATTCTTCTTTTACCCTCTCTACTTAAGGTTGGGGGAGAGGTAGAGTGGTAAAAGATTAATCCCAGGGACCTTTTAAGATTTTTTAAACTTTTTCACTTCCCTTAACAAACCTAACTAGATTGTGAGACGTGAGATTGTGAGACGCCAATAAGGCAAATTTCCTGCACAGTGAGCTGCATAACTCAGACAAATTGTAAAAGGCCAAAAAGAAGTTGAATAAAACCCAGGCACAGTGAGTAGGTGATCGCTCATATTACAACACTAATATACATTTCCATAATATAAACACGACTGACAGAGCTCTTCACCACCCAGCAAACACTGACTGAAGAAATAAGCACTGATGGAAAATCACTTTAAGCACTTCAAAATAACAAACTTAAGCAGATGGAAAAATCCAGTTTATCCCAACAGTGCACGTATATAACCAGCAAAATGGAATTCAATGGCTCGGGAAGAAGCGATCCAAACTGGGATGGGATGAATTACAGTCCGATTTGTATTAAAATAAAGGACGGTATCCCAGGGGGGTTGAACAATAGTCTTTGCGTAGACTTAGAATACCATTTATTGCCAAGTGGGTGAGTGATATATACTGTTAAATATTTGATTGCTTGTTAATTAGATTAATAATAAAATGCCTTCAGCCGTAGCTCTTGGGGATTGGGTTTGGCACCGTCACACTAATTCTGCTTCTTTTTTGCCATTGCCACTTGATGTTTCCCGATAGTCGGCTTCCGTAACTTGGCATTTTGATAATAATACAAGTATTTAACAAGGTATTTAAGTGTTTAAAATGGAAAGGTACATTTACATTTAAACGAACACTATAGTGTTAGCCAGGGCCAGACTGGGAAAACTATTTGGATTATTTTTTAATCACAACAGCCCAGTGGAAAGGGGTGGGACCAGATGGGGGTTTGTGTCATCACCCATGATATGCACACCCCCTTCAGAGTGAACACGTTGGATGTTGGTTCAATGCTCTCCCAGGGCAGCCTATGCACAGAGCCCTGCTGAAAAACTCTCATGAGAAAAATGCCCTGCATTTGTTCTGCGCAGGACAAGCTAATTTAATGGCACATTAATGGCTGTGTTTGCTTGTGACTTGTCTCTGGTGTCTCCATAAGTGAGGCCAGGAAATAGTACTGTACATGCATTGGAGGCTGTTGGTGGAAGTGCATGTGTGTAAAGGGAGCTGATTGTGGTGTGGCATTGTCTCTATATTGTGTGGGTGGGGAGTGAGAGGTGTATTTTTTTATATTATTATTACTAATGTTATTATTTATATTTATCCCCCTCCCTTCTTCTTACCTTTTTCTCAGGTAGAGAAATTAGTAGTCCAGTGGAGGTGAGTTACTCTGCCTGCAGCTCTCTGTACCTCCCCTCGCTCTGCCTGCAATGAAGGGCCAATGAGAGAGCTTTATTCTCCCCACCTGCCCTAGATGGCACATAGCAAGGCTGGCTCTACATGGCCGGCAGGGATCTCCCCTGTCGGCCTTGGCCCATCCGGGCCTGGTGTTAGGAATACTGACAGTTACAAGAGGTGCACTTAAACCTGCTATGTAAACATTGCAGTTTCTCAGGTTTCCAAGTGCATTCTTTGGTCTAGGTTAGGCCAGGAGCACTGTTACCAACAAGGGTTAAGCTGTTCTTAAACGGTTTAACCGCAAAGTTACCTCCAGCTGCGTCTACTCCCCCCTGGCAGGATCTCACTTCTGAATTTTCTGATTCTGGAAGCGTGGAGTTCTACCAGGCAGGGGCTTCACTGGTTGTCTGAAAGAGAAGTCAGTTGATGCTCTCAGCCAATCTGTAACTCCCTATTCACAAAACTGGCTAGCAAAAGGTAAATTTCTTTGCAAGCCAGTCGTGTAAATGTGGAGTCACTGATTGGCTGAGAATGTCAGATGAATGCTCTCAACCAATCAGAGGTGCCCCTGTCGGCGGTACTCAGCTCTTCCTGAATCTGAAAACTCAGAAACAACATCATCAGAAATTTAAACCAAAATTTTATAAAATTTTCTTTTTTATTTTCCAAAAAGTAATTTTGAGGAATTAACAATAATGAGTTTGAATTTGTTTTAGAAAAAAAGTAATTTCACTTGTTTTGTTCTCATACTCTGGCTGTACAGTGGAGATTGCAGTTAAGATACTTCCAACCCCGTTTTTACTAAGCTATTCAATCTAGAGTTTTTATCTGTTCTGTAAATGCGTTCTTATGCACCGATGTTACTATTGTATTCATTTTCCTGTTAAACGATATGGCGCTTGACGACTATTGAGTATTCAGGATCGCGCATGATCAACACTTGTATTATCAGAACTAATGCTCGATTTGTTCACACGCACACGTACGCTGTTGTAGCGTTTGCTTATGTTTATTGTACTCACCTGTATGACAAAATAAAGAATTTACAGAAAAAAAGATACTTCCAACCCTCAGAAATATTAACTCATGGAAATGAATCACTCGGTAATATTCATATTATCATTATTACCCAATTTATTTACAAACCCTAACAAGGTCCACAGCAGAGATGTTAAGGCTCTGGATTGATGCCACTGATCCAGTCCGGTGTGCGATGACTATATATTTCAGAAACTGAGAGTGCGTACAGCAGGATGGTCAGTCATATAGACGTACCATTGGCTTCACGGGGGTAATATTGAGCATGTCAATGGCGATGGATATAGAAGGTCATGCTATCACCCCCTCTGAGATCTAGGAGGATCCTTTGAATAAAAATATGAGTTCTAGTTACAAATGTTCTACTCAGCTAAATCCAGTTAATGTAACTCACTGCACTGCTAAGCTCTGCCCCGGGGCAAAATTGCTGCTTCTAGAAGGCATAAGAGGTCACGACAAGTTCATGTTAAATTTTGTGATTGGCCAACATAAGATTTGTTATGAAACTCATTCACACACAGTTTAAAATCTCCAGAAGTCCTACATCTTTTCAATGAAAAACATTGTGTTATGCCATGACTTACTGGACTCTAACTGGCTGAATTAAGACCTATTCACAAAGTTCATTATTGTAAATATGGAACAATCACAAAAGATTGTGGATTTAAATTTGCCTTAATCAACTCACACGTATTCCATCAGCAATCTCAATTATGATAAATTAGTTTAAAAAAAAGAGCACCAATTGCCAGGATTAAATATCATCTGATAAATATTACTAAAGTCTAAATTACTAAAGTTTAAATATTACCAAATAGATATTGAATGAACAAATCCTACTTTCTATAGCCATGGTACATCATTTCCTGAGGCTATATCCAATACTGCTAAAGCTGAAAGACAGGGCCAAATGTCTTCCAATTATGACTGAGGCCATTGACATTCCACTCTCGTCCATTTTTTTTATCAACCCAACCCAAAACCCAGAGGGATAAATAGGAAGAAAATCAGAGTTATTTACTAAATTGAGAATTTAAAGTAAATTCACTGTGAATTTTACGCATAGATGAAACTTAGAAAATGTTTCCAGTTCGGTATTTTGACCTCAAATTTGAAACTCAGTTTGAATTCACTTTGAATTCTCACTCTAGCAAATAACCCTGAATGTTGAATTTAATGGTTTCACCCTCGCCCTTCAGTACCCTGGACAGGGGCTGATAATACTGGCAGCAGTCACTGTTCATGGTTGCTTGGGTAGGGTTATGAAGGGTTAAATGTCATGTAATGGGTCATTGAGTGAAAGGCTTGGAATATACTAACGAAACTGTGCTCTCAGGCTTACCCCTTCCTTTTATCATGTTCAGATAATTAGAGAAATTGAGTGCAGTTTGTAAAGTGAATGGCATACCCTCTATCTGCTACTCCTAAAGTTGTGAGCAACCCTGAGGGGCCACGTTCAGTGGGGTACTGCAGGAAGGGTACCAGACCATAGTAGAGTCCTAATCCCATTATTGCTTCATTGTATCACTAAGTGCCGTCAGCACTCCATAGGCTCCATGCACAGTGATGTCCATGCAGGCGTCTAGAAGGTAAGACGGCATTTATCAAGCTAGTCTGCCTCTTCCTACCTCCAGGTCAGGTGTATTTACCAGCTAGAACGTGGGACATGTTTATTTATTAAATAGCGAAGTATAAGCCAAGGATAAAACAATGTATACCTGAGCAATGACAAAGGATGTATACCTGGGCTATATCTAAGAATGTATACCTGGGCAATATCTAAGAATGTATACCTGGGCTATATCTAAGAATGTATAACTGGGCTATATCTAAGAATGTATAACTGGGCTATATCTAAGAATGTATAACTGGGCTATATCTAAGAATGTATAACTGGGCTATATCTAAGAATGTATACCTGGGCTATATCTAAGAATGTATAACTGAGCTATATCTAAAAATTTATAACTGGGCTATATCTACGAATGTATGCCTGATCTATATCTAAGAATGTATGCCTGAGCTATATCTAAAAATGTATAACTGGGCTATATCTAAGAATGTATAACTGGGCTATATCTAAGAATGTATAACTGAGCTATATCTAAGAATGTATAACTGGGCTATATCTACGAATGTATACCTGGGCTATATCTAAGAATGTATAACTGAGCTATATCTAAGATTTATAACTGGGCTATATCTAAGAATGTATGCCTGATCTATATCTAAGAATGTATGCCTGAGCTATATCTAAAAATGTATAACTGGGCTATATCTAAGAATGTATAACTGGGCTATATCTAAGAATGTATAACTGAGCTATATCTAAAAATTTATAACTGGGCTATATCTAAGAATGTATAACTGGGCTATATCTAAGAATGTGTAACTGGGCTATATCTAAGAATGTATAATTGAGCTATATCTAAGAATGTATACCTGGGCTATATCTACGAATGTATACCTGGGCTATATCTAAGAATGTATAACTGGGCTATATCTAAGAATGTATAACTGAGCTATATCTAAGAATGTATAGTTGAGCTATATCTAAGAATGTATACCTGGGCTATATCTAAGAATGTATACCCGGGCTATATCTAAGAATGTATACCTGGGCAATATCTAAGAATGTATACCTGGGCTATATCTAAGAATGTATAACTGGGCTATATCTAAGAATGTATAACTGGGCTATATCTAAGAATGTATAACTGGGCTATATCTAAGAATGTGTAACTGGGCTATATCTAAGAATGTATACCTGGGCTATATCTAAGAATGTATAACTGAGCTATATCTAAAAATTTATAACTGGGCTATATCTACGAATGTATGCCTGATCTATATCTAAGAATGTATGCCTGAGCTATATCTAAAAATTTATAACTGAGCTATATCTAAGAATGTATAACTGGGCTATATCTACGAATGTATACCTGGGCTATATCTAAGAATGTATAACTGAGCTATATCTAAGAATATATACCTGAGCTAAAGTTAAGAATGTATAACTGAGCTATATCTAAGAATGTATAACTGGGCTATAACTAAGAATGTGTAATTGGGCTATAACTAAGAATGTATACCTGGGCTATATCAAAGAATGTATACCTGGGCTATATCTAAGAATGTGTAACTGGGCTATATCTAAGAATGTATACCTAGGCTATATGTAAGAATGTATAATTGAGCTATATCTAAGAATGTATAACTGGGCTATATCTAAGAATGTATAACTGGGCTATATCTAAGAATGTGTAACTGGGCTATATCTAAGAATGTATAATTGAGCTATATCTAAGAATGTATACCTGGGCTATATCTACGAATGTATACCTGGGCTATATCTAAGAATGTATAACTGGGCTTTATCTAAGAATGTATAACTGAGCTATATCTAAGAATGTATAATTGAGCTATATCTAAGAATGTATACCTGGGCTATATCTAAGAATGTATACCTGGGCTATATCTAAGAATGTATAACTGGGCTATATCTATGAATGTATACCTGGGCTATATCTAAGAATGTATAACTGAGCTATATCTAAAAATGTATAACTGGGCTATATCTACGAATGTATGCCTGATCTATATCTAAGAATGTATGCCTGAGCTATATCTAAAAATTTAAAACTGGGCTATATCTAAGAATGTATAACTGGGCTTTATCTAAGAATGTATACCTGAGCTATATCTAAGAATGTATACCTGAGCTATATCTAAGAATGTATAACTGGGCTATATATAAGAATGTATACCTGAGCTATATGTAAGAATGTATAATTGAGCTATATCTAAGAATGTATAACTGGGCTATAACTAAGAATGTATACCTATATCTAGAATGTATAATTGAGCTATATCTAAGAATGTATAACTGGGCTATATCTACGAATGTATACCTGAGCTATATCTACGAATGTATACCTGGGCTATATCTACGAATGTATACCTGGGCTATAACTAAGAACGTATACCTGAGTGTTCACGGCATTCTTTATTTTAGTTATTACATATGTTTCCTTTACTTCCAGAAACCATGAGACTCAATGAGTTCAATTCACTGTTGCGGATTAACATTTTGAAAACGTTATGCCATAAGAACCTGAGATGGAAAAACTCTCCAGTCCAGCTAAGTTTGACATTTTTCCACGTCGCTAATTTTGGCCTCAGTTTTGCAAGTTAATTGTCAGGTCACCATTTAATGAATTAACCTCAATGTAAACTTGTTTTTTTCAGTCATGTGAATGGTTTCATTTGGCCCACAACAAGTTGACTTCAAGCCTGAGCTACTGAGAACGGAAATAGTTTCAAAAAGCTCATTGTCCTATAATATAACACTATAACCCCCAGGAATTTGGCCAATATAATCAGGGCAGTGCCTTTACTGTGAGGATTGGTGACTTTTTAGCATCAAACATCCACACACATATATTTTTTTTCCAGAAAGGAATTTAGCCTACTGACTGTACCAGCATTCCTGGAATTAACTCCTGGCATTGGAAGGTTTGTTAAAGGGACAGGGTGTGCCTTTAACAACTACCCCTGATAGGGACATGGCGTTGGGGCAAATCACAGCACATGATGAAAGGCAAATTCTGGGCTGTGAAACATGGTCAAAAGCTGAGACTTCTTCTGGGTTGCAGTGGATTGCGGTGGAAGTAGTAAGCACTAATATCGTAAAGGGATTTATTCGATGTGCATAAGGCTAGCATGAAAGCCATAGAAGCAAATTCAGTCCACGACTTCATTACAAGCAGAATAAATGGGACCATTGTTTTTTAGTTTGTTGTTACAATCTACGTGTCTGTAATCAGCTTAGAGCAGAGGAACGTAACACTGACGTGCACATTATTAAATGTAACGGTAGAAATAAAAATCTATGAAAATAGCTCAGACATTCAGTCATTTAGTATTAAATAAACTGCTCAGGACATCACGCCTTAAAATATCCTCAGATCCATATTCCAGCATATGCCGTGCATCTGAACAGACAGGCCAGTGATAGGCTCTGAAAATGATCTCCTAACTTCTGACACATACTTTCTAAAACCAAACTAAATATTTACCTCCCTCCTCTTCCCATGACTCCTTTCACTGCAGGCCCCCCAGCTTCTCCCAAACTGTGGCTGTTCCATAAACACAGGAGACACGGAGCACTGTATATTCACCCACACAATGGGCTCTCTGTGCAGGCCCGTCCTAGGATTGCAGACAGAGGATGTCCCAAGTACACAGAATAACACAGGATCAAAATGTTAGGCCAGTTAGAGCTCGATTATGCAGGGTGTGGGGAGATTTAAACAAGTTTTACCCTCGTTTTTTTTTTTTTTTACTTATACAATAAAAAAACACATTTAGCATTGCAATTATTTTTCTTCTCTAGAAAACATATTCCCAAAAAGCACAGACATGGATATAGACTGGGCATTAATAAATGAACTGATATCACAAGCTCTGTGTAAAATGACCACCATATGCTAAGCTAATTATAACTTATATTGATATTAGTTTTCCAAAGATGTTGTCTGCAGTGTATAATGATAAGACTTTATAAAATAGAACTTCTATTAGTCTACCGATATATTTATATATATTTTATTGATAATGTTATAAATACAATATTAAAATTTAATATAAAAAAAAAAAACATCAAAGTTCAAAACATCCAAAACATTTGAGTATTAATGGAACACTCCAAGCACCATAACAACTTAATTGCAATGAAGTTGGTATTGTCTTGAGGTCCTGGGTACCATCGTTCCCTGAGGTTTTAAACTGTGTTAAAACTTGGAAGACAGCATACGATGGTTGTGCCAATCATCTTCCTTTCTTGGTCTTAGGATTCAATCAGAAAACCGCGAACCCGGCACCACTGATAGGCTGAAATTGTCAGCTCACACTCTCAGCCTGTCATTAGCTTCACATGCAGAAATCTGAGTGACATAAATTCATACTGTTTTAGGCCGTACTGAGCACCAGGCCCAGTATCAGCTGTAAACCCAGCCTGTTTGTTCTTGCTTGGATCAATCTCTAGCTACTAATCATGTAAATATGTATTTGTAACTAATGTTTTCAAATTAAGACAGTTTCAGGAAATGTTTAGATTTTTTGGGAAGAAATATTTTAGTTTACATCTTCCTAGTTCGGACATAAGAGTTTTATCCCTTTGATTAGTGTGAGAACAGGGATTTAGCTGAACAAATTGCATGAGAACACAATGGCAAATATATCTTAGCAATTTAGCTTAATATACATTTGATGCCAAAACAGAACAGAATATAAAAAAAAATCAACTTATTATTACAGTGCGTTAGAAAATGGGTTATTACTTAGTGTTCAAATTAAATATGTTAATCTGCCAATGTAATATTTAAAAAATAAAATAAGAGTATATGAACAGACAAAGCCGGACCCTCCTATCTAAAGGCACTGGTGTATTTAGGTTAACATCTATATTTTCATTTAATTCTATATATTGACATGGACTGGACTTGGCTAGGCTCGTGTGCTTGCAACAAGTCCCTGCCATGATGGCCCTATTGTCTTCATTGGTTCCTGTTAGGAAAGGGCTGTACTGATTGGCTGGATGGTGTTATGTGTTCTATCACCTTTGTTTTAATCAGATATTATTATTTTTTTAAAGGAAGAGTACAAGATGTCCCAAATTGAAGTGATACGCGTGGATTGACATCCATGTATCCCCTCAGCGCACTGTTCACCCTCACCAACCTATACAGTCATACATGGAATGCAAAAACCTAATCAAAGGGAAGATCTACAAAGCGATTTGTGCTCTCAGAAGCAGTATATAAAGATAGTGGTCTGTTTAACGGTTATTCACTTTGAATGCCAACAGCCCACCAGGCGCTTGAGCCAAGTCCCTTGAACCATTTCCCATCTATAAATATGCTGGGTAACATAAATACCAGTGGGGACAACCAAGCTGTGTTTGACATACAGACTTGTCATTGATGGCAATGTCTAACTGCAGCCCTTTCAGTTGTTGTTGATCCACAACTCCCATAATTCCCTGCCAGGCTATAAGTAGCAGAGAATTATGGAGCTTTGTGGTCGAATTAGTCCAAATTGAATTTTGTTTTTGTGTTTTTTTTATAACTTTGCTTTTATTGTATAAAGAGATCATGCAAATCTCAGTGTTTCTCCACAGTGCAATGTGTGGGATAATGTAAGTATTGGGCCTTTAAAATAAAGACATTTTATTTTACATATAAGGACAAAAACACAATATGTCGGGCTCCAACAGAAGGACCATTTTGTTACATGAATAATATCACTCTTTGCTGGATTGCATATATTATAGTATATATTATTGTCATAGAGTCTTGAAGATTCCTTACTATAACACATCTTCCAGCAGAGGACTTTACATTTGATGATTACACTCCTTAAATCAATGGTTCTGTGGTTTGCAATCCAAAATTGGGTTTTTTAACTTTTTCAGTTGGAACAGATTCATAATTTTCATCAGGTCCCTGAAAGCTGCTGCAATGAATGTTTTTTGTAGTGGCCCTGCTTTCCCCAGTGGACGCTTGTTTGGACACTAGGAGGAGTCTAACGTGTTTTGCCGAGTTTATCTTGTTACATTTGAAGAAATGCTGACTGAGCTATATTTTACAATTGAAGTATGGGTCACCATGCTAATGCATTGTGTGTAATGTGGGCCCTGCCCTGGATAAAGGAGCGTTTGTTTGACTGAAACAAAATATAGCAGTTCTGATTTTCCTAGAATAGAAGACCATATTGTAAAAATATTAAATAAATGGTAACAATTTTGAGTAATAGTCACTGTAACTCTGCCTAAACTAACTGAAAAGAACTCACTATGTCAATGCGCATTTGACATAAATGTATAAATAAAAAGTGCTACAATGAATAGTATGGGGCAGTGCAGACACTGGGTGTATGTGAGAGAGCTTGAATGTTGAATTGTGCATCTCTAAATGTTATTTTCTGCAGCAGAGCAGACTTTCAGAATATAATCCCTTCCTTATGCTTTGTGTGAAAGGAGCCCTCTGAGCCCAGATCACACCCACAGTAATTTCCTAAGTGACGTTTAATGCTGAAATCTCTAATTCCATTTATTCACAGAGCTGAACTATCTTCTCACAAGTGATCTTTCAAAATGAAATAGTCACAATCTGTATTCTTAACTTCATTACCTCATCGGCTATTTTCTATAATTAAAGGAACACTATAGGGTCAGCAACACAAACGTGTATTCCTGACACTATAGTATTATAAATGAGAAAACTTACCTTATTTCCAGCACCGCGTGGGTCAGCTGTTGCTGTCAGAATTGATGATCTCAGCCAATCCAATGTTTTCTCATATGAAAAGCATTGGATTGGATGAGATTGGTGAGGAGGTGGGGCAGGGCCAAAGCCGGCTTGGCCAATCAGCATCTCCTCATAGAGATGCATTGAATGAATGCAGCTCTATAGGGAAAGCTCAGTGTGCAGCACTGTCCCAGGAAGCACATCTAGTAGCCTCAAAGGTGTGAGCACTGGAGGTGTCCCTAGGGAGCAATGTAAACACTGCCTTTTCTCTGAAATGGCACTGTTTACAGTAAAAAGGCTGCAGGGACAGGCTATACTCAACATAACAACTACATTAAGCTGTGGTTGTTCTGGTGACTATAGTATCCCTTTAATGACACATTGTATCTATGAATAAGTGATGTCATGGTTACAGTATATCTCCAATCTTTCTATACTACCTAAGTCTCCTCCCACTGCGCCATACAGCTCTTCCGAATTGTTTAGCTCCAGGGTTGCCATATTTATTAAAGCATACCTATGAATTCTGCATTCTGTCAGACAAGGCTTGAATATGCAGTATGTGGAATTAATGGTTTCATGTTTGAGAAATTAAGTCAATTAAATGTAATGGGACCAGGATTTAAAAAAAAACACCACTGAGCTTGGTTAATTTCAAGCCTCTCACACCAGGAGGAGATGGATCCACATGAAATTGAGCAGCATTTGTATATGCACTGCCCAGTACAATTATTACAGTATATCTTTACTACTCCATGTAACGAGTCATATGGCGCCTCCTATAGTACAGTGTTTTATTTCTGGTCCCATTACATTTAATTGACTTAATTTCTCAAACACTGCTCTTCCCATGGCTCCTCCTACTGCCACTTCAAATGGCTTTATACTTTAACTATCTCATTTGCCACATGTAACCCCTCCCTAAACCCCCTCCTACAGCAATACAACCTCCTGCTCCTTCATATGACCTCTTTATAATGCTATCTTCATAATAATGCCCTACTTAGATCCCATATTGCCACATTCTCCTATTCTTACATATTGGGTCCCCTGTAACTATATCTATTTCAATGATAATCGTTCTAATTCTCTGTGTAGCAGTTTTCAAACTCCTATCAAAATAGCCGAATATGCAATAAAGGTGCAGCTAACATATAATAGTTGGTATTATACAGAAAGTGATGTTCTGATTCTACATCCAGATCCTTATATTCAACTACAAGGCTATGATGGTTGTATAGAAATGCATTCAAACACAGGGTTTAGACCGAAGAATACAGAATGCAGTGTATCCATTCCCACTGTGCAGAACGTAGGTTATGGAATGAAGGTCACTCAGTTTATACAGAGAATATATAACTACTCTAGTAGCTGTGTGATAATATATACTATAGTGGTGGCACCAGGTGACTAACATCCAAGATCCCCTATCAATGCATATGTCATCACTACTTTAATTGGTCCTTCAGAAGCTCTTACATTGGGATGTGTGTACTTTTAGAAATTGGAGTTTGACCTTGTTTTGGGAGTTTGATAAATGTATCAGAAAAATAAATGAATGTGTTTGCAATATCATTTTCTTAAATTAAAAAAAAAAAGTCCAATGTTCTTTAACTTACTTAAAGTAACAAAAAAACAAAACTGTTTCAGAAAAACTCTGCAGGTCAGCCAGACATTAAAGTCCTCTCCGCTATGTCTCAGTCTGACTCCTCTTATTCCTGCAGACTGCACCATCTTCTTATAATGACTAAAACAGCCCAAACTATTCTCTGATGGATTTGCACCTAGAACATCAATTCTTCTTCATCTCGGCTACAAACTGTAGCTCGCAATAAGTCTTGTAAGCATAGACTATGAATGGATTCTTCATATTCAGCTGTCACCATGTGTTAAAAGTCTGTCCCAAGAGTGAAAATGTATGAGTGTAAAACCCTTCAACAAAGTACTATGTTTTATCCAGGCCTAGACTTTCCCATGTGGGTTGTGCATTATACTAGTTGAATAAGAAAATGTATGATTTCATTCTGTTCCATTTACAATATGTCATCTTTTTATTATCTCCACTATATTATCTTACCCTCGAACTGTCTCATATATTTTATTAAAGAGAGCACACTCACTCTATGAGAAGATCATACCCCAAACTACCTTCTTAATAAACACAAAACTTTATTCACTCAATCAGCCATCTCATATCACTAATTCACTGTCCCATAATCTTCATCGCATCAGTTGACCAAAAATACCACTTCCCCAAGCTTTCCCTCACTCAAACCTTGCTACTGTTCAAGCATATCACTGCCCTAGACACCCCCATACAATCCATCACTTTTTATCCTGAATCATTAAACCAAGCTCTTCTCCACCCAATCTGCAATATGTTATTACATAAAGCACTGCTCTATACTCTCCTTCCCAATTCATTAGTTCTGATCCAGAAAATGAGCATAGCAAGCTCTCCCCTACAATACAAGACCCATCATTTATTATCAATCAGAACACTGCAGGGGACATCCCCATCCAATATATGACTTTGCATCCAGAATATTTTTATACCAGACTTTTCCCCACACATCCCATCACCTTTGCCTGAGATTCTCTCCTAACCAACCCACCATCTCTTATCAAGAATGCCAATGTTTTAGACTCTTCCCATCATCTCTCACCCAGATCACGTCATCAGATTCTCCTCCACACAACGTATTCTTTGTGGTCAAGGAGAACACTGTTCTAGACTCTATCCCATAAAATGCATCATCTCTTATCAAGGCTATAACTGCTACAAACACTCCCCCGTGCAATCCCTCGTATCTTATACAATATATCATGTATCATGTATTACATTCCTTCGCTCTAGCTTTTCTTAACAAATAGATCACTGCAATAAACTCTCATCTTCATAACCTCCATCATCTCTTATCTCCAACGTTCTCCTACTTAGTCCATCATCTCCTATCTCCAACGTTCCCCTACTTAGTCCATCATCTCTTATCTCCAACGTTCCCCTACTTAGTCCATCATCTCCTATCTCCAACGTCCCCCTACTTAGTCCATCATCTCTTATCTCCAACGTTCCCCTACTTAGTCCATCATCTCCTATCTCCAACGTTCCCCTACTTAGTCCATTATCTCTTATCTCCAACGTTCCCCTACTTAGTCCATCATCTCTTATCTCCAACGTTCCCCTACTTAGTCCATCATCTCTTATCTCCAACGTTCTCCTACTTAGTCCATCATCTCTTATCCAGTAAACCCCACACCTCTCCTCAAACCATGTGGCATCATATGGAACATACATCACTCACTGGCACAGATTGCATTTAGAAACATTAAGCCATCTCCCTAAATGTGTTCCTCCAAGCCAAGTGAACGTCTGCCCTCCAATTCTGCCATAAATCTTCTATGCTTGTGGTTGCTAGTTTTTTTAGCATAATGTAAGACGTAGAAGTGTTCCCCAGCAGTATGTGAAATACATGTGCTCCCAACCATATTGGCTGCTGTGGGATCCTGGCTATAAGCTTTTTGGAACAGCAAAAAAATGACAATCTGGCAATTCAATTAATGCTACTTATCAATTCCTCTCTCTGCCTTATTGCAAGTTTTTTTTTTGTTTTTTTTTTAAGCAGATTTTCCAGCTCTGCCAGTCTTGCATATAAAATCTTTATTTTGTGAAGATTTTGGGGCTAGACGCCCAGACTCCAAAGCTGTCCCAGCACAGCACCTTTTTATAGATGCGTGCACTCCTAACACACTGCTGCCTTCATGGAAATTTTCTGGATCTCTATAAAAGTCTTCTTGTTCCTTCGGCCAGTTTTGAGCTCATTAAATGCACACCAAAAAAAGCTAATCTGGCCGTTTAAAACAATAAAATATCTCCATTGTTCTCCATAGGGAACAGACGTCAGGGGAAAAAAATACACAAAAGAATTCAAAACAAACTTCTGCTGCGAAGAATAAAATTGAATTACTAGAATCTCATTCTTACCAAGGAATGACATTTTAGTAAATCTCACAATTTTGACATCCAGCAGGGTAAAAATTCAACTGCCAATGAAGCTGCAGTAAAATAGCACTATAATATTATGAAGATGTATAAATATGTTTAAATCAGACTCGCTCCAAGCCATTGATATTTATATGTAATAAAACACATATACTTTTAATTAAACATTAAATGAACTCTTCTTACCCACACCTTAACCATTTCAGTGCCTGGGGGGTGTGAAAAACATCACTTACTAATGCATTGCCTTTGCACTGGGCCTGAAATATTTAAGGCAATGGATTTGGAGACACTATTACCTATAAGAATATGTTATTAACCCTTCCTGTTCTGGCACGAGGACAAATAGTCAGCTAAAGGCCTTTGGAGCAAAAGTTTAACCTGTTTATTGAATATGTTCATGCACATTCCTCTCTACACTGCCATCAGTTCAAATTCTAAAAATGCTTGTGACTGACCCAATTGTCAGCACCCAGTGCTTCAGCGTGGTGCATAAAGGGTTAAGATAAAAGTGGTATGAGTGGTCTATTCACATAAGTCTAAAGCCTCTGTGTACCCACTACCTGTACACCCTGTGTGCCTGCTGCTCCTGCATACCACATTCAGAGACACAGACCCTACTGTACACAAAGATATGCTGCTATTCACACACACACACACACACACACACACACACACACACACAGGCATACATAACTGCATTGCTACGCTAACCCTTTTTAAACACATGAATTCTAAAATACAGCACTATCCCCACAAGGAATACTGTGACAGTCACACACTCTGCTGAGCGTTGCCCCCAGACAGTTATTATAGCCAGGGTGTGCACTCTCATAAGTGACAGCTGTTAATAAATCTCTCTAAAGATCTCAAGACAAGAATTGAATTGCAATATGTGTGAATTTCCATTATAAGGTCCGTTGTGGTTTTTTTTTTGTTTGTTTGTTTAATGTTAATTTATGTGAATGTGAACTGTTTGTGTAAGGTGCTTATGATTTTGATGTTAATTGTGTCAAAATGAGTTGTCACATGTAGCTCCTAGGCTGGAACCCAGATGTTGCCATGCACCAAACTCAGCTGTCACATGAATAACACCTTCCCTAATCATCTGCAACAAACCTATACATCACACCTGCATGCTAAACACACACCAACACTCTAATAAGCTTCCAAAAAAAGCAAAGCCCCTCTCTAGATAATGCTAGCTGACACCACAAGAGTACTCCCACCTCAAATATTTACCCTAACATATCTTAATCTACATACATCAAGCAGAACCCCCAAACGATTCTCTGCCACAAATCATTTCCACACCTAATGGCAATATTCACCAACCTTCAAACAAACTTTCTTTGCCTTTTTATAAAGTACTAAAAATATATCAGCACTATGTCGTCATGTTTAATATTTCAGGAATTTTCATTGCTATATGAGGTCATCTTGATTCATAGTAATGCAATATATTATTTTTATTTCCTCTTTTGTAGACTTCATAAATAGGAATCCGTAAAACCTAAACTAAGGATCGTCTGTAATATCACTTATTGGACTCCACAGTCACACAGTCCAAACACTGTGCCTTGGATCTGAATTCCAGCAAAGCATGTAAATAGAAACCTTCCCAATTAATTACATGATTTCCGAAAACACCTTCATTGGCCCCAGCAGAGCAGGAAGCCTCCTGCACCCACAGATATGTGTTACAGTATCCCAAAAATCTGCCGCAGGTGGTAAAGCACATCACCAATGTAACTCTTACTCCCATAGAACACATTTAAAGTGTATCTGGTTTCATCTCCCTTTCTGATTCTCAGAAAATATTGCTTTGGTATACTGTGGGCACTGATGCTCTTCTTGTGTCCTGTGAATTTGGGGGGGCCCTGTTATTGAAGTGGGTAAAGATGGATGTCATTGTCCATAAAGAATATGGATGTCCACAGAGTTCAGTTCAGCTAGTGTCAGCCTATAGTACCTACAAACTAACAACCAGGCATTATCTAGATATAGACCTGGGTGCTAAAAGTGACGTGACAGTAACATCCCACCATGGTACCCAAGACAGACCTGGTACCCACCACACAAAATGAATACAAATTGCACCATAACTAGGAAGGTATTTTTAAGATCCAGTGGGGACATTGACTGTGAGATCCAAAATTACCATCTACATTTCACCTGCTCTATGAGATAGTGTTTGGAATTCGGTTCAGAACTGTCCCTGGTTTCAAAGCACCAATTCCTTACTATTTCCACGTCCTTACTATTTATTGCTTCCGTATCGACTTTGCTTTGCAGTAGCAGCACGTTTCAGCGGAGAGAGTTGGACTCTCCCAGTGTTAGGTTGAGCTAAAGTTGGGGTATTTTTTTTTTACATTTTTTGCTTTGACAGCTCTGCGTTTCCATCCATAACGACTGACAGCCCAACACGTTGGTTGGGGAATAAAATTTAGGAATGATATAACAGGTTAGAATAGCTGTGGCTCACATCTCTAAACAGGCATCATTTGTGTGCGGTATCACTGAGTGCTGTCAGTAAACTGTCAGCCGTGGGCACTGTGTACCCCGAAACGCAGTGCGTACTGTCACTGAGTGGCTAGCTGTGATTCCTGAAACAGAATACAACATGCACCTTGCAGCAGCAGATTATGTGACGCAGACAATCTGTTAGCTCTGAGTGTTCATATTGAGTCACTTTACTTAAAATGCAATCACTGGGTGCCATAGACCATTTTGGGTGCCCGACATGCATTCTGGGCTTTGTCACTAAGTACCCCAAGTACCCCAAGCTTACACACCCTCAAATATGTTTTGGCATGGGGATGCCAGTCTTACCTGCTGCCTGGGTCCTCACCAGCTGCCAGAAGAGGAGCAGCGCCAGGCTGCAGAGAGGTGGCACCCCGGGGACCCTGCATGTCCTGGGCTGCCGCTGAGGCCGGGGCATGGTGCCCAGGTGAAGGGAAGGGAGGGGAGAGGAGGATGGGCCGCAGGATCAGCAGGAGCTAGGTACAAGGGAGCAGGACAGGACAGGACAGGAGAGGAGAGGACAGGCTGCAGCTACTGTTCAACTCTCACTACTTACACCATGTGCAGGCAGCCTGGGGAGGAGAGGGGAGGGCTGCCCGGCACTGGGAGGGGAGGAGGAGAGTTAGAGGGGGGTGCCTGAGGTGAGACCCTGTCTGAGCTTTAATTCATTAAACACACCCACTCTCACCCACTTTCTCTTCTATTTATCGCCGCTCTCACACTCTTCCTTTCCCTCTGTCATTAATTAGTGCCCTGACCTATTTCTCATTCTCCCCGTCACCTATGCCACCATTATGACCTTATTCCCTCCTAACTCCACATTCACTCCCTCCTTTCTACCATTCACCATCCCTCTCTCACATCACCTCCATTCTCTCTCTTTCTCTCTGAAAACCCCAATCATAGCTGCCCCCCATTTCATCTTTCATTCACATGTTTTAATATTTCACCTCTGCATCTTTCATTCCATCTCTCTGACTCCCTCTTTCTCTTATTCTTTTTCTCTGCTCGTTAACATATATACTTTCTTTTCTTCTCTTTCCCTCTTCGTACCCCCCTGACAAAACAGTTCTATGTGAAATTCCTTAATAACCTCATATAGACATGACAACGATTTCAATTTCTTCTACAAAAATGTGCTTTCCTACATTAAGGGGAATAGTGAATAGTTCTAAATGACTTTTTTTTGTCTCGTTTTATAATGTTATGTTTAGGATAATGACACCTCTGGCCATCCCCCTCCCTGTCCTCCGAACAAACACAGATTAACTCATAAAGACACATTCTGCAGAACCAGAGTTGTTGTAAGTCTGTTCGTTCATGAGAGAAGTCACGCAATGACTAGTTGTATTCAGTTCATCTCCCACCGCACACGACACTCGGTTTCTCATTATCTCTCCTGGGTGACAGAGTCTGTCTCTCCTTCAACACGCAGCGATACCAAATTACAAAAAATAGGCAGCAATAACTCAGAATCATTTTCCACAGTTTAACTATTTTACCCCAAATTTTGCAATTTGGTTTTTAGTTCCCTGGACAGATTCTCAGGATAAATGGGCAGATTCTCAGGATCGGACAATGAATGGGCAGATTCTCCGAAATTTGGGATGAATGTACAGATTGTCAGGGTAACAGGATAAATGTGTAGATTCTTAGAATCATATGATGAATGGGTAGATTCTCAGAGTGAATGGGTAGATTCTCAGAGTGAATGGGCAGATTCTCAGGGTCCATAGATAAATGTGCAGATTCTGAAGATCAGAGCATGAGTGGGTTGATTTTCTGGGTGAATAGGAAAATTCTCTGAGGGAATATGCAGATGCACAGGGTGAATATAGTAATTGAGCAGAATCCCAGAGCCTCAGAGTGAGTAAGTAGATTCTCAGAGTCTCAGGGTGAATGAGTAGATTCTCAGAGTCTCAGAGTGAATGAGTAGATTCTCAGAGTCTCAGGGTGAATGAGTAGATTCTCAGGGTGAATGAGTAGTTTCTCAGAGTCTCAGAGTGAATAAGTAGATTCTCAGAGATTCAGGATGAATGAGTAGATTCTCAGAGTCTCAGGGTGAAAGTTAGATTCTCAGAGTGAATGAGTAGTTTCTCAGAGTCTCAGAGTGAATAAGTAGATTCTCAGAGATTCAGGATGAATGAGTAGATTCTCAGAGTCTCAGAGTGAATAAGTAGATTCTCAGTGTGAATGAGAAGTTTCTCAGGGTCTTAGGTGAGTCTGAGGATTATTAGGGTAAATGGGAGGATCTCTGAGGGGTTAGCATTATGTTTTAGGGAGAATGGGCAGATTATAAATAGGAGGTGCTGGGGCCAAAGATTTCTCCTGCAGTCCATTATATCTCTGCTTTAGGAGAAGCAATAGGTGCTCCACTGCAGGTCCAGCTGTGTGCCACATCCTCTTGTTGTCCCAGGTACATAGTCTCGGTGCTGCCACCTTTATTAATAGTTATTTATAGATAATTTCGGATGCCTTTTTCGTTATCAATAAAGTAACCAGTAATGGCTTTCCTTCCAACCTGTTGTCTGTGGCTTATTGATACTTCCAGGTAGGTATTGGAGGGTGAGGCAGGGAGTTTTGTTGTGAGGTGAGCTGGGGCTATTTTAAGTTATTTCAGGACAATAGCAGATCAACCCTTTATAAGTCTTAGTGCTTAGGAGCTCTATGATATATGCTAATATAATGCACATTACTGTGAGTTTTATTGATGTAGAGCTCTGTGCTACACTCATAAACACTGCACATTACTGTGAGTATTATTGTGGTAGAGCTCTGTGATACACTCATAAACTGCACATTACTGTGAGTGTTATTGCTGTGGAGCTCTGTAATACACTCATACACTGCACATTACTGTGAGTTTTATGATGTAGAGCTCTGTGATACACTCATAAACTGCACATTACTGTGAGTGTTATTGCTGTGGAGCTCTGTAATACACTCATACACTGCACATTACTGTGAGTTTTATGATGTAGAGCTCTGTGATACACTCATAAACTGCACATTACTGTGAGTGTTATTGCTGTGGAGCTCTGTAATACACTCATACACTGCACATTACTGTGAGTTTTATTGCTGTAGAGCTCTGTGATATACTCATATGCTGCACATTACTGTGAGTATTATTGATGTAGAGCTCTGTGGTACACTCCTATATTGCACATTACTGTGAGTATTATTGATGTAGAGCTCTGTGGTACACTCTTATATTGCACATTACTGTGAGTGTTATTGATGTAGAACTCTGTGGTACACTCCTATATTGCACATTACTGTGAGTATTATTGTTGTAGAGTATTCTGATACACTCATACACTGCACATTAATGTGAGCAGGGCCGATTGTATGGTCACAGGTGCCTGGGGCAGAATTATTTTGGCTCCCGGTTGGGCGTGGTGATTACTAATCCCCCCCTTTGCAGATGTCCATTCCAGACATGCATGCTTCTATGGTAGCGACTCCACCTCTCCATCTCTAAGCCTCATCCTTTTTGTAATGAGGCACACACTCACTGGCAGTCTCACACTCTCACTGACAGTCACACACTCACTGACTGTCTCACACTCTCACTGACACTCACACACTCACTGATTTGACACACACTGACAAACACACTCAGACAGACACACTGACCCACACTCTCAATGCCAGACACAAATTCTCACTGATTTGAAACACTCACTGTAGATACAAACACTGACAGACACATACAAACATTCTGACTGACAAACACACATTCTGTCAGACACACTCTAAATGACAGACAAACTCTCCATGATAGACACACACATTCACTGATTTCAAACACTCACTGGCAGACACACACTGACAGACAGGGCCAGCCTTAGGTCGTTAGGCGCACTGTGGGGAAAAATTCTCCCTGGCCCATCCCCTTACCCAACCTAAAGGTATTGCAACATCTAGGCCAAAACAATATATCTTGGACAAAATAGCTGACCTGAAACAAAATGAATTAGATATTTAATTCCATTTTATCTGTTTTTGAACAGGTTAGTCCTTACCATGTCAATAGATTAGAATAAGCGTTTGTGTGTTCACCTCCTCAAACCCTTGTGCATTTTTCCTGATTCTTCATGAATGTCTCTCCTAATCCCTTCTTTCCACCTTGTGTGTCTCTTGTTTCCTTTTACCGTCTTGTCACTGTTACTTCTTGTGTGTCTTTTAATCCATTTTAAACCCTTCCTTTGCCCCCACTAAATACAGTCACATGCATAGATGCATAGACATGCAATCACATATATATATATTGACATAACCATAATCACAAACTGAACACACCAATATTGAATAAAAGGGACTGCACGCCAATCACAGAATTCCATTTCTTTTGAATGATGCAATAAATAAACAAAAAAAACATGTGGGGTACCAAACTAAGGAGGTGACCACATCTCCAGATATATGTGGTACACAAAACAAGAAAGTCCAACACTCAGCGTTAATAACAACATACATAATCACACAATTGCACACACAGCCCCATGCATACCTAGACAGTCACACACACACACACACACACAATACACACACATTCACACAACCATTTGGACACAGTATTGGTCATATACGCACACAGTCACACACACAGCCAGTCACATACTTACACAATATAAGTAACAAAAGTCACTCACGGTCACATACACACAGTCCTTGCTGTCATGAGCCCTGGGAGGAGAAGAGGAGGCCAGGGTCCCTGGTGTCTAGTGTTGGGGATGCATGCATTCCTTTCTGCTTCCCCTCCGTGCAGAGTGGGCTCTATATTTGGTGAGGCCCTCTTAAACAGAATAAAGGTTATCTCTATAAACTCATTTGTATAAATTATTTTTTAATGCAAAGCTTCTATGTCAAATAGTTTTCCTTATTTCAGTTTGCTGTATATGTGCAGTGATGTATGCATTCCATGTACACATTAAAACTCATACATACAAATCCACAGATCCTACCTCATACATACATAGACACGTGCACATTCACATACATATACAGACACGCGATGTCACATACAAAGGCACATACTAACATACACAGTCAAATAACACAATGTCCCATACATACACACATAACACACTCAGTTACATACATAGACATAAAATCACAAACATAGTCACATACATACATAGGTAAACAATAGCAGGTACAGAGTCACACACAGACTGCTTATGTACAGCAGGATGATGGGTGGGTTAATTGAATTGGGGTTCAGGTGTGGCAATGTGACAGGGTAGGTAGGTATATCAGCAGAGTATTGCTGGTATAACACTACCTACACTCAGCAGCGTCTTTGCCAGCCACATATTGGGACAGTTTCTAGGGCTGGGAGCATGTCAAGGCTGCATTTTAAAGCAGTCACTCATTAACCTGAGTTCTACCTTGTTCCAACCTGTCACACTCTTCCCTGCAGTGCCCCTCATTCCAGTGCCTAGTGGTCCATTGGTTTCCTATACAAGTTCCCTGGCAGTTTGGTGGTGAATAGCAGGAAGCCTAAGTCTTCTTGGTTGAGATCATAATATCCACGCTTTCGCGGCTCCGATGTTAAATCTTGAGTCAGAACGCAGGCTGAGAATCCATGAGGCTGTACTCCGACTCACTAACTGAGTGCTGGAACTGCGAGGGAGAGGGTATGATCTGACTGCAGCTTCTGCTGGTGTTCACCATTGGACCGCCACGGAATCTTTAAATTTAACAGGCTGGTGTCCCTAACTTACAAGCTGTGTTGGCCGCCAGTAGCCCCTGTTGTCATGGCACCCTGTGTGACCGCACAGCTTGCACATCCAAATGTCGGCCCTATTCACAGTCACACATTCTCTGACAGGTACACTGGCACACATTATCAATTACAGATACACATTCCCACTGATTTGAAACACACACAGACACAAACACACATTTACACATTCTTGCACACACACAATATTTTTTGTTAATTTATTATTTTAGGCCCAGCAGGCCTCCTTACCTTCAGGTGTCTTCTGGGTCCTCTCCCTGGGTTCCAGTGGCTTTAATGCTGTTCCTGCTTCTCACTGCTCCCTTGCGCTGTTTAGTGATGCTGGGGCCAGAATGACATCATATCCAGGGTGTCTTGCTGAATAAGCTCTACTCTGGGGGCGCCCTAAGGTGGCCAGCCAGCCACCTCCTGGGCCCCTTGTCACAGGCCATTGGCATGCTCCACACAGCGCCCCTTACCTCCTGGCGCTTGGAAGCAGTGCACTCCGTACACCCGTCCAGGAACGGCCCTGACTGTGAATTTTATTGCAGTAGATCTCTGTGATACAATATGCACTTTATTGCTTTAGAGCTCTGTGATTCACTAATATAAACAAATCATTGAGGTTTATTTGAAGTTAAAAAGGTCAGTAAACGCGTTTCTTATTATGTGTCTCACTCCCCAATCTTTTTAAATACTATTGGGTTATTCACAAAAAGCTGATTGTCAAAACCATCCAGCTGCATTTGGGACCATTGTTCAAACTATTTAACAATGTTTGGATTTTGCAATTCAAGCCCAAAACAGGTCGAAATTTGGTCTGGAGCCTGCTGAACCGAACACTGCCGAACGGCTGGAATCAAGACCGATTGCTTAAAAAAACCAAATTATTTGCATACTGGCAGCATTTGCAGCCTGCGGTCAACTAGTTAAAAACTCTAGGCAGCCAACCACCACATTGAAAAAGTAAAAATAAATAAGTCCCCCATATCACTATAAGGAAGGCTTAATGACACCCGCTTGACATGCAGCAAGTGAGGGCATTGATCTAAATGTTCAACACTAATGACTGGGCAGCTCTGGGTATCAGGTGAGGGACATTAAAATAAGTAATAGGGGGTGGGTAACTCACTTTACACTCCCTGCCTCAAACGTGGTCAGCAAACGTGTTCTATTTATTAAAAGAAAATGGGTAAACGTTAGATGGAAATACACAACACACATTTGTTATCGTTGTACCTTCACATTCAGCTAATGTCTGTATCAATATACTCTGTACTAGGTTGCATGACCACGAAACATGCCCTGGGGGGAAGCTCGAGGTACTATGTTTCAAAAGTGAAAAAAAAAATGTATGTACCAAGTCTCAACCTTACTTCCTCTCCCCCTTCTTCTTCTGTACCCCGTGTTTTTGAAAATCGACAAAATAAGAACTGTCAAATTGAAAAGAAAAGACAGACATCCTGATGTCTCTTCCAACTCTTCTTTTCTTCAGCCATAAAAAAGCCAAATTAAAATGCAGATTTCCCAACGCAACTAATAGAAGAAAAAAAAAAAATTCACCCAAAAAATATATATAAAAAAAATAAAATGCAATAAAATTAATGCATCTTTGCCCCGCGAAGGCTCACCACAGACTGAGCTCTCAGTGGTGAGAACAATTGTAAAGGCTTTCCCATGCTATGTCAGCTATTACAACGCACAGGAAAATTTCCCACTCTATGCAATACCAGCAAGAGCTCTATGATTGGTTGGCTTCTAAGCCAACCAATCATAACTCTCGGCCATCCAAGAAGTAAGACTTCTCTCGAGACATAGTTTTCAGAGAGCTCTGATGGAATCGGTGGCGGCACAGGGGACCTTAGGATGCCCCCTATTTCATTTTATTAAATAGGACACACCCACTGACCATTTGTGGGGACAGGTCCTCATTATCTTACCACTGCTAGTGCTACCAGCAGACAATACTTAAAAATTATATTAAATTGCATAAAAGCAAGTGAGGCATAATTAGCAAATGTGCATTTTAATCAAAATTGATGCTTTTTGAATATTCCCCTCTTGGCTATAAGAACGCATTCCCTGGGACAGCTCTGATCAACATTAAACCCACAGGGCACCCTATCGAAAGCAAAAGTGTGAAAACCATATGGTAAGGCTAAATATAATGTACATGGGAAAAGCTACCTATAGACAGTTCTTAAAGCAGAAATATATACAGGCCCACTGCAAACAACCACCTGGTTACCTGCTCGTTAACAGGACTGTACAAAGTACTAAATATCACCCATTGGGAAACGAGGAAAGGAAATCTTACCTCCAACAGAAGAAAACAGTATTACAGAAAGAACAAGCAACATACTCAATCTCTAAAAATAAAAAAAGGGAATTGTATCTAAAAGGAATTTGTTTTCTTTCTTAATGTGTAGTTAAAATTAACATAAAAATTTTATTAACCACTGGTCACTACTAAGTGTATTCCCTAACACCAATAAAATAAAAAAGCATAGTGTAGCTCTTCACTGTGACCTTATATATGTGGTGCCTAAATGTGATTACAGTGCAAACAAGTAATAAAGTGCAAGGCACAGTAAACTTACACATATAACTGTTTATGTGGCTAGGCTCCAATTTGAAGTCACCTATAAAGTACCAATGTACACAGAACAAATAATTGCGTGTAATTATGTGCAAATCACAGCAAACTTTCAAAAAAATAACATATAATTGCCAAAAAAAAATTTAAACTCACATGTAAGGTGCAATTATAAAAAAAAAACATAAATATAAAATGTTGTATATAATATTTAGCTGCAATCAGATTTCCACAATAGTTAGGACTTAAAAAAAAAAACAGTATACAATAGTACAGATCGCATAATATAGAGATATACTATTAACACAAAAAAAAAATTGGCTCTATTAAATCAGCTTGGAGCATTTTGTTAGAGACTCCTTCTTTCTTGCGGTGATAATGGTGTGTCCTTCAGAAACAAAAATGGATAAAAGACATATAGTGCAGTATGCTTAGCAAACAAATTAGCAATAAATGTAAAAGAAAGCCACTCACATGTTCCAGAGCCACTGATTAGGCTCTTTATGTTCACAGTACACCTTTTGATGGGAGATGTTACCTAGCTAGCGCTGAGATGAAGAAAGTGTGGAGCAGATTAGTTTTTTGGTGGATTCCAAGGTGAATTAATTCATTGAATACATTTCATATAATCTCATCTCCATCCCTGTTTCATAGGCATTAATCCACAAACCCAGCCTCACAAGTGAAAACTCATAGATAATAAATCTCTGCCTAAAGATATATTTAAATCAAAGTCAGTGTTTAAAAATGTCATGTTTTTATCACAGTCTTTACTAATCCATTAGTTTGAATGTGTAATGTGTTCGCCATCAATGGTTTTTATCAGACATACACCAGGAAAATATATATTATATGAGGCAAAGCAATCACATGCACTACCTAGTTTGATATCTGTCGGGTACCATGTCCCTGCAGTTCAACGTATTTTGGCAAAAACATTGATGTATTTAGGGAAAGAATTTATAGAAGAGAAAACGAAATGTTTTGAAGGCTTGATTTCCAGAAAGAAAAACATCTAAAAGAGCAATTTGGAAATAATAAAAATTACCCTAATTTATTAATTAAAAAAAAAAATTGCTGAACACAACTGGGGTGACGGAACCAGGTAGATAAGGCTTAAGCGTGTCATGCCTTAATGGCTCTTCATCATGAACAGAAGCTGTGATTGTAATTCACCAAGTCCATGCTGGTCTGTGATGCTGTTACATCACTGCAATTATTAACCCCTTATTTTTACTTATATAAAGAGTCTACAGACACAGATCTTCTATTCGAATAATTAATAGGAATGGTACCTCGGATAGACGTGTGGCCAGACATTTCATTAGGGTTAAACAATTCTAGCACTCTGATTTGTGGGTATGGAGTACATAATCAAATATCTACAAGGTACTGACCTGCAGCGCAGAACATATCTGAACATTGAGGATAATGGCACCAATCTCTCCCTAAATGTAAGAGCAAGTGCTGAGCTTTAATTGTATTGTACCTTGTCTTAGATTCATAACTTTGTCATTTACTAAGTATGATCCCAGTGATAATCATGCTTTAGTTATGGTTGTAGCTATATTGTTTCTATACTTTGATTATCTTTACCTGATGTAGGTTTAAATAGTAACATTTCGGCTCGATTTGGATGTGTTATGTTTTGTAACTCACTTTGTCTATTCATCGCTTGCTTACATTTAAATATTTTCTGTATTTGTATTCAGCTAGTGCATTGACATCATGGTTCTTAGATTGTACATTATGTGGTTTTATTCTGGATCTTTGATCCATTTCCAATATTAGTTATCGAGTTCCCTATTACTTAGTGTGTGCTCCAATTTTCTTTCTTTTGGGGACCCTAGATTTTGGAATGTCACTCTTCATTATGATGTCAAGCGACCCCCTATTCACATTTCATCCTGATTTTAAACTCCCTCGGTTTGTGTATGGTGTTGTGCAAATAAATCCTTGAGGAATGAGAATGATATGATGAACATGATGAACACTGTCATTATGTATTCAGGTCATTTTAAAGCAATGGTTTGAGCCACAATTGAAGACCCGTCAGCACAGTCTATTTTCATAGATTGTGTACTGTCATATAAATAGCACTGTAACAAGGAATCATGGAGCTCCTTTAATGTGTCACTAATTTCTCTTTGCAGATTGTGATTCATGAAACTTGACTTTATCATAAGGTATTAATGATCAGATTGATATTGTAAGTTACTGGAATGCTAGTTTTAGACATGTGCAATTCATTTCGGTCCGAATATGAATTCGGATGAATTTTGGGAAATTCGGACATTCGGGTACATCCGAATGTCCGAATAGCCAAAGTGCCGAACTGCCGTAGTGCCAAATTGCAGAGGTCCCGAAATTCCGAAATTACAGAATTTCCGAAGTTTCGAAGTGCCGAAGTTCCGAAGTTGCCGAAGTTCTGAAGTGTAGAAGTGCCGAAGTTCCGAAGCACAGTATTGCCTAAATACTTATATACTTACCCAGTGGAAGAAGAAGAATGTTACACTGTATACAAATTTAAATAAAAAGTATACAAACATAGCCAGGATTCAGCTGTAAGCATCTGCAACACTTAACAACAATCAAGTAACATACATTCATATAAAATGTAAGTTACTTAGCCAGTCAATGTAATGACAGGAATGAATAAGTAGATAACTCCCTAATTCCCACGGAATTAGGGAGCTATCTACTAAAAGGCTGAAAGACCTGAATTGGTCTTTCAACCAAATTTACTAATACTAAGTAAAGATTACTTAGTATTAGTAAATTATGCCCCTACTCGCTATACCGTGAGTAGGGGCATGTTTATTAAACAGTGAGCAGCCTGTGGCTGCTCACTGTAAAAAAAATAACAAAACACGTCCCCCCTCCTGAGCCCCCACCCATGCTGCGCGAGTGGGGGCTTCTAATCTGAAGGGGGACCTATTGCCCCCCCCGGCCCCCACCCCTGAACGGTGGGCCAGAAGTAAAATATTGGGTGGGGACCTATTGTCCTCCCCTCCAGCCCCCACCCCTGAGCGGTGGGTGGGGGCCCTAAATCAGTATAGGGGGGGGCCTAATGTCCTCTCCCCTGGCCCCCAACCCTGAGCGGTGGGTGGGGGCCCTAAATACTAATTAGGGGGGGGACCTAATGTCCTCCCAACTGGCCCCCACCCCTGAGTGGTGGGTGGAGGGCCTAAATTAGAATGAGGGGGGGGACCTAATGTCCATTTGTGTCCAGTTTGCTAACAATTGCTGACAAATTCATTAGTAAACCTTTTGGTATGTTTTGTTTCTTATGCACATTGCAATTTTGTTAAGAATTATGTAAGCCTGATTTGTGCTACCACAGGAAAAACACAAACAATTTGTGTTTAGCCGCATCCACTAAGTACAACACTAGTCCATGGATAGGTCTGCGAGGTTTTGTGACTACACCAAGCCAAAGTTATGGGTGTACGGTTTTGTGTTCAAACAAAGAAAACCCTGTGGTATTCATATGATATATTTTTGTTCATTTTCTTTTGGCCATTTTACCACCAATAAGAACTGAATTTAGTGAATTTTTTGTGTGCAGTCTTCATACACATAACTTATAACTTTGGCGATAATTTGATTATAGTCGATCACGATTATAAGCCATTTAACAGCTCAGATCGAATAACTTACCATCATTAAAGGCTTATTGGGAGCGAACCATTATTATTCATATTTTAAAGCTAATCTTTACATTGACAGTATGGGATGAGGTGATTTAATTCCCTGTATCGGGCTCATAATCAATTATAAATAAATAGTGCTAGCAGCCAGTGGGCAAATAGTAAAAAAAAAGGTAAAAAATTGTTAAATGAAAAATAAATGTGGGGAGGGACATCCTGGCATCACCCCAGCCTCCACCCAGATGGGGGCTATTTATTAAAATACGCAAGGAGACTTGGCGGACGGGGGCTAATTAAAATAAGCAGGGGGCAGGGGGCAGGTGGGTGGAGGCTATTTGAAAAATATAAAAGTAGGAATGAGCATCATTTCTCTATATCCCGCACCACTACCACCACAACCACCACCATTCTTTTTATAGTTCAGCTACTTTGGTCTACAATATGTAATTGAGCACTTTACTGGTTACATTACAATAGCGTGAGGTTCAGTAAATGTATATTTTGTTGATACAGTCCTTACAGGTAACTTAGAATGTTTCAGGTTACATTACAGGAGGGGGAGATAAATACAGGCAGTATACAGTGTGTGTATATTTTAGCTATGTAGCATTAACAGAATTACATAGCAGTATATACAATGTTATTTGACAAATAACATGGGATATAAAAAGAAGTGAAGGCAAATTCTTGGATAGAGGAAAAAGGAATATTACGTAATTGAAAATAAAGTAGTGACTTGGGGAAACGTACAAAAGATACAAACGGTAAAATATATAGTGTATACATTATAGAAATGTTAACGGAGTTAGTAATACCCAGCAGGTCTGCAATTATTAATCATATCTAGTACTGATTACAGAAGGAGGTGGCAAGCTGTATAAAATCTGTGATCCTGGAGACGTTATATCAGTGAAAGGGGTGCTTTAATGAAAAGGGGGGCATGCGGATTGAGGTAATAAAAGGAATGAGTTACAGACACATAAAGAAGGGACTGCCTTAGTCACAAATGGACACAGATTGAGTAATGCTAAATTTCAATAAATAATCCTAAATATTCCAATAGTCATCGTATTCCAGAGCTGGATATGTGGTGTAACACAGCGAGCTCTATATAATAACACTTCTTGATTTATGTAATAGCACGCCATGATCTATGTAATAACACATCTTGATTTATGTAATAACACGCCATGATCTATGTAATAACACATCTTGATTTATGTAATAACACGTCATGATCTATGTAATAATGTGTAATAACACCCAGCATCCTCTTCTGATGTTCATTAGGAAGGACACAAGCAGATCGTTAGCTGCTCGGCCGTGCTGCTTTGGTACATTACCCCTGAAGAATTTGGAGTATGTTATTCCACCAGGAGCCTTTTTAAAAGGCAAAACCCTCACTATGTTCGACTGTCTTACCCTTTCTGTGCTCACTGCACCAGGAAGGGAGAGTGAGGTTTGCTCTGTCTATAATTATGGCTGGACAGGCCTAGTGCTAGCCTAGGATTTGCAGCTATTCCTAGCTTTTTAAATTACAGGACTCCTACGGACAGGGCGTTGACAGCTAAAGACATATGTAATATGTAGCATGGGGTTTGTCACCTGCATCGTGCGTTTCCATGGCATCCACAAAGAAGTATATTTCCTTCCCAGACATCAGGTTATGCTCATCTTTTAGATTGTAGGCCTGGGACTTTCACCACCTCTAATTTAAGCTTGACTTGTAGCAGACTATGCTAACGCTTTATAAATAATAAACTGATGTGATGACTGACTCCTGTACATTGCTGTGGAGCTCTGTGATACACTCATGCACACTGTATATTACTGTGAGTTTCATTGCTGTGGAGCTCTGTGATACACTCATGCACACTGTATATTACTGTGAGTTTCATTGCTGTGGAGCTCTGTGATACACTCATGCACACTGTATATTACTGTGAGTTTCATTGCTGTGGAGCTCTGTGATACACTCATACACCTTGTATATTACTGTGAATTTCATTGCTGTGGAGCTCTGTGATACACTCATACACACTGTATATTACTGTGAGTTTCATTGCTGTGGAGCTCTGTGATGCACTCATGCACACTGTATATTACTGTGAGTTTCATTGCTGTGGAATTCTGTGATACACTCATACAAACTGTTTATTGCTGTGAGTTTCATTGCTTGAAGCTCTGTGATATGCTCATACAATGCACATTACAGTGAGTGATAATGTTGTGGAGCTCTGTGATGCTCTCATACAATGTACATTACAGTGAGTGATACTGTTGTGGAGCTCTGTGATGCTCTCATACAATGCACATTACAGTGAGTGATAATGTTGTGGAGCTCTGTGATGCTCTCATACAATGCACATTACAGTGAGTGATACTGTTGTGGAGCTCTGTGATGCTCTCATACAATGCACATTACAGTGAGTGATACTGTTGTGGAGCTCTGTGATGCTCTCATACAATGCACATTACAGTGAGTGATACTGTTGTGGAGCTCTGTGATATGCTCATACAATGCACATTACAGTGAGTGATACTGTTGTGGAGGTCTGTGATGCTCTCATACAATGCACATTACAGTGAGTGATACTGTTGTGGAGCTCTGTGATACTCTCATACAATGCACATTACAGTGAGTGATACTGTTGTGGAGCTCTGTGATGCACTCATGCACACATTGCTGTTCACGGAACTCAAATCTTGAGTCTGCCACTAAAATAAAATGAGTTTTTTTTTTGAGGATTGAACATGTGTTGCCTCGTACCCATTATTAACAACCTACTCTCCAACAAGAAGGCTCTGTGTGGTCACCTAATTACAGGAGAGGGACACAGGGAATATGTCATCAAACCCTGCAGAGTCCTATTTACATCTAAACACAGCTCTAGATAGTGTCATTTCCTGTGCTATTGCCATTCTGCCTGACAGTTCTATTTCTGTAACTGCTGTCTCACAGCTATATGTTTTTGATTCTTATATTCCCAGCCCTTGCAATATTATTCCTGCAAAATACAAATTTTAGGAGGAATCATTTGCAGATAATAGCTAAGTTAGCTATCAGTTGTAGTTAAATATTAAATATTTACAGCGCTGCTGAAAGTGTTAGCGCTATGCAATTGCCAATAATAATAATAATAATAATATAATTAATTAGCAGAATAATTATTAGTCATCTGCAATATTGGCTTCCAGTGGTTTATTTGGACCAAAGCTTCGATAAGCTAAATATATCTAAGACTACTTTATTTCACCTTACCCGCAGCTTATATATGTCACGTTTATTTGATGCCATACTCAGTGGATATGCTTAATTCTAAAATGGAAATCACAGTTTTAAAACCATATTTTAAGGAATACATTCTTCCTATTACAGCCCTATGTATGGGGTGCACTCTCTTCTGTGGACTGTTGCTACCAGCAATCTCAGCCAGACATTGCTTATAGAGTGTAACATGTCTTATTTCCCATAATCCTGAACATGAATTGAAATATTGACCGTAACTCGTATAATGTTGAACCAAAAAGGAATCCAAACTCCCATAACCCAAAGTCTAACCTTATTAATACAGTCATAAACCGTTGCCATGGTGAGTCGTTCATGGTTGATATTTAGTGCTCACTGTTGAGATTTAAGGAGATCCAGTTTCAACACTGAAATAAGAAACCCACAGGAACACAGTTCTTCGAAAGCGAAAAATTACCTGGAAAAATAAGATCCAGATGAAACAGAAACACAAACATAAAAATATGCCTGCCGGTGATATTAACAGTGGACTACACGGGACTACAAGACCCTGCCAACCATTAACCAGGTAACTGGACAACACATTGCTCACCTTCCTGGAATTGGAAGGATTCGTCAAAAACTCTTTTTATGATATTAATCTTTTCAGAATTCTTGAGACAAATTTATAGCCAGTAACGAGAAGCCCGTTTATTCAATTGATAATAACATTACACATGACCATCCATGGTAAATGGAGACAGACACCGATCATTCTTACCAACAGATAGAGTTATTACTATTGTAATCCACGGACAAACACTCACCGCAACACATACAATCCTACTCCTCCACTGACGCTGACACAGATATAATTATATCGTCTTGTCATACCTCCCAAGTGTCTTATATCTGGTGGAGGTAGACGCACAGGCTGCATTTATAAGAATACGTATACCTTATACTAATCTGTCGCTATCCTCTCTCAACCAAATCCATAGCCTCAACATTGGTGTTCTATGAAGTGGGATGCTGGAGGGTGGAGTAAACGAGGTGGGCCAGTGATGGGAATTATGCCACTAGCACCAACCAAATGGGGAAGACCCTCTTGGAAAGGCAGCAAGTCTGCCAAAGATTTGGAAGGTCATCCTGGCTTGAATGCATGCCAGGCTGTCAGCCAATCATGCAGGCCCGCCATCTGAGACAAACAGCGCTGTTTTGGTGCCCTGAGCTTGCCGCAAACTTATCTAATGACGCGCTTGCTCTACTTTTTTGGGGACAGTTCCCTGGTCCAGCACTCACCTATCCATTCCTCTCCTTCAATTCTTTAGTAAGCAGTAACTCATGGAAAGCAGTCAGGGACAGAGAAAAGGCTGGATATAGTATATATTTCTAATTTTATTTATATTCAGGTTCATGGGCCTGGAGCTTCAGTTCCTTTAGCCCCTATGTTAATCGAGCCCTGACCTTAGGATCATACACTACCCATAAGTACCGTAAGTCCAACAAATGTGATTCTATGAATTCCATAAGCACTGATTTGGCTCCTGAGTTGTCATTTTGGGATGTGATTCTGGGATTTCGGTTGTCCCCTGTTTATGCCAAATAGTTTAACTAATTTGAATAGATTGCAAGCAGAGCACGCATACAAAAAAAATAAACAAACTGTGGAAATCAGAGGTAAACTAAACAGCTTAGGTAACTATTGAACTCTTAAACTCCCCGACCTGGTGTTCTACAGGGAGTAGGGTCTGGTTTCCCACCATCTTTAAACTTCACCAGCCACAACCGGAGATATCCCCAACGCATACAGAGCAAGTGAAAATCCAATTCACCCTGCTGTAATAATAACCACCACTGCCCATGCCAGTCGCAAGGGACATGCAGTCTCACTGGCACAAATCGCTCCCAAAGAATAGGATACAATAACCCCCATAACGCTAAATACGTGTGGGCATGTGTAAAATCAAATAGCCTGTAATTAACTAATCTACCCGTCTACAAACTCTACCTACTGCAGTAGACATCTATTAAAAATTAAATAGAATACTTCGACAAAAATACCCACCTGCCTGTTCCTATACACTGCCTGATGGAATGGCACACCCTAACTGCCAATCACTCTGTCTCAATCTGATTTACGTGTGATCACCCCCAACATACACATTTTCCTTCACTATCGTCAGATTGTATATTGCTGTTTTCTAACTATATTTTATTTGCACCAAAATTTACATTTAGAGAAGGCTCAATTGCCCTAATATCTGATCTCCCATCATGAATACACATTCACACCCACCTGTGTATGCGCCAAAACCACTATAAAATGTAATGTTTGTGTGTCCCTTTATGTAATCAAAGACTAGCAGGGACAACCGAGAAACAGAATAGAAGATACTACAGAAAAAGAATGTTGTTAAGTTCCATTTTCACAAATTCTGACTTTCCCCATCCCATGCTGCTATGCCTTTTTCCATGTCTTATTTACATTTCAGAATATCAGAAGGAAAGTGACTCCTCGTTTTTCTCTATAAACCAACACGCATAGACATACGATGCCTCCCTCCAAAGCTGCGGTTTCCCTTAAAGTTCCAATAATACAGTTTTTACATTATCACAGATAGCTATATGATTCTGAAAAGCTTCAAAGCAAGAGATTCTGGGGGTTTTCATTCAGTGGTTAGCATTATACAGTAGAAATCAGTCCATTTAAAGGGACACTATCACTTCCCATGATTATTAATCATTTGTTTACTTATCTGTTTATTTAAGAAATATGAAATTGTAAGGTATGGAAAAAATAAATTTAAATGGAGAAATCCTAACCTCTTTAGCTTGGAGCATGGGCGCCTCCATTTTAGTTCTCAGTCAATCATTGTTATTAGTTGTGCTTTGCGCTTGGCACTGGCATAGAGAGAAAAATACAGAGAAGAAGAAAAATTAAACAATGTTTCTATTTCTCCTCTTCATTCATAATATTTGCCCAGCTTTGCTTTGTCTGAACTGGAGTATGATGTAACTGACTACAAACGTGAGGAAAATGGAGCATCTCATGCACAAATGTTAACATATGTTATTGATGATTTCCAATGTTTTTTTCAATGATAAAAATTCCAGACAAAAAAACTATTTGTCAGAAGCTCCTGTGCCACGGACTATCTGAGAGGCTTACATGCCGTCCTCCTGCCCACAGACTTTACATTAAATTCTCACTTCAGTAAACAACCCTGCAATTTGTTCTTATTTAGCACTGTTAACACCTTTTTTTTTTTTATTGATAGTTGATCATAAATAAAGTTAATTTACTCCCACAGAGACATATGCCGTGGCCTTAGTCCAATGGTTAACTCAGTGTTGTTAAACTACTTCCAGCTACAAATAAGGGCGCAGTAGTACCCGATTGCATCTACAAACACTGTTGGACCAAGATGAGGAGGTTTTGGCGAATCAGTCTGAAATGGAAGGTTTGGAGTGTGGGGTCCCTTTAAGACTGGATAAATATGGGAAAGCCATGACAATAGCTAGCTCAGCTGACTAGGTAATTGGAGCCTTGCTAGGAAGGCCCTGACTTCCAGGAATGAGACAGTCCGTGTGGTAAAAAACATTGAAATTAATAGTAAGGGGCTGTTGATTTATATGTTATGATGAATAAACAGAAAGATGGATGGATATTGTCACTGGAGATATTGAGTGGATTATTAAAGATTATTAAAGAGATGATATATATCCTATCTATCTGTCTGTCTGTCACTCAATAAAATAATTTAAATGAAGTAAATTTATAACAAAACATATATTCAGCTGTTTATTAAAGCACTGCGGGAGTACTGGCGAAGGGTTAGTGATAATATGGGTTCCCTGATCCGAATACTGGAGAAAGTTCCCAGATATATTCAGCAGGACCAAAAATGACAGCAGAAAAGCTGAACAAATACCCAAACTCCAGCTCACTGCTATATGGAATGGATCTGCATCCATCTATGTCAGGGCAGATACCACACATGCCATTGCAGTGAGTAAACTATAGCTGTGGGAATCTATAACACTGCCTAGAGTAAATACAGTGTCTGTCTAATGAAGCGGCAGATGAAGTGGTATTTGAAAAGGGATGCCTCAAATCTCTTCCCTCACTTCCTAGCAGCAGCACTGAACATATATACCCCTGCAGGCTCCTGTACAGTGACTGGGAAGGAAATGGGGGGTAATACCTGTACAGTGACTGGGAAAGAAATGGGGGGTAATACCTGTACAGTGACTGGGAAGGTGGGGGGTAATACCTGTACAGTGACTGGGAAGTAGGGGGGGGGTAATACCTGTACAGTGACTGGGAAGGAAAGGGTATAGGGGAGGTTAATACCTGTAGCAGGTCTGCTTCTCCAGCCAGTCATTGCCAGTATAGGAATGAAGAAGGCAGGTTGTTATTGTTTTTTGTGTTTTTTTTTAATATTTCATTTACATTTTGTGGTATATGCCATAAGTATAATATTAATGTTAACGTTACTGTATGTAGGCTATCTTGCATGCCATCTTAGAAATCAACAGTATGTTAAGTTTATTAAGAACTAATATTTATTAAAAGCTACCGAATAAATATAAAATATAGCAGATTTAATTCAATTTTATCTTCTCTTTGGAAACTTCATAAGGTTGTCTGTCTTGCAAGGGGTTTTCTTAGCACATTCAAAGGGACACTTATACCAGATTAAAAACATGTGTTGTATTGCTCAGTATGAATCTCCCTTTAAAGGGACACTCTGGATCCCTAAAGCATCTTAGCTTGCTAAAATGCTTTATGTGTGAAGAGTGTGTTATCCTTTTTTTTTTTTTTTTTTCATTTTACAAAATGTGCAGATTTTAATAAATTAACCTTGTTACACCCCCTGGCTGTCAATCAGACAACAGGTAATCTTACTGCCCTGTCAAGAGTATGCGCCTTGCAAAGACTTCTTGGCTGGGTTAGAAGGAGAGGGCTTGCAAAGGCAGCAGGCAAAATATCTTTAGATTTTGCAAGCTGGTCTAAATATATCCCCAATGGAAAAAAAGGAAAATGAAATATATGTTGTGACTTGGGGTATATCTACTAAGCAATCAGATTTATTTTTCTTTAAATGTTGTATGTATGTGGGCATACCCATATCTTCTTGATAGGGATCAGCATGCTAATGTTATTTATTCACTAAACAGTGACTTCTAATAAACTGAAAACGAAATTGCAAAATTTAGACTAAAATAGCAGAGTTAGAGAAATTATAAGACCGAGCCATGGCAACATTGCAACTTTTTAAATAAATTCTTTATTGTGACTTTTTATTAATCAGCCATCAGAGACAATGTATTATAACCGTTGAAATGTCGGTGTATCAACAATTATAAATAACACCAGAAATGTAAGAATGTAAAAACTTTCCCAAAAAAGAAACGTCGTAACACTCCAAAAAATCATATTATTTTATGTTATTTAGTTCACCGCAATTTACTGATAACAGTACCAAAGAAACAAGGAGTTTAGGATTCCAACATTTCAATGTTAGAGGCCCTATGGAGAAATAAAAATAAAATAATTATTACAACATGGACATTTTAATGTCTTCTAATCAGATCTTTAAATAAACTGTGATTTAAATCCTTTCCAGTTTAATGCAGGAAATGTCACATGTTATGGTTCCTTGGGAGGTTAACCCCTTAAGGACAAAACTTCTGGAATAAAAGGGAATGACATGTCACGTGTCCTTAAGGGGTTTTCGGGAGATATCGTACGTTCATGGATACTATGGTGAAACTTGGTGAATATTTATTGGAGCTCTTTAATCGCCTTTGATTTCAATGATGAGTCAATTGCAGAATTTCAGAGAAACTCTTTGCAAACACCGTCTGCCTTAACATATCTCCCTGCAGTCTTAGGTATTACAGAATTTGGGCTCCAGTCCCAATATCCAGGGTTTGTTCACTGATACTCTACTTCTGGGGACACCAGAGGAAAGTCTACACTAAGCTAAGCACATGATTGGACGCACTCACACTGGGCCAACGCTAGCTGGAGCACTCAGCACAAATCTCACCAGCACATGCCCAGCCCTAAGTGGGGCTGACCAACAAGTCCGCCTGTCTGCCTGAAGTACACACCAGGCTCACTTGCCGCTTATATGCGGAACTGATCCTTTTCTGAGCAGACCCACCCACTTCTGCGTCAGTACCAAGTCCAGCTGTTCAGGTTCATCCCACTGTCCCACATCTATTCGTCCCAACAACACAAGGAGCGCAATCATTACTGCCTGAAGTCATATTTCCAATTATGAAGATTATGTGTGGACTTGCCAGTGACCCTTGAGGCTATAAACAGGGTTTGCTATACCAGACCCGATATGAGCCTGCCAAGAAGACAAGCAGTTCACCAAGATTGCCATGCTCTCTTATGGGCAGTAATGTCATGGAATGGACAATCACAGCATCGGACTCATATAAACTTTGGGCTGCTGTCAATAGGATTTTTTTTTTCTGGTCCCCCAGATGATGGGGATGATGGGGCAGGGCCCCAAAACTTAATAATTCCCCTCAGGTCCTGGACTCTTACATCATACACCTATGAATGAGTGACAAACCCCTAGAAATTGTAAATGTTGACATATACAGGCACTACAAAGGTCTGAAGGAACTCGGCTTCCTGGTTTTACACAAAAATATTTATTGCTCTCTTAGTGCTAAGGAAATGTTGCAGTAAATACTTCATAACTTAGTTTGAAGAAAGCTGTAGAATGGTCGGACGCACTAGAACTATCTACCTGTACCCCTGTACCCGTCTTCTGTCATTCTCCTTATATCTGCAGCTTCACTAGCTTTCTGCTTGAATGAAATGATGTATATTCTCAGTGAATCCTTTTGCAGTCAGAACCTGGTTAAAAGTCTCAAGATAAATGATATATAAAGTGCCTGTATAGTAAAAAAAAATAAAGATAGAAATATTTAAAGGGACACTACAGGCACACAGACCACTTCCTCTCATTGAAGTGGTCTTGGTGTAGTGCCTCTTGTTCTTTTAACCCTGCAATAGGGAACATTGCAGTTTTAGAGAACTACCTCTAGTGGCTTCCTGCAGTTTCACAGAGTAATGCTGGACGACCTCATGCTTTGAATGAGGGTGTCCAGTGTCTTGAAAACCCCCAATTCAATGCTTTTCTATGGTCGATGCCTAATGTGCACTTGGCGCGCATGCGCATTATTCCCCCCACTGGCTGACGTCAGCAGAGGTGGAGCCCAACCCAGAGCTAAGGGCCATTGGCGCATGGAATCACGCAAGTGTTTAAAGGTTTTTTTTAACCCTTTACCTGGCCAGGGAGGAGGGGCACTGGTTACAGAGGGACATCAGCTTTGTATTCCTAACACTATAGTGTTCCTTTAATGAAAGAGGCAGAGACGTATATGACAAAGTACGGAGATCTAATTTTGGGAATGAGAGGAGGAGTCAGTAAGGGTTGGAAAAGGGTGGGGTCTCACATAGAGCCAATAGGAAATTAGCGAGGAGGAGGGTGTAAACGAGGGGAATACTGACCCAAGAGACTGGAAAATATTTAGAATTCTTAGTCATTTTGAACCCACACAGAGGTTTCTTTTTAAATACGGACCTGTCCTATCTCTGCTTTCTCTCTGATACTTGCCTTCCAGTCAAAACATTTCATGCAGATCTCCTGTTATGGAGTGAATGGGATTTTGTTATATTTTTTTTTCTTCTTTTAACATTTAATCACAAGCATTTGTGTTCTGTATGAATTATAAAAAAAAAGAGAATTTACATTCAATATTTTCCAAGGGGGGAAAAAAATGAAAAAAACTCTCAATGAAAAGGAAGGATAGAAAACAAAAAACACACTTAAACAATTCACTTCTTTATTCACGGTAAAATGTAGCTCAATTGGATATAATAAACAACACAAGTCCCTAGTTCCTTAAATAAATGGTTTCATTGTATAGAAATCCTTTCAGGAAGATGAAAGGGTTGCTTTTAGAAAAAAAAAAAAAAAATTATTTTTCCTGTTTGTGATTGTATTATTTTTATTATTTATCGTGCATTTAAAAGACATAAAACCTTTGATGTGGTTAAGGAAAAAAATGATATATAGTACTTTGATTTAAAAAATGAACTATTACATAAAAAGTTTGGGGTTTTTTAAGTAAGTCCTCCCATTACCATGGAAACGACAACTTTTCTGCCATAAAAATACGTTTTTTTTTGCACTCTGACAAAAGCTTTTAAAAAAAAAAAGTGATTCGCATTCGAAAAGTAAGAGAGAGATTTTGTGTTGATTGGTCTGCCGTGAAACGTGTGAGGCAATCAAGCCGATCCCAGGATAGGACAGGAGCAGGAATTTTCTCGTTTGCAGCCTGGTAGGGTCTCGAAGGGGTAATGGGAGCAGAAGGTGAGACTCTCTCTCTCTCGCTTTCACACACAAAGAACAAGGAGCCATTGACAGGGCCAGAAAAAAAATTAAATTCATTTTTTTTTTTGCTTTCTGGGTCTAGCGTGATATAAAAAGCACAAGGACAGAGCGGGGATTCAGAACGCACCATGTGCCCTACTCTATCTGTTTAGGTAAAACTCCTGTGCTGAAATAACAGTGTTCCATCATGAACACATTTCTTTCATATTTAAAGTTGTTATTGAATCCTCGTCTCTCTCTCTCTGTCTCTCTCTCTCTCTCTCTCTCTCTCTCATTAGTGAAACATTTAGATGGGAGGGACAGTAAAAATAAGAGATCCTTAGCAGTGGACATACGACCCAAGGGAAGAGAGAGAAGGAATTAAAAATATGGAAGGCTGGAATGGCAGTGGGAGGAGAGAGGGGAATTTGTGTAATGAGGGAGGGAGGGGAAATGAGACAGGGGGACGGTGGGGGGGTGGAAGGTAAAAGAGATATTGTGTGAGAATAACACACAGAGAGAGAGAAAAGGATATGTTGCGTTCTTGAAAGGGATCTAGAGACAGAGAGAGACAGATATCATGAAGTATAGTAGTGTAGGTATGAGAGGGAAGCATTGTGTGCACAGATGGGGCTGGAGAAATAGGAAAAACCTCTGGATAAAGCATAGACACCATATGTCAAAGCAAAGTGCACAAACTCCTATCACGAATGCTGGTCAAAATATCGAACACCCCAGTATGGAGCCGGTACATTTATCAAGCCAAAGCAGAGTGCACAAACTCCTGCCACGAATGCTGGTCAAAATATCGAACACCGCAGTATGGAGCCGGTGCTCTGTACATGTTCAAGTTAAATTTATCTCTCTCTTCCTTTCACTATAAATACAAAGAATTTTATAACTCGACATTGATTCAGAATTTTATTATTATTATTTTATTTTTTTAAATAGCACAGTTCCTGTATTTTGGTATAATTTTTTCCCCCTAAATTCTTACCTGTCTGTTGATACAATAGCCTGAATTTAATTCTCATTTTCATTAGAAGTTAAAGTGAGCCTGTCATTAGAGGTTTAGTTTCACTGTAACACCCCCCACAGGGAAATTTGTATATTATTATTATTATTATTATTATTATTGGTATTTTTATAGCGCCAACTTATTCCGGCAGTGCTTTACAATATTATAAAAGGGGGAATTTAACCACAAACTAGACAGTTACAGACTGTTACAGGAACAGTAGGTTGATGAGGACCCTACTCAAACAAGCTTACTTATTAATCACAGATTAGATATAAATATTAATAATAATAATAACGCCATCCTATATGTGAATAGACATGTGACCCACGGCCAGCTTCCATCTATAGCCCACCTCTCCGCCTCCTGTTAAAGTAGTGATGCTTGGGAACACACCGTAAGAAAATCACCCCCCCCATGATGCTAACATGCTGGTTTCATTGTCAATGCTTTGCAGTCCGAACAGAGTGATATCTGTCTGTCGATTCCAATATTCCTCTAGTGAACACAGAAAGTGAACAGTGTGGCGGAAGCGCTGCCTGTTCGTGCATTGCCTTGTTAGAGGTTGTGTGTTTCCCTGGCATTCCGAATAAATATGCCTGCTCCCCATTCGGAAGGTTTTCTACGATGGACATCATTCTCCCCCCGAACGGGGACCACCCCGATACTTCATTTAGAATGTTGGTTTAGAACGTTCGCACCTCGTAACAAGGTGTCAAAACCACAAACCGCAAGGGAAGCCTCGGCGCGTGCCTCCCCTGGGTGGCAGCCATTTCATATAGACGAACGCTATCCAGGGGGAGCACTCGAGGACCTTCCCCGTGCCCATTGGAATGTTCGCACTAATCAGTTAGGACGTTCACAACTTGCATCATAAGTGTGAAACCACAAGGGAAGTAATTAATGAGTGGGGGGAGCATTCGTACCCAGAAAGTAGACTCTTCCCTTGCCTGGTTTCACACGGGGACTCCGCAAACGGAGGCTGCTCAAGGCAGGTACTGTTACGGTGGTCCCTGGGAATTGGTGTGGATATCCTTTGGGGACATTGGCGGGTTTGGCAGGCTAGCTGTACCTGGGGAACAGAGAGGCAGAGGGTTTCCCGTGAGGTGCTTCCCAGGTACAGAGGCTCATGGGAGGCAAAGGGACAACGACCACCCTTTCTTCCACTCTTTGGCTCACAGGCATGAAGGATCATAGGAAGACCCCCTGTTCCCAGAAATGGGAAACCCTGTGGTTGGGTGGCGAAAATAAGGGACAAAGGGACCAGAGTTTCTGTCCCGCGCTGGGACCCTCGGAGGTGACAATGTCCTAGAGTGGTGTCCACCCCTTGCATGAGAAAAAGTATAAAGCCGAGTGTGGCCAATAAAGTTGTGTTGTACCCCCTGTAACTGTGTGTCGTCAGGTTACTGGGGTAAGAATGGGTCTCCACGTATGGTAACCGGTTCCATTCCAGGTGAACGCAGTATTTTTGCTTAGGTAACTGAACGGGTCACCTCTGGCCCGCTACAAACAGCCCAACGCATACTCACTAGAGGAACAGCCCAGACACAGAGTAGGAGATCCACCTCTCTGTCTGTCACCTCTAGATTAGTAGCTCATTCGAGCAGGGTCCTTATCAACCTCTTGTTCATGTCAAAAATTGCAATAGTTTATCTAATTTGTTGTTAAATTCCCCCCTTTTATAATATTGTAAAATTCTGCAGAATAAATTGATGCTATATATTAATAATAATTCAATTGTCAATGTTGACCATTGTGTTGAGAGCCAATAGACAGATGAGGGGGGGACAGTTGCTATGTTTCCTGCTACTACAATGTATTGATGATTTGCTATGATCATTAGGTCACCCATGACAGATAAACTTTACTCTGGGCAATATGTTGTCTTATTCCTTAATGCATGTAATTACCTGTATGCAACCAGAAAGTCAAACTATGGGATGCTGCTGCCCTCTTGTGGTCCAGTTAGAATATAGAGGCTTGCAGATTTGTAAATAAGCAATACAGTAGTTTGTAACATAAATTGTGGAAGAAATATGGTGATTAAAGTCAGTCCCGAGGTTTTGCCGGTTATACCTGTTTTCACTGCTGTTTGAACCGGCTAATAACTACTTCCACCAGCTAACTGTCTGCTACTGATTACTACATATATAACGATTCCCCTAACACATCATATGGAAGTACTGACATTCAATCCAGATTTCCAGCTGGGTTTTTATCTCTCTGGGATGTGTGAACCATATATGTACAATGTATGTATTACTTCTTACACTGATATGGGATTTTATTAAAGACACGGAGGCTCCTATTATGCTTCTCTTTCTTTAATTCTCCCTCAGCAGCGAAGAGAGATATATGCAAATGAGAGAAAAAATAACAATAACATTAGCATATGGAACAGTGCTCATAGGTATCCACCCCCTTAGTATATAAGGTGTAGCACTCCATGCTTCTTCCTCTTTCTTCGCTGCTCCCTCAGAAGATAAGTACACTCTCATATTTTCTATGGTGTGCTCTGTGGGTTTATTCTTATTTCAGATTTTCATTATATTACTGTTTGCTATTTTATTTAGTGACTGTTTTACTTTAACTGCTGTGGGGATATTTATTTACCCCCTTTACTCCGTTTTATTGCTCTGTTGTAGGCTGTGCCTTTATCTTTAGGGTGACTGGGACACTACTAGTTTGACCCTTAGGGTTAGTTTTTCTTCCCTCCCTCCAGTCCCCTCCGTGGGGGCTCTGCCCCGGTCAAACTCTCTGCCGGTTTTTTCGCCGCCGAGGCTCATCGGAGACACCCGCGGCGCTTCCCGGCACTATTTTGTCCCCGCCGGCCGGACCTACTTCTAGTCCGCGCGGCGATCCCCCTCACCTTGGTTTCGCCGCTCGCGAGCAACACGCATGCGCGGTTACTCGCGGCGGCCATCTTTTTGGTTTCTTTGGTCGCCGGTTAGGGCGGCGGCCATTTTCTATACCCGTTTACGTCTGTGTTGCCTCTCCCACACGCGGGATTTCAACTTTCTGTGGCTCTATCTCTGTGATAAGCTGGATATCCCTCCATCTTCCTATACACTCCACTACTATACCTGGGTTAATCAATCCTGGTATTTTTCTATACCTTCTCTTCTTTCCAAGTTTTTTCTATTTCTTGTTTTATTACTTTCTCTCTATTATCCTGGCCATGCAGGCTGATGATAAATCCTCTGGCAAATTTGGCACCCCTATGACCATGGCTGACCCTGACCTCCAAGTTGACCCTGGGCTCATGGGTTCTGAAGAATTCCAGTGCCTCCTGGATTCCACCATGTCCAAATCTATCTCCAAGGCCATATCTTCAGCCATGGGAGCTATGTCCTCTACTATTTCGGACTCCATTACACAGGCACTCAAGCAGGTACAACCTCTCTCTACCCCTGCCTTGACCCATACCCCTCCTAAGGGGTCGCTACCAGGGCGCAAAGCGTTAACCAAACGCAGACATTCACAAGACCCCCCCCCCATGCAGGTTGACCCTGCTCTGACTGACATGCCTCAGGCTGTCCATGATGGCGCGCAACAACCGCGCAATAGAGCTTCTGGGCGAGCTACGGCTACCAGAGACTGGAAAAGGGCTAGAGCCCATGATATACTGTCTGACTCAGACGAGGAGGGGGATGAGGGGTCTGACGCCCCGTACGAGGACGAGCTCTCAGAGGGTGAAAGCCTCCAGGGAAAACAGTTCCCCTTGACGGCAACGCGTACCACTGCTCATGCAGGGACGCCCGAGGCAGAAGCAGCCCGTGACCCTAAAGAGGTCACGCTATTCGACCCTGACAACTTAAGACACCCACGCTCTGCCGAGTGGGAACCATCTGAACACATCTCCCGATACCTAGCCCTCAGGGTACGTAAGTCCCTTTCTCAAGAGAGCCGTAATAAATTGAGAGCGGAGTGCCCCCGACCCATAATCCCTGATGCTGTGGCAAAAACCCCAGAAGTGGACCCTCAGATAGCCCAGTTTCTAGCCAAAACAGGCTGGAAGGCCAAGAGGGGACTGGACTACTCCCTCCGTAATTGTCAGGACAAGTTCCTAGACACTCTGGGTCCTGTCACTAAATTATACGAACTGCTGGAAGCAGCTCAGTCGGGTGAGGCTCCAGTAGACTTTGAAGTAGCGTTTGGATGGCTCCAACGCTTGGTCTGCATGATCGGCAATGCCAATACTGCCATGTCAACAGAACGCAGGAAGGCCATCCTGCTGAAAATCGAACCCAAACTGGCTAGTATGGCCTCCTCTGAACCAGGGGCCGCGGCTAAGGGTCTCTTGTTTGGCGAATCCTTCGTCAAAGACCTGGGCTCCTATGTCAAAACATTCACGGCGCTGGATAAAGCCCAATCATCCATGAAGAGGGTATTCCACCAAAAGGTTTTCGGTGGGGCCGGTAGAGGTAGGAGCCGTCTATCCGGCCGCAACCCCCGGGGTTTCTCCAGACCGGGCAGAGGCTCCTCCAACACACAGAGACAGACCCAGGAACGTTCCTACACCCCGTTCTTCCCTTCTCGAGGAAGATCTTGGAATGCCCGTGGCGGCAGAGGAACAACCCCAGGAAAACGCCCTTATGGTGAGTACGATTTTTCCCCATTTTTCCCATATAAATGTGGGGGGCAGACTGGCTTTGTTTTCTCAAACGTGGGCCACTATCACGTCCGACAGTTGGGTACTGCAGACTGTAGAGGGTTACCAACTAGAATTGACGGGTCTTCCCTTTCAGGTTTCCCTCCCGCGTGTGCCACACATGCCTCAGTCTCACTACGACCTCATCTCCACGGAGATAGAAACCTTGTACAACAAAAATGCCATAGAGGAAATCCCTCTAGATACCCCAGGTTTTATAAGCAACCTGTTCTTGGTGCCGAAGAAAGGCGGGGGTGTCCGCCCAGTTATCAACCTGAGACCCCTCAATGCCTTCATACAATATCGGCATTTCAAAATGGAGGGCATACACTGCCTCCGAGACCTCCTTCTCCCAGGAGACTGGATGGTGAAACTCGATCTGCAAGATGCATATCTCACGATCCCGATAGCACCAACACACAGGAATCTCCTACAGTTCCGGTGGGGCACAAAGAAATGGCGCTTCTGTTGCCTCCCTTTCGGGCTCTCCTCCGCTCCCTGGTGCTTTACGAAAGTGCTGAAACCAGTGGTAGCATTTCTCAGATTACACGGGATTCGCCTCATTATCTATCTGGACGATATCCTCATACTGTCTGGGACACGATCCCTTCTGCTGTCACACCTGTCGTGGACCCTTCACCTCCTGCAGAACCTCGGTTTTCTAGTGAACTGGGAGAAATCGGTGCTACAACCTTCTCAACAGATGGAATTCCTAGGATTCCGAGTCGATTCGGTACAACAAATCCTGTGCCTCCCTTCAGACAAGATGTCCAACATCAAGAAGGAGATCAGGAGGATAATGAACCGTTCGGACATTTCTCTAAGACAACTGGCTCGGGTAATCGGCTTACTAGCATCCTCTATACAGGCGATCTTCCCGGGACCGCTACACTATCGGGCGCTACAACGCCTAAAGGCTTCCTGCCTAAGGAAGGGTCAGTCGTACGAATCCAACATCACGCTGGACGAAGAATCCAGGGAGGAACTGGACTGGTGGCTGACCCACATGGAAGCATGGAATGGACGGGCAATCTTCGGTTCCACTCCAGATATGATAATCGAGTCGGATGCAAGCTTACATGGCTGGGGCGCGCGCTGCGGCTCCATATCCACAGGAGGCAGATGGTCAGTAGACGAATCATTCCTACACATAAACTCACTGGAACTACTGGCGGCCTCATTTGCCATTCGCAGCCTCACACCCAAGGGCGCCTCATGCTCGATCCTCCTCAAGTTAGACAACGTCTCGGCAGTCAGGTACATAAACCATCTTGGAGGTACCAAGTCACGCATCCTAGCGGTTTTAGCTCGAGACTTCTGGCATTACTGTTTACAAAACAATGTGTCGGTGACCGCGGAACACATACCGGGCCTGGACAATTACACCGCGGACTGGAACTCCCGATATCTGAGGGATTTGGGGGACTGGAAGCTTCAACCAAAAGTCTTCACCAGGATAGCTCGACTATGGGGGCCCTTGAGTGTGGACCTATTTGCGTCCAGACTGAACACTCAACTTCCTCAATTCTTCAGCTGGCGACCGGACCCGGAAGCCTTGGCGACAGACGCTTTCCTTCAGGACTGGACCGGGGGACGAGCATACGCCTTTCCCCCGTTCAACCTGATTGCTCGGACTCTAACATACATTCGACGCTTCAGAACCTCGTTGGTCTTGATAACACCGTGCTGGAGATCCCAACCCTGGTTCCCTCACCTTCTGGAAATGGCGATCGACTTCCCACGGTTACTACCGGATCAAACGTCCCTGTTAACCAACCCAGATGGGGAGAATCACGACTTGATAGAACGGGGAATCCTCCGACTCATGGCATGGCTCCTTTCCGGGGACCCTGGGAAATCACGGAAGTTTCGGGAACAACTACCCAACTCTTGGCGAACGCCTGGGCACCGGGAACAAGGCGCGCATATGCTACGGCATGGAGAACTTGGTCCGATTGGTGCCTGGAAAGATCAGTGGATCCCATATCAGCTTCTGTAAAGACGGTACTGGACTTCCTCACTCAATTGTTCGAATCGGGCAAGGCATTCCGTACAGTCAACATCTACAGGTCTGCTATCTCAGCAGGTCATGATACTGTGGACGGGACTCCCCTCGGTCAGAACCCCCTGATATGTCGCTTACTCAAAGGTATACGTTTTTCACGGCCACCAAAACCCAGGTACGGATCCTTTTGGGATGTCAACATAGTGTTCAAATTCCTGGAGGAATGGCCCGACAACGCGGCACTGTCAATCAAACAGCTGTCCGCTAAACTACTCATGATTTTATGTTTATTATCCTGTAAACGCGTGTCAGATGTAAGGGCTTTGGACTGGCTAGCCCGCTCATTCACTCCAGAAGGGGTGTCTTTCGATATTTCAAGAAGAACTAAATCAGCGACTAAACAAGTTTTCTATCCACACCTCCCGCACCAACCGAAGCTGTGCCCAATTCTATGCTTAAAAGAATACGAAACGGGGGGCGGGGCCGGACCGCCATGCTGAGCGGTCGCATACAAGCCGAGCTCCTGCAGACAAGCGACATTAATGCCCAGAAAAAGCATAAAACTTACCCATCTGCAGTCTAGAAGCAGCGGTCCTGCGGGCAAAGAGGAGCTGGTGCTGAGGCCACTCTGAACATAAGCGTACTGACCCCTGAGAGGGCACATCAGCCTAGCCGCATCTGAGGCCTACCCGGGTGGTGAGTGAGGTGGACGGCCGCCGCCTCACTATCCTGTCCAGTGGTTCCCCTTCAGAACTCTGACGCCACGCGGTACAGGCCTCGTTCCCCCCCCTTTGGACCGGTGGGGGTTATCCCGGTCTCAGGAGACTGTCCCCGCGACCCGCGATACCTAGGTCCAGGAGGACCCCCGCTACCAAAATGGCGGACGTGGCAGACAGACCTGAAATGGCGGCACAACCAGAGACCACCAAGGCACAGCGCACCAGAGGTTCTGGGGACGCACTGACGGTGGACAAACAGAGGGGTTCCTCAATCCCACAAAGCCACCACTTACCGACCTCCTGCTGCCTGATCCCTCATCACTCACCATGCTGACCTGCATGAAGCAGCGGTGATCAAGCTGTCTCCCGTGACGGAACACACAGAGGCAAGAGACCACACACTGGAAGTGCACTCATGCCTCTCACCACACATCAAGCTGGAATCACTCCTGTCATGCCGAAGGCTTTGCAGATCGGTCTGGGGGACTCTCTCAGGGTCTGGGCTGCACGTGGTGGGCATGGCTCCTGTCCCTCCTGCCATCTTTGCAACCTAACAAGCTCTCCCCACACTCCAAGTACCTAATACTATCTATTAAAGCAACACTTTCAGACCTAGCACAAATATCACGTTATAATCTAACTGTATTAACATGTCTATATAGATAGCGTTGTAAACTTGCATTGTTTGTATCGTTACCAGAATAGCCAAGTTACAGGTCATGCAGCACTACAGGCTAGACGTACCATTAACGTTAATTATTTTTGCAATACCATGCTATAAACTTAAGCGTAGATAACGTTGTCATATAGATATCCAGCCAAACATGATTACTACCAACTGTTGAAGTCTCCTAGCCTGTCTTTTTCATGGTCTGAACAAAAAAAAAAAAAAAATTGGTACTGTTTAAATTGCCAGATTTTGCAATGCACTGAAAATCTTGTTAATACTTCTTGTCTTGTATAAACACAATTTATGCATTTTGAACCTAAGCAATGTAAACCTATACTGTCTATTTCCTTACCAAAAATGTGCAAGATATACTGTTTACCCCTATGTTTACACTGTTCATAATGCGCCAGAGGATTGCCTTTGGGGTACCTCTTAAGCAATTGTTATAATCGTACGCACTACAAAAATAAAGAATTATAAAAAAAAAAATAAAAAAAGAATACGAAACCCGTACTTCTTCCCTAAGACCGTCAAACTACGGCCCTTTGTTCATTTCACTAAAGAAACCGCACCTACCAGTATCCACACCTACTCTCGCCCGTTGGGCCAAATGGTTATTGGCCTCGGCCGGGATAGACGTTACAATTTTTTCGGCCCATTCGGTCAGAGGCGCTATGGCTTCTAAAGCATCGACAGTAGGGTGCCGGTTAGAAGACATCCTGAAGGCCGCAGACTGGTCTACGGAATCTACATTCCGGAATTTCTATTTTAAACCAATCCAACATTTCTCGGACAGAGTCATTGCTCAGCTTTGAAAGAGCATAATAGGAGCCTCCGTGTCTTTAATAAAATTTCTAGATTTTACTATTAACATGACGTAAAGTCATGATTTTATTAAAGACACGGAGGCGAGTATTATTCCCTCCCACCCTCCCTGGGTGGAGGGATTGGTTTTTTCTCACGGATACCAACCACAGATCAGGTGGACTCCTACAATGTAGATACCTGTAGGTGCGCTCATACGTCTCTCAGGTAGGTGACTTTGTGATATAGTAGACATAATCTTATATTACCTTTTGATATGTCGACATGACTACTACGTTATACGACTTAGTTTTTACCTACATGAAGTTACATGATGCAACCAGTTGCCGACCATATATTACCATATTTTCTCCTCTCTTTTAGCCTGAATCATACTGTCAAAGTGGTGATTTTCCGTTACAAAGCGTTACAGTCTAACCTCAAGGATTGGACATTACCTTTCGCCCACTGTTCCTGTTCGGGCCAAGTTACAGTTCGGTTATGGATCTGGTCTTCGGATCACGGAAGAAAGAGGAAGAAGCATGGAGTGCTACACCTTATATACTAAGGGGGTGGATACCTATGAGCACTGTTCCATATGCTAATGTTATTGTTATTTTTTCTCTCATTTGCATATATCTCTCTTCGCTGCTGAGGGAGAATTAAAGAAAGAGAAGCATAATACTCGCCTCCGTGTCTTTAATAAAATCATGACTTTACGTCATGTTAATAGTAAAATCTAGAAATTAGCGATAGTAGGGCAAAGACATTCAGCTGTATAGACATAGCTCTTTTCATATTTTCCCCACCTTCAAATAGGCACACATGTCTAACCACACGGCAGTCCTTATGACAGTATATATGGTTACATGACTACAGAACAAAATGGATATGTTTCATTGTTTTTGTAACTTAAGCTAAACACCCAAATTATATATAAGGTATCTCTGCTAAAGCTTGCACACATAGAATGTGATGGCAGATCTAGTCTGCCCAATTTTCTAAACACTTTCATTAGTCCCTGGCCTTATCTTATAGTTAGGATAGCCTTATGCCTATCCCACGCATGCATAAACTCACTCACTGTGTTAACCTCTACCACTTCAGCTGGAAGGCTATTCCATGCATCCACTACCCTCTCATTAAGGTAATACTTGCTGAAATTATTTTTAAGCCTTTACCCCTCTAATTTAAGACTATGTCCTCTTGTTGTGGCAGTTTTTCTTCTTTTAAATATATCTGTGTACAACACAGATGTTCTGCGAGACAGCCACACTGAAAGGGAGAGATGGAAAACACAGACACTGATACATACAGGGACATGCAGACACATAAAAAGTGAGATACACCCACAGAGGAGGAGAATCTTTAGGTTATGTTATAAATGTCTAGTAGTTTTAAAGCTGTGATTTGGGTCTACATCTTCTCTTATAAAAAGTACCGCTCGATTCCAGATTTTTTACCTTCCTATTTAAAGGGCCATTATAATGTCAGGAATACAAAGCTGTATGTTTGGTACTATAGGGCCCTTTTCATCTGTAAATACTGAACAAAATTATTTGGTCAGCTAGACCTTTCTCCACTTCTACATACCTTCCTTCTTTTGTTTTTAATCTAACTAATCCTTGTTTTACTTTCCTTTTCTCATTTATGTATCTAAAAAATGTTTTGTCCCTTATTTTTTTTAAACTGACTGTGCTATTTTCTCTTCTGTGTGTGATTTGGAAGCTCTTATAACTTGCTTAGCCTCTTTCTGCCTAATCTTATAGATCTGTCTATCTTCCTCACTCTGGGTTTATTTATAATTACTAAATGCTAACTTTTTGCTTTTTACTATCTTGGCTACATCTGCGGAGTACCACAGTGTTTTGTTGTTTTTTTTTTCTTTTACTGACAAGCCTAATGCAATTTTCTGTTGCCTTCAGCAGTGCATCTTTTAAATAATCCCATTTCTCTTGGACGCCATTTAAATTGCTCCAGTCTGATAATGATTCCTTTACATATATTCTAATTTTAGAAAAGTCTGTTTTTCTAAAGTCTAAAACTTTTGTTTTTGTGTGGTGTGACTCAGTCACTTATATTAAACCACACTGACTGATGATCACTGGATCCTAAACTTTCACCTACAGTAATATCTGATACCAAATCTCCATTTGTTAACACTAAATCTAGTATGGCCTCTTTATGAGTTGGCTCCTCAATGACTTGTTTTAGAGACAATCCCAGTAGGGAGTTTAGAATATGTGTGTTGCTGGCACAAGCAGCTATTTTGGTTTTCCAGTTCACATCAGGAAGATTAAAGTCACCCATGATGAGAACTTTCCCCTTCCTTGTCATTTTATCTATTTCATCAACTAGTAGATTATCTAACTCTTCTAATTGTCCTAGGGGCCTATAAATCACACTTACACTAGATTTTATGCTATCCTTCACATACAGGGCCACCCGCCCCCCCTCCCCCCCTTTCTTGTCTTCCCTGTCTTTTCTATATAAAAAGAGTACTCTGGTATTGCTATGTCATTATTCTCATTATACCATGTCTCAGTAACAGAGACTAAATCTACATTATCTGTTGCCATTATTGCCGCAAGTTCATGGATCTTATTCGAGCATTTGTAGACATGACTCTAAGCTTATCCTTTTTTAACACACTTGCTACAGGCACCTTCTGTCCTTGTTTTGGGGGGCAATTGGATTGATGTTTTATCACCCTTTTGTTCCCCCCTCCTAGTTTAAATACTTCCTAGCAAAACCTCTGAACTGCTCACTGAGAACATTTGTTCCCTTTTGAAAAAGATGCAAACCATCTTTTTTGTACAGTGTATTTCCATTCCAAACAGAGCTACCATGAGCAATGAAGCCAAACCCTCACTCCTCACACCATTCACCAAGCCACACGTTAAAGTCCCTAATACGCATTCGCCTGTCGCTCTGAGTGTTATGCACAGGCAGAACTTCAGAGTATGACAGTGTGGAAGCAAAAACACTAAAAACTTCCTTTACCTCTGAAACCTCATTGCAAGCCAAGTCATTTGTCACTAGATGGACAAGTACATTCAATTCCCTTTCCTGTTCTGCTCGCTTAAAAATATTACAAATACTTCTCCTGTCTCTGTGAGCAGTAGCTCCGGGAAGACATCTCACAAAGCCACAATTGTCCAGTTCCACACCTCTTGTGATAGAATCCCCCAACAACAATTGCTTTCTATTAGGCCTCACCATAGTCTCCAAGCCTGTCTCCAAACACCACTACACGAGCCTGTCTTAACAACACCACTACACTCAGTGCCTGAACCTGTCTCCCTAACACCACTACACTTGGTGCCTCAGCCCGTCTCCCTAACACCACTACACTTGGTGCCTCAGCCTGTCTCCCTAACACCACTACACTTGGTGCCTCAGCCTGTCTCCCTAACACCACTACTTGGTGCCTGAGCCTGTCTCCATAACACCATTCCACTCTGAAAGTGCTGAAAATGAATTATGTAGAGCAACAGACTGTGCAATATGCCTTTTATCCACAACTCTAAGTTTACCAGATTCTACAGTAATCCATCTGCCATTCCTAGTACAACTCTGCGGCAGTATCTTTGCAACAGTTCCAGCCAGCACTTCTTGAAGTGGTCTGGGTGCAGTGTCCCTGTCCCTCTTAGTCCGAATGGACATTGCAGGTTTTTTTTATTTTTAGAAACTTTAATAATTACATTGCACTCTAGTGGCTGTCAATCAGACGCACTTCCTGCTTGCTAGGCGACTTTTGGTCGCCTGACATGGGACGTTCTCACGCTCTGCAAGAGGACATCCAGCATCACTTAAATCTCCATTGGATAGTATTGCAGCAAAGCTTTCCAATGGGACGGCCTAATGCACTAGCAGGGCTCACCGCGCATGCGCATTAGCCGGCCCATTGGATGACGTCTGAGGAGGTGGAGTGCCGACCCAGAAGAGAGCGGAGCTGTGATTGGGTGAGTACCCCATGCTGGGGTGGAGGTAGGATGCGAGTGGGAGGGGGGCAGAGGAAACTATAGTGTAAAAAAATACAGATTTGTATTCCTTACATTATGGAATCCCTTTAACTAACACCCTAATCTCAGGTGCTCACACAGTCAGTTAAAAAGAATACATCCAAATACTTACACTGTGTATTCAAATGCTTACAAACACACAGTCAGGATTACAAGTTGATCCAGCACGCAGTACTGAGTCACACCTAGGACTAAGGAAAACTTATAACCAGACCTTAGAATGACCTTAGGGGTCAGGGACACAGATTCAGACACAAAGATGAGGGAAAGCCAAAAGTCAAGGATACCAGATATCAGGGAAGTCAAAACAAAGCCAAAGTCAAATACCAAAAAAAAATCAAGATCAGGAACGCACTCTTGGATAACCATAGGCATGAAACCACGACAGGGCATTGACCAAGAGGAAAACTGGGCATAACACCCCTCCTGTGGATCTGATTGGCTGTAATCGACATTTGACCCCAAAGGCAATTACCAGGTTTCCATTTGCATGATTGTTGCTCAGCACAAACCCTCCTGTGGATTGATTGCTTCTCGGCAGAGCTTTTCCTGTCAGGACAGTAATGTTGCTCGGCACAACTTTTCCTGTCCGGACAGTAATGTTGCTTGGCACAACGTTTCCTGTCAGGACAGTAAATGCCATTAACCACATTTTTATGTGCGGATGAGTACGTGACACACAGTCACACACTGTCACAACTCCCCGCAGCTATATGCCCCCTCTCTCCAGTGACGGAACTAATTTAGTGATGGCGCTGTTGCAAGACATTTTTTGGGCTCTCTCTAACCCAAGGTGGCCAAAAGGTTCCTCAATATTTGTCATACAACTCAACTCCGTGAGTGCCCAAGCAATGTTAGGTAGACTTTTGTTTTCTCTGTTGTAATGAACTTGCTTTAGTAAGGAAGTGAGTGGTACTGTAGCAAGTCAGTTTTATAGCATATTCCACATTGGAGATTGGTTTTGGTCCAAACTGCAGTTTGTCCGAAGTTGTGGGAAGCATATACCAAGATATTAATGTGCAGGTACATAGTGCCTTGCAAGCTGGTTCAGATATACCAAACCTCAAGCTCCACATGTTGGAGATGCGAAAACGATATGGGAACCCTTAAACACATATTCCTGGCCATTCATGGCAGAATCACTTATGGGTTAGCTCCGCCCCCAACAGGAACAGGACAAGGACAGGAAACAATTAATTAATTATAACCAGACTGTAGGCATAAAAGGTACCTCCTCCCTCTAACCCACAGTCTTTTTTCTGTCCTTAAACAGGACAAACAGGAATTAAATCCTACAAACTTTTTTTGAGTCCACCTTCCCATGTGTACCATGGGTTCTTACCAGATAAAAGTTCAGCCTCTCTTTATCTGAAGAACTCAGTAATCAGCCTGAAAAAGTGGGACTAACTGAGTTAGGTACATTTTAGAATATTCGATAAAAACAGGAGGGTAGGTGCAGTGCTTCAGTAATCCTTGACAAGGTATATGTGAAGAGAACCATAGAAGGAAAAATAGTGTATTTAAAACTGTAGTGGTGATAAGTAAAATAAAAGATGTGCACTCACACTTTCCTGGAGCTTCAATACAGCTCCAGTGTATGCGCCTGGGCGGAATAATGCCCGCCTATGGATCAAGTGCAGAGGCAATTCTTCAAGTTATAGGTGTGGTAGGGGGTATCCTCATAAAAAATAAACAAATAAAAATTGTACATGGTGAATTATGTAGAGCTATGAAGCAAGTGTAGGTAAAAACTATAAAATGTGCACTCACGTGTAATGGAGCCATAAAACCTGGCTTCTCTGATATCGCTTGAAGTGATATGATCCCCACTCAAGGATACAGGTGTCAATGCAAATTCTTCCCTCCATGTATATGTGGAGATAAACAAACAGAACCACAATAGTGTACACTGTAAAAAAGGAGTGTAAGCAAAAAGAAATAATTTAAGCCTACTTACATGCTAATGAGCAAGTTCCGGTTTGCTCAATCCAAAGCACTATGGTGGTATGATCCCCACCAGGGATATAGCTCCAAACAATCCGACAGCAGCAAAGTTAGGTCCAATTAAAAAGTACTTTAAAGGAACACTATAGTCACCTAAATTACTTTAGCTAAATAAATCAGTTTTAGTGTATAGATCATTCCCCTGCAATTTCACTGCTCAATTCACTGTCATTTAGGAGTTAAATCACTTTGTTTCTGTTTATGCAACCCTAGCCACACCTCCCCTGGCTATGACTGACAGAGCCTGCATGAAAAAAAAAACAGGTTTCACTTTCAAATAGATGTAATTTACCTTAAATAATTGTATCTCAATCTCTAAATTGAACTTTAATCACATACAGGAGGCTCTTGCAGGGTCTAGCAAGCTATTAACATAGCAGGGGATAAGAAAATCTTAATTAAACAGAACTTGCAATAAAGAAAGCCTAAATAGGGCTCTCTTTACAGGAAGTGTTTATGGAAGGCTGTGCAAGTCACATGCAGGGAGGTGTGACTAGGGTTCATAAACAAAGGGATTTAACTCCTAAATGGCAGAGGATTGAGCAGTGAGGCTGCAGGGGCATGTTCTAGACACCAAAACTGCTTCATTAAGCTAAAGTTGTTCAGGTGACTATAGTGTCCCTTTAATGTTAAAAAAATAATATATAATAAAATAGTGATAAAGTTATAAACAATACACTTAATGCGTTTCTCCTTGGATAGGCTTTATCAAAAGTGTTATACAATATATAATAAAATAGTGATAAGTTCTAAACAATACACTTAATGCGTTTCTCCTTTGATAAAACACTTTTGATAAAGCCTATCCAACACTTTGATAAAGCCTATCCAAGGAGAAACACGTTAAGTGTATTGTTTATAACTTTTTAATCACTATTTAATTATATATTTTATTTCTTTTATTATATTTTTTTAACATTAAAGTACTTTTTTAATTGGACCTAACTTTGCTGCTATATCCATGGTGGGGATCATACCACCCAAGCGCTTTGGATTGAGCAAACCGGAACTTGCTCATTAGCATGTGAGTAGGCTTAAATTATTTATTTCTGATGACACTCCTTTTTTACGGTGTACACTATTGTGATTCTGTTTGTTCCACATAAACACGGAGGGAAGAATTTGCATCTACACCTGTATCCTTGAGTGGGGATCATACCACTTCAAGCACTATCAGAGGAGCCAGGTTTTACGGCTCCATTACACGTGAGTGCACATTTTATAGTTTTTACCTACCTTTGCTTCATAGCTCTACCTACTTCACCATATACAGTTTTTTATTTGTTAGTTTTTTTATCAGGACCTACCTATAACTTGAAGAATTGCCTCTGCACTTGATCCATAGGCGGGGATTATTCCGCCCTGGTGCATACACTGGAGCTGTATTGAAGCTCCAGGAAAGTGTGAGTGCAAATCTTTTATTTTACTTACCACTACAGTTTTAAATACTACACTATTATTCCTTCTCTGGTTCTCTTTACATATACCTTGTCAAGGATTACTGAAAAGTTGCACCTACCCCCCTCTTTTTATCAAATTTTCTGATCGGAAAAGAGAGACTCCGTATTGGTGTTCAAGCTGCTTTTGGACTATTATCACTTTGCTTCCGCGCAGACTTTATTTTTGTGTGATTGTGTATCTACATTTTAGTATATGTACCACATCAATATAACAGGGCTGTTTTAAAAAATACTATTATGTAAAAAAAAACTCAGAGATCGTGGCAGAAGAGAAGTCTGGGTAAGTTACTTAAAAAATTATCTTACCCTAATTTCTATACAGAGTAGAACTTGTCTTGCCTTTCTTTTAGAGCTGTAAGCCTTCCAGGGGCTTCCCAGAGGCTTGTGTGCGGTCAATTTTGCCGGTTTCATGTTACTTCCAGGTTCAGAAGGTGGAGCATGCGTAGAAGCATCAGCGGCGTCTAGTTCTGTTAGCGCATGCGCAAACCGCCAGGTTTCTTAAAGAGAAAGTGCGCCAAAATTTTCAAAACCGGGAATCGTAGAAAAAAATCCCTCTGGTGCTGTTTGCAGTGTTCTGACTGAAGATTGAAGATCCACAAGAAGATTCCCCAAGAAAAATCAAATAGATGTGTTAACTGCAATCAAATTGCACCCAGTGGAAGAAACCTTTGTAGAGATTGTCTGACAGAAGCCGCTGAGGGAAGGGATAGAAGACAATCACCTCATTTTAAAAAATGGATTACAGAGGCGATTGCAGAAGGATTTAAGTACTTCCGAATGTCCGAATAGCTGAATTGCCGAAGTTCCGAAGCACAGTATTGCCTAAGTACTAATATACTTACCCAGTGGAAGAATGTTACACTGTATACAAGTTTAAATTAAAAGTATACAAACATAGCCAGGATTCAGCTGTAAGCATTTGCAACACTTACATTTTATATGAATGTGTGTTACTTGATTGTTGTAAGTTACTTGACCAGTCAATGGAATGACAGGAATGAATAAGTAGATAACTCCCTAATTCCCGTGGTATTAGGGAGCTATCTACTAAAAGACTGAAAGTCCAGTAGACAAGATGCCAAAATACCAGAGTATTGCAGTATGCAATGATGCCTTTTTTTATTGGACTAACATAGTATAATATATCAAAGACAAGTTTTCGAGAGTTTTTCTTTCTTCAATACAATAGGTCTGAATCAATACAATATTGCTTCAGAGAGACCTGAGGAAGAGAGGAAAACTCTCAAAAACTTGTCTTTGATATATTATGTCAGTCCAATAAAAAAGGTATCATTGCTTATTGCAGTACTCTGGTATTATATATATATATATATATATATATATATATATATATATATATATATATATATATGACACAGGTAACTATGCATTGAGTTCCGACACTCATAGTGGCAGTCATTTTATCATCGTATCTTTATTTGCATCTAAATACCCTTATTTGCCTTCAAGTACCTTTCTGTGACAAGTTCCCTTATCTTTTTATTTGTTATCAGGAGTGGCACAATGCTCCAAAAAAAGCATTCAGTTCCAGTGGCTTTTCATATAGGTTAGCCGAGCATGTTCCTTGCCTGGGTAGTTTTGTTTAGATTTTGCTCTGTGTCCAGACGTGCTTACCTAGCCTTATTACCTTCATTTAAAAAGGTGCTTGTTTTATCGGAATGCACTTTCTTATCACAGCTTTGTATTGGGAGATGCTTGTCATTAGCTTTCAGGGTATTATTCTATGCACGGGGAAGGAGACACAAAAAGAACAACTTTGGACGGAATTCTGAAATAATGGCAACAAGAGGGCACAGGGGAGGGGGCTAAAGAGACACACAGATGGGCTGAGATGGGACAAAGACACACAAAGAGGGGCTGTGGGGAGACACACAGAGGGACTGTGGGGCACATAGACACATAGAAAGGCTTGTGGGACAAAGAGGAACATAGAAAGGGGGCAAAGAGACACAGATAGGCTGGGGAAGGGGGGAAAAACCACAAAGGAGTTGGGGGAGAAACGGATGCGCAAATTGGCTGGTGGAGACAATTAGGCACACAGAAGACACACAGACACAAAAAAGTGAACTGGTGGTCTTTGGGGATTTTAATATTGGCCGAATCCTGAAAATAATAGTTCTTGTTTGCTGTTTAAGACTTTGCAGCCCAATTTAAGGAAAAACATTAGATATTTCACGAAAACTTAAGTGTGATCATCGAACTATTAAGAGATTTGTGGCTGATTCAGAGCACAGACAGGTTCGTGCAGATAAAGGCTCATTGAGGAAGATGTCTGCCAGAAAACAGATATTTGAAGCTGCTGGTGCCTCTGGAGTCCCACGGACATCAGGATGTAGAGTCCTCCAGAGTCTTGCAATTGTGCATAAACCTTCTATTCGGTCACCACTAACCAATGCTCACAAGCAGAAACGGCTGCATTGGGCAGAAAAATACATGAAGACTAATTTTCCAACAGTCCTGTTCACTGATGAGTGCCATGCAACCCTGGATGGTCCAGATGGATGGAATAGTGGATGGTTGGTGGACGGCCACCCCGTTCCAACAAGGCTGCGACGTCAGCAAGGTGGTTGCGGAGTCATGTTTTGGGCCAGAATCATGGGAAGAGAGCTGGTCGGCCCCTTTAGGGTCCCCGAAGGTGTAAAGATGACCTCTGCAAAGTATGTGGAGTTTCTGACTGACCACTTTCTTCCCAGGTACAGAAGGAAGAACTATGCTTTCCGTAATAAAATCATCTTCATGTATGACAATGCACCATCTCATGCTGCAAAGAATACCTCTGCATCAATGGCTGCTATGGGGATAAAAGGAGAGAAAGTCATGGTGTGGCCTCCATCCTCCCCTGACCTCAATCCTATTGAGAACCTTTGGAGCATCCTCAAGCAAAAGATCTATGAGGGTGGGAGGCAGTTTACATCCAAACAGCAGCTCTGGGAGGCTATTCTGACATCTTGCAAACAAATTCAAGCAGACACTGTCCAAAAACTCACAAGTTCAATGGATGCAGGACTTGTGAAGCTGCTATCAAATAAGGGGTCCTATGTTAAAATGTAATGTGACCTGTTAAAATGTTTAAAAAGTTAAAATGTTGTTATAAGTTTGATTGAAATAGCTTTTGCTTTCAGTAAATATACTGCAAACACAACAAGTAACAATTTAAGTTTTTTATGTTTAAAATAAATACTGTTATCATTAGGTTTGTTCAATGAAATTTGAATTGTACTCTTAATACTTGATAACATGAGAATTATGCTGACTGTTATTTACATCAATTATTTAGGTAAATGAGAAAAATATAATTTGCATAATAATTTTCAACAGGGTGTAGACATATGTAGATTTAATATATGTCTATATATCATTATATATATTTATATTTTTCATTAATATTAAAAATATATATATTTTACACATGCAGGGAGACACTTGGTCACCTATTGTGACCATGTGACCGCTCTGTTGAGCGATCACGTGGCCGTGGGGTCCTAATTTGCCGCAGGGAGACTACCTGGGCTGTCAGGCAGTCTCTCCACCCTGGGAGCAACGTTGTTCGCCACCGGGGGAATGACGGCGACCAGGTGAGTAAAGATTTTTCTGTTATGTCGGTTCAGGACCGCCACCGGTCCTCAAGGGGATTTTTCCGATGATGGTCCTGAACCGTCAGCGGTTGTGAAGGGGCCATGAGACCCCTCTCTACATACCTCAAAACTGAATGCACATGTTATGGTTGATTATATATTTCCTACCTATGTTAAATTTTGTATATACTGTGTATAAATGTTGGTTTTGTATTTTATTGTACCCTATTGCATCAATGCAATGTTTTTGTGGACCCAGGACATACTTGAAAACAAGAGAAATCTCAATGTATCTTTCCTGGTAAAATATTTTATAAATAAATAAGGGCTGGGGAAAAGAGACACACAAAAGGGGTAAGAAACAGATGCCTTGCTAGTCACAGCAGCCAGCCAGCAACAGTAATTAAGGTGAGGAGAGACAGCTTGGGCTGGGTATCACAGAGCTTTTTAATATCACTATGTTTTGAGTGGGGGCCGGCATTTTTTATTTTTTTTACGGTAGAGGTGAGGTGGATTATTGGGCAAGCTTAAAGGACCACTTCAGCTCAATGAAGTGGTCTGGGTACCTGGTCCCTCTAGTTTTAACCCTGCAGCTGAAAACATAGCAGTTTCACTAAGGGTTAAGCCAGCCTCTAGTGGCTGTCTCGCTGACAGCCGCTAGAGGCGCTTTCGCGATTCTCACTGTGAAAATGCTGTAATGCTTTCCTATGGGCTGTTTGAATGCGCGCGCGGCTCTAGCCGCGCATGCGCATACAGATCTGATGTCGGCAGGGCATGGAGAGTTCCCTAGCACAGAGGGAGCCCAGAACTGGAGAAAGGTAAGTGTCTGAAAGGTTTTTTTTTCAGCCCAGCGGGAGGGGGGACCTAATGACACTATAGTGCCAGGAAAATGAGTTTGTTTTCCTGGCACTCAACCCCTCCAATAGTTGACAGTAAAGGAGGACTAATCAAATGTATTTGTGGGCTGAAGTCCCTGGTCCACATGGCAACACCCCTGGGGATGGGATAGAGCCAAAAGTGGAAGAGAATGGTGAGATAAGTCACACAGGGACATTTAAAAATATAAAACATACTGCTGAAAACAATGCATGCACACACGGTAACGTCCAGTGAAGGACACTCATACATACATACACACATCTTACAAATACATTCTTGCACTTAGTAACACATTTCATACAAATATTCAATAACTGCATCTGTACACATTAACCCCTTAAGGACAGAGCCAAATGTACACGTTGTGAACGAAACAAAACGTGGCATTTGCGCTACATGTCTGTCCAACCGTAATTCACCTCTTTCATATTAAAAGCACCCACCCTTATTATATATCATTTTATTCAGGGGAAACAGGGCGTTCATTTAATATCAAATATTTAGCTATGAAACATAATTTAATATGAAATAAATTAGAGAAAATAAGATTTTTTTTTTATTTGTTTAGTTCTACATGACATTTTAACTGTCAATGTCATAGTACTGTTTGCTTTTACTGTAATAAAATACACATATTTGTATTCAGCAAAGTCTCACCTGTAAAACAGTACCCCCTGTGTACAGGTTTTAGGGCGTTTTGGGAAGTTACAGGGTCAAATATAGCACGTTACATTTGAAATTGAAATTCGCCAGATTGGTTACGTTGCCTTTGGGACTTTATAGTAGCCCAGGAATGAAATTTACACCCATAATGGCATACCATTTGCAATAGTAGACAACCCAAGGTATTGCAAATGGGGTATTGTCCAGTCTTTTTTAGTAGCCATTTGGTCACAAACACTGGCCAAAGTTAGCGTTCGTATTTGCTTGTGTGTGAAAAATGCAAAAAACACCAATTTTGGCCAGTGTTTGTGACTAAGTGGCTACTAAAAAAGACTGGACATACCCTGTTTGCAATACCTTGGGTTGCCTACTATTGTAAATGGTATGCCATCATAGGGGTAATTTTCATTCTTGGGCTACCATAGGGTCTCAAAGGCAATGTAACCAATCTGGCGAATTTTAATGTGAAAAAAATGAAACACCAGCCTTATATTTGACGCTGTAACTTGAAAACACCATAAAACCTGTACATGAGGGGTACTGTTGTACTCGGGAGACTTCGCTGAACACAAATATTTGTGTTTCAAAACAGTAAAAAGTATTGCAGCAATAATATTGTCCGTGAAAAATGCAAAAAAAGTCACTTTTACTGGCGATATCATTGTTGTAATACATTTTACTGTTTTGAAACACTAATATTTGTGTTCAGCGAAGTCTCCTGAGTAGAACAGTACCCCCCCCCCATGTACAGGTTTTATGGTGTCTTGGAAAGTTATAGGGTTAAATATAGTGCTAGCAAATTAAATTCCCTTTATTTTCGGCAGGTCCCGCTAATTGTAATTAATTAAGATACCCAATTATGTAAAATTATTAAAAAAAAATATATATATATATATATATATATTATTTTTAAAAAAATATTTTTATTTATATATAGTGATATATACGTATATATTTATGTATATAGATATATATATTATTTCGTTCTACGTGTATTTTGATAGATATATATATATATATATATATCACAATACAGTTAGAACGAAATAACACATCTATATATTTAATTATTTTTTTATTTTATTTTTTAACGTATTTACATATTTATTGTTATATATTTATATATAATATAAAAAAATTAATTATATTTATATTTAATCAGTATCAGTCTACGTGTAATTTGATAATATATATATAATTATATATATATATATTAATAGTAAAATACACCTAGACAGTGTACGTGTGTGTATGTATATTATATATATATATATATATATATATATATATATATATATATATATATATATATATATATATATATATATATAATGATCTAAGTATATATTATTTTTTTTACACTTTTAACTTTTATTTAAATTTTATTTTCAGTCAGCAGGGGGACCACCTGTCATTACAGGCAGCCCCCCTGCTGGCAATGCTGCAGCCAGCTATCCCGGCCATGTGATTGTGAGGTCCTCACAAGGACCTCACTCTCACATGGCCGGGGGGGCTTCCAGGGGGTCGGACGTGCCGCGGGGGGCTCCCTAGGAGTCCCCCCAAGCGCGATCAGGTAAGTAATGAAAGACCGGAGGGCGTACTATCACGCCCGGCGGCGTTTAGAGCCGCCTAAAATAGGGCGTAATAGTACGCCCTCCGGTCTTAAGGGGTTAATATTATACACAAATATTAATTTGAATTCACACACATCTGTAAATACATGTCTGCATTACAAATACATTGACTCTCTGCAAAATACACCCAGCTTACACACAGTTCATACAAAAACACTACCAGCTAAAAAAAAAAAAAACTCTCTGAGGAAAAGAAATGTCACTGATTAGCAGTTTTGGGACAACAATGACACTGCTCAGTGTTTTGGGCAAAAAAAAAAAAAAAATGGCACTATTAAGCTATTCGGACACAAAACTGTCACTGATAACACGGGGACAACGATATTTTAAAACTAAGATGGCACTGAAGCTGTATGGGGTCAGAGATCGCACTGATTACCTATTTTGAGACAAAGATGGCACTGAGAAGCTGGGCACAAATATGACACTAAAAAGCTTTTTGGGGGCAAGGCTGGCACAGTAGGAAGTGGGTGTCATGTGACCTGGATTGGGGGTGGAGTTGTTTCCATAGAAAATGGGTGTGGTTAGATGTGTATGTTTGTAAAGGGGATGGGTTAACAATATAGTCACCGGGGCGGCAAAAATATTCTTGCACCCAGGCGTCAGTGACCCCAGGATCAGACAGAGACAGACACACACGTATATTAATGTGTGTAATATATATATATATATATATATATATATATATATATATTTGTGGTCGTGGCAATATAGCCGTATATGGAAACATAGCATATAATAACATATCAATTACTTGGAATTAGTCGGTTGTGGTGTGCCGAAACCGACAGAGGAGTAGGCCTGTAAAAGTGGGCCCACCTTAGAGGGTGTTTGTAATAGAGGGAGTGGTGGGTGGGTTGACTCGCCAGACCATTACGGTAATGTGGGAGTGGATTGGCAGCCTTTTTATAGGGAAACCAAGCCCCTCCCACAACTACAGGCCAAGCCTTTTAATTTGTGGTCGTGGCAATATAGCCGTATATGGAAACATAGCATATAATAACATATCAATTACTTGGAATTAGTCGGTTGTGGTGTGCCGAAACCGACAGAGGAGTAGGCCTGTAAAAGTGGGCAAAAATAAATCATAAGACATAATACGTTGACCAAAATCTTTATTTAGATAAGTCACAGAAAGCTAGTCTTAATTCTTTAACAGGATTGGGTATGTAAAGAGTATAAGCGGAAGATTTCCAGCGTCCCATTGTTTTGATGATGTGTGGAGGAATGTGGTTAGCAGAAGCTGTAGATGCTGCTCCGATTCGAAAAGAATGACCCGAAAATTGACTAGGGTTCAAGCCGAGTCTAGTCAACAGCAGTCTTACATAGAGCATAAACTTTGCTGTAGTTAGAACGTTACAGTGCAGTTCTAGCAAAGGTTGTAATGGTTGTTTGTGGAGTGATAGTAGATAATTGTCAAAATTTTGTACAGGGCACCAGTTATTATGAGTAGGGTATAAGGGGATCGTAACGGTATGACCTATCGTGCTGGTTTTTGAGTGTTTTAGCGTGAGTAGGTAATGGTCGTTCTGTTTCGCTAAGTCCATAGTTCTTAGGTAATCAGGGGACGTGATAGTCCTAGTTGTGAATTCGTTGGGACGGAGGAATCCATAAAAAGCAAGATATATGGCTGATTTTATTACCGTGTTTGTCCTGGGCTCAAAAGGAGAGGAATCTAACAAGTTGACTAGTGCATGAAATATATGGTTATCAATAGGTAGTCGTTTCCCGGGGATATGTGTATCTAATTTCTTAATGCCTCTAAGAACTGTCTTGATTTGATATGAGGACAGGAAACTCGTGGCGTTGGGTTGTTGAATAAGCATGTGGTGTTGAATTCCCACAAGGTATAGTTTTATAGTGTTAAATGATAGTTTAAGGTTGATGTGGCAAAAAGAAGTGAAAACCAATATTGATTCTATCGTGAACATATCGTGAATGTGAAATTCAGTGATGAATTTATTGAATATGTGAAAAGCTCTGTCGTAAGTGTTTCTAGTGTTTACAGAGAGTGCCAGGTGAGAAATGTGACGTGCGTGATTTAACAAAGCTTTTAATCCATTATCATGTCTGTGAAAAGTGGGACTGGAGTTGCCCGTCTGGAGGCGGTGGGTAGTGTCGTGAAGAATTCCTGAAAACGAAATCGAGACAAGTGATCAGCACTGATGTTTGTGCACCCTGGAACGTGGATACATGTTAGAAAGAATTGACAAGTGGCTGCTACCCATGTGAGTCGTCTCAATAGCCTCATAATTACCAGGGATGATGACCGGCCTTTATTGACAATATGGCAAGTAGCCATATTATCAGAATAGCACCACACCGTGTGACCGGACCACTGGTGGCCCCAGGTAACGGCCGCAGCCACGATGGGGTACAATTCGAATAAAGCTGAGGTCTCTGAATTTTGTGAGTGATTTGACCTCAGTTGGCCATGGCCCCACGAGCCATAGGTCACCCCATATGGCTGCAAACCCTGTGTTTGCTGCAGCGTCTGTCCATATTGTAGGTGAAGTGTCTGAGTGAGATGGTATAAACATGGCACGCCCATTCCAAGAAGTGAGGAAAATCCTCCACATGCTCAAATCGGATGTCGCATGTTTGTCTAGTGAAACGTAAGATGTGTCTGAGGTGAATTGTGGAAATAGTGATAGCAAATGTGAAATAAATGATTCCCCTGGGGAATGATTCTCATTGCAAAATTAAGCGATCCCAGCAATGATTTAGGTCTTTCTTAGTGCAACGACCTTGCTGTAGGTAGTGGTCAATACTTGCCAGGATACGCTCAATTTTCTCATGAGGGAGGCTAGCCTGCATGTGTACTGTGTCTAGTTGTATCCCTAAAAATTGCATCTGGGTGGCGGGCCCCAGGGTCTTGTGTGGGAAGACTGGAACAGAAAGTGACTCAAATAATGCCAACATGTGTTTTAAACTTGTGGGTGGACTTGTGTTGTTCTCAATTGTGAGGAAATCGTCTAAATAGTGAATCACAGAGGGACATTTGTAAACATTTAGCAACAACCAACATAAAGCCTCTGCAAATGTGTCGAAAATACGCGGGCTGCTCTTAGAGCCAAAAGTGAGACGAGTGAAGAAATAGTATAACCCTTCCCATTTAATGCCGTGAAGGTGCCAAAGTGTAGGGTGCATAGGCAGTAGTTTGAAGGCATTCACTACATCCGTTTTGCTTAACCATGCCCCTGTGCCAGCTTTAATGATAGCCCCGATGGCATGGTCGATAGTGGCGTAATGTAGTGAAAACTCTTCAGATGGTATAAGTGAATTTAGGCTAGGGACCGTGGAGGAATGTGGTGCGGATAAATCAATGATCAGCCTGGGTTTAAGTGAGTTTTTCCCCGTGACAATCCCAATGGGATTGGTTCTCCAAGAATTGAAGGGTGGTGAAAGGAATGGACCCAGCAAAAACCTTGTTTCACCTCGGTTGTGATAAGTTTATGTACCAGCTGTGGGTCATCCCGTGTGGAAAGTAAGTTGTCACATTCCAGTGTGCCTGTAGGTAAATGTATCAACCCTGTGTGAAATCCCTCCGATAATCCTGTTATGAGATAGTCGCTGAAGTGTCGTGATGGGTGTAGACGTAGCAAATCGGTGAATAAGCTGAGGTTCACGCATGTGAGGTAGGGTTTTGGGAAAGCTTTATTTAGGCACATTGTCTTGGAATGAGCCCTGAAACAATGTGAACAAACATGCATTAGTCTACAGGAACTAAAACCACAATTGCCAGCATTAAAATTGGTACATACTTGGGATTTCCCTAAGAAGACAATATCTCTTCCTAGTTTGTCTTTCAAACCTTTATTTGATCTTGGGGGGTTAGTTGCTGCTTGGTTTTGTTCTACCTCAGCTGTATTAGGGCAGAAATTTGTGCTGTGGGTTGCTGATGAGCATACTGCACAAGTTGGGGGCCTGAGTACAGAATAGCTCTGTGTCCAACTTGCTCCAATTGATGTTTAAGTTGAACTGAGCCAGAGCTGCTGCCACTTTTGCAGAGAAGGAACGATGGTAATCGTAAAACGCTGTACCACCGTATTTGTGTCCCAGATCCACCAACTTGTGCATGTACGTATCCAGCTCGGCTCTTTTCCCTGGGTATACAGTGCAATATACATCCCTATAGATGCCAAACCCTAATACAAATTCTGGGATGTTCAATTTTTTGTTCAGGCGAGGGTCTCTAGCTCTAAGGACTACGGAAATATCCCCACAAGCAAAGGTCCTGTTCTCAAGGACATCCTGGGAGGCAATGAGCAATGAAGCTAGGTTAACATCCTTGATTTCCAGAATGTCCTTTTTAAGGTGAGCTGGGACCATGTGTGAAGGATCAAAAGATTCTATATCAGCCGTAGCTGCCAGGGTATTACCGGGTAAGGTATTAGCAAGAGGCTGAGTGGTGACCGTTGAATTTGTCGTGGACTGAGTAACACTACCGGCCTCCAATTTGTCCAGCCTGTCGCGGATTGTCGCTATGGATGCCATAAGGGACGTCATCATAGCATGAAATGCTGGCATTTGCGATCCGCTAGGGCCTTCCCCTGCCTCGGAGTTGTCAGTGGTAGTGTATAATAGCCTATACAACTCCGCCTTCCTAGCTGTAGCCGGGAAAGGGATGCAGCGTCTTCTTAGTTCAGCTGTAAGACGTGGTATGGTCCACTATCTAAGGGATGCAGGGCTATTCACGTCTGTACCCGGAACTGGGGTGGCAGGCCTAGCGGGTGTGCTAAGTAGTGATAGTTCTTCAGGGATATCAGGCGTTAGTGATATAACTGAAATTATAAATATAAATAGTCAGTCGTATAAAATGTTTTGTGGGTGGGTACTGGTGGGCTAGCTAAATACCAAGCGGTGAAACAATTAAGCTTCTTTTGAGCGTGACAGAAGAGACCCTGCTAGTTGCCGAGCGGCTTGAGAGGCACTATCTATG
>OW240920.1:20173945-20223945 GCA_933207985.1 Pelobates cultripes
GTGTGTGTGTGTGTGTGTGTGTTTTTAATAAAAATGCCAAAGGCCACAAGATTGAGCTAAATTCTCTTTAATGTTCATTCCAAGCAACGGGAATAATGAAGGAACGCAGATAATGGGACAGGGCAGCGGGAGTCAGGGTGTGGAAGGGGTCTGAAACCCTTCCCACAAGGTGCTTCCCCCGCAGTGTACTTAGCCAGGTGAGGGTGAGCCAGGTGCTGATGCAGTGCTCTCCATTTGTCAGGCATTTGGCATTGGGATTTATACAGAAAGGGGCAAAATGTGATACATAAAAAACAAAAAACAAACACATTGTAGATTGGTAAATGGGAAAGAGGTCAAAGGGATGGGGTGGGGAGTTTGAAGACGACTTTACCCATCACCTACTTTAATGTTCATGACAGAGAATCAGAGGAGAAGGTGGTAGGCAGACATTTTAAACAGTTCTAGCAGCAGAAATTTATCTGGGGTGTGCGGGTATGGATTTTAACACCCACAAAAAAACCTCACCATAAAGAGACACCCCATTTAAAATTTGAAGGGAAAGGCTTGATGAAACCGATTTTTGCAACATCACATTCAGCAGGCATAAAAACCCACACAATCTGAGACCACTGGCAGAAAACATTAAAACGGAGGGAGGTGTACACATATTCCCTCCAGTACGCAAATTCTGTGCAATACGTTCACTGTTCCAATAAAACCAAAATCTTATTAAAACAGAGCAAAACAAGGGGAAAAAGGCAGTCATCCCAAGCCTATGGTCACCCTCACCCCCTAGAGAACAATAGGGCTGAGAGGACCCTATTTTTCTTCAAGGCACCCCAAAAAGCGGAACAGTCCAAACCCCAAAGAGGTTAATGAGTGTACCCAAGAGATTTAGAGTTCTCTGTTCTGATTACAATGAACTCTACAGCTTTTTTTTTTTTTTTTTCGTTAAACAAGTGCAGTAATTAAATAGGGCACCACAAAATCAGGGAGAATGGGAAAGAAAATCACCCCATTAATAATGTCCACTGATTAAATAGGACTCATTACATGTAAATCAAAATTCAGAAGCCTACCCACCAGCTCCCCTTATACATCCCACAGTTTAACATGCTCTCTTGCATGGCTGCTGGATCAGTCTCTTCCCAGCTCATCTCACAACAAACTTGCTTTGCCTGCCAATAGATACATATTGCTCTCCTTCATAAAGTCCAACCCTCTCAGAAGAGTTTTCCTATTTCCGAAATTTTATCTTGAAGGCAGGCAAACATGGCAAAAGTGTGTATGCATCTATAGATGGAGGGAGCTCTCTGGACATATCCAGCAAGGTCAATTGTCTCCTTAAACATAGCCTCAGCCCCTGGATCAGATTCATGGATATTGCATAGGAGTTTCTCTCAAAATGAAACAATATATCTCACACCCACGTCAGATTTTAAAAATGGAAGCCATGTCTTGATCGGTGGAGGCCGCCATCTAAACAGTTTCGGACAATCATCGCTGTGCCTGCAAGAGTGCACCTTCCATCTTTATAAGAAAGCTTAAGAGGGTTTATAAAGAAATGCCTCAGAGAATTGAAGGGGTTGTGTCTAGCCATCTGCTCTGTTCAATCTAACATCCCCATAAGGAGGCGGTCTACAGGAGTGTGTGATCCAGGATCTGTCCTTGAGGGTGGAGCAACAGTTTTTAGTTGACTCAAGCGGTCTCTCAGGATAGCTGGTGAGGTGCCTCCAACATCTCCATCAAAAAGGTGTCAATTGGAGTGTCTCCAATAAGTTTGAAGAAGAAGAGATGCTCAAGGCATTTGAGACCGATGGACCGCAGGGCAGGGAGACGGAGGAGCAACTTCGCAAACCTTAATGGACAGAAAGACATAGGTGAAGGGCACAAAAACATAAGACACTCCTACCTCAGCCCTTACACTAAACTCCACTTTAAACAGACTTTTCCACTACTCTCACCTCCCCTGCTGGTCTGGGTATTTCTGTTTGCAATAGGATTCCAATGATGCATAAACCTTCTCTCTCAAAACCTCCACATCTCCTGGATTAGACAACCCCTTGGCATCTGAAAGGAAACAAATGGATTAGCTCTGATCACACCTGTTTCACATGCAAAGTTTCCACACAGAAGACTTTGTTCAATCACATACACACATTGTAACAAAGATGATAATACAGTGATGCAACTGGCTGAGTGTTCTCAGTTATAACCTCACAGAGGTCCCATACATTCCACGTTTATGACATTGGAAAATTTTCTACCCTTTCCTAGTGCAGACAAGGACTCAAAAAAATAAAAAAAACCAACAAAAAAACAAACATAACTTGGCAAGGAATGTCCATAACTCAAATTAAACAAAAGGCAGGGCATGCACAGTCTCTCATATGGGCTGTATGTTCTTAGATCAAACAGCAAAACTTTTTATTCCTATCTTTAAACACATGTGAGGTTGCATGGGGTAAAATATTCTCAGGTATTATCAAGCCACTGGCTATTGTGTGCAACATGTTTCAGTTTACAAAACCAGACTGTGTACAAAATACTATTTGTGTGATCATATGGTTTTAATATGTGACGCTGTACAGTCTGGATCTACAATGATATACATATGACCTTGTATGTGATATTATACCCTTTGATATCACTAACACAATTCCAGAGAGCTCCATTTCTTCTGTATTTCACACTTTTTTCACGCTCACACATTCAATCCTACAAAGTCTGGACATTGTATATCATAACTCTGATATCCTGTGCATAGGTGTTAAAGAGCCTGGTCTGCTGTGTGAATTCCCTCACATGCCTCATCTAGCTCACACAATAAACCTGTTGTACAATATTTGTAATGATACCTGGATTAAACAAAATGATTGCTCGCAGACAACCCAGCTCAGTTTTATCCATGCGCATGTCTCTCATCTTAGATACAAGTTCAGTCAGGACCCTGCAACAGACACAAAACATCATCTACACAGCAAGGTGGTGGAAAGGACATATAGGTTATAAATAAATGCAAACAGAATGTATAATGTTAGAGTGGAATGTACACTACTTGTAATTTTCAGGCAGTAAAAGCTATTTTTGTGTGGACTGTGCCAACTTCCGTACTCTACTGCATACAAACCTGTGTTCACATAATATTGTTGCAAAGAAAAATAATGTTCAATGGATTTGTGATCCAAGTTTATTCTAGCGCAGATCAAAGATATTCCTTACTGCCATCACAATCTGAACTTTTGCCAATATGGCACGTCCTGCTTAATCAGCATCAACAGCTCAATGGAGCCCAAATGTCACCTAAAGAGTCCACTTACAAATAGCATTTTTTTTCTTTTCTTTTTTTAAAGCACAGATTTTTGTGATTGCACCACAGACAATGATTTGATCATTAAGGAATTAAAGTCTATATGCCACCATAAAACATCATTGACGGCTAATAAATTCTATTTCAGATTAGCATTATTTAAGTCAGATGGGGATAAGGACATGGAACCTCATTATGGTTACTATGGAGTACAGGGATAGTCACAGGGGTCATTTCCCTCCCCTCCATCACAAAAGTTGAGAGAATTTGCTTGGCACCTAATACCATGCTGTTTGCACTGTAGTTAGGTCTTACATGGATGTTTTGTAGTGCATCACATTATCCACCAACCAGTGTGCACTGTGTATTTTATTACCGGTCAAAAATGGCTCCAACCCCAGCGCTGTGTGCGCTGTTGCGATGAACATGCAGACCAGTAGCCAGAAGAATCCCATCTTTGACAGAGATGGAGCGGTGAGAGAAGGAAGCTATGAGAAGTTCGTTCCATCCTGAAGGAGAAGAAAAAATATGAATGAAAGTTCTGGGGAACTAGTGGGGAAAATAATCCTTTTCATAAATTGACATGAAACAGCTACTTACCAGCTCTAAGTAGAATAACCTGATCATCCAGCAGCAGCTCAGAGAAGTGAGGGATTCTCTTGGCCCATTCGACAAGAGTGAATAGTTGTTTGTCTGCAGCTTGACAGATATTGGTAACTGGATCACTGGGCTAGAGTGGAGAAGATAGAAAAAGTGAGGGTAAAACAGGGAGGGGAAAAAAACCTGCCAAAGATAAACAATGCAATAAAGAAGTTAATCCTCAAACTGCTGGGTGATTTCCAGTTGTTCCTCAGAGATCTGCCCTAGGAGTACCATTTGCTATATATAAGATGTGGAAGGAGAAGGCAGTAATAATTCCAGTTGTGATCAGAGCAGTCGGGGCTGTAAACTAGGAGAACGGATTAAACAGAATCCAGGTGCGACATCTAAGATCTCTGTTAAGAAGCGTGATGTTCCAGGAACAACTAAGATACTATGCAGAAATCTCACAGTACAATGTATAGACTGGATATTTCCAAACAATTTGCAGAACCTTGCAGTAGCCTCTGTAGAAGTGGACTGATATGGACTTCTATCCAACTCCATACTTAAAAGGACATGGGTAATTACTCACTGATCCTCCACCCTCTAGGCTCTGGTCGCTCTTCTGTTCCACTGCTAGCTCTGCCTCCAAGATTTTCTCAACAGGCATCTCTTCATTAATAGCCCCACTAAATTCCGCCTCTCCTTCACGTTCCCGTCCCCTCTGTCGTTCCTCTTGCACGGCTGGAACATAAATAGCTGGAATTCATTAAGTGGACACAGATGTACAAACAGGACACAATTTGAACCATTTCATGGCAGAATACAGACAATAAGGAGCAACCGGGGACACAAAGGGAAACAGAAGCAAAAGCTTCACTACAATCATAGATATCGTGTGGGAATGCCATACCCATGTCGGCTTACAAAATACAAGCTCTCTAGCAGGAGACAAACCGATGCACAATGGGGCAACAGCACTAACTGTGTACGGTATGTCCTAAACCATCTGAGCAGGATCTGAGATTGCACATAACCTGTGATTGGACCTTTGTATTCAAATTGTATTTGATAATCACAAGGATCTGGTTCCAATTAGAATACTGTAAATGATGCAATTGTATGGACAACAGTCTGTACACAATATCTTTAGTTTATGTGCTTGCTATGCATCAAGTTCAGATTAATTTACTGCTATTTTTTACTAAAGCAAAAACAAACCATCTTCACAGTGAATGAGAAACTATTTGCTTATTTATAGCTATCTCTACAAAAGTTTTAAAAAAAACAAAAAAAAGGAACATTACACTGATACTTGCCTGTGTGCAATTCTTGTGAAATATGTAGGCAGGATCAACACTGGTCACTTCATGTAAATGACTTCCATGTATTAAAAATCAGCAAATATCAAGACCTGTGATTGCACTACTGTTATTTTAGAACACACTTTTATATATAGCAGTGCCCTGAGCTGTATAGACCACTTTTCATCAGTTTTAAATTGGATACCCAAATTCAAAACCAAATAAAATATTGAATTACTGGTCATATGGGAAGACAGCCTTTTATGTAGCACTGGAAAAGTCTTGTTTTGACGAGCTAGCGAAGGATCACAGTTCCAGAATTCACGGATAACATTGTATGGTGCATGTAGTGGACAGTAACACTGTCAGTTTACTGACCTAGAGCTTGGAGACCAAAACAACACCGACATTTCGGTCCTTGACCTTTCTCAAGGGCGATCTCTTGAGAAAGAAACATTGGGGTTCTTTTGAGCTCCACGCTCTAGGTCAGTAAATCTTGTTTATATTTTATGGGTTTTTGGTAAAAGCACTTTATGTCTTAAGCACTTTAACAAACATGCAGATTTGAACATTTAATAGTATTATCTGTATCTCGGTTTTGCACAAATGCACTTTTTCATTAAATATATCTTTAATAAAAGTATCTTTGTATGAAAATCTCTGGTGTGCTTGGGAATTATTTGTATTGTATGATTGTTTAGTACCTTGTGAGAGAACAGGTTTTTCCCCTTTAAGCACCCTGTTTCTTTCTCATTGCCACACCAAAAATGACCCATACTGATTGAGCTTTGACTATAATATTTTGTATGCATTATCTTTGAAACAGGCCAACAGCCTCAACTGTGTGAGCATAGGGATGTTTATTGCATTAAATGACAAGGTATCAAAATGGATTGGCAGCAAGTTCCAACAAAACCCACAAGCCATTTCACTGGGAGTCTCAAATTGAAAAATATATTGGGACACAATGTCAGACATACAATGTAAGTCATAGGATAGTGTGACTGAAATGGTCAAGCATCCAGTGTGACAAATCAACTTTTGATATTTAAGATTTTCAGTTTGTATGTAATATTTTTACAAAAGTACTATTTTCAGTGTTGTTGACCAATAGAGCATTTTACTTTTTAAAAAGGTCTATACCCAAATACCTAGCATGCCTCTGGATTTACACATGAAAGTACCTGGGCCCAGAGTGAAATAGCATTGCTAGACAGAATAAAACACAACCGGGCATTTACACTGGAAAGGGAAGACTCTAGATGAAATTAAGAAAATAAGGATGTACTTAGCAATAGCAACTTTGCCACAGCCAGCAGGTAATATTAGGTAAACACACTATTGTGGAATGCAGACATACCGGAGAGTGCAAAGGGGAGGGAGTCGATAGCAATACTGCGTGGGTTATAAATAACAGCATGCAAGATATTTAAAAAGTGGATGACACTAGATGTCGAAAAGATATTAAACACTTATATGAATGTGCAAGTTATACATGCAAAGATAAGGAGATCTTTAAAGAGTAACAAATGAAGTGTTTTTTCTCTTTGGTCAAAGCCCTATACTAAGGGAAATTAAAAAAAAAAAAAAAACCCACACCCTTGTGATCTACCACAGAATTTCATAATAGTCAGGTTGTGTCTGGTAAACATTGCTGGCTGCTAAACTTTACTTCCCATCGCAGCCTTTTAAAAAAACTATAGGTTAATTAAGGTTACAGACTGCTTATGTTACACGTGTGTAGTACTATTAACCAGTGGTGGTCACCTCCTGGAGTTCTGGCATTTAAATGGAAAACAGAACTATAGTCTACAACAGCTGATGTACTGAAATGTAGCAATCATTGGTACATGAAGTGCTAGAATAGAACAGATAGGCCATCACCACTTATTAGTGTGAACTACAAAACAATCGAGGCAGGAGGGGTTGGCATGGGATATGTCATCGCACACCATAAAATAAATCTCAGTAACAAGAAGATTGTACAGCTAGAGAGGATACGGAGAGTTGAAATCTACCACATTCATATTTTAAATTTAATAGACTCAGACTAAGAAAATATTAGTTTGGATTGTGCAACTTTACTCTTTGCTGATGTCACCAAATCAATCATTCCCATGTTAACCAGGGACACTCCCACATTCTAAAAGTACAGTCTGTACTTTAAAGAGACAGACACACCAACACAAGGCATTGTAGCAGTTTTGCATACTGATCAATGCATTCTCACGAAACATCACAATTCTAATGTCTTGTCACAGTTGTGTACATGTAATGAATACATGTTGAAGTTAGGGGTGGACTGAGACAGGTAAATCTGTAGAATATAATAAAAAGACCTATTAATTAGCAAATGAATAAAGAGCTCTAATGTGTGTATCACACACACACACACACACGATAACCTGCTGCTAAAGCCAAACAGCATTACACAATAGCAAACACAAGATACTGCCATTTCCATTTTTTTTTATTAAAATCACCTCCGCTCCAATCTCTTTGCATTTTCTTTATACCCATCAAGACAGACAGACACACACACCAAGAGGGGTTTAGACACTAACATAATTGTGAAGCAGTTTTGATAGATCATGCCACTGCAGTCTCACTGCTCAATTCTCTGCCATTTAGGAGTTAAATCACCTTTGTTACTGAAGCCCTAACCACACACACCCTAGCTGTGACACTTACAAGAATGTAACGAGCCTTAGTAGATATGCCTCTTTTTCCTGTACAGTTACAGCTTATAGTTTGAATTTGTCCTCCTTGAATTTACTCTGATTGTGAGCAATTAGCTTGGGAATTCCTATTACTATACAATTCCTCTATAAATGTATCAGTATATGCTACTCATTGTCTTTTTGGGGTTGATTGGTTTGCTCCTTAGTGAACAACTTTGTTTGGGAATACCTATTACTATACAATTCCTCTATATACTTGTCATTATAGGCCAGGTGCTACCAGGGACTTATGTGATTATTCCACTTGTGTTTTTTGATCTAACTTAAGCATCTTCCCCACTGGAGGGCATTTATATTCTGCATTTAAAAGACTTGGGACCACAATCTAGATAAAGTCTCAAGAGGAGACAAAACGCATAGACTCTCTGGGCTCGTTTTTACCAATTCCAGATATTTGACATTGCTCCATTAAAGTGGCCGTGGCTTACCACACAACTCGAGCTTAGCGTGCTGTTCTGCTTCGGCTTGTGCAGCAGTAGGGCATGCTTGTCCTACATTGGACACCGTACTATATCTGTGCACTGCAGCACCTTCCGGATACCATTGGAATCACCTCTGCACGGCATCTATCCAGGCTACAGCATCATTTCAGACATGTGGAGGGCCCCCCACGGATAAGTACCAATTTTTGCTATTGACTATAGATAAGATTTTTTTTTTAAACTTATTGTGTGCAGACTTAGGTGGTTCTCTTTGAGCTGTGGTTTACTTTCGGATCACACCATTTTTAGTTTTTTTTTGCTCATTGTTATGTCACGGTTTAGGTGATACTACTCAATTGTGTGTGAAAGTTACAATTTATAGCCATCTGTTTCCTTAAAATTATCTCAGTGGTTTGCTACACTTTGACAATTTTTGGACTAGTGTTATATCTCTTTTGCAGTTTTGCAGTTTTTACGGCATTGCAACTAGATCGTCTGTTTTACCTAACAAGAAATTTAATTGATCCTTTTAGAGCGGAATTGTCTCTTGTCTGTGTTTTCCCTGGTATTTTAAACATTAAAATATTGTTTGTTCTATATTATCCCTGTGTATTTATAGGGGTACTCACACTACTCTATATTCAGTATTCTCGGTTTCAAGTCGCTCGTTTGAGTGTGAAGCAGCCCACGGTTATCTATCATTTTTTATATCATATTTATGCTACAGATGACCTACTATATTTTAGTTTTCTTCCACTGAAATATATGGACAACATAAAAACATACCCTCTCTTTTCATGCCGGTAGCGAGGCACTTCTGATATCTGCAGTATTGGCAGCGATTTCTCTGCCTCTTGTCCACTACACAGTCCTTATTGTCTCGACAAGTATAGGTCAGGTCCTTCCGGATTGTACGTTTGAAGAATCCCTTGCAGCCCTCACAACTATAAACACCATAATGCTTCCCTAAAAAAGGAATAGGTGAGAGACAAACAGTTTAATATTTGGAAACATATCGCTGCTGCAAAATGCTTTAAAAGCCTGACATGGGCCATAACTTCACTTACACTGAATTTTAAAACATGAAAAGATACAACAGTCCTAACAGTATCACCCAAAAATGTTACTGCACACCAGATTCCACTAACTGCTCCTGTCAAATAGGAAATTTAGTTCTCACCTTAGTAATGAGGAATAGACTAAACAATGTAAATATGACATATTTAACCCGAACACTTAAAGGTCAATGGCATGCCTGGAATGCCAAGATACAAAACCTTACAAAGAACCATCTTAAACCGACTAGGCCATTGTTCCTTACATCTGACCCTAGGACATATCAGCAGGCGAGCATTTAAACAAAACCTTTGTTTAATAAAAGTGTTCTAAACCAGTAACTAACACAGTCACTAAACTCAGTTTCTAGGAAATAAATTAGACATGAATCAAGAGGAGGAAATAAATAATAGCAGATGTGGAGAAATGCTTGTGAAAATTCAGAATTTAGTAGATAATCCTGACATTCCATCATTCTTATTAAGACACTTGAACACTGGCACAGTTATCCTAAAATTCTGGTCTCTTGCTGTGTACAGAAGAGAGTTTTTGAAGTGCGTTGTGCTAAACCCTGTGTATACCAAATACTTTTGTTCTGGTATCTCACCTGATGAGCGGTCCCCACATATCGCACACAGACGCTTCCCACTGACTGCCCCTCCATTGGGATGACCTGGCATTCCTCTCATGCCCAGAGGAGGTTTCACATCTTCTGAAGAGCTAACATTATGTAGACCAGAAAGGTTTACTGTGGAATTTATCTGTAAAAGAGTATGTTCAAAAATTAATTCATTGTGAAATTTGCACACACACACACAAAAAAAAAAAAAACACATTACACAAACCATATGTCATGATTGGACTATATCTGGAATTTTTCATTGAGAGGATATTGTGAGAAAAAAGAAACAAAAAACAAAGCCTTAGGAGAACATTAAATAAAAGCATAGAACAGGGCTCAACAAACCCAGACGCCAGGAATTGTGTCCTGGCGCTTGAGATTTGTTGGCCTTTCAGCCCTTAAGGCGACCAGCTGACTGTGAGTAGAAATGGGCGGGTGGCTGACCAAGCAGCCTGCTCAGAGAGAGCATGGACTGGCAGGTAGGTGGCTCATGGATGGCGGCGAGGGAGCTGTCATGTCCATGCTCTGCTCACTCGTGCACCCTCTAGGGATGCTGGAAGCCGGAATATGAGGTCTCTCCAGCCAAGGCATCATTAAACCAAAAGGTAGAGAGGCTGGGTGGACACACATAGATACATGGGTGAGGGAATGTCTAGGTAAAATGTCCCTCCAATCACATGGGAAAGATATTTTGACTCTTTTTTTTCACGCCATGCCGCTGTAACCGCAGCTGGCCCCACCTCCAGATTGTCTAACTTGATGATCTCATACAATCCAATGCTTTCCCATAGGAAGTCATTGGAAGACTATTGTGCATGTGTGGCAAAACACCATGCATTGAATCAATGGATCTCTATGGGAAACATTTAGTGCCTCAATGCAGAGCGTGGAGATGTTGAATGTAGGTGCTGCACACTGTAAAGCACTGACCTAGAACGCACCTCTAGAGGCCATCTGAGTGTCTGTCACTAGAAAACAATGTAGTCCATGTTTACAATGAAAAGTGTACAGGGGCAGGCTAGAGCCACCAGAACAGATGTGGTGGTTCTGGTGACTATAGTGTCCCTTTAAGATTTGTATTTATGGTGTTGACAAAGTGGCCCCTATAGTCCAAGCAAATTTGTCAACCACTGGCATAGTACAGTGACCCAACTGCACGTACCACTCTGGATTAGAAAGAAAGAAAAGGTAAACAGCTGCAATTAAACTTTTGACTACACTGGACTAGTGATGACATCTGCAATACGTAAACTATGTTGCCTCGCCACATTGCTACCAAGTCAGTCTCACATCCCCACTGGTCATCATTTATGAATTATCTGTATTTTTTTTAAAGATTAAGTTTCCTTTGCATTCAATTCTGATAATTTAAATATCTATACTACTGTCAACCCAACATTTTATTGCCAATTTAACACTCTGGACATGTAAAGCATTTAGCTTGATGAAATGCTTTATATGGTTTTCAAATAGATAACAGGTCCCTTTACTTCCTGGTTGGTCTAGCTCAGAGGAGTTACACTCAAGAGGCAACAATTACCCAGAGCACCTGCCTTGCAAAAACTTTTCATTAAGCAGTGGGAAGTCTGTAATTGGACAGTCACAGAACATCTGGGCTGGGGAAGGAGGGGTGCAAAGGCAACAGACAAGAGAACTGCAGCTTTTTCAAGCCGTTTTCAGATTTACAACTCCCCAAAAATGCATAATTAAATGCATTTGGGGATATCTGCTAAACATGGATTTTTTTATTTCTTTTGTATTTGGGCTGTGGAGTGTCATTTTAAGGCTATACGCTTCCTTTTCAATGCTATCCATTGGAAATAAAATGCCGCAGTAAGTAAACACCATTCATGTAAGACACACTCGCCCCCACATGAATACTCCCTATTAACTGGAACCAAGCACATCAAGATCTGGATGGGCATTCTACAACAATTGCCAACAATAAGGAAATCTTACCCCAATATTTTATTTTTAAACTGCCATAGACACACATTGTACATATAAAATATTAGAATCCAAAATATGCAGACCTTTACAAGCTGACATTAGCTCCATATACGCATAGTATTACATTATGATATATTACCTGTGGACTGCTGACTGGCCCATATCCTATAGATGGTGTACCTGGTATACCAGGTGAACCCACAGAACAGTTTATAACAGGGAAAGGAGAGCCCAGACTCCCAAGGGGAGAATTCACAGACGAAGTCATTGCAGATCCAATCATTGAAGGGTGCAGGGGAGCAGAAGGAGGAGGAGGTGTGCCGCTGAGTGAACGACCCAAGGGTGGGCTGAGAGATGAAGTGTCAGGGCTCTGGCACACTGTGGAGAGAGACAGTATAAACAGATTAGAATTTTTTTACAAACCGTGCATAAATAGAGAAAAACACAATTCCTGGTGAAATGTCTGAACTGAGTCCCCAAACTGTTACTAAACTAACAGGAACTCCCCTGTTGTTTTGGCAGCCATGAAGCTGGCTGGGCGTTGTGGGAGTTGTGGCTCTCCAGCTATTGTTGTTCTAGGTTTGGCCTCCCCCCCACCATAGACAGCCATGAAGCTGGCTGAGCATTGTGGGAGTTGTGGATCTCCAGCTATTGTTGTTCTAGGTTTGGCCTCCCTCCCACCATAGACAGCCATGAAGCTGGCTGAGCATTGTGGGAGTTGTGGATCTCCAGCTATTGTTGTTCTAGGTTTGGCCTCCCTCCCACCATAGACAGCCATGAAGCTGGTTGAGCGTTGTAGTTCTCCAGCTATTGTTGTTCTAGGTTTGGCCTCCCTCCCACCATAGACAGCCATGAAGCTGGTTGGGCATTGTGGATCTCCAGCTATTGTTGTTCTAGGTTTGGCCTCCCCCTCCTCTCATAGACAGCCATGAAGCTGGCTGGGCGTTGTGGGAGTTGTGGATCTCCAGCTATTGTTGTTCTAGGTTTGACCTCCCCCTCCTCTCATAGACGGCCATGAAGCTGGCTTAGCATTGTGGGAGCTGTGGATCTCCAGCTATTGTTGTTCTAAGTTTGGCCTCCCTCCCACCATAGACAGCCATGAAGCTGGCTGGGCGTTGTGGGAGTTGTGAATCTCCTCCCCCAATAGACAGCCATGAAACTGACTAGGCGTTGGGGGAGTTGTGAATCTCCTCCCCCAATAGACAGCCATGAAACTGGCTAGGCGTTGTGGATCTCCTCTTCCCCCCCATAGACAGCCATTAAGCTGGCTGGGCGTTGTGGGAGTTGAGGATCTCCTCCCCCCCAGCCGTGAAGCTGACTGTGCGTTGTGGATCTTCTCCTCCCCCCAGACAGCCATGAAGCTGGCTGTGCGTTGTGGGAGTTGTGGATTTCCTCTCCCCCCTCCCTAGACAGCCATGAAGCTGGCTGTGCGTTGTGGATTTCCTCTCCCCCCTCCCTAGACAGCCATGAAGCTGGCTGTGCGTTGTGGGAGTTGTGCATCTTCTCTCCCCCGACAGCCATGAATCTGGCTGTGCGTTGTGGGAGTTGTGGATTTCCTCTCTCTCCCCCTCCCTAGACAGACATGAATCTGGCTGTGCGTTGTGGGAGTTGTGGATTTCCTCTCCCCCCCCCTCCTACGGGCTGTCATGAAGCTGGCTGGGCGTTGTGGGAGTTGTGTCTCAGATCTGCATTACACACTTCCCCTGGTCACGGCCTATCAGAGGGCAGGCTGTATTGGGATGTCTGTAAACACACTCACCCCGGCTGTCTCCCATCCCGTCCAGGCCTTCACTCCGGCTCTATAGAGTACAGTAAGGTCACTCCCCGGGGCCCCACACACGGTATACCGGGCTCTACCCGCCGGCCTCAGCTCATTATGTTAATAAGGCTGCATACTGATGAGGCGCCGCCGCCAGTGACGCAGTTTCCGGGGTCTCCTACGGTCACCCCGCATCGGACCCGCTGCTACCAGCTCTCCCAGCGGCCCCCGCGGCCCCAGACACTTACGGAAGCGGAAGCGCCGCCATACTGCTACACCCAGAGGCCACTTCGTGTTGCAACTTCGCGTCACTTCCGGTGGTATCGGGCTACGCATGCGCACTGGCACATTTGTCGTGCGGTGAAAGCTGGCGGACGCGAGGCCTCAGCACCCGGAAGTGGCCTGTGCAGGTGATCTGCCGGGCACGCGCACGGCCACGCGCACCTTGTCCGGTCAGTAGCCGGGCTGGATAGGCGGCAGGCAGGATAGGATAGCCGGATGTGCTGCCGCCTGTAGACGGGTCGCTGTGATGTTCTGAGCGGAGATTATCCCGCATTGCTCGGGGTGGCACGCTTCCTATAAAGCCATTACCCATGGTAGGCAGCCACTAGCCCAGTGCCCAAACCGCAATACATGGCAACTTTATTTACCTCAAATAACACGGCAATTAAACCTGAGTACACACACAGAGACCGCCGGGTACACACACACAGAGACCGCCGAGTACACACACACAGACCGCCGGGTACACCCACAGAGACCGCCGGGTACACACACAGAGACCGCCGGGTACACACACACAGACCGCCGGGTACACACACACAGAGACCGCCGGGTACACCCACAGAGACCGCCGGGTACACCCACAGAGACCGCCGGGTACACCCACAGAGACCGCCGAGTACACAGACAGAGACCGCCGGGTACACACACACAGAGACCGGGGTACACACACACAGAGACCGTACACCCACAGAGACCGCCGGGTACACCCACAGAGACCGCCGGGTACACCCACAGAGACCGCCGAGTACACAGACAGAGACCGCCGGGTACACACACACAGAGACCGCCGGGTACACACACACAGAGACCGCCGGGTACACACACACAGGCCGCCGGGTACACACACAGAGACCGCCGAGTACACACACCCAGACCGCTGAGTGCACACACAGACCCAGGGACGTTTTAGCCGCAAGGCAAACAAGGCACTTGCCTTGGGCGGCAAAAAAAGCCGCCACCAAATGCCCAGGGCAAATGTCTTGTTAGCCTTGCAGCTAACTGACTTTCCAGTCAGGCTGATGGGCTGGCTGCTGGGCGGTCGGGGGGTGCTGGCGGGCGGCTGACGAGGGAGCACTTCCTCTGAGCTGTCTGATCAGCTCCCTCACGCACAGCAGAGTGTGGCTGGGAGCCGGAATATGACGTCATATTCCGGCTCCCGGCATCACCATGCTGCGCGCGAGGGAGCTGAGCAGAGTGCTCAAGGGAAGTGCTCCCTCGCCAGCGCAGCCCACCCAGCAGCCCCACTGGACCCCCAGGGTGAAATAGAACCCCCCCAGCATTCCCAAAGGTAAGGAGGCTGGGGGGGGTTAAATAAAAAAAAAAAAATGTGTTAATGTGAGTGAGTGTGTGTGTGTCTGTTAGTGTGAGTGTGTTTGCCCGTGTGTGTCAGGGAGTGAGTGAGTGTGTGTCTGTTAGCTAGTGTATACGTATCTGTCAGTGAAAGTGTGTGTGTGTATTTAGAAGGCGAGGGGAAGGGTTAGGTGGGAGTGGCGCGGGGGAGGGGGGGACATCTGAGTTTTGTTTTGCCTAGGGCAGCACAAAACCAGGATTCACCACTGCACAGACTGCTGAATACATACACACATACATACACACAGACTGCTGAATACATACACACAGTCCGCTGAAAACATACACACACGCATACACACAGACTGCTGAATACATACACACGCATACACACAGACTGCTGAATACATACACACACATACACACAGTCTGCTGAATACATACAGACACACAGACTGCTGAATACATGCACATACACACAGACCGCTGAATACATACACACAGTCCGCTGAATACATACACACAAACATACACACAGACTGCTGAATACATACACACAGACTGCTGAATACATACACACAGACTGCTGAATACATACACACAGTCCGCTGAATACATGCACACACACAGTCCGCTGAATGCATACACACAAACATACACACAGACTGCTGAATACATACACACGGACTGCTGAATACATACACACAGACCGCTGAATACATACACACAAACACATACACAGACTGCTGAGTACACACAGAACGCTGAATACATACACACAGACCACTGAATACACACAAACATGCACACAGACTGCTGAATACGTAAACACAGTCCACTGAATACACACACAGAGACTGCTGAATCGTTGTATAATGCTTTCCTATGGGGAAATCCCAATGTGAGCATGGCCATTGCGCATTAGGTCTCCCCAGTCAGCGGGGGGAGGAGCGAAGGCAGACCTGAACCAGCACAGAGGGGCATGGGCTCTGGACCCAGGTAAGTGACAGAAGGAGTTTTTAACCCCTTCTGAACCCAGGGTTTCCTGGGTATTGTGCCAGGAAAACAAGTTTGTTTTCTAGGCACTATAGTTTCCCTTTAAATTTTACTAAAATAAGACTGATAGTTATTTGCCCCATCCCTCTGGTGACCTTCCATGAAAGTCCCTGCTATCCCCCCATCCCTCTGGTAAACCCTTCGCTGTCAGTCCCCGCTATCCCCCCATCCCTCCGGTAAACCCTTCCCTGTCAGTCTGGCTGTGTTATTGCCATATGTATGATGACACAGTTTGCAGAGTGATTTGTTGCATCGTACAGGAGTAGTACGTTAATTTATTAAATAGCTACAACCATTAATTTCATAGGAACCCACACTCCAAAAATATTTCCTGAACCCCCCCATACTAGCATAAAAAAAAAGCCTAACCTGAGATTGGTCCGCAGCAAATTGACCACAGAACAGGAGCTCACACAGAATGGCACTGTATGATGCAACAAATCACTCTGAAAACTGTGTCAACATATATGTGGCAATAACACAGCCAGACACAGTAACAAATCACACAACATTAAGGGATCATGTCCGTGCACATCTGCGAATATGGTGTACATGATACAGTGTACATTGTGTGACAAAGGTTGCTACATTGGAGAAACTGGCCTTAGGTGCATCTCAAAATGAATCTACATAGACACTCAATCAAGAACCACATGGAAAATGGATATTGTACCCCTGTTGGTCATCACTTCACCCAGACTGGTCACTCCATCCAAAACCTCAGGATTAAAGTTTTTAAAGGGAACTTCAAAAACTCTCATGAACGAAAGACACAAGATCACACATTTCAACACCAGAAATGAAGGACCTAATGTAGACTTTGGCTTTCTCACACACTACCAAAACTTTTTATAAACGCTATCTTAATGTCTTACTTAGTTATTTTTCAATATTCTCGCTTCACCTTTATTGGATCAATTTATATACATACATATATGCATCCATATACTTGCATGCCCTGCTTTGCTGTTTTCTTGTTTTTGTTTTTTTTGTTCTTTAACTAGCTTATTTACTTTTTCTGGCTATTCTTAGCCAACCTGCACCTTTCACTTTCAGGCACATCTTCTGCTATTTATGACACCCCACTCATCCCTTTTCCCTCCCCTTCTTTAACATCAGTTGTTTTAAGTGTTAAACTCTATCAGATTGATGAGTATTGCTTCAGACCTGAGAGGAAAACTCTTGAAAACTTGTCTTTGAAATACTATGTTAGTCCAATAAAAAAAAAAAGGTATCATTGCATACTGTAATACTCTGATATTTTGGCATTATTTATATATATATATATATATATATATATATATATACATATATATATGAAATGCAATAATCTCCTGTTCATTTCCAATGAATGAGCATGCATGCCCAAGGAATCGTGGGGTAATTACTGGTCAGTATGCTTATGGTCATAGACCAAGTTTGTTTCTATGATGTCTATAGAACACCACAACAAACACTTCTAATGCTTCAACAAGTGTGCATGCACATTTCACCTTTCAGATTTTCCTACCTGATGGATGGACAAGCCAGCTGATAAAAGAACGCACGTGTGCCGTATGCCCCACATATTTCCCTACCTGATGGGCACACAGGCTAGCTGCTAATAGCTGATGTCATGTTACTTCCGGGGGCTGCACTGCCACACGCATGCCCACTGTGAGTCCATCAGATTTTCGTACCCGACCTACGTTCTAGCACGCATGCACAGCACTGATGCCGTGTCACTGAAAGTGATGATGGTATGTTTTTTTTTTTACAGAACTCCAAGAAGCCGATCTATCCCTACTTAGGGGCAGCACTAAAGAATAAACATCTGTAGAAACTATACATCAGGTTATGACGACGTGTTATTGGCCCATCATAGTTAGAAGGGACAAATGAAACGGGCTTGCTCGTCTCAGTCAGTCTGATTGAAGCCGGGGAAGGCATTATTTGATGTGCTGACCTAAGGTGACTCCCTGCAGAGGGTGTGGCAAAACGGCACCCTCATAATAAGCAGGTGGTTTCCCTTGTGGATAAGTTAAGGAGTACCAATATGGTGGCACTTCCGGTATCCAACTATTGTGTCACATGGGTGTCTATTGATGATAATCTGACATGTAGATTAACATATTTTCAGTGCTCACCTTAGTGACAATTTGGAGATTCTGTTTTTTGTTTTAACATTATCAGGAGAGGTTAAGGCTTCATCTGGTTGTCATCCCTGCCTAGCAGAAAAACAAAAGCCTTTCACATGCAGATATACAGTATTATTGCTGACCTAGGTGAACATAGCACAGTGAGGTGTGAAAAGCAGACCTATAGCAATGTCACCTGAGTATCCCTTTAAAAAGACAGGATGCAGACAGCAAATCTTAGAGAGTGGTAAAATCCCAAACCATCACAACAAAATAATCCATTCTAAAAGTCACAGCAATAAAAATATATAAATAAAAAAGGTCATCAGTAGATGGGCCGGAAGCCGAGGTGAACGGACGCATGGAGTGAGAGCTCCCCTGGTCCGAAACAGCCTAAAGCAAGAATATATAGCAGAAAGCAACCCCAGAGAACGTATAATCACTTGCCTGATACTTACTTCTACCAATAATGGCTCTGGCGAAACAAACAAAACTGACGGACCAAATCCGCACCTCTAAAAAAGACAAATCGAGGCTTATACAAGATGGCGCCGAAGGGCTGGATAGCTCGCAGGCCTCCAACTCACAACAAGACCACGAGGCAGTTCAATACACAGATGCTCTGGTTACAGAAATAAAACTATACGCAATGCTACAAGATTTTAGAATTACCTTGCAATCGGATTTAAAGAAAGCAACCATTTATATCAAGAAGGAGATTGCGGAACTCGGAGAGAGAACAAACAATCTAGAAGCCTGCAAAGATGACATATGCTCGGCACACGACACCCTAGCGGACGCCGTCCAATCCCTAGCAGAGGAACACCAGTTCCTAAAAAGGAAACTAGCAGACATGGAAGACCGCTCGAGGCGGAACAATGTCCGTTTTTGCGGAATCCCAGAGAGCTTGACCAGAGACCAGCTCTAAGATTATCTGACATCACTCTGCAAATCCCTGGTGGCCGATCTGCCTGAAACCGAATGGCTAATGGATCGGGCCCACTGTCTGCCAAAACCGCAAAGACTCAGCGCGGACACCCCATGAGATGTGGTAACGTGCTTTCATTACTACAGATCAAAAGAAAAACTCCTTATGGCGGCGAGGAAACAACCCATTCTACCGGATCCCTACTCTGGTATCCAGCTATATGCAGACCTATCGACACTTACAATGGGCAGAAGAAGAGACTTTATCACTATCACAAAAACCCTCAGGAACAACGAGATACAATACCGCTGGGGTTACCCGACTAAATTGCTTATTTGGAGGAATGGAAAAACCCGAACCAGAGGTGGGAATAAGGCTACTGAAAGAATGGGGCTTGTTCCCGCTGAGGACACCGACTGACTCTACCATTGCATCCCCGAAACGCACGCACAGAGAGTGGCAGCTGGCGGGCTCGCCTAACAAAGCCTGAGAAGCTCAATAGGCCTCGTGCTCAGATTACCCTTAAGGCCTGAAAGTCTCCAATTTTACCACCTTGCATATATATGAACTGATGTCACACTATGGCGCTGTGTTTGCTCGGACCACTAGGTCGTGAGTATGATAGTTAATGCAATGCGCACCATGTATAAATGTCTATAACCTTGCCTATGAGGACAAACTGTGGGGCGCTTTGCTCATATCCCATAGTATTTACGAAATGTTCACAAGGTACAGTGCAAGCAGATACAGATGTTATGTATGAAATGCTACATGTGGTACATACCGCTATCAAGAGTAGAACCCAGGGGAGGGACATTAAAATGGCTGCACACAGAGAGGTGCCGAGGCGAGGCCGGTGGACATTTAACACGACAACACTAATTAATGCTTTCAGTGAGTTAAAGTAGGTGTCATCGTGACATGCAAAGCTACAGGTCAAGCTTCCACCAGACAAAAAACACAAACACACAAAAGCATCGGGGAGGGACAATACAAGCTCACTAACAATGCTGTAAACACCCGGCTGGTAAAAACCAGGAACGACCCCAGGTTGAGAGGTGGGTAGGGAATGATTCTCCCGCTCACATCTCACCCATGTAGAGCGCTAAATGCTGACATGGCACTTTGTACATAGTTTAGTTTTCCCCTCTTGAATCCTTATCCTTGTTTCAATGTTGTTTCCATGGTTACCTCCCCCCTGGCTCAGCCCACTTACTCTCGCTCCACCCCCTCTTCCCCAAACCCTGGTTGCTTCACAGCGCTATCACAATCTGGGAAAATGGTTGACACCTTGACCATACTTACATTAAACGTCAAAGGCCTAAACAGCCCCCACAAGAGGATAATGACAGCACAGGAAATGGCTAAATCCAAGGAAGCAGTGGTATGCCTGCAGGAGTCTCACCTGTGTGTTAGGAATCCCCCGAAATTCAATATTAACCACTACTCCCAATGTTACCACGCTGTGTCTAGAACTAAAGCCAAAAGGGTTTCTATTTACTTCCACAATGATTGGGTATTTACTCCATCCAAACAGTACACTAGGAAAGATGGTAGACTACTGATACTGGTGGGTTCACTAAACGGGTTATCGGTAACACTAGTGTCATTGTACGCTCCCAACGATGCGCAAAAATATTTCCTTACTATGGCTTTTCGGAAAATCGAACAATATAAGGCAGTACACACAATCATATTTATTTATTTATAAAATATTTTACCAGGAAAGATACATTGAGATTTCTCTCGTTTTCAAGTATGTCCTGGGTCCACAAATCATTGCATTGTTACATTAGGTACAACAAAATACAAAAACAATATCAATACACAATATATACAAAATTTAACATAGAACAGGCAGGAAATATATAATCAACCATGACACGTGCATTCTGTTTTGAGGTATGTAGAGAGGGATCTCTTAAATGACTTTAGGCTTAGGGAAGATTTTCAATTGTGCGGGAGGTCATTCCACAATTGCGGTGCTCTGTAGGAGAAGGAGGATCGGGCCGCTTTCTTTTTGTATTGAGGTAGACTAAGTAAAGTGCTTGTACTGGATTGGAGCTTATAGAAAGTGGGAACAGCTGGGGAAAGCATTTTGTACAGGTAGGGTGGTAGTTTCCCAGAAAAGCTCTTAAAAACAAGGCTGGAAAGATGAAGGGTGCGTCTGGATTCCAGGGATAGCCAGTTTAGTTCCTTTAGCATGTCACAATGATGGGTCCTGTAATTACGGCTTTAACTGTGTCCCAGATCCCCCTATAGACATCAAAAGAGAACTGGATAAACTACCGAAGGCTCTCTCACTAGGACCTCTACAATACATAAAGGCGAAGCCTTTATCCTAATGGTAGAGACTTCACATACTATTCAGCAGCACACATGACCTACACCAGAATTGATCTGGCAACTCAGGTACCGATCGGACCAATAACGTGGTCCGATCATGCGCCACAAAACGTGGTTCTCAGAATACCATACCCAGCCAGAGGACGTGGCACTTGGCGTCTCATTGACAGCCTTTTAGATAACCCTAAGCAGCTCCAAGAACTAAAAACCCAAGCGGAGGAATACTTTTCTAACCACGCTAACTGCCAAACCTCCACCCCCACTAATGGCTGGCCCATAAGGTAGTCATGAGAGGTATATTAATTAAAATAGGGGCTAGGGCAAAGAGGTCACGTCACTCAGAGATGGGCAGAATAGAACAGGAACTGGCCATGGTGGAATCCAAACACAAGATGGCCCCCACGACGAAAAAAACATAAACGAATAATGTCACTCCGAACGGCCTTACACAACCTACAATAACAAAAAGACACCTAAGATTTTTAAAATAATCTTATTATGTGACGGGCAATAAGGCGGGCAAACTCCTAGCCAGGAAAGCGAAACAGACTAAATTGCAATAAAAAAAGAGTGGGGACAAGCTATACAATCCCCAAGACATTGTGAACGAATTGGCGGACTATTACGCATCACTATACCAACTAGAGACAGACCCCAACAACCACCAACCAAATGAGGAGGAAATAAGCCTCTTCCTAGAGAAGACGCCTCCGCCCTGCCTAACACAGGCACAGTGCTCCTCCCTCGAAAGTCCCTTCACAGAAGAGGAAGCCGCAGCAGCGATAAAATCCCTTCCCAAGCATAAGGCCCCTGGACCAGATGGGCTCTCCAATTACTACTACATCAAATTAGAAAACCAATTAACGGCGCCCCTCACTAAATTATTTAATCACATTAAAGACGTTGGATCCATGCCCAAAGAAATGCTGGTGGCGCATCTCGTGACACTACCAAAACTTAACAAATCCCCCACCCAAACCTACGCCCAATCTCCCTATTAAACGCAGATACCAAACTCTATGCTAAACCTGTAGCGTCTAGACTCAAACCTATCATTCCAGATCTTGTTTCAGAGGAACAAGCAGGCTTTGTACAGGGAAGACAGGTGGGAGACAATACCAGGCACTTCCTAAATTTGGTAGAATGGGCCAACAAATCACACCAAGCAGATCTACTACTCGCACTAAACGCCGAAAAGGCCTTTGATCGGCTACATTGGAGGTATATGTTACTCTTACGAAGATGGGGTTCCCGCCTGCTTTTAGATCAAGCATAATGGCGCTATACCAATGCCCATTCGCCAAAGTCTTTAGCACTGGGTTTATTTCCCGCCAATTTGACATACGTAATGGTACCCGGCAGGGCTCTCCTCTCTCTCCCTTAATCTTCATTCTATGCTTAGAACCCTTAGTTAGAAGCATAAAATAGGATACAACCATACAAGGTCTAACTACACCGGGAGGAACAAAAAAACTAGCTCTTTTCGCAGAAGATATTTTGCTGTTCATCACAAACCCGGGTTCCTCCATGCGTTCCCTCCTTGAAACATTGACGGGGTACGGGAAAATCTCATATTATAAAAACAACCTAGCCAAAACTCAGGCATTGCCTATTAACCTGCCACGAATCACTTTGGAGGAAATAAAAACCTGCCACGCATATGACTGGTGCACGACCTCCCTACAATACTTAGGAGTGAAACTAAATCAGAACATAACAAAAGAAAACCACTTCCCAATGCTTAACAAAATCAAATCCACACTTGAGAAATGGGAGAGTCTGGAGGTATCATGGTTAGGTCAAATTAACCTCATAAAGATGATGGCACTACCACATGTACTGTACCTCTTTAAAACCTTACCCATAGGTCTCCCGAACTCACTGCTTAAACAATTTCAAAGCGTCATCAACGCTCACATTTGGAAGAAAAAGCCACCCAGGGTAGCTAAAGGGTGTCTTTGGCTCACCTACATAAAAGGGGGACTGAGACTGCCGGACATAAAAGCTTACTATAGGGCATCTTTTCTGGCACAAGGGTTAAGGCTATTGCGTCTCTACAAAGCCTCTCAATGCCCACTCTGGCTCCCACTCGAAAGCGCATGCTTAGGCACACAAAATTTAAGCCACCACTTATGGACAAGCTCAATTCCCCGAACCCCTACAAAAAGATTGCTTCACTGCTTAAGGACTCTACTACACGCTTGGAAAGCCTGGAGTCCATTGGTAATGGACTCAACACAGCTCCTTAAAGAAGCTCCAATAGAAGCATTAACAGCTTATTTCCCAGAACTGCAGCTGGGGAGATGGCAGGTGAAGGGAGCGAGACAGGTCCGCGACCTAGTGAAAAGGGTACAAATTAAACCATTCCCCGAGCTCCAAAAAGAGCTAGATCTGACGCCTAGGGATCTATATCTTTATTTAAGGGTTAAAAACGTAATACAAACCTGCTTTTATCCCCTTAAGGACCAAACTTCTGGAATAAAAGGGAATCATGACATGTCAGACCTGTCATGTGTCCTTAAGGGGTTAAAGACATCCCAGGCAACTCTGACACGAAGGCCTTCACACCCCACCAATTTCTCTTAAGCAAATTTGCCAAACCTCTATCTCTCTGCTACCATGAGCTTATCACAAACACAAACCCAGATAAATTGAAATATATGATACAATGGGAAAAAGAAATAGGCTGCCAGTTCTCTCTAACAGACTGGCAAACGGCGATGGCACATACAAAAGCCTTGCGCAGTCTCTCGCTATGGGAGGCTTACTGCAAGATCACAATGAGGTGGTACCTGGTACCGCACAGACTGGCGAGGATGTACACAGGCACTAGGGAGTTATGCTGGAGATGTGGAACTGGTACCGGAACCATGCTCCACATATTCTGGAGCTGTCCAAAATTAAAAGAATTCTGGAACCAAGTCCAGACCATGATCTCTCACAAGACACAGCTTCTCATTGCCCCACACGCAGAAAAATACCTACTTCATATCATACCAGAACTATATCTACACCCCCATAAAATGGTGATCTTAAACATCTTGACGATAGCCAAAACAGTCCTGGCTGGCAACTGGAAAAACAAACAGATTCCTCCGATAGATAATATGCATTCCAAAATGGACAGAATAAGCGCATACGAGAGGATGGCAAGCAAAACAAACTGATGGATAGAGAAATATGAGAAAGATTGGGCCAGCTGGCTCACAATTCAGGGGACTTAGCAGAGCACTTTACAAAACACTCTTATTGAACAGCACACATGGGGCCTCACAACTGATAACTGACAGATGATCGGGGTATTGCCCAAAAGGCATTATCAAGTGGAATTGGTGGACTTAGACCAGGGTCTTCCTCCCCCTTACCTCCTGTATCTCCCCCCCACCCCCATTACGTAGTTAGTTAAACAAAATCAAAAATGTATTTTAACCTACAAAAGTGCATCACAGTATTAATCGGATATTCTAATCTGTTAATTGCTGTAACATGTTTGCATACTGTATTGAATGCCGAACAAACAGTTTCTAAGAACATTCAGTAAAACAATGCTCTTTGTCGAATGCATCAATAAAAACGACAAATGAGAAAAAAAAAAGGTCATCAGTAATATTTCCTCAAATAAACAGAATCATAGCCCACAAGGACGAAACACCAGATGTTTTTTGTTTTGTTTTGTTTTTTCCTTACTGTTACTTTTTTCATTACTGTATTTACCTGGCATCACCAAACATTAAAAAGTCATGGTGCAGCATTGGAGTTATTATTAATTTTTCATGTATTTTTGTTCATAAGAAATTTCTGGACGCAACTTCAAGCACTCTGAGGTGGTGTTTGGCCTACATGGAATACTTTGATCTGTGCGGCTTATTAAACATGTTGTGCTGAAGTTGTTTATACCTCATGCGGATGCGTGTGGTAAACTGTTGCTAGTGCTGATAAACAACCTGTATGAAGAGATTTACAAGAGAAGAAACAAACGGGAGAACTCATGGGAAGCAAAGGTTTACTGGGAATAAGATAAGATAGGATGGAACAGACTCATGTATAAACAATAGAAATATAGAAACGAAGAGGGAAAGGGTATCGGAGGTGGATAAAATATTGGAACCTCACAATCCGAACCTTTCCAGAACTAGGAAGCAACCCACAAGTAAATAACTAATAAAACATAACCTTTAATACATATAATATAATAAAAATAGAGAAGTAGAGTATACACCTCGTAATTGATCATAAAACGCTGACAATACCATCCAATAGTAAGAAAAAGGAAAGAAATAGAAACCAAATAATGAATCAAATGAATAAATAGAAACTAATAAATACAAAATGACCAAGTTAGCCAAAGCAGGAAATTGCAGTATGCTGCTCCAGTAAAAGAACATTGAATAGAACAAAAAAAGATACTAACAACTAGTGGAAACAAATGTAGCTAAGCTAGGAATTAATAAGTATCCATAAGAGAGAGACTCCTAAGAAATAAAGCTCGGGAAAAGTTTGGATTGTGAGGTACCAATATTTTATCCACCTTCGATTCCCTTTCCTTCTTCGTTTCTATATTTCTATCCCAATAGGAGTTAACCCCCACGTTATTGAAGCAACCTGACACACTCTCTCTGGCTACACTAATCTTGTTACTTCATGTATAAACAAGAACTAAAAGTAATTAAGATGGGGAGAAGGGTACCGATATGGAAAATGTGGAAAAAGCTAAGTGACAGAGTGTGAGGAAAGTGAATCGATATGGAAGGGTTGGAAACTGACCATCTTATGAAAAAAAAACACAACAAACAACAAATGCTTCTTCTAGTGCAGGCATAGGCAACCTTCGGCACTCCAGATGTTTTGGACTACACCTTCCATGATGCTTTGCCAGCATTATGGGTGTAAAAGCATTATGGGGGATGTAGTCCACAACATCTGGAGTGCCGAAGGTGTCCTATCCCTGTTCTAGTGTAAGAATTACAAATCTGTATTGGCATTAGGTCGTCCCCTTTCAATGCTTTCCTATGGGGATTTAACGGATGCTGGATGTCCTCTCGCAGAGTGTGCCAGGAAGGGCCTCTACTGACTGATTGACAGCCACTAGAGGCAGTCTTAGTCCTGCAATGTAGTCATGAGCTAAAGTGGTATGGGTGCCTATAGTGTCCCTTAAACGTTTAAATAAAATCGCATTGAACAAAATTAACCCATTAAGTGTATAAGGGTGAAATCTTTGACTGATTTTTCCCTTAAAATGGTACATAGTGAGTTAAATGGACCACAGTCTCCAAATCATTATATTAGAGCTCACAATTTCAACCCGGTAAAATGTAAATTCAACTCTAGCAAGCGTTTTCAGTACTGTGTGAAAGCAGCAGCAGCAGCACTTCTGAGATTATGTGTGCAGACCAAGGCTTTTGTGTCACTTTTGTAAAGTATGCAGCGATATATAGTGTTGGTTTATTTTTTAGTACACATAGGGCTTTCTTCTGATTCCCCAGATGTAAATACCACACAACAATATTAGCAAAATCTGATGTGTTGAGAATACAAGAAACACATATTCTACTTCCTATGTAGATTAACCCCTTAAGGACTGAGCCAAATGTACACGTTGTGAATAAAATGTAATCAAAACCTGGCATTTGCGCTACATGTCTGTCCAACCGTAATTCACCTCTTTCATATTAAATGCACCCACCCTTATTATATATCATTTTATTCAGGGGAAACAGGGCTTTCATTTAATATCAAATATTTAGCTATGAAACATAATTTAATATGAAAAAAATGGGAGAAAATAAGAATTTTTAAAAAAAATTTAGTTCTACATGACATTTTAACCGTCAATGTCATAATACTGTTTGCTTTTACTGCAATAAAATACACATATTTGTATTCAGCAAAGTCTCACGTGTAAAACAGTACCCCCTGTGTACAGGCTTTATGGCGTTTTGGGAAGTTACAGTGTCAAATATAGCACGTTACATTTGAAATTGAATTCGCCAGATTGGTTACGTTGCCTTTGAGACTGTATAGTAGCCCAGGAATTAAATTTACACCCATAATGGCATACCATTTGCAATAGTAGACAACCCAAAGTATTGCAAATGGGGTATGTCCAGTCTTTTTTAGTAGCCATTTGGTCACAAACACTGGCCAAAGTTACCGTTAGTATTTGTTTGTGTGTGAAAAATGCAAAACAACGCCAATTTTGCCCAGTGTTTGTGACTAAGTGGCTACTAAAAAAAGATTGGACATAACCCATTTGCAATACCTTGGGTTGTCTACTATTGCAAATGGTATGCTATCATAGGGGTAATTTTCATTCTTGGGCTACCATAGGGTCTCAAATGCAACGTAACCAACCTGGCGAATTATAATGTGAAAAAAATGAAACACAAGCCCTATATTTGACGCTGTAACTTTTGAAAACACCATAAAACCTGTACATGAGGAGTACTGTTGTACTCGGCAGACTTTGCTGAACACAAATATTTGTGTTTCAAAACAGTAAAAAGTATCATAGCAATAATATCGTCCGTGTAAGTGCTGTTTGTGTGTGAAAAATGCAAAAAACTTCACTTTTACTGGCGATATCATCGTTGTAATACATTTTACTGTTTTGAAACACTAATATTTGTGTTCAGCGAAGTCTCCCGAGTAAAACAGTACCCCCCCATGTGCAGGTTTTATGGAGTCTTACGTTATAGGGTTAAATATAGTTCTAGCAAATTAAATTCCCTATACTTTCGGCATGGGTTGTCAGGCAGGTCCCGATAATTGTAATTAATTAAGATACCTAATTATGAAAAAATATTACATAAATATATATGTAGAATTAATATATGTATATATATATATGTATGTGTATATATATATATATATATATGTATATATATATATATATAATTTTTAAAAAATATTTTTATTTATATATAGATATATATACAGTGATTAGTGATGTCCCGAACGGTTCGCCAATGGTTCGCCGTGGACTCATCATTGAGTAAACTTTGACCTTGTACCTCACAGTCAGCAGACATATTCTAGCCAATCAGCAGCAGACCCTCCCTCCCAGGCCCTCCCACCTCCTGGACAGCTCACTAAGAATGCAGCTTTACAATGAATGTAAAATGGATGCTGTCCAGGAGGTGGGAGGGTCTGGGAGGGAGGGTCTGCTGCTGATTGGCTGGAATGTGTCTGGAATGAGTCCGTGGCGAACCGTTCGTGAACCATTCGGCGAACCGTTCGGGACATCACTAATAGTGATATATACGTATATATTTATGTATATAGATATAGATATTATTTCATTCTACGTGTATTTTGATATAAATATATATATATATATATATTAATATCTCAATACAGTTAGAACGAAATAACACACATCTATATGTTTTATAATTATTTATTTTTAATTATTTTTTAATTTTATTTTTTTTCCAATGTATTTTATTTTCGGTTTTTCAATGAATATGCATAGTATACAAAAGGGGGATAACGTGGGAGGGGGTACACGGAGAGAAAAAGGGGGGGGGAGGGAGGGCGACAATACATAAAACAATGTATCATAGTCATACAAAAAGTATTAATATTAACATCTGTGCATAGAATTGGATATTAATCATTAGGCACAATTCACCAGCTTCTGAGTATAATACATATATACAATGGTAGTTCTATTCAAGTTTGCCTGAAACATTCTAAGGCACTAAATTGTTTCTGTACGCCCTAACTGTTAAGACCGCCGAGGCAGGGGGAGAGATTGGTGGGGGGTTAGCGAAGCTGTGCTATGGCAAAGAGTATTTATTTTATTGTGTTGGTGTTAAAGAGAAGGGCAAAAAAGAAAATGGTCAGTTAAAGGATGCTACAAGGTGTTAACTTGGGAAGCCCTCTTTACTGAGGAGCCTTGGTAGATTATCAAATATGTCGTAGTCTCTGTTATGTCTTTCCATATCTATAGTCCACCCATCTGCGCCACCTTGTTCCATGTCTACGCTGCCTCTCGGTGATACAGCTTGCCATGTGTTCGTAATTATATATCGAGTCTAGTCTACCTAAAATCTCTGGTAGTGTGGGAACCTGTGTGGATTTCCACTTTTGGGCAATCGCAGTTTTAGTTGCCATTAGGCAGTGGATCGTTAAATAGCTTTCCTCTTCGTGGAGATTATCTGGGAAGATGTGTAATAAAAAGCTTTCTGGTGTCAGTGGAACCCTGATCCCTAGATCCGTGCAAAAAAGTGTGTGAATAGCCTTCCATAATGATGTGATCTGTGTACATGTCCAAAATATATGGTATAGGGATCCCTCTTGGTTTTGGCATCTCCAACAAAGTTTGTTCGCACCTGGGTATATGTGTGCCAATTTTTTGGGGACCAGGTACCAGCGCATGGTTAGTTTACAGTAGGTTTCCCACTGGTTAAGGCTGTGTGAGGCCTGCTTTGTTAGCTTCTGAGCCCGATGCCACGTGGCTACTGGGAATTGTATTCCCAGGTCCATTTCCCAATTTGTCATGTAGGAAAGTTTTGTTGCCGTATACTGGGTAAGAAGTGTATTGTAGCAGAGGGATAGTGCTTTAACCTTGGGAAGCTTCCCCTTACACTTATGGACAAATGGTGGTATGAGGTTGGATTCTTTCAGGATAATCCCGCTTTCCTTAAAGCCTCAAATAGGTGAATAGTTCCCTGGATGGGATATTAAATTCCCTGACAATTTCGGGGAATGGTTTGATGCCCTCTTTTAATTTTATTTTTTAATGTATTTACAGATTTTTTTACATTATATATAAATATATATATAACAATAATTATATAGTTAATCAGTATCAGTCTACATGTAATTTGATATTAATATATATATATAATTATATCTATATATTAATAGTTAAATACACCTAGACAGTGTATGTATATGTTTATATGTATACTTAGATCATATATATATATGATCTAAGTATATATATATTTTTTTACACTGATTTTTATTTTATTTCCAGCCAGCAGGGGGACTAACTGTCATTACAGGCAGTCCCCCTGCTGGCAATGCAGCAGCCAGCTAACCCGGCCATGTGATTGCGAGGTCCTCGCAAGGACCTTACTCTCACATGGCCGGGGGGGGGGCCGCAGGAGTAAGGATCTGCCGTGGGGGACTCCCTGGGATCCCAGGTGAGGCTCCCCAACCGTGATTGCCGGCGTGGGATCGCCGGCGACCAGGTAAGTAACAAAAAACTGGAGGGCGTACTATTACGCACTGCGGCGTTTAGAACCGCTTAGAATAGGGCATAATAGTACGCCCTCCGGTTTTAAGGGTTTAAACTGCAAAAATGTGTTCAGAAATCAGTCTGTAAATAAGATACATTTTCTTGCACTACATTACAATTCTAATTAGAACAGCCCCGCCCCTGGCCACATCCCCACTCCCACCCCTAAAATTTTAAGTGTCCCACTTTGTTCATTTGAAATTTTGGCAGGTATGGAGTGAGAAATAGCTGGTAAATTGTATCTAAACTGTATCTAAATTAGCAATAATTTATTTTTAAAATATGCCCCGTAAATTTACACATTCCCAGCGCTGCAAATGCATCATAAACATCTGCTGTAAAGGGAAGGAAAAGATCAGCAGATTTAGGAAACCTTAATTGTGCAACGAGACGTCCTTTGAGTGAGCTAAGGAAAATATTTTAACCCTTTAAGTGGCTACTGACATACTCAAACATTTGACAGGCAATAAAGAAAACAGACTGACAGCTGTAGGGGGGTTGTTTTATAAAAAAAAAAGTTCCTAGAGTTCTAAGGCACTCAGAGCTAAAAGTGGGTACAAGGCACAATCTGTACCATCAAGTTTGAAATAATGAAAGCGGAGATGGTGCTTTGCATGGCTGGTAATTTTTGAATTGAGCAGCTTAGGTCAAATTATCTGAACTAGAAAACAGCTGTGTTTAGTACATGCACTTAATCCATATATTTAGCAAATATGTGTTTGTGAAGTTTAAAGGAACACTATAGGGTTAGGAACATAAACATGTATTCCTGACCCTATAGCGTTATTACCACCATCTAGCCTCTCCCTGGCCCTCCCTTGCCCCCAAATATAGTAAAATCTTACTGCTATTCAAGTCCGCAGCTGCTGGTTCTACCCCTGATCTGCCTGCTTTGCTGATTTCATCAGAAGTGATTCTCTGAGCCAATTACAATGCTTCACCATAGGATTGGCTGATACTGTCGAGGCAGATCAAGTGCAGAGCCAGCACAAGTCAAACACAGCTCTGGCCAATCAGCATCTCCTCATAGAGATGCATTGAATCTTGGCATCTCTATGAGTAAAGTTCAGTGTCTGCATGCAGGGGGTGGAGACACTGAATGGCAGTGCTGCACAGTGTGCAGCACTTCCCCAGGAAGCACCTCTAGCAGCCATCTGAAGAGTGGCCAGTGGAGGTATCCCTAGGCTGTAATGTAAACACTGCATTTTCTCTGTAAAGACGGTGTTTACTGCAAAAGCCTAAAGGGAATGATTCTACTCACTAGAACAAATAAAATAAGGTGTAGTTGTTTGGATTTTTAGGGATCCCAGTAACAATCTTTGTAAAGGCAATAGAAATCATATTACAGGCAGAGGTGGATACCTGCCTGGAAGACGAGGTGCAGCGGAATAGACAGAGGGGACGATACCTGCCTGGAAGAAGGGCTGCAGTGAAATAGCCAGAGGAGACGATACTTGCCTGGAAGAAGGGTTGCATCGGAATAGGCAGAGGGGATGATACCTGCCTGGAAGGAAAGCTGCAGCCTGGTCAGGTGGCAAAGCTCCAGAGAGATCCCAGTCAAGCCTCGGCGACTGGGGTTGAAGCGTTCCAGGCTCTCTCCCCAACGACTAGGAAGTTTATCGGGTGGAGGTACTCGGTCAGAGTACAGGAGCTCCGTCACAACATAGATAGGCTAAATCGTAGGTTACTGTGGTGGCCACCCCGAGAGGATGAGGGGTTTCATGTTCTTTCCCCCTATTCAAAGTGAAGCCTTCCAAATCCCAAAGTCAGTATAGCTGTGTAGCTCTTACAAGAGCTGATGATTATAGCAGGTATAGCGGTTCCCTACAAACATGAGATGAGACTCTATGTTGAGGGTAAGCAGGAACTGATTTATTGGTGGCCACACTGGCCTTTTATGACAATCCCCATGCAAGGGGCACTCCCCTCTGGACCCGAGAGTAAACCACAGTAAAAACAGATACACCACTGTACGTGTTTGCGGCTAAAGATCGCCGCCGCCACGTGTTCGGCCAAACGAACGGCGGCCACCCAGCCGACCGCTCAGAATGTTGTTATAATTGCAGTTACGGAGTTGCGAACACAGGTGAAAGAGGTTAATGGGCAGCACACGCCTGCCTTGGGTGGTCTGGCCGTTCGGTAGTTTGTACGGTATATGAAATAAATAGGTCTCAGGTGTTCGCATACCGAACTATGGAGTATATCAAATAAGCAACAAAATTCACAGCCTGTCATTTAGGGATAGGGAATCCGTCACAGTTTCTTTCTAACTTTAAAGGGACTATAGGTTCCCTAATGCTTTGAGTACATCATATATCATAAAACATACCGTACATTAGATATAATCAAAATACCACCAACATTTCTTTAACTTCATGGCTATTACTTTTTATGTAACATCCACCTCTGGTCTGCCTGCGCTCCACGGCGCATACACATTATACATATACACATGCACACATATACAAAACTGCAAGCACAATATGTAGATAGAATTTTATGCTCTCTCAAAAGAGAACTAGTTATAGGAGGCATGACGGGTAACCTTTAAAATAGAGTTAAAAGAAATGGTAAAAAAAATAAGTCTGAAAAAATTAAAGGGACACTATAGTCACCTGAACAACTTTAGCTTAATGAAGCAGTTTTGGTGTATAGAAAATGCCCCTGCAGCCTAACTGCTCAATCCTCTGCCATTTAGGAGGTAAATCCCTTTGTTTATGAGCCATAGTCACACCTCCCTGCATGTGACTTGCACAGCCTTCCATAAACACTTCCTGTAAAGAGAGCCCTATTTAGGCTTTCTTTATTGCAAGTTCTGTTTAATTAAGATTTTCTTATGCCCTGCTATGTTAATAGCTTGCTAGACCCTACAAGAGCCTGCTGTATGTGATTAAAGTTCAATTTAGAGATTGAGATACAATTATTTAAGGTAAATTACATCTGTTTGAAAGTGAAACCAGTTTTTTTTTCATGCAGGCTCTGTCAATCATAGCCAGGGGAGGTGTGGCTAGGTCTGCATAAACAGAAACAAAGTGATTTAACTCCTAAATGACAGTGAACTGAGCAGTGAAATTGCAGGGGAATGATCTATACACTAAAACTGCTTTATTTAGCTAAAGTAATTTAGGTGACTATAATGTTCCTTTAATTAAAAAACAAGTTAGGTAATTTTCATGTTCTTTTTTACAGAATGTGATTTACAAAAATATGACGGCTCCTCCTTAAAGGAACACTATAAACAAGTATTCGTAGTGCTATAGTGACCCGTTCACTGGTTTGGGTACCACCCCCCAATATGTGAAGGAAAGAGTTTGTTTAATTACTTTTTCTTATTTGCCACAGTGCTCTATCCGCTGCCAGCCCTGCCTACTTAACTGACATCATCAGTCTTCATGATCTCAGCCAATCCAAAGCTTTCCCATAGGAAAGCATCGAAAGGCTAGTGTGCATGTGTGGGAAAATACCATGCTGTGCCCAATTGTTTCTATGAGAACATCTGATAAAAATAGCAGAGTTTAACTTGGCTATTGGGAAGAAAATGCCTCCTTTAACTGTCAGAGTGGCAGCCACTAGAGGCACGTCAACCCTGCAAGGTAAACATTGCCGTTCCTGCAAAATGGCAATATTTTCTATTACAGGATTAAAGCAACAGGGCACGGCACCCAGAGCACTTTATTGAGATGAAGTGTTTCTGGGTGCCCATGGTGTCCCTTAATGGAAGCATTCCTATTTATTTTTTTACTAGCTTACCTTAAAGAAATGGGGACACATCTCCTTTAAGAGCACTCGATACACAACACAACGACAGAGTATTTCAGTTTTAGGAGATCTCAATCTACACCCTACCCTACATGTTCCAGCCAGCTAAACCGGTTTCCAGTCAAATAACACAGAATACTAGCAAAACACACATAAACTATATTTTTACAGCCTCTTCTACAATACCTTAAACAATGTGCAGCCATGTATATTCGAACAAGACCCCAGAGGACAGTAGAGTTTAACTCTTTCACGACTAAAGTTATGCACGAAATATCAGGATATAAAAGGATTTCCCTAACCCCTAGTCGGTCATGAAAATCTCATAGAAATCTGTTACAATTGTTTATTATTGAAAAGAAAACATGACATATAATATAGATTGTGTGCATATTATTTTGTAATGTACTCATATAAGTAAATATATTACATCACTGCACCTCCTGGTTTACACTAATCCCCCCACCCCCCCAAACCACTACTGTGGTTTGACAATAGGAGGGAAGGGGGCAGGGCACAACTAAAGTAGTTATGGTACTTGAAATCTTCGATTAGGATCTCACAGGACCCTGAGCAGATTACCATTTCGGGGACTCCCTCCACTTATGACTTAGAAACACACATCTTCAACTGTTTGCTCGCAGACTACCATGTCACACGTCCTGCTTTCCCCCCAGACCTCCTGATCACCCATAAAGCTGTTCTGTCACCCAGCCTCAGGGGAGGGAGAAAAGGAGGGGAAATGCGTTGTGAAAGCAAGATTAACCGTGTTTGCGAGTGCTGCAACAGAGCTCAGTGTAAGGGCAGCTTGTCTCTCTGGCTTGCACGCACTGGGCTGACACCCCCTCTTTTTCTGGAGGGCTCTTCGTGCCTACACTTCCCTCTCCAGATATTAAACCTGATAGAGTTGTCAGTTCTGTTTTTGTGACTTTCGGTGCAATGCTTCAGATCTGCCTGTCTAACCAAACACCACTCATTTACATGCAGGTTTGCTTACGGTCACATCAAGCTGTGTCATTTGGTACGGCAGGTCAGCCTGCTGTATGGCACGCAGAATAGTGAAGTACTGCAGTATCTTAATACCTTTTTATTGGACTAACAGAAATGTATGCTACAGGGTATATGAGTCATAGAGGCCTAGTGTTGCCATTTACCAGAGCATCTCAGAAGTTTGATGTGAATTTTTAATGGCCATGGATCAGAGCATAGCGAGGCTGCTAGACAGAGAATTTTGGGAAGTAAAATGAACTTCTGTCACTGCAGATTGTGTTAATATGCCAGCATGGTGCATATCCTGATATTTGGCACTGCATAGCTCAGGAGTCACTAGAGATGTAGATAAAGTGAGTGCGGGACTGAGCCGCGGTCTGAGCTCTGGGTCCTGGTTTAATCGTAAAGTGCCTTTGGTCACCTTGTGGTTATTTCAGCTAGGACTCTTGGACAATTTCAGACATTCAAATTGTGAATGTTTTATGTCGTGACTCCCAACACTTAAATTGGACAAAGAGGGACACTTTCATTTAACCCCTTAAGGACACATGATATGTGTGACATGTCATGATTCCCTTTTATTCCAGAAGCTTGGTCCTTAAGGGGTTAATATTGGTGAATTTTAGGGGTGTGAGTGGCGGTTTTGTTCTAAGAATGTTTAGAAGACTTACTAATTACACTTTATGCAAATAAAACAAATTATTTAGAACAATGTATCTTATTTACACAGACCTTTTCTTTCTTTTTTTTAAAAAACAGATTATTTTTATTTATTTTTATTCTTTATTTTTCTTGTGCACGTAAGAACAAATAACAGTTAATCTTGCAGTGCCACAACGACGACTGCAGGCTCATCTTAGACATTAAGACAATGTGGCATGCGATTAGACAGCACATTTTTTGTTATTTAATCATGCTAAGTTATCATGCTATGTATATGAAAGGTATAGTAATGCAAGAACTACGTTTCTAAACAGAATATTTCAGGCTGTTCGATATAATTGCAAGTTTTGCTCATGAGGGTTAGGCTGAAACATGTAGCAGCGATTTATCTCAGGCTAAATTAAGTTACATGGCACGTCAGTCAATGGGCTAGGGATCCCCACATTACGATAAGGTATTTATCTGACTATGTTTCTACAATATATAAGTCCTAAAGCAACTATAACAATTATAACGTACAATATGCGTGTGAGTGAAATAAGCAAGCCATGTAACTTCACTGGGTCCCTGCATGCAATTTCCTCCGTTCCTCAGGTCGTGCTCCGTCAGGCAAACAGATTTTTAAACACATTTACAGCTTAATGTAGTTGTTCTTGTGTCCCTTCAGAGAAATGGCAGTGTATACATTACTGCCTTGGAACACCTCTAGTGGCAATCACTGAGAGAGCCACTAGAGGTGCTTCCTAGATCAGTGCTGATGTCCAGCATCTCCACACTCTGCATAGGGACTGTGAATGTTCCCCATAGAGATGCATTGAATATAAAATAGACCAAAACAGTTGCATAGAATTCTCATGTCAATTTGTCATGCAACGGATAGAGCTTGCAATAAGCCAATGACAAAGCTGGGGGAGGTTATTATCATCATCTGCATGAATGGTGCTACAACTTCTCTTGTACTATGTAATAGTGAACCTGTCTTTTAGAAAGCGTGTAACCTTTACATTCAAGTATTTAGGTGTAATCCATACGTAGCGCAGGCAATATCATTAGCACGGGTATAGATTAATCTCTAGCAGTCTAGTCTAAAAATTTTGCATTCCTGAGATTTATAACCAAGACATAGAGGATAGGCTGCACTGTTTCTCCCTGTGGATGTCAAACATCCAGCAGTAGCTCAACGCAAATATGCAGCCATGCAAGACGTTGCCGCACTATAACTCCTTTAACGCTCAGTGAGACTCTGGCTGAGCCTGGATATGTTGCCTCATAATGTTACCTTGCCTGCATTATTTTTATCCAAGAGTAAGCCAAGTAAAATAGCCAAATTGGAAAATTTCTACAGCTATTTTGGCACAGAATTAGATTTTCTCCATGATTTAGTGAATCACTACCAGTGCTAAGGTAGAACAAGAGGAGACAGCATGCACTATGCTAATTTCATTTAGCGAGTTAAAGGACCAATATAGTGCCAGGAAAACATACTCGTTTTCCTGGCACTATAGTGCCCTGAGGGTGCCCCCACCCTCAGGGACCCCCTCCCGCCGGGCTCTGGGGAGAGGAAGGGATTAAACACTCACCTTTCTCCAGCGCCGGACGGGGAGCTCTCCTCCTCTTCTCCGCCTCTTCTCCTCCTCTTCAGCTGAATGCGCATGTGTTGCAGGAGCTGCGCGCGCATTCAGCTAGTCTCATAGGAAAGCATTCATAATGCTTTCCTATGGACACTTGCGTCTTCTCACTGTGATTTTCACAGTGAGAAGCACGCAAACGCCTCTAGCAGCTGTCAATGAAACAGCCACTAGAGGCTTTAGAGACTGCCCATTTATAAACATAGCAGTTTCTCTGAAACTGCTTTTCTAATATATGCAAGTGCAGTATTGCAGACTGTGTGCTCCAACTCAAAGTGGAAAAACTCATATTTGAAAACCAGTACAGGTTGATCCTATCACATAGACAAGATAATCCTGATTTGGAAAACAGCTCATTGCTCTGTGTACCCTGAAGGCTCACAATCTGCACCAAACACAGCATTTACCTAATTCCTTAAAGGTTAATACATTGAGTGCCTTCAAAATTCAATCACAGGCAGCCTTCAGTTTTTGGTTCTCAGATTACGTCTGTTCATGCCAATGTTTCTTAAAAACAAGATCATAGTTTAAAGGGACACTATTGCCCCGTTTCCACTGAGCGGAATGGTTCGGGTCAGTACGGTTTGGAAGGGTTAGAATGGTCCAGCCTATTCAGGTGAGCGTTTCCACTGCAAGTTGGACCGCCAGGGGGCTTGCGGGATTTAGACCAAATGCCTAGTGTGGCGTCACACTAGTGCAACAACAAACGTGACGCTACAAAGAACAACAATGGAGGTCATCCAGCAGCTCGTCTTTGCTCTGCTTGGCTTTTGGTTCTTTGTAGTTACAATACATGCCGCACTGTAAGAGAGCGGTGAAGAGAAACACAGCCGAAAAGAGAAGAAAACTTCTGGCTTGGGTCTTGAGCCGGGAAGAGAAGTACACCTTTGTATGGCAAAGATAAAGACGGCAGCGCTATAGGGTACGAAAATTATTGCCATGCGTTATCATATTTGTCATGAAGTTCTACTCATATGTTAACTAACTTAATGGAACACTATAGTCACCTAAATTACTTTAGCTAAATAAAGCAGTTTTAGTGTATAGATCATTCCCCTGCAATTTCACTGCTCAATTCACTGTCATTTAGGAGTTAAATCACTTTGTTTCTGTTTATGCAGCCCTAGCCATACCTCCCCTGGCTATGATTGACAGAGCCTGCATGAATAAAAAAATTGGTTTCACTTTCAAACAGATGTAATTTACCTTAAATAATTGTATCTCAATCTCTAAATTGAACTTTAATCACATACAGGAGGCTCTTGCAGGGTCTAGCAAGCTATTAACATAGCAGGGGATAAGAAAATCTTAATTAAACAGAACTTGCAATAAAGAAAGCCTAAATAGGGCTCTCTTTACAGGAAGTGTTTATGGAAGGCTGTGCAAGTCACATGCAGGGAGGTGTGACTAGGGTTCATAAACAAAGGGATTTAACTCCTAAATGGCAGAGGATTGAGCACTGAGGCTGCAGGGGCATGTTCTATACACCAAAACTGCTTCATTAAGCTAAAGTTGTTCAGGTGACTATAGTGTCCCTTTAAATATTAAAAAATAAAAAGAATTCAGATTATGAAAAAATCTAAGATGGGAAGGATATATATGATGTCTTTAACAACATTTCCAATTTGAAACCGTGACTAAATTGCTCTAAAGCGACACAGAAACCATCATGGTCCCGCTACAGAAAGACACTCTAGCTCCAAGAACCGTCCTAAGCCCGAAGTGCAACGGCCTGACAAGCAGCTACCTTGATTGCAAGCGGCGGTCTAGCATGCCTGGTAATTGGGGGTGAGCACATCTGGCTGTCGCATTTCTGCAGCCCCGTCACCCACCCCCTCCTGGTTCAGTGCGTGTTATCCCGGTCCCCACTGGCAAACAGACTCTCTCATGACTGTTGCAGCACTAGCACCAAACTGCACCAGTACCATGCGGTCAAGATGGCGGACGACTCCTCTCCCCATGACAAGCATAGTACTCACACTGAGCAACCACCACTTGACTCTGCTACATTGCTCCTGGGGCATCCAGCTGACATACTCACCCACTCCTGGGCAATATGGTAGGCAACGCAAGAAGCCTCACTGCCTCGAGCTGTAGGAGAGGAACATGGAGGAGGAACGCGGGTGCAGAGTGGGCCCTAAACTGCTTCCAGCATGCAGACCCAAAGCTACAAGCCCTCCCGGGCTGAGGGCCACTGGGGGTGAGGCACCACAGCATTGGCCACACAGACAGGAGACCAACCGCTATCTGACAACATCCTGATAGGAGACGGGCTTCTGAGTTCCCAAGCCAGTGGCTCCCAGATGTAGGCCTCTACACCGACCTGGGGCTGGAGGGAGACCCTCCTCTGCACTCGCCTGACTGCCTTTCTTCAACCCAGCAGAAGATTTGACCACAGCCCCCGAGCTCAGGCACCGGCTGACCAGCTGTAGCGAACCAGCATACACTCTGGGACTCTTGCACGACCAACCGACTCCATTGGGGTACCTCCAGCATATCCAGCCGACACAAACTTGATTATACTCTATATTACTGCCTTGCATCCAAGAGTCGCATATTATACCTGCAGGAACGGTGTTAGATTAGTGTGCATCCAGTGGCTCTTACTTCTACTTCTCTCTTGCCGATGTCCTATCTTCCGAATCCAATGTTAGCTCACTTAGCATGTTCTAGCCTGTTTAAGTATAACAAACATAACGCAATCTCTAGCCTGAAACATTTCATATATCGATGTACCTGCTATTGTTTCCAAAATGTGCTAGCTAACAGAATTTCTTATTAGAGTGATAGCCTGACGAGTCAATACCTATAAAATTGTGCACGTTTCTTCCCATGTGTCTCAATGTTATAACTATGTTGCTCAGCTTGCGGACTGCTCTTGACGCACCACAAGCATGTTGTACACTTTTGCAGTGCAAAGAAACCCAACAATTTTTAATAAGCTTTATTGCTGGAAAAATTGTGATGGCAAGGAACTGGAAGAGAGACCATGATTTCATCTTTACTAAAATATGTTCCCAACTAATTTTCCCGTTAAAGATGGAAAATAATTATATTAAATATCTAAACAAAACTTCAGATGTATATGATAAAAGGGAAAAAGAAATGGAAAAAAATGACAAATTCTTACCTCGTATGAAAATATAACAATAGGGAAAAGAAAAGTAAAATAATGAATAAAGGGCTAAAGTAAAGTTAGGGACTTTCGATGACTGACTGGACTGAGATGTTTGTATTTCATGTAAATCATATTGTTTATGCAGCCCTTCCTTTGAAAGGTTGCATATTAAGTAAAGCTCTTCCGCATGTCTGATGTCTTGTGAATGTCTTTTTCACTGTTGTTGATTTTATGTAGTCTTTGAAATAAATGAATAAAAACATATATTTATTTTACAAAAAAATAGAATATCCATCTGTATTATTTTGACAATAGAGTACAGAAACAATCCTAGTATGTTTATATATTTGCCATCTTCGTTGTTTATTTGCTAAAATCCTCTAAAAGCTCTGTATTTGTACACCTGTAACACAAGTGACTACCACCGGGTGTCCTCGGCGTTCCTGGTAAATAAGCAGACATAGTTATTGCAGTTTAACTTTATTGCAATATTTGATTTTACACTTTCCCTTCAGGTTTTCAGTAGTACAAATCAGACTTCGTAAGATCTTCACATTCATTTACTAAAAATACAGAAAAGAAACTATTAAAAAAAAAGAAAAGAAAAAATAAGAGTGAAGGAAGGTCTGCTGGATGTGCGGCAAACTGATCATGTGCTTCTTAGGGAGGGGACAGAAAACATGGCTTTTTTTTTTTTTCCGTATATTAAAACATTAACAGTCTGCCTGTCCCACAGATAGATAGCCATCCGAGCACAGTTCCCAACCCAGTTCCATACACTGGCGCACACACGCAAAGCTAAACATTTAAACGGTGGCTGTACACCGAGGTAAAGCGCCTCTGTGTGGGCAAACTTTAAATTCTTGCCCCTATGTGCATAACGACTGCCTCTCATCATATGGAAATAATTACACACTTTATATGATTTAATTTTTAAATTTTTACATAGACATGCTGCAATTATTACCTGAGCTTCGCGAATGTAAAGAACTATGTATACAGCCCGCACCGACATTGCTTTTATGACCTTAGGGCGACACTGCATATGTTGGCGCATCCGGGTGCTCGTTACTGTTGCACTGAGCATAGCCATATAGAAGCTCTACGTTACTTTTAAGTCTTATCTGGGAACAGAGGCATGAGGAGAGGCACGAGACACACTTCTACGCAGCGATAGCTTCCACCTCAAGCAGCCAGTTATCCTCACGTAATTATACTCCCTCCCAACATTATTTACTCACATTTTTATTCATTTATCCATTTTTTTTAAATTTGTAAAAATTTTTTTTTTTTCACATACAACCCGGCCGCACGTGCATGGACCAAGGTCCCTGGAATCCATGAGAGGACACAGTCAGGGATCTTCACGTAGGGCCCTATCCCTTAGGCCCCCTTATACTTGGGGGCACCACCCCCTTTTTTATTTTTATTTTTTATTTTTTTTATTATTATTTTACCTGGCTCACAGAACTTAACTATCACACAAGCTACTTAAGCCCTGTACCCGCTTTTCCACATATATATGGCTCAATGTACACAGCTGTAATCCAACATATCGAGTTAGTCCTTCGTGCCACCTTTAAAACCTAGCCTGTATAACCCAGCTTGCTTTACATCATAAAAAGCTTGATCATTAATTGTATGTTTAATCCTTGCATGTCGATTTACAATAGGCACCTACCTCTTGTTAGCAACCTGACCTAGAAATGTTTGTTTAGCCTGTTCATTGTATACTCTAAAAATGTGCAGAATTATCGCATGCCATGTACAGAGTCAACTGTCTGTATTACCAGGCTTGTCGTTGCTGTCGTGGCAATACAAGTCAAAATGTATTTTATTGAATGCACAACAAAATAATAAAATAAGTTTTGAATAAAAAAAAAAAAAAAAAATAAAAAAATAATAAATAAAAGTAGATGACAGTAAAAAAAAAAAAAAGAAAACATGGCTGAAAACAGATTTCACAACCCAATCTCCAGCTACATCGAAGAGTGACTGCCATTTCCAGAGACAGGACAGTTACAAGATTTACATAACCGGCAAAATATAGAAATTTAAATAGAATAAAAATAATTTGAAATTAATTTTAGCATGACTAAAAAAAAATATTATTGAGATAATTTTTCAGGAATTTAATTTAATGTACTGTCTGAAAAGTAGTGTTTTGTACAAGTTCTGATCGAAACAAAACCTAGAATTTTAAGGATCACTATAGTGTCAGGAAAACAAACTCATTTTCCTGGTACAATATAATCCTTACGTCCCCCCCACCCTTAGGGCCCCCTCCCTTGGCTCCCTCAGCGCTGGTGACCTCTCCTCCCCCGCCGACGTCAGCTCCCGAGTGGAGCGGAATGCGCATTTCTCAATGCTTTCCTGTGGACGTTCTGCACGCTGAATGCGATTTTCGCTTCCAGCGTCGCAGAAGTGCCTCTAGCGGCTGTCAGGAAGACAGCCACTAGAGGCTGGATTAACCCTACAATGTAAACATAGCAGTTTCTCTGGGGGACCTGGCACCCAGACCACTTCATTGAGATGAACTATAGTGTCCCTTTAAGCTACATGTCTGTTCAACTATATTGTACCTGTTTTATACTAAGTGTACCCACACTTATTACATATCATTTTGGGAGAAACATGGCTTTCATTTCACATCAAATATATATATATATATATATATATATATATATATATGAAACATAATTTAATATTAATAAAATGTGTGAAACAATTTGAGAAATTAAGAAACATTTTAATATTTTCTTAGTTCTGCATGGCATTTTACCTGTGAATGTCATAATATTGTTAGCCTTCACTGTAATAAAATACACATATTTGTGTTCAGTGATGTCTCACGAGTACAACAGTACCCCCTCCCCCCATCCAGTTGTCAGGCAGGACCCTCAAATTGTAATTTATAAAATCACATAATTATGTGAAAATATTATGTAAATATACACCTAGAATTTAAATATATACATAAAATCTAATTCTAAGTGTATTTTAATACCAATAATAATATATAATTATATATATTTTTAAGCCCATTTAGTGCAGGGCAGCACAGAACAACATAAAGGCGTTAGTGGTTAATGCCACACTGGTTGGCCAGATGGTCACCCCAATAGAACCATTTGCATGGTATAATTTGTATGGTTTTCCTAGGCCAGTGGTGACTAAACCAGTCACTATAGATTTGTATGGTTTGAATTTTGCATGACACTCAGCCAGTATAACAGCTGCAGAATAACTAACGGTTCAGGCAATCCGGGATAACAAAAAATAGCATAACTTGGAAGGGAGGCCTGGCCAGCCCTGGCTTCAGAGCACCTGGGTTACTTGGTGAGTGCGGCATCCAGTATGTCTCTAGTATAAAAGCTGCAGACATGGTCAGTGTCCAGGTTAATCAGTGCCGCCCTGAGTGTTAGTACTTTTTGCTGAGTCAATACAAGTGGCAAGGCAAATGTTATCAGGCACAGACAGTATAGGAGGGCCACTAACCTCCCCCTGAATTTATCACCAGACCGAATAAAAGCAACTCAACCTTTGTGTAGCCAAAGTAAAATGTCATGTGCTGGAACAGGCAGAAAATAATGTTATGAGCACTATATAACAAGGAGTCACCACTGCTATAGACATCATCGCATCATCTGTTACCTCTCCTTCCTTCAACCAGATCTGCTGAACCCAGCTCTGAAAGAAACATTAACAATCTGACAGACAGACACGCTGGGAGAGAGTGAGAGGAAAACACAGACATCGAGAGACAGCCATGCTGGGAGAGAGTGAGAGTAAAACACAGACACTGAGAGCCAGCCACGCTGGGAGAGTACAACACAGATTTTCTGCGAGACAGCCACACTGAAAGGGAGAGATGGAAAACACAGACACTGATACATACAGGGACATGCAGACATATAAAAAGTGAGATACACCAACAGAGGAGGAGAATCTTTAGGTCATGTTATAATTGTCTAGTAGTTTTAAAACTGTGATTTGGGTCTACATCTTCTCTTATAAAAAGTACCGCTCGATTAGAGATTTTTTTACCTTCCCATTTAAAGGAATATTATAATGTCAGGAATTCAAAGCTGTATTTTTAGTACTATAGCGGCCCCTCCCCACCACCTGCTGCTTAACCTTATCGCAGTTAGGCAGAAAGGCTCATGCCAAGTTTTCTATACACCAAATCCACTTCATTAAAGGGACACTATAGGGACCCAGACCACTTCATTTAAGTGGTCTGGGTGCAGTGTCCTTATTGCACTTAGTGCATGGCATGCAGCAATCCGTATCTCCTCACAGAGATGCATTTAAAAATCAATTCATCTCTATGGGGAGTGTTCAGCGCCTTCATGCAGAGCTTGGAGACACTGAACGCAGGTACTGCACACTACGCAGCACCGGAGTAGTGTTGGCCGTCTGGGTGACTGCTACTAGAGGTGTTCATAGGCAGCAATATAAACACTGCCGTTTCTCTGAAAAGGCAGCGTTTACAGCGCTCAGCATTCAGCATACAGGTATCCCAGAACCACCGCGTTAAACTGTATTGGTTCAGGTGACCATAGCGTCCTTTTAATAAGATATCTTATCGCCCCTTTTGATTGTCTTAACTGCTTTAATGTTTCTTATTTCCAATGTTTACCCTTTGTGTGTCTTACATCCCCCTCTAGGTGTCTTTTTCTTCCCTAAGCCCCACTGTGTGTCTCATTCCCCCTCCCCCCCCAGCATGGCTCTCCTGTATGGAGAGGAGGGCTAACAGGTGCTGGTGGGCGTGGCTTCCAGCGTCACGTGACCGCAGCGCTCATCAGGCACATGGCGTCAGCAGATGGCGCTCGGCGGAAGTGACGTCGCGTAACCGGACGGGGGGGGGGTCGAGGCGGGAGAGCGGAAGCCTGTGCGCTGCAGGAAATAGTGACCGGAGCGCGGGCTGGGAGTAACACTACCGTGTGTGTGATAGCGGCAGGACGTGTGGGCGGGTGAGTGCGCTAATTATCTATACACCGACCGTGTGAGAGAGAGAGACAGACACTCACTAACTACATAATAATAATAATAATAATAATAATGTATAACAGAAACCGCCCGGGAAATTATTAATTCAATACACTGATAATAATAACATGGGAGGGAAGGAGGGAAAAGGGACCAGGTACATGATTGATTTATATATATATATATCATAATAAAAGTAATATCAATACAAATTAATATATATAAAACAAAGTAAAAATAATATATTGATACAAATTAATATATATAAAACATAATAAAAATAATACAGCAATACAAATTAATATATATCATAATAAAAATAATATATCAATACAAATATATATAAAACATAAAAATAATACAGCAATACAAATTATATATCATAATAAAAAACAGCAATACAAATTAATATATATCATAATAAAAATAATATATCAATACAAATTAATATATAAAACATAAAAATAATACAGCAATACAAATTAATATATATCATAATAAAAATAATACAGCAATACAAATTAATATATATCATAATAAAAATAATATTAATAAAAAAATATATATATATATCATAATAAAAATAATATTAATAAAAAAATATATATATATATCATAATAAAAATAATATTAATAAAAAAATATATATATATATCATAATAAAAATAATATATCAATACAAATATATATAAAACATAAAAATAATACAGCAATACAAATTAATATATATAAAACATAAAAATAATACAGCAATACAAATTAATATATATCATAATAAAAATAATACAGCAATACAAATTAATATATATCATAATAAAAATAATATTAATAAATATATATATATATATCATAATAAAAATAATATATCAATACAAATTAACCCATTAAGGACTGAGCCAAATGTACACGTTGTGAACAAAACAAAATGTAAACAAAACCTGGCATTTGCGCTACATGCAGTGGCGTACATACCAGGTTCGCCCCTGCGTCCCGGTATGTACCCACAGGGCCAGCCTCTTCCCCTGGGGGGCCCAGGAGCCGACCACCCCAGGGCCCCCCGAGGCTGGCCCTGCTGACCCCTGCTGACTGGCCGGTCGGGCAGGCAGGCGAGGGCGCGCGAGGGAGCACTCAGTGCTTCCTCTTCAGCTCCCTCGCGCACCGCACTGATGCCGGAGCCGGAAGATGACGTCATCTTCCGGCGCCGGCATCCCTACGCGGCGCGCGAGGGAGCTGAAGAGGGAGCACACAAGGGAAAGTGCTCCCTCGCGTGCCGGCCAGGCAGCCCGCCCACCCAGTGACCAGGAGCCCAGCAGCAGCACCACTGGACCCCAGGGAATCCCCCCAGCACTCCAAAAGGTAAGGAGGCTGGGGGGATTAAATTTGAAGAAAAAAAATGTGTGTGTGTTAGAGTGTGTGTGTCAGAGTGTTAGTGCGTGTGTCTGTTACTGTGCGTGTGTCTGTTACTGTGCGTGTCTGTTACTGTGCGTGTCTGTTACTGTGCGTGTCTGTTACTGTGCGTGTCTGTTACTGTGCGTGTCTGTTACTGTGCGTGTCTGTTACTGTGCGTGTCTGTTACTGTGCGTGTCTGTTACTGTGCGTGTCTGATGTCTGTTAGTGAGTGTGTGTTTTGTAAGTGAGTATGTATGTCTGTCGCTGAGTGTGTCTCTGTCAGTAAATGTGTGTGTCTGTTAGCTAGTGTGTATGCGTCTGTTCGTGAGAGTGTGTGTGTGTGTCTTCAGCATTTACCTTTCTCCAGCGTCGGACTCCCCAGTGTCCGCCACTCAGCTCCGAAATGTACATGCGCGGCAAGAGGCGCGCTCGCGCATTTAAACCGCCCATAGGAAAGCATTACTCAATGCTTTCCTATGGACGTTCACTGTCTTCTCACTGTGATTTTCACAGTGAGAGTCGCGGAAGCTCCTCTAGCAGCTGTCAATGAGACAGACACCAGAGGCTGGATTAACCCTCAGTGAAACATGTTTTCAGCTGCAGGGTTAAAACTAGAGGGACCTGGCACCCAGACTACTTCATTGAGCTGATGTGATCTGGGTGTCTGTAGCGGTCCTTTAAGTGTGTGTGCATACCGCTGTCGCATGGTCGCAGCCCTGCGACCAGGTGCCCGCCATCATGTGTTGCGACCCCGACCCGCGCCGAGTAAGCGCGCGCGCGGGGGGGGGCCCACGGATCAATTTTTGCACCGGGGCCCCATGGGTCATGTGTACGCCACTGGCTACATGTCCAACCGTAATTCACCTCTTTCATATTAATTGCACCCACCCTTATTATATATCATTTTATTCAGGGGAAACAGGGCTTTCATTTAATATCAAATATTTAGCCATGAAACATAATTTAAAATGAAAAAAATGGGAGAAAATAAGAATTTTTAAAATTTGTTTAGTTCTACATGACATTTTAACTGTCAAGGTCATAATACTGTTTGCTTTTACTGCAATAAAATACACATATTTGCATTCAATAAAGTCTCACGTGTAAAACAGTACCCCCTATGTACAGGCTTTATGGCGTTTTGGGAAGTTACAGGGTCAAATATAGCACGTTACATTTGGAATTGAAAGTCGCCAGATTGGTTACGTTGCCTTTGGGACTTTATAGTAGCCCAGGAATGAAATTTACACCCATAATGGCATACCATTTGCAATAGTAGACAACCCAAGGTATTGCAAATGGGGTATGTCCAGTCTTTTTTAGTAGCCATTTGGTCACAAACACTGGCCAAAGTTAGTGTTCGTATTTGCTTGTGTGTGAAAAATGCAAAAAATGCCAATTTTGGCCAGTGTTTGTGACTAAGTGGCTACTAAAAAAGACTGGACATACCCTGTTTGCAATACCTTGGGTTGTCTACTATTGCAAATGGTATGCTATCATAGGGGTAATTTTCATTCTTGGGCTACCATAGGGTCTCAAAGGCAATGTAACCAATCTGGCGAATTTTAATGTGAAAACAATGAAACACAAGCCTTATATTTGACTCTGTAACTTGAAAACACCATAAAACCTGTACATGAGGGGTACTGTTGTACTCGGGAGACTTCGCTGAACACAAATATTTGTCTTTCAAAACAGTAAAAAGTATCGCAGCAATAATATCGTCCGTGTAAGTGCTGTTTGTGCGTGAAAAATGCAAAAAAGTCATTTATTGGCGATATCATCATTGTAATACATTTTACTGTTTTGAAACACTAATATTTGTGTTCAGCAAAGTCTCCTGAGTAGAACAGTACCCCCCCATGTACAGGTTTTATGGTGTCTTGGAAAGTTATAGGGTTAAATATAGTGCTAGCAAATTAAATTCCCTTTACTTTCGGCATGGGTTGTCAGGCAGGTCCCGCTAATTGTAATTAATTAAGATACCTAATTATGTAAAAATATTACATAAATATATGTAGAATTAATTTATGTGTATATACGTATGTGAATATGTATTAGAGTGCATTAGAGTGTATATATTTGAGATTTTCACATGTTATATAGAGATGTCGCGAACCGTCCGAAACATGGATGCTGTCCAGGAAGTAGGAGGGTCTGGGAGGGAGGGTCTGCTGGAGATTGGCCGGGACGTGTCAGCTGACCGGAGTTCGCCGCGAACAGCTCGTGGCGAGAAGTTCGCGGACGGTTCGCGACATCTCTAATGTTATAGCATCTTGATAAAGACCGCTAGACGGTCGAAACGTTGATTTTATATGCGTTTGATTTAATATATTTTTTTGTTTACTAAATCCAATGAGTGCTCTCAATTTGTTCCATACGTATGTGAAATATATATTTTTAGAACATTTTTATTTATATATAGTGATATATACGTATATATTTATGCATATAGATATATATT
>OW240920.1:20228945-20321088 GCA_933207985.1 Pelobates cultripes
TTTCATAAAGATTCTTTCGTTGAAATTCCAATACTGTTAAAACGTATCATAAGAGCTTTTGCCATCACATTTTTTTTTTTTTGCGGTGGTGTTTTGTAAAGACCGCCAAAGATAACACACTTTAAGCTTTATACATGCAAAAAAATAAATTCACTCCTAACTGCTAATATATTGGCAATGAACCCAGACATCACCATATGGTAAAATATATAAGTCAAAGTTAAATGCTAGTAACATGTGACTTTATTTAGTGAATTTATATTATATCCTGTGATAACTTTATATCAACGTTTGGGAAAAGATACAAAATGTAATCACCTCTGTTATCCATCACCAAAATACAGAAATAAATAGAAATAGTATGCAGGATCTGGAGCTAATTCAGTGAATTCAGCTGAAATGGTAATGTAATCTCCAAAAACAGAGACACAATATTGCCAATAGGACATTATTGGCACACAGACCACTTGATCTCATTGAATCAATCTGGATGCAGTGTCTGCATCTGTTTAACCCTGCAATGTAAAATATAGCCTTTTCTGAGAAATGGGGGGGACCATAAAAAGTAAGAAAGGCCACCTAGTCTGGGGGAGGGGGGGAGGTGACCAAGAAAGTGGAACAAGTGGCCCTGTGATAAATGTTTGGGTCTTCCACTTGCCACCAAGTGTAATTTACAAAAACAGTATATTTTAACCTAAAGATAGTAAGCCTACGAAGCAAGTTAGCCAGGAGATGCACTTTTTTTTTTTTCTTCAAACAATGTAGCAATGCTAGAGGCTTTGCATCTACAAGGAACTAGTTACACCGAAGTGATGCTTAATCATTAAATTCATGAATTGGGATGTTTGTAGTTTTTATGTAATAGGGATGTGTTGCTATGTCCTTACACTAGTGATTCATGCATAGACATATTATTAATATTGGCATTTATAGAGCACCAACATATACCACAGCGCTGTACAACATTCAGCTTATCATCCATAGGGACATATTTGATAACAAGGCTAATATAGTGGCACTGTTCCCAGAAAAGTACTTTCCATCAATCCGTTTAAATCCTTAATGCAAATAGATTAAAGGACCACTATAGTGCCCTGAGGGTGCCCCCACCCTCAGGGTCCCATTCCCGTGGCACTGAGGGGGGAGGAAGTGGTTAATCCTTTACCTTTTTTCCAGCGCCAGGTGCCTATAGTGGTCCTTTAAAGACTTCTCAACTGGTATTGTCTTGTATGAGAAACAATTAATACATTGCATGTACAATTTACAGTTAGTACAGTGCATGTACAATTTACAGTGGCATGATTATTCGCACCAATACCTTTTGTTGACTACACACAGTCTCATTAAAAACAACCCATGCACCTATACATTGTGTTCAGGGTGTCAGCAGTTGGCTTTTAAAAAATACATAAAAGAATCCCAGTGAACCTACAACCTTGCGCACGGAGGATCATCAGAAAATTCAAGTATGAATCATTATCTAATTTAAAGCTTAATGGTTCAAAATGTGATGTAAAAAATCTTACAGTTCCATCACAAGAAAATAATTTGGCAACTAAATTCCTGTTTAAATGGTGTAAGGATCAAATTAAGTTTCCGGGTATGGGGGGGGGGAAATCAAATTATTTTCTTGTGATGGAACTGTAAGATTTTTTACATCACATTTTGAACCATTAAGCTTTAAATTAGATAATGATTCATACTTGAATTTTCTGATGATCCTCCGTGCGCAAGGTTGTAGGTTCACTGGGATTCTTTTATGTATTTTTTAAAAGCCAACTGCTGACACCCTGAACACAATGTATAGGTGCATGGGTTGTTTTTAATGACTGTGTGTAGTCAACAAAAGGTATTGGTGCGAATAATCGTGCCACTGTAAATTGTACATGCACAAATTGCGGAGTTATAATTTATTGGCAATACAATTTAAAGAGGACGTTTAAACCTGACTTATCCATGTATTTTACAAATAAGTATTTGTGAGTTGGGAAAACAAAGATTAAATATAGGAATCCACACCCCTTTATTGTGCAACTGGGAGCCTCCATCTTGGTTCACTGTCAATCATATTTATAAGCTCCCTCCTTTTTTTTCAACCTGGCAGTCAGCATAGAGAAAACGTGCAGAGACAAGGAGAAATTAAACAATACTTTTATTTCTCCTCTTGGTTTGCAAAGTTTAACCTAGCTGTGCCTTGTCTGAGCTGGATTATGTAATTATCTATAATATAAAGTAAAAAGGGATTGAGCATTTAACTTAAGCTATAAATGTTTTTCAATATTTCATATAGTGTTAATTCCAGAGACGTGACCGTTGTAGATTGAGTACAAATTAAATTGCATAATCTACAAGAATAAAGTTCATAATTCCGTCATAAGGTGTTTACTACAGCCTGGCATTGGGCAGACTGGGCACGATTGCTATGGGCCGAGGCCGACGGGGGACATTAGAGGACCACCCTGCTGGCCCATGCAAAGCCGACCCTATCAAAGTGCCAACCCTGCTGTATGCCATGAAGGGCTTGCTCAGAGAGGGGAGACATTGTTTGTAAACCCGGGTGGTCCAGTACGGAGTTCACTCCTCTCCTTGGAGTAACCGCGGCCATGCTCTGACCTTGCTAGAGAAGGAACCTGGCGGAGCTGCTGGCTACTTCCTCTGCCAGTTCCCGCATTTCAGTGCCCTTAAGCCACTGGGGAGATCACCTGCCTGTCATGGCAAACTGCAGGGCCGGTGCTTGGATAGTGTCAGCCCTGCATTATTTAGTTGTAAAGTTTATCAATAAATGTTGGTGTTTTTTTGGGGGTTAAATAAAGTGGGGGGGAAGCACATTTGCTCACACAATTTAAGCCTTTCACCTTTAAGCACTTACAAACACTGCAACCTATACACACGCACCCTGCATCCCTCACATATTGCACCTCTGACAAACACACAATAGATTCCCTGTACGGAAAGGCACTCTCTATAGATCCTACACACGCTACATCACCAATACACACGTACACTACAGCTTTGTGCAGCCCCTAACCACACATTACACAACTGAAACCGATCTATTTGTCTCTGGTATCCCACTTATGCTTGTGACTGGTCTCTGGTGTCTCCATATTTGCTTGTGTTGTGCAGTACAAATACAACATGCTCACTTTGAGGGGGCGTGCTTGTCATTGGTGATGACAAAACACCCCCCACTCTGGCCCTGCCCTATTCTCAATGAACTGGTGTAATAAAAATAAAAAAAAAAGGACCAAAATTTTTTCCAAGTCTGGCCCTGACTACAGCATTGCTGGTCAGAGTGAGATAACATCCAATCTAATATGCTTGTGGTTTATCAGGGTTTGACCTTAAATGTTAATGCCCTGGATGATGATGTGCTAAATGGGGAGTATCACTAAACAATGCTGGTCTGCTAACATAAAAGTATTTTCAAGCTTTATTCTTAACAGTACCTGTGTGCTTCAAACGATTCACAAGCGTAGATAGGAGCTCCCTATAACTGAGCTGATATAGTGACAGTATTAATCGATGTAGCGCTGCACTCTTTGTATATACATATGTTCTGTATGAATGTATAGCATATCTTTGTTCCTTCACATGATCTTCATATCATGTATGTTTTGTGTGTTGCCTTGGTGCAGATAACCATGAGTGCAACCAGTGTATTGTCCAGTGCAAAGAGGAAGAGGACAAAACCCCATAAATTAGGAGAGAAAAAAAGAACATTTTCGAGGGGCGATTCAGATGAAGATGCGGTGCCCGTGTCTGAGGTAAAGTATATTGTAAAAAAAAAAAAAATGCATTAAAGAAACACTTCCTTACAGCTTCCTATAGTGGTTATGGTGCTCTGAGGCCCCCCATTCTAAGCAGTCACACCGTTTAAGAGCTAAGCCCTGTAAAATAGAGCTGACGTATGGGTTTAGAGCCTCAGCTGATCAGGCTCAGCCAGTGAGAATCCTAAGACGCGCTAGTGCCTAATGAGAATTGCAATGCATTTGCACATTGCCATTGTGTGTGTTATCCAAAATTCATATTCACATTGAAATAACAGGATGTTTTTAGTATCACTCCAATGGCCATTAAAGTGTACGCTCACCATCCCAGTCAAAACAAACCTTTTAGGAGAGTTTTACAATAACAATTCACCTTGCTGCTATCAGCCTTCAGAGAGGGATATTCTTATGAACCCGGACACACACATTAACCTTTAATAGGACACACATGGACACGCACAGCATTGTTACAAGAATGTGTAATACAGAAGCAAATACAAACACAAAATGAAGCACTGTGATTCAAACTCTCACTGCTCTTGGTAGGCAGTTAGAGGTTTTCCTTGACTGGACAGGTGAGCTTAAATTGGAGTCCCTTTAAATGACATGGGTGGCGGGTGGTGGGCCTAAAATGACAAGGGGGTGGGGGTAGCATAGGTTGGAGTGAGGTGAGGCCTAGTCACCCTTACCTTATAGATGTTTCATTTTTTCAGCCCCCAAAAAAGCCATAAATCCCGTGGAACTAATAAAATAAAAAAATGACCCAATCACCAAAAAAAAAAAAAAAAATGCCGGAGGGAAAAAAATCTAGGAGCTAAAAAATAAATCCAACCAATCAGAGTGCTCTGACAGGTAAATCTTAAGCTTAAAGGCTAAGGTCAAATAGGTCCCCTGTTTAGTTGACTAGCCCCCCAATCGTGTGGCACGGGTGGGGACTGGGACACACCCTATTTTCTCCCCCCCTGTTAATTACTTTTATAGGTAAATAAACGTGTTAGGTCCTCCTTTATTGGATTCAACGGGGGTGGTTATATATTTTTTTTTAATCTTTCCAGTAGTGAGTAGCCACTGGCTGCTCCCGGTTTAGGCTGCCTACTCACGGCATCCGGGAGTGTTTAATCTCCCTTATGCTAATAGTCATATTGACCCCCATAGAATGACAGGGGGCATAGGGGCGGTTTCGGAAGTACATGACCGTGCCGTTTTAACAAAATGGTAATAGATTTTATAATTTGAACGGGTTCCTCTTGTTGTATACCTTGCTTAGGTATTGGGTTTATACTTTCATGGAGAATATATTAGTTATCTATAAAAAAAAAAAGGGGGGGGGGGTTATTAAAGACTGGAAGTGACACATCATTATTCTTTTTATTTTTTTAATGAATTATTTGGATTGTGCCAGTAAGTGCACATTTATATCATATATGGAAACAGTGCCCTAACTTTTCTCCTTTATGGACCCAAATTCCTTCCTTATCACAAATATTTCACAAGCATATACAAATGGACTCCTGATAATTTTTGCTTTCCCACCATATAGATGATCTAACAAAAAGATAATAAATCTGTCAATCGTTTTGATGATCTGGAAATCCATTGATAAGACACTGCCCCCAAATTACTATTAAACATGTAATTATTAATTATATTAAGTACATGAATGCATCTCATAATACAAAACTGCCTTTTACAGATTATGGGAACTATTATAAAGTCAATATATTATGTTAACCACATGAAAATGACCCACTATTCTGTACCTGCCATTAGTAGATTATGTTGTAGGTTTAGACTGGGGTTCATCATGTAAGAGATCTCTCTCTATTAAAGAATCACTCCATGCACTGCAGCTTGCTGGAGTACTTTCTGTGTATGGAATATCCCACCCTAATGGCACTTTATAAAAGTGCCTATTTCACTGTTTAATCAACAATTATTTGTAAATTTATTATATATATATATAATTTTTTTTTTTTTTTTTTAAAGGACCATTATAGGCACCCAGACCACTTCAGCTCAATGAAGTGGTCTGAGTGCCAGGTTCCCCTGGTTTTACCCCTGCAGCTGTAAACATAGCTACTATGTTTACATTGCAGGGTTAATCCAGCCTCTAATGGCTGTCTCCCTGTCAGCCATTAGAGGGCGTTTCCACGATTTTCAGTGAGAAAATCGCACTGAATGACTCTGGACTCTGTGAGATTTGAGTAATGCTTTCCTATGGGTGGATTTGAATGCGCCCGTCTGGCTGCGTATGCGCATTCGGCTCCACTTGGGAGCTGACGTCGGCAGGGGGAGGAGAGGTCACAAGCACCGAGGGAGCCGGTGCTGGATTAAGGCAAGTGGCTGAAGGTGTTTTAACCAATTAACCCTATAGTGCCAGGAAAACTGGTTTGTTTTCCTGAAACTTTAGGATCCCTTTAAGAAACACTTACCTGGCTGTCAAACAACCATGGAAATTTTCTACCTCCTGATGTTAGCTCCGCTGAGCTAGTAGAAGTAGCAGGTGTCTGTCTTCTCCCATGAGTCAATGTGAGCGCCCACGCACACTTACCGGACTCTGTTTTACCTGGCTGCTTCTTCCACACCCCACATCTCCTGTGTTCCCTCTCTCATTTGTCCAGGGAGGTGTACATGCGCTCCCCTATATACTTTTTGTGAGCAGGGTTGTGTAAATCAGTCTTTCACGCTTCCAACCAAACAAGACCCACTGTTTGACACACACAATCTGTACAATCCTTTGGACAGACAGTTACAACTATTGTGGTTAACTTTACTGTAAAACAATACAATATACTTGTATTTCATGTTAATTAACAAGTCACTTGTCCACTTTCCCTTTAAAATTTATTTCCTGCTCTATAGTTTAAGTTGTTTTTCCTCCATGTAGAAATAAATATATTTTGACCTATATTCTTTTGTAAACAATTTGAACTCCACTGGCTTTTTAGTCCTTCAAAAATCTCTTTACACAATGCACTCCAACCTCCTCAGACACAGAGAGTTTGCAATGAGGATTATCAGAGGGACCAGGAATACCCCCCGGCACATGCAGCCAAGGAGAGTACATCCCACAGAAGGCGGCCAAAAGGAAGCAAGGACAAACCCTTGACCAGTGTAATGGTGAGAGTATAAATGTCTGTGTCTCTTCTCCCCCCTTTCTCAATAGTTCTAATTTCTTTATAGTTCCCATGTCTTTGCTTTCCCATTTAAACTTTTCTCTCCCTTCTTTTTTCCTTTTCACACCTTCCGCACTTTTCTCTTCACATTCGCTATTCTTCATCTCTTGTTCCAGCAGTAATAAACCTCTGCTTTGATAACAGATTTTACACATTCTTACTTCCATTCTATCTTTGTCTTTAGGTTGAAGTGGTGCACATTGTATATGTGTTCACACATGGCAAAAGTGCAACCTGATCCATAGATCTTGTTTTATTTTATTTTTATAATACAGGGCTTGTATCCAAGCTTGTCAGAAAAAAAGCAGCTGTTAAGCATTGACAATACCAACAGCTGGTAGATGTTGCAACAAAAAAAGTGTTCCATGGTGTACTCCAATCGTGTGGACAGACAGTTACAACTATTATGGTTAACTTTACTGTAAAACGGGGTGGGGCCTGACCGCCATGCTGACAGGTCGCATGGCACAGAGGCTCCTGCTGAGTTCAAGCTAAATGGCAGAAATACTATACTTATTTGGGCCAGGGGTGTTATTCCGGTTCCCACTGGAGGGAGCCGATGCTTAGCAACATACATCAGCGGGGAGCGCCTGGCACACAGGCCCATGTGCTTTGCCAACAACATGGTGGCCTCAGAGCACACATCGGGCGCGATCACACTCACTGCTCGCAGGCTGCATTAAAAGCAGAGACATTTCACTTTGAGTCCCTGGATTATTGCAGCGTAACTTTTTTTTTTTTTATAACCAGATGGAGTAATCTTTGCTTACCTAGCTTCCGTACCCAGAACCTGGGCCTGGTCCCAATGACTGCCATCCTGGGCCTTGAGCACCTAGAGGACATTCCTTGAACCGCAGCCCTACTCCTTGATGGAACACACTTGCCAGGAATCAAGTTGTCTGCCATTAATGGCATCGAAACCGAGGTGCAAGCATTCGGCTCAAATGGCGCCCGGGGCTGGCAAAGTGGCACTTACTGGACTTACCCTCTCATCAAGATCCAGCTCTCACTAAACACATGTTGGCGGCAGGAAAATCACAAGTCCGGTGGATCCGGCAAGCCTGACCGCATACCGTCTCCAGCAGCTCGGAGGCGCTGGGCTTTCCCAACAAGACTCCAGTGGTGTTTTTCTTTTCATTCACTTCAGCTGAACTTGTTACTATCTTGATTACACTAATTTGTTTTTCTAAAAGCGGGCACTCCAGCATAATGATGGGCATCTTTAATGTTCTGGTTATTAATATCTGTGCTCTCTAAATTTACACCATAAAATACGCAGCGCTTAACATTATATATTGTAATGTTATATATTGTAATTGCCTATTTACTCGACACTCTACTTGTACAGAGATAGCACAACATTGTATAGCATGTCAGCGTTTATCGGCTAGCACTGCTCACGTAGAAAAAGAGGACAGCATTCCATGCTTACAGATGCAATATGATAGCCCCCATGCCCATTAGTACGGTTAAATATCGAAGATGATCGTGCCTGCCTATTCAGCCTGTATCGCATTAAAACTGAACAAATTAGTTTGTTTAGATCAGGAGTTATCGTACATTGTATTCCGGCATATAATCATATGTACTGTTATTTCTTTCTTCTGTACTGTATTAACTTTGCCTCAATGAAAAATTTGACCAAAAACAAACGTTACTGTGAAACAATATACTATGCCTTGGTAGATAAGGATTTCATGTTGGCATCCCCTCACAGATCTTGAAACTCAAGTGATGCTACCACCAAGCATTTTACTACATAGCACATTGAATGTGCATCAAGAAAACGGTGTATTCCCAAATTCAATGCTGTATCAACTCCATCAGGGCCTGTAGTGTGCGATTGCACACCCTTAAGGCTGGCCCAGAATTTGCCACTGTCTGTTTTCTCTCTGCCTATTCTTTAATTTTCATCAAACTGTTGATCATATTCAAGTTGTACAATGGATACTGTCACACTACATGATTGTGACAACAAAGGAACTATGCCCATAGTGCATTGTTGGGGGTACACACAATTATGAACCTCTGTTGACGGCAGCTACCAAACAGTTTTTAGATAAAGGTTAAGTATGGCTAAATTTGTCATCTGCTACCTTCTTGCTACATGTAGAAACAAGCTACAATGGTGTATTGTGGCATTCAAAAAAAGACTGCAAAAACCTTCATAAAGCACCTATCAAGTTTTACCATACATCATCTTCTGTACTCATCCTGATGTATGTGGGTATGGACAATCTCTAAGCATTAACATCCCCTGATTGTTGTCTCCTTCTATACTTTATGTAATCTTTCTCAACCTACTTTTTAGCAGATACAATATCTTATATCACCATGATTCACTGCTGAAATGTATACCGTGTTTGAATTTGTCGGTCATTTGTTCTAACTAAAAGTGTAATAGAAACATTTATTATATTATTATAGAGATCCTTCTAGGAAAAAACAACTATCTTTTAAATATATAAAATGAAATAAAGTTTACTTTCTTCACAACAACAAAAAATTGGAAATGTACACTATAATTATAATGGATCTCGGAATTACTATGTAATATGTGGGGTTAGAAGAGTGTCCTTTTCAAAACGCATTTTCTATTAAGCGCTAACAAATTACAGTTTCTATTTTTGTGGCTAAAACTGTTTTTCTGTTGTGAACAGCCCCTGCCCTTCATTAGAGTGAAGTTATAACCTGAACCCTTGGATGTCTTCTCACTTATTGCAATTTGTTTCAGGCTGCCAGAGCAAGGGATGAAGAAGATGAGAGTAAACAGGAATGTGCAACAGCACACCCAGATGAGGCCAGCACACCCCAAAAATATCCAGACACACATGAAGGAGCCCCCAGAAGTAGAGGAAGGCCAAAAGGAAGCAAGAACAAGACATTCTCTGGTTCTCATGAAATAGTGAGTGCTGTCTGTATGTCTCTGTCCTTCACTGTCTGAGCATTTGACTCAGAAAGCTTGCACTTTGCAGAGTAGCCCTGTAAATCATTGCATGGAAGCCTTATTTATGTTAAATATTAATTTTCATAAGAACCAAGCGGAAGGTTATCCTGGGCCAGGTTGCTACCCTGGACCTCTCAGAAGGGGGATAGCCCTTACTGAAATTAATGAGGCCGAGCAGTAAAAAAGGAGGGAAAAAATCAGAACTGGCTAATACCAAAATAGGATAGGATCCTAATATGGGAAGGCAGGGGGGGCAATATTAATACAATTACAAATCTTTATTGAAAACCATTTGGATGTTAGAGGTAGGAAAAACAATTGGAGTACCGACTCACAACTCTTCTACACTTCAGCTCATGTAACAGTCCTAAATGACTTACATTAAAAATGTTGTGGCCTTCCCGCCCTGCTTTGTTGTTGTTGTTTGATTTATTTGTGTATCATTGTAATATTGCTCAGGTAATTTGTTTAGGTGTTCAGAGCCAGAAACGAACAAGATCACAAAAGTTCTCATGTAACATCGATCTCCAAATCAGAGCATCCGAATGGAGGGGACATTTCTCATAGGGGGAGAGGACGACCTAAAGGAAGTACGAAAAAGATCTACCCTGCATCCTTGCAGGTGAGGAGGATTCTGAAATCGAAAGTGTCATGTGATTACCTTTATAGGAAATAGAATTTAAAGTGGAACTGCCCCTTACTATTTTGCAGAACCCTGTAACTAAATTAAGGTCAGTTATAGGTTGTGCTAAAAAACGTTTTTTTTGTTTTTTTTTAATTTTGTATTTACATTATGTCCGGCATTTCTGCCCCAGCCAGAGAATAAACGATCTATCTAAACCTCAGGGTGCCATGCTTGTAAAAGTTTGCAGTGCTGTAAAATGTTTTGCTGTTTTCAGCAGTGTAACCCAGCCTCATTAGCCACACCCCCTCTCAGTTCAACTTGTTCCTGATTCCCAGTCTCTGAAAGAAAGGTACCTTTTGCAGGCAATGAAAAGACATGTTATCTAGTGTAAGGAATGCTCACCGCACAGACTGCACTGCACACATGGCTACAGCCCATATGTGCTCCTCTCCCTACCTCCCTGTAGTGCAAGGAATACATTCCCTTCCAGACTCTGTCAGCCAGCCTCACTACCCAGTGACAACCCCTTCCCTGCCTGCCAACCTCACTACCCAGTGGTAACCCTTCTCCTGTCAGCCATCCTCCCTGCCCAGTGTTAACCCCTCCCCTGCCAGTCAACCTCACTGCCCAGTGTTAACCCTCTTCCCCTGTTAAGCAACCCCTCCAGCCCTTGTTAAACTCCAGCAAAAAGTATGTTATTTGTTTCTTTGAGGTCTTGGAATCCATGCAGGTTTAAGTCATGCTAAGGAACCATATTCAGCAAAGTGTATTGCCTGTGGAACAATCTAGTTAGTATATTTTGTAACAACCAGAGCATACAACCGCAGTGTATCCTGGGCTGCCAATGAGTTTGCTACCAAACAAACGTAACCTTGAGAAGTTAGCAGTGGAGGTTAAGCAGGCCTAAACTAGTCCACCTTTAGTGCACAGGCAATATCGTCACACTTACCATCAAGTATTTAACTTGTTTTTTATTCATCTACTGACTATGCACAATGACTAAACCCCTAGTGTATTTGTGCATGTTCCAACCTCCTTCCACTTTTAGGGTTGGGGCAAATGTTGCATAAAATATCAAGTATGCGTTTCTCATACCCTGTGGGGAAAGGTTTAAAGGGACATTATGGTCACCAGAACAATTAAAGCTTATTGTATTTGTTCTAGTGATTAAAATCATTCCTTTCAGGCTTTTTGCAGTAAACATTGTCTTTTCAGAAAAAAATGCAATGTTTACATTACAGTACAGCCTAGGGATAACTCCACTTGCTACTCCTCTTAGAGCAGGGGTTCCCAACTCAGTGCTTAAGTATCCCTTAACAGTCCAGGATTTAGGGATTACCATGTTGTGTCTAAGGTGTGTAATTTTTTTCCCCCTAAATTCGTTTTTCTTAGAAACAACTGGGTAATCCTGGACTTTTAGGTGGTACTTGAGGACTGGGTTAGGAACCACTGCTTTAGAGGTGCTTGCTGGGGCAGTGCTGCACACGGTGCAGTACTGTTATTCATTGTCTCCACCATCTGCATGGAGACGATGAACTTTCCTCATAGAGATGCATTGATTCAATTAATCTCTATGAGGAGATGCTGATTGGTTAGAACTGTTTGATTTGTGCTGTCTGCCCCTGATCTGCCTGCTTGACAGTCTCAGCCAATCCTATGGGAAAGCACTGTGGCTCACCGGATCAATTCTGATTGTCAGCTGTAAGCATGCAGGTTAAAGGCAGCAGCTGCAGACTTGAATACAAGTAAGATCTTACCATATTTAGGAAGGGTCGGGGGGAGGGGACCTAGATGGTGATTTTTTTTTTTTTTTTAATTCTTTATTTTGGTTGTGCAGATGATCACAAGATGCAGACAGACGCCACAACAGCGTGTTGCAAGTATAGATATTAGACAGTGGCATTGAAACAGGCACATTTTTTTTAAATTTAGATAACTTGCGTTGCTAAACATTTGCTTTGTCAGAGTGGTGATTAAATGAACGTTGTTCAGCAGGTTAGTTAGAGTACAAGAAGCAACTGCTCACATAGCTAGTGCGATGGCATTAGAGTTAGGGTTGTATGCACATTCTATGTGTATGGTTCAAATAACGATTATTAAGGTACATGCTATATAAAATAATGTCAAGTGTGGATTTCTCCACACTGCTTGAGAGTAACCACCAGGGGGCAGAGAGTCCCTGAGCTTGTCGGACTAAGCACATATGTGTGCTTAGGCATTTTTCTATGCAGTTCTGCAGTATTAAAATCATTAATAGTAAAAGCAAAAAAGAAAATCAAGGAGATGGTAAACAAAATAATATGCAGTGCTATAATTGAGTATAGATTGTTAGCAGTCGCTTTGTTACTCTTGCAGCAGTGCTGAGTTGGCTGGCGTCCTGGCCATGATCAAGTCCCCTGTGGTTCACGCCGTTTGCTCGAGGGCTTAGGTACTTGGTGGTCAGGGGCGTGCTTGGTCTTGTGATTCCGCTGGTATCAGCCTGGCATGCAAGATGGAGCCTGCTGTGTCCGTTGTTCCTCTTTGTGTGGGTGGAGTGAGAGTCCAAATTGGGTGCCCTCGGGACCGCCGGTAGTAGTGAGAGGTGTTGTCTCCAATGCTGTAGATGGGAGCTTGTGGTCCGGTTTGTAATGGTCGCGGCGGCCATCTTGGATTTTGCCGTGAGGTCTCCATTTGGTCCGTTCACCGCTCGGTTGGAGGAGGTGGTCTCTGCCCCTCCGGTGAGGTCCGGGATAACCCCCCCGGCCCACAGGGGGGGAGAATGGGGCCCTTAGTAGGTGTGAGAGAGGTCCCGCCGGACTAAGCACGGGAGATCGGCCGCTTCTCCCGCCAGAGCCTCACGACAGGCCACAGTCCCAACTGCCCAGCATACATCGCTGCCGGTAGGACGGGGGCCAACCCGGATAATGTGCGTGGTTGCTTGAGTCCCCTTAGCTTTCTTGTAACTGCTGGATGGTAGTTTTTCAGGGGAGAAAAGTTCATTTCAGGCTGGTTATAGGAGATTTATTCAGGAGCCGAGGTGCCCCACGTCCATCCAGCTCTGCGGTCAGGCCCCGCCCCCAGGTGATTTTAACTCTATAGGGTCAAGAATACATGTTTGTGTTTCTTTAATTAGTGGGATTCCCTATTCTGAAGTCCGTTCTGACATCAGAAGAGGGATTACCCAGATTATCATTTGCTAATCAAAATGTTTAAAATTTGTAGCAAGTGGTTTTTTTTTTGGTTTTTTTTCCTGTGGTTGTAGGGGGCTTTTTTCCTCCCCTCTAACTTATTTTTAATGATGTAAAGCGGTAATTAATAAAAAAAAAATATAATTTTTTTTTTTTTTAAATATTAATTACACTGTTCAAAAAAATAAATGGAACACAAAAATAACATCCTAGATCTGAATGAATTAAATATTCTTCTGAAATACTTTGTTCTTTACATAGTTGAATGTGCTGACCACAAAATCACCCAAAAAATAAAAAATGCAAATCCAATTTTTCAACCCATGGAGGTCTGGATTTGGAGTCACACTCAAAATTAAAGTGGAAAAACACTACAGGCTGATCCAACTTTGATGTAAAAGTTGGATCAGCCTTAAAACAACTCAGTAGTGTGTGTGGCCTCCACGTGCCTGTATGACCTCCCTACAACGCCTGTGCATGCTCCTGATTAGGTGGCAGATGGTCTCCTGAGGGATCTCCTCCCAGACCTGGACTAAAGCATCTGCCAACTCCTGGGCAGTCTGTAGTTCAACGTGACGGTGGGTGGAGCGACATTTGTGGCCTGCTGGAGGTCATTTTTGCAGGGCTCGGGCAGTGCCCCTCCTGTTCCTCCTTACACAAAGGTGGAGGTAGCGGTCCTGCTGCTGGGTTGTTGCCCTCCTACGGCCTCCTCCACATCTCCTGATGTACTGGCCTGCCTCCATGCTCTGGACACTACGCTGAGCTTGCATTGAGGTGCCATCCTGGATGAGCTTCACTACCTGAGCCACTTGTGTGGATTGTAGACTCCGTCTCATGCTACCACTAGAGTGAAAGCACCGCCAGCATTCAAAAGTGACCAAAACATCAGCCAGGAAGCATAGGAACTGAGAAGTGGTCTGTAGTCACCACCTGCAGAACCACTCCTTTATTGGGGCTGTCTTGCTAATTGCCTATAATTTACACCTGTTGTCTATCCCAATTGCACAACAGCATGTGAAATTGATTGTCACTCAGTGTTGCTTCCTAAGTGGACAGTTTGATTTCACAGAAGTGTGATTGACTTGGAATTACATTGTGTTGTTTAAGTGTTCCCTTTATTTTTTTGAGCAGTGTATGTATAGGTGTGTGTGTAAAATATATAGAGAGAGAGAGAGATATATATCTATATCTCTCTATCAGTGTCATCAGCAAGTGTACGACAAGTAGTACAGAATAACCGGTAATATCGGTATAGGGGGAAACAAATACATACATGTATAGTAAGGTAAGATCATTTTATGTAAGACTGGTAGACATTTAATGCTAAAAAAAGTTTCATCTGATTTCCTCTTCAGGTTTCAGGAAAGTCCAGTGGGGATGATGCACCAAAACGTTCGAGAGGTAGACCAAAAGGAAGTCCAAATAAAAAACCTTCAAAGGCTGCTTTAATGGTAATGGCTTAATTTAAATAAAATTAAGGTTCTGGGGTCTTATTTTATCGGGGAAATTTTTGCTTAATTCTTCAGCATGCACTTCTTTTCTTGAAACCATAATTAATAACTACATTGCTCTCTTTATTCATATTCTCACAACCTGATCTTCATATTTCAACAGTTGAAATATGGAATCCCAAAGTTGGGGAGAGGAAGACCCAAAAAGTTACTGGCAACAAATGGAGCAGTGACTCCGAAACGAGGCCGGGGAAGACCAAAAGGTGCTGTGAAGAAGACCCCATCGACAACGAAGGTGAAGGTGAGACAACTTACAATGTAAATCATGATATCTGGGGTGACATTGAGAACTGAAATATCTTGTCCTCTGTGACTGGCTATAGAGAGAGAAAAGGCATTGTCCAGATTGGTCTTTTAAATATCCCATTATTGGTTTTAAAAAGAAGAATCATTGCAATAAAGTTAAACAGAAGAATCTAGACGTAACTAGCTTTTCTGACACGTAAGGCAGTAACAAATATTTACAAAACACAAGAATGCACAGCAATCCACAATAAGGAATATGAAATCTTTATTCTGTATAAATAAACAGATCACAAACCTAAAGTGTAAGGCTAAATAAACACAGCAGTCCACGTGTCACAGGAACCCCCTAATATTTTGGCACCCACTGTTTCCTTTCTCAAGGGATTGTTACTATCCGTTGTTTAGTTATACAGAATGAAGATTATTTAGTGTTGATTTCTGTGCATCCTTGTATTTTGTAATTAATTTTGGTTTTGACACGTGGGGGAGTATCTCATTTCGATTGCGTCCGTTCTTATTTACTTTTGAACTATTACTTTTGTATGCTTTATTATATGGAAAAGGCAGTAACAAATATACCATGACACCAGAATGGATCGAGATCTGGGTTACTTTATAGATATCCAACATCTCTGTAATGTTGCCCTGCATCCTTTTGGAAAAGTAAGATACAACTATTATTCAGATGGTATTTTGTATTAAATAAGTTTTAAGAATATATGAAACAAAATAAGATCTTAGGAATTTTTCTTCAAAATGCCATATAAAGATTCCTGGAAATCTGCACGTAAACGGTCATCAAATTTTCACTTCTCATACTGAAAAAAAACTACAAATAAAGAATGTTACGAAAAAACTTTCACTTCTTGTTTTTTAAAATATATTTCATTAAATGTTGCTTAATAATAATTTTTAATGTATATAGATGTTTTATTTATTAAATGTTTATCTAGCCATGTTGTGCCAAACTGTTATCTGATGCATTCTGTCTACTGAGACAGATAAAACAAAAAAGTAACATCTTCTCAAAAAAGAGGGTGAGTGTGCTGAAACGGATGCTAATGACGTCATAGAGAACATGTACAATCCACAGCACACCTTCATTAAAATTAACCCTTGTGAGAAATTCTATAAATCCAGGTAGAGATTTTAAACACCACATTTGTACAGGAACAGCCGAGGAAGATGAGGAGATGGTGAGTAAATAGTATGTACAAATATATACAAAGAAAGATACTGTATCAATCCACATAATATAGGACCACTGACTCCTGGCCCAAAGGTAAGTGCATACATTATAACCTTTATAAGGCTAATCTGCAGGAAAGAGGCATTCAGCTAAACTCTGTGAGACTGGGACATCATAAGGTCATATACAAAAAGATACAAATAATATTAACATAATTAAACACAATCACGTTAATTACCACAGGGAATATAATAAGCATATTATAAACTGATCATAAACTAAACGGGTGATGGAATAGTAGACAATTCTGTATGCCTTTAAAAAAATCAAATCAAAAGCAAGCGTTCTTATCATTTAATACAAGTGAAGATAAAACGCTTTGAGCTATTCTGCCTCTCGGTTGCCTTATTGTGGTAGAGCCGGGACATGATTTATGCTTATAAATCAGACAGGACAGTGGGTGCCCTGCATCAGCAAAGTGACATGCCACCGTTCTCTTGTAGATATCAGGTGCCAGAGCTGCAAAAATTGCCAATCTGTATCCCCTTATCCTTTCTCTGAAATCATTTTAGGTCTTCCCAAAATACATAATATATAACCACAGGGGCAGATAATTTGACATACCACGTGTGGTACTGCAGGCTATACATTGCCTGATTTTAATATTCCTTGCTGGTTCTAGGATAGAGAAAAAATTTAACGATATGTCTCTCATTAAGTTTCATTTATTACTATGAAAAATATGGAATACAAACACCTCTATATGCAATATAGTAATGAATAAAATGACTTATTTCAAAAAGTCAAATGCACATAAAACCATTGGATCTGGCACTGAACTTGTTAACGGGCAGATCGAGCGGAAGTTTCAAACATCAGATCCCCGAGCAGTAACTTCTCTCCTTCTATGTATGCTTATTTGTGATATCTTAGAACTAAGTATCACCATTTTTGCATGTAAGGGTTCCCTTTGGGGGGTGAAGGGTTTATTTATATTTATTTAATTCAATTACAGTTTTACACTATGAAGTGTTTTCTTGTATCCTTTTAACGTACAAACAGATAGTGTTACATAGTATTTTAAAGACGCTGGAACACAGTAGAAAAACTGAAGCAACCCTAATAAGACTACTCCCCAAAGACTGTTTTGGACTCTGCAACAATCTTAATGTGTATATGGAAGTATAGATCCAATGGTTTTATGTGCATTTGACTTTTTTTTATTTTTTATTATTATTCATCATTACTATATTGCTTATATAGAGGTGTCTGTATTCCATATTTGTCATAGTGATAACCAATTTCGGGTTTTCCAAGTAGAGCGCTTCCACTTATCTTTACATCTCAACTAAAAGATTTTTATTTTATTTTTTGTGGATAGCAGCTGTTTTATTTTCATTTGTCATTTCTAAATATTGTATACTTTTATCAGAATTGCGCTCTCCTAGTGTGTTTATATTTAAGTTTCATTTATAATAAACTTTTTTTTTTTTTGTGAAAATTTGCTGACCGTTATTGACTTAATGTGGAGATTTTACAGGGTACTTTTATATGGCAGTTTGAAGAAAGGGATTCCTTGTAGTTCCTGGAGTTATTTGTTAGCATGTACAAAGACATTCTAAAGCATTATCTTCTGATCTTTATTGCACAAATCCTTTCTTTGACTTAGACCTAAGTGATACTGAACTCAGCCATCAGTGTTTGTTTTTGGGTGATCGCACTGCATCAAAGTGATTCTTTTTAAAGCTGGTTACAAAAATATCATAGAAATATATACTAAGTGAGGATTATTAAAGTTGATGGTGTGGAGATGACCTATTTAATATTCGATTATTTTTTATTTATTTATTTTTCAGGTGGCACATGTGACAGGGGGCTCTGGACTAAAGAAGAGAGGACGGCCTAAAAAATCAGACTCTGCTCATTCAGCAAATTTAACCCATAAACGGCCCAGAGGGAGACCAAAGCTTGTGGTGAAACCTGTAGCTGTCAGCAACTCTGAGGTGAGAAAAATTAGAGAGACCCTGTAGGCACTGTAACTGCTTTCTCATTGAAGTGGTTGTGGTGTATGGAGTCGTCTGGTACGATCCTTCCATTCAGCATTGAAACGTTTTTTGTTTTTTTTGCCATGTTAAGGCTAAGTCCCCAGCAGGCAATCCTCTCTGTGCGGTTTGGGCTAATGAGGAAGTATTAGCCTGAGCAGCAGTGCGCTGTTGTGATTGGCTGAGAGTGTCAACTGACCACTTTCAGACTGTCACGGCACCCATTGCTGATATGAGTTGGTATGTTAGAATGAAGTGTGCTATTTCTGCCTTAACCATATCTCCAGTAGTGGCTGAGCTGTGGGGAAGCCAGAGGCTTTTACTTACTGTGAAACTGCACAAAAAGGCTTTTACACTGAATAGGCAGAACGCAAGGATACTCAAGATACAATGATTAAAGGGACACTCCAGGCACCCAAACCACTTCTGCCTATTGGAGTGGTCTGGGTGCCAACTCCCACTACCCTTAACCCTGCAAGTGTAATTATTGCAGTTTTTTTTATAAACTGCAATAATTACCTTGCAGGGTTAACTCCACCTCTATTGGCTGTCTACTAGAGGGCACTTCCTGCTCTGTAGCACAGAGTATCGCTGGATGTCCTCATGCTGTGAGGACCTCCAGCGTCGCTCAATTCCCCATAGGAAAGCATTGAAAAGCATTTTAAATGCTTTCCTATGGGGAGCTCTGCTGCGCGGCATTGCTGAGCATGCGTATTAGGTCTCCCCGGCCGGTGGGCAGGATCAGTCTCTGCCACCGGCCGACGTAATGCCTGGGAGGAGCGGCGGCGAGAAGAAACCACCGCTGAGGGACATAGGCTGGGTCTCAGGTAAGTGAACTGAAGAGGTTTTCACCCCTTCGGCTACCGGGGGATGGGAGGTGGGAGGGAGAGGGACCTGCAGTGCCAGGAAAACGGATTAGTTTTCCTGGCACTGGAGTTTCCCTTTAAATGTGATGAAATGGTTATAGTTTAGTTGATGTGCCTAAAAAGCGCAAAACAGAGGATGGCTTCTATGGTGAAGTAAGTTTATTCAAAAATAAGTAACAGAACACAAATATGCTACATTAAAAATAAAGTATATAAAAACAATGATTTGATTAAAGCACCCACTTTATAGATGTATATCTGTACATATATATCTATATATTGTGAAATATGTGGGTACTTTACTCAAATACAATCCCCTGTGATACAAATCAACATTCTGAGACACACAATTAAAGGGACACCATAGGCACCCTGACCACTTCAGCTCATTCCTGCTTGCTAGGCTACTTTTGGTCACCAACCTATACAAAAAAAACAAGCTTGAAAATGACCTCCCGAGAGATCTAAAAGTTGCTGTACAGGCTCCCAATAAACCTGCTTATACTTTGTGTCTGGACCATTCTCTATCTACCAATGTATGACCTAGACAATATTTTATGACGTTTCAGTGCACTAAAAGACGTGACGATTTTAGGTTTTTAAGTGTGAATTTTCATAGATGGTGTTAATGGGTCCATTTTCCATTTTGAAGAATTTTAGCAGGTTGCTAATTCAAACTACGCCACAAAGGGATATTTTGAACTTAGCCTGGGGTCATTTTTTCGCTAGATTGTACAAAATGTTTCGGAAAAAAGCATTTATTTTAATTTTTTACTGTTAACCACGAACAAGCCTACAACTAAAAATTGTAAGTCCCGCCTAGATTTAAATGCACAGCTCACCTTATATAGTTAATTTTGTACACATAAAATATGACTGTTTAAAATGTAGGAATGAAAATATTTTTTTTTTTTACTATTCATAACTTAATCATGATGAATTTCCTTATGCCTGTACTTGTAATCGGATATCCGAAAGAGATTTCAAATAGACTTTGACTTCTGTTTTAAAGGAGGAAGATTCTGGATCGTGCATGGGCAATGACGATACAGCCAGTGGGAATGAGGATAGTCCTTGAAATACAAATGTGCGAAGTCCACCTGCTCTTCCCTTCATTTTTACGTCCATGCCAACTAGTGGTGGAAAATGCAATGGATGTTTGCAAAAAGAACTTTTAATTCACCCCTAAAAAATGATAAAAGTGGTTTAGATAATGACTTTCTTAGACAAGCTTGTTTACTTATGGAGAAAAATAGACAGTGTAACTTTGAAGATATATTTTTTTTTTTGTTTTGTTTTTTTAATGTAGTTGATGTTTTTAATGTGATGTGTTTTAAAGTTGGTAAATCTCATCGAGAACAAAAAAATTAAATTGTTCAGTGTATTTTTGCTGTTGCATCTGAGCTGGAGGGTGGGGGGTCAACATTTATTTTCAAAAAAAAAATGTTTTTGTTTTCTACGAAAAAGCAAAACAAAAAAAAGTGGATTGTTTATTATAGATGTGTTGTATCTTTATATAACCTGACTGGATTTTACTCTGTCTGAAAGTTTGTTTTTTGTGTGATCATTTTTTTTTTTTTCATTTAACTAATGTCATGTTTTTGGTTTTTGCCATTAATACATTGTTAACTGGTAATATTTGTCATATGGGTGTCTTTATTCCTTGAGATATCACTGGCACCAGATAAATAGGTTGGGATATTTAAGGGGAAATCAAGGAAACACTCCAATCACTAGATCATGCCGCAGTTATGGTACAAGAGTGCCCCCCATTTACTTTACAGTTTGACTTCTTACTCTGGTCTGCTAGGAGCCAATCACATCCTCCATGGAGATCTGAAAGTTAATGAGCTTCTGTAAGTTCTCTTGCACTAAGCCCTGCGGAGCCCTGCATAGCTCAATGCAGAGAGTTTCCAGCTCTCATAGAGGATGTGAGCTCAGATAAGTTCTCAAACCATAAACAGACTTATTTTGTGAGGGCACTCCTGGCCACTACAATTTTCTGTAGTAGTTATGGTGATTGTGACATCAAGTTTGCAAAATAAAAAAAACTCCAGAGACCACACTCCACTAAGTCTCATCTCTCAAAGGTGCTTGGAAGTACAGAGACTTCTTAAAATGGCTGAAATTGTAAGACAGCCCCTCATAGCTGTCAGTGAGGAAGTCCTAACCCAGCAGCAGTTTCTGCTGCCTGATGTGTTTTCTATAAATTGGAGTGACTTGCAACTGAAGCTTACCTTTCTCTCCTCTGAACTGCAGAGTGCGCATGCCCAGATCAGTTCACTCATTACTGAACAAAGCTAACTAAATGGTGAACCGGGCTGTGTGTAGTTTGATAGTGCTGTAGTTGGCTAACATTTTCAAGTGCATTTTCACTAATCCTATTTGAATGGAGCTGCTTTTAGGTGATAGACTTCTGCTGATTGATGGTTTATGATTGGAATGTCTCTTCCTGGTGAGCATGTTTGTCTGCCTGTTCCACCCTGGAGCCTCTCTAAGCTGTGCAACTAAGGAACTTTGACAGTGTTTTTATTTTATATTTAAAAAATATACATTTTTAATGTATTATGTTTATAATGCATTAAAAATATGTACATCACTAATTCTTATCCTCAAATCTATTTATTTATTACATTTCTAAACCTGTAAGCTGTTCTGCTTCGGTTTTCTGTCGTAATTTTCTGATGGATATTATTTTAGTGAGAGAGAAGATTACCAGTAATATATACTTTCCTAGGGTGCCGCTTGGACTGTAATTATTATTAGACAATTAAAATGGATCAATCCTGTTTGTGTGCTAAACGTGCGTATGTGTATAAAGTCAGAGCCTACTTCCCCATGTAAAGGTCAAGACTTTCAATGTGTTCTAAACAGTGCCATTTTAATTCTGTCAATATTTTGTTCATATTTTCACAAGAGCAACAAATTTAGAATGGTGGAAAAAAAATAAGAAACTATCTATTGGAAAGATTGATAAATCCTTTGCATCGCCAAGAAATGATGCGTCTTCTAAAATGTCAGAATCCAAAGATGAGCTGAGTAATCTTAGGATCCGATACTGGAGATAACAGAACAACCCACAGCAGTATTTAACTGAAAACAAAAAAGGGTTATCCAGTATATCCATTCACGTGTATGACTTGGACATGGAGGGTAGACCGGCTGAGAGCAGTGGATGGTAGGCTCAAAATTAGTGTAGCTGCTACATTTGCCAGGAGAGGGAAGGTATACAGGTACAGTAATTATAGAGTAAGTATATATGTAATTTACAGATTATATTGCAAAAGAGGGGTGTATACAATTATCAAGACTGGAGGAGGTGTATTTTACAAGTTCTAATTAAAATGCTTGGGGAAATTGACTTAATTTAAGCTCTGTATTAAAGGGACAGTCTAATTGGAGATCACTTTGCATGTTCTATTCCTGATCATAAGGGAGACATGGGGAAACACAAACCGGTAAAGAGGATGGAATGCTGGAAAATGGCATTTAACATTAATTTAATTCCTGTCATTCTTTGATTTCTTACATTTATTAAACATTTTAATGTTGGTATTTATATACATAGATCATGTCCTTTTTTGCAAACAATGTAAAACACTGCTAAATCTTGGTGGAAATTTTTTTTACATTTTGTTGAAAACATGCCTCTAGAGTTTTGGTTCCAACCTTTTTTCACTTGAGTATCCCTTGGCAGCCCATTTTCTTAAATTGTACTTTTCATATTGGCAAATATTTTGTAATTACTATAGTTGCTGTTATTTTAAATTTAGCTTGGGGGCAGGGCTCTCTACCTATTTTATTGATCTGTTGTTCTTGTGTTCTTTTTTTCCCCAATTGTACAGCGCTGTGGCATATGTTGGTGTTTTTATAAATGCCAGTATTGATTCTCTCTGCCTGAGGCTCCTGCTGGGCTCCACTTCGTGTGTGTGTGTGTGTGTGTCACATATACAAACAATGACATTATATATATATATTTCTATATATCACATCACAAACAATGAGAGACACACTGATACCCAGACATACAGATGCAAACACCCAAAAGACACAAGCAAGATTTTAGCCTCAAGGTCCAACCTTTTGGGGGCAGGAGGGTGGCTTCCATGGCTGGGGCTGTTAGTTCATTCTGACCTTGTGGGATAGAGATGGATTTATACATTTTTGTTGTGTGTGTGGTTTTTTTTTTAATTTTCAATAATTACATTTTCACCCCCCTTCTATATTAAAATTAGACCCACATTTGCCATCTATGAGCAAGGGACATTAGATGCTGCCGGTTATACACTGCTCAAATAAAATAAAGGGAACACTTAACACAATGTAACTCCGAGTCAATCACACTTCTGTGAAATCAAACTGTCCACTTAGGAAGCAACACTGAGTGACAATCAATTTCACATGCTGTTGTGCAAATGGGATAGACAACAGGTGGAAATTATAGGCAATTAGCAAGACACCCCCCAATAAAGGAGTGGTTCTGCAGGTGGTGACCACAGACCACTTCTCAGTTCCTATGCTTCCTGGCTGATGTTTTGGTCACTGTTGAATGCTGGCGGTGCTTTCACTCTAGTGGTAGCATGAGACGGAGTCTACAACCCACACAAGTGGCTCAGGTAGTGCAGCTCATCCAGGATGGCACATCAATGCCGTGTCTGTCAGCGTAGTGTCCAGAGCATGGAGGCGCTGCCAGGAGACAGGCCAGTACAGCAGGAGTACCTCATTTCACAGCAGTGTGATGGACTGGGAGTCACATTGTGTTGTTGTTTTATTGTATGTGAGCAGTGTGTATTAGAATAATAGATGTGACTATACAGCTAATATCAGCAGAATCCATCAGTAGGTTTCCTGTAGGTGCGCCTGGCTAATAGGATAACGGAAAGTGCAGTAAGTGCTGCTTTTATGGAGGCTAGGGCAATCCCTCAGGTAACGGCGCCGCTACATGACATAACATCCGCCCTCACTGATTCCATTACCCGCCCTATCTTGTCGTGACGTCACATCCTCTCCCCAGACCAGCGCCCGCCTACCCTTCGCGTTTGTATCTATTGTTTTTAAAAACAGTTTTCCAGCCAATAGGCGGCGGGCTTCGTCGCCGTTCTGCGCTGCCATTGGTTGTGGTCGGACAGCAGGCGTGGTCTCCGCCAACCGCCGCCAGATTTGAATTTTGAGCCGAGGGAAGATTTGTGACTATAGCAGCCGGAGCGGGCGGTGATCTCATTGGACGGTAAGTAGTCGGTATGTGCCCGCCTGGTACATCCCATACTGCTCAGCCCTCGGGGAGCGCTCACTCTGCCCCGGGGGGGCTGCCACTGGCTCCCCAGCTGTGTGTCTGCCTGGGCATCATGGGAAATGTAGTCCACAAACCCCTGGGGAGCCAGCATGGGCCCTCTCTGCTCTGGGGGTTGTTTTATAATGGCTGGGGGTTACTGGTACCCCTGGGGAGCCAGCATTGGCCCTCTCTGCTCTGGGGGTTGTTATATAATGGCTGGGTGTTACTGGTACCCCTGGGGAGCCAGCACTGGCCCTCTCTGCTCTGGGGGTTGTTTTATAATGGCTGGGTGTTACTGGTACCCCTGGGGAGCCAGCATTGGCCCTCTCTGCCCTGGGGGGTGTTATATAATGGCTGGGTGTTACTGGTACCCCTGGGGAGCCAGCACTGGCCCTCTCTGCTCTGGGGGTTGTTTTATAATGGCTGGGTGTTACTGGTACCCCTGGGGAGCCAGCATTGGCCCTCTCTGCCCTGGGGGGTGTTATATAATGGCTGGGTGTTACTGGTACCCCTGGGGAGCCAGCACTGGCCCTCTCTGCTCTGGGGGTTGTTTTATAATGGCTGGGTGTTACTGGTACCCCTGGGGAGCCAGCATTGGCCCTCTCTGCTCTGGGGGTTGTTTTATAATGGCTGGGTGTTACTGGTACCCCTGGGGAGCCAGCACTGGCCCTCTCTGCTCTGGGGGTTGTTTTATAATGGCTGGGTGTTACTGGTACCCCTGGGGAGCCAGCACTGGCCCTCTCTGCTCTGGGGGTTGTTTTATAATGGCTGGGTTACTGGTACCCCTGGGGAGCCAGCATTGGCCCTCTGCTCTGGGGGTTGTTTTATAATGTCTGGGTGTTACTGGTACCCCTGGGGAGCCAGCATTGGCCCTCTCTGCTCTGGGGGTTGGGGGGTTGTTTTATAATGGCTGGGTGTTACTGGTACCCCTGGGGAGCCAGCACTGGCCCTCTCTGCTCTGGGGGTTGTTTTATAATGGCTGGGTGTTACTGGTACCCCTGGGGAGCCAGCACTGGCCCTCTCTGCTCTGGGGGGTTGTTTTATAATGGCTGGGGGTTACTGGTACCCCTGGGGAGCCAGCATTGGCCCTCTCTGCTCTGGGGGTTGTTTTATAATGTCTGGGTGTTACTGGTACCCCTGGGGAGCCAGCATTGGCCCTCTCTGCTCTGGGGGTTGTTTTATAATGGCTGGGTGTTACTGGTACCCCTGGGGAGCCAGCACTGGCCCTCTCTGCTCTGGGGGTTGTTTTATAATGGCTGGGTGTTAGTGGTACCCCTGGGGAGCCAGCATTGGCCCTCTCTGCTCTGGGGGTTGTTTTATAATGGCTGGGGCTGGGGGTTACTGGTACCCCTGGGGAGCCAGCATTGGCCCTCTCTACTCTGGGGGCTGTTTTATAATGTCTGGGGGTTACTGGTACCTTGGGGAGCCAGCATTGGCCCTCTCTGCTCTGGGGGTTGTTTTATGTCTGGGTCTTACTGGTATGTTACTGTCATGTAACCCTCTCTGTGTGTTTGCTGTTTTGTGTTTATCATTGTGGCAAAACTAGCCACTAGAGACTATTAATGTGTCAATATGCGTGTATGAGGGCATTCGTATGCTGGCGGTATGAAAACCCCAGCATTCATAATGTAGTTTCACGAACAGTGAGTTTAAACGAATAACATACCGAATGCACGACCACACATGGGGTCGTGTGGCGCCCATTAACCGATTGCAACATTGTTGGAATCGGTAATTAAGTGTGTTTCTAGGTGGCCGTCGTTCGACTACCGACCACGCTGCGGTCGGCCATCTTGATTCTTTTGTTAGCCCAGCGGTGTTTTGTCGTCGAGCGCCTGGAACTAAAAACGGCTACTCGACGGCGCAAACACCGCTGGACTTCCAGGACGTTCGGGAACCCCGGCCGTTCGGTAGTTTATTCCCATTATAATAATCGTATTTTAAACTTATGTTAGAAATAATGTGTATTTCGTACGGCGTTCGGTTAGTTAGACTGGGAGCTGAGCGGTATTCTCACGAACGATGCGCTCAGCCCCCAGCTATCTACCGAACGTCCATTCGTGTAAAACCAGTGAATATTATTAAAGTTATGTATTTTAATGTAAAATGTGAGTTCTGCTGCACGGAGGGATAATCCTATTAACGGTATATTCCAGTGGGAGTATCCCTCTCGTCCAACAGTGCATGATGGGAAAAATGTATGTGTTGGTCAGTTCCCCATGTAGTCCCCTACTGTACAACCCCTGAAATGTCAGTAGGGAAACCCCTTGCATGGGGAATCCCATAAATACAGTGACCTGAAAATAAAACTCAGTTGACCTCCAAGCTATGTGTCGTCTAGTTCTTGGGAGGAAGGGATTGTAACTACGCTACCTGGATTTTACCTGCTTTGTGCCTGCTTGATTCTGTCTACCAGCGGAGATACCGTGGATAATACTACTACTCAGCTACAATTATAATATGTGGACATGTAATATTCACTGATATGGACTGTCAGCATTCTACACTGGGTGTCCTATATCTCAGAATTTGGGGAGTAAAGAAAGGGTTTTCTAACCCTTTTATCTGCCAGAGGGGACTATAGTGTTAGGAACTTGGCAGACTTGTATTCCTAACACTATAGAATCCCTTTAAACCCTGGTCCTATAGCACATGACCAGTTATATACCAGCGATCATATGACATGGTTTCAGCAGTTCAGCTAGCACGCTAAGGGGGCCCCGCAGTTAGTGATGCCCTATCAGCAATGTGCCCTTTTAAAGGGTCACTGTATGCACTCAGACCACTTCAGCTCATTGAAGTGGTCTGAGTGCACAGTCCCTTAACCTACCAGACAGCTTCTAGAGCAACTTCCGTTTTTTTAGGAGACTTTTGGTCACCTGACGCTGGACATCCTCACGCTATGCGTGAGGAAATCCGTTTTGAAAAACCCCATAGAAAAACATGTATACATTGGGTCTGCCAGCTGACGTCGGTGGGTAGGAGCAGAGGCTGAGTCAGAACCAGCACCAAGGGACATTGGCACTGGACTCAGGTAAATGGCAGAGGGTTTTTTTAACCCCTTCTGTACCATGGAAGGGGGGCACTATAGGGAGCTGTAGTGCCAGGACAAACAACTTTGTTTCCCTGGCACTATAGTTTCCCTTTAATAGCGTGACCGGGTCGCTATAATGAAGTACACGCTTGGTGGAGCGGAGTGGGAGAACCTGACTCCCAACAGCCTCAGGCAGCCCTATTGGATACCAGGGAAGCCACCCTCCTGCATCCTAAAGTTGGGTAATGGGAGGGTGGCTTAAAAGGTGTACATTTTGCATGCCTGTCTATACGTGTTGGTGTATGTGCGTATTTCTGTGTATCTGCACTTTTACCCCTGTATGTCTGTGTACCTTTTATGTATGTCAGTTTTTGTATCTGTATGAGTGTCGTGTGTTAGTGTGTCTGCATTTGTGAATCTGTGTCAGATGTTACTTACACCATCCTGCCAATGTCCTTGTTGTATTATTAGTCCCATCTCTTCTGAAAATAAGATCAAGCTAGTGGATTTGGCCCTTAGCTCCTCTGGAAAGGTGCAGAATTGGACTTTCTGGTCAAGGTAGAGACAGAACTCTCCAAACACATGGTCTTGTGCATTAGGAATTTAATTTTATTATGTTTAGGTTGCTGTGAAAATCCAGCACTCTGATCTTTTCGTGATTCTATCTTCATGGGAAGTGGCAGTATTCTGCAGGGGTCCTGTATGACAGCCTAGCTGTGTAGTGTTAACCAAATTCTCCTGCTGAAATGTGTGAAATCAGGAGTTGCGGGTGCAAATAAAAATAGGTTATACAATTACTCTAGTGTATGCTTTGTTTGTAGTGTATGATGCCAGGGTGTATCTGGTACCCTTTTCCAGTTGTGTCAAACCACTTTTTTTTTTTTTTTTTTTTTAACAAAACAAATTAATGGGACACTATAGTCATTAGAACAACTACTTGATGATGTTCTGGAGACCTGCAGACCTTTTGCAGTAAACATGGTATTTTCAGAGAAAATGCAGTGTTTACCTCCAGTGACCACTCCTCTGAACTATCCTCGTAGAGGTGCGTTGTTTCAATGCATCTCTGTGGGGAGATGCTGATAGGCCAGGGTGGTGTTTGGCTCTGCTCACCAGCCAATCTCCTTGGCTGAATTCATTAGAATTAACAATGTATTTCCTATAGGAAAGCATTGTGATTGGCTGAGATTGTCACCTCTGATGTCAGCCAAGGATGCAGATCAGGGGCATAGCCAGCAGCCTCTAATAAAGGTTAGATCTAACTATATTTAGGGGTGGCAGGGCAGGCTAGATTTTTTTTTTTTTTTTTTCATTTTTATTAGTTTTATCAGTATAAAAGATATGACACATTAAATCAACAAAAACCACAACAAATCCAAAAGGACAAACGAGGGGGAAAAAAAAGGAAGTCACACTCTCTGGGGGAGAATTCAGTGGGCCCTCAAGCACGCCTGGGACACGTCCCTATAAGAGTTTTTTTTTTTTAATATCATCCAGTTATCACATAAGTCGAAACGATTAATTATTGTATTTGAATTAGTTAAAATCCAGTTTTCAATTTTTAGTTGGTGAGATAATTGTGCCTTAATTAAATGCCAATCAGGTTTAATAGAATCCTTCTACTGTCTTGCTATGACCATTTTCACAGCTGTTAAAGCATGCAGCAATAGTTTTTAGTACATTTTCTGTTTTTTGAGGGTGATTTTTGACCCATTGTACATCACTACGGAACCTAATGGCGCTATATTAATAATGTAACAGCATCACTTCTGATTTTTAAAAACAATGGCACATCCCATCAAAATGTTTAGCTTGGAATAAACCTCCCTCCAGAATGCTTCAATGATAGGACATTTCCACCACGCATGTAATAGATCTGCCTCTTATTCATCACATTTCCAACATTTGGATGATAAATGTGGATATATTTTATTTAAAATTAAGGTGGTATAATGCAATCTATTAAGAAGCTTTTCGTGAAATTGATTTAAGCCCAAACAATGAATATTTCTATTTATTAAAGTCATTGAGTTATACCAGTCTCTGGGAGAAATATTCCTTCTCAGATCTTATTCCCATTTTTGTAATGCATTTGGAATAAATTGTTTCTCCATTGTTTTGAGTAGACAATTACTAACAGATTATTTTTTTTATTTTTTTTTAGTATCTATCTTGTTTATAACTTTATTTAAAAAAGTTTGAATATTACATTTTTTTTATGAATATGCATAACTTTTAAGGTAGTTTAAGAATTATTTTTATTATCTTGTGTTTAGAAATCGACTCTTGAAAGGGTTTGATTTTACCATTATTCACTACGTCTGAGATCAGAACAATGCCATTGGATACCCACTGGGACAGGTCAGCGCCCTTAACGAGTTCACTAAGCGTGTCTTTCCTCTGTGACGGCAATATTTGCTCCTTATGATCTAGACTTTCCTTAATTTTGTATCTTTTTTTTTTTTAAGATCTGGTTTAAAGAAGATGTTTTGAAAAAAAGCTAGTTTTTTTTTTTTAATAGATTCTGGAGGGAGCCAAAAAACTGAAGCTAGTTTTTTGTATGAACAAATTCTCTTCAATTCAAGATTATACCAGCTTTCATTGGTAGATACAACAAAAAAAACATTCATTTATTGGTAGATGATTGATGAAAAGTACAGATAGCACCGGCTAATAAAGAAGCCTGATTAAGTCTATTCAGGCAGGGAAATCCTAGTCCTCCTGTCTCAATGTTTATTTTAAAATAATTTTAAGCCTATTCTACGTCTTTTCTTGAGCAAGATACATTTTGAAAATAAGGACTGAATTAACATAATCCAGCTCTTAGGAATTTGAAAATGTAATAGGCTCAATAAATAAGTGATTTTAGGTAAGACATATGAGTTAATGGTGTTAATCATGCCCCACCAGGAAATTATTTTTTACATTTTTTTTTTTTCTTTCAGCTTCTAAAGTTGGTATTGATCTCTTAAAGGTAGCAAATTTATCTCTAACCATTTTCGTGGTCTCCTAAATAGGAGAAATATTCTTTAGCCGAAAGAAAATCGAACCTCATAGCAATTTCTGCTATTATTTTAGTGTTCGTGAGTAAAGGTAGAGCAATTTATTTTGATCAATTTATAATTCGAGAATTGACTCTAATTTTAATGCCCTTCATTAATTCCTTGACAGAATTTACAGGATCCTCTATGGTTCTGAGTATGTCATGATTACGGAATGATCCAGCACGTAGAATTGTATAACAGATCTGATAAGAAACGTATACCGGACCTTAAAATGGCCGGACTAACGTACCAAAGAATAGTCCGGAATAGCCGAGGTCAAGGGAAACAGAAAGAGACACAACGATAAGGAAAAGCCAGGAGTCAGGGATGCCAGAAAACGGGGAAGTCAAAAACAATGCCAAAGTCAAATAACCAGAATTACCAGAATCAATAACGCACTCTCGGACAAGCACAAGGGAAACCACGACAGGGCACTGAGCAGGATGAGAACTGGGCCTAAATACCCCTCCTCTAGATCTGATAGGCTGCAACCGGCCTTTGACCCCAAAGCAGTTACCAGGTTCCCATTTGCATAATTGCTGCTCAGCATTAACCCTTCTGTGGATTTGGTTGCTGCTCGGCACAACTTTTCCTGTGTGGACAGTAAATGTCATTAACCACATTTTTATAAGCGGATGAATACGTGACACATCCGCATATAGTTTGTTTAACCCCTTAAGGACCAAACTTCTGGAATAAAAGGGAACCATGACATGTCACACATGTCGTGTCCTTAAAGGGTTAATTTCTACATTGTCTTTAAACCCCTTTATCTTGTTTCTAATATCTATAGCTAATAATTCAATTGTTAAGACGTAGAGAAGCGGCGACAGCGGGCAACCTTGCCTGGTGCCATTTGCGAGGGTAAACCCGTTTGTAGAAAATCTGTGACTTTATTATTTTTCCTGATAAGTTTGAGTATATAGCTTCAAAAAATCTACCAATAAAACACAAAAATTTAAGGGCGTTCACAAGCCATCTCATACATATTTAGTAATGGGCGAGTATGACTGAAGGATGATCTACGTGTATCAAATCGGATATGACCATTTTCATACTATGAGCTAGCACCGCAGCGTGCATTTTTTATATCTTCTGTGGCAAAACTAGCCACTGGAGACTATTAATGTAGAAGTATGTTTGTATTCTGGCTAGAGCTGTAGAGACAAGGGTAGGATTGTATTTACATTTCAGGCGAATGAGGGCATTCGTATGCTGGCGGTATGAAAACCCCAGCATTCATACTGTAGTTTCACGAACAGCGAGTTTAAACACTGTTCGTGAAACGAATAACTTACCGAATGCACGACCACACACAGGAGGTCGTGTGGCGCCCATTAACCATTAATTAAGTGTGTTTCTAGGTGGCCGTCGTTCGACTACCGACCACGCGGCGGTCGGCCATCTTGGTTCCTTTGTTAGCCCAGCTGTTGGCTACACGATGGCGTGAACCCCGCTGGACTTCCAGGCCGTTCGGGAGGTTGTTCCCCTGATGTCAATCGGTATCTTGAGCAGAACTTGAATTTCATGTGTGTTTCGTGCGGCGTTCGGTTAGTTAGGCTGTGATCTGAGCGGTATTCTCACGAACTATGCGCTCAGACCCCAGCTATATACTGAACGTCCATTCGTTTAAATGAAGGGAATATTATGGGAGATAAGTATTTTAATGTGAAATGTAAGTTCTGCTGTACGGAGGGATAATCCACTTAACGGTATATTCTCGTGGGAGTATCCCTCTCGTGCAGCAGTGCATGGTGGGAAAAATGCATGTATTGTTCAGTTCCCCATGTAGTCCCCTACTGTACCACCCCTAGAATGTCAGTAGGGAAACCATTTGCATGGGGAATCACATAAATACCATGACCTGAAAATAAAACCTCAGTTGACCTCCAAGCTATGTGTCGTCTAGTTCTTGGGAGGAAGGGATTGTAACTACGCTACCTGGATTTTACCTGCTTTGTGCCTGCTTGATTCTGTCTACCAGCGGAGATACCGTGGATAATACTACTACTCCGCTACATCTTCATTAGGAGTGAGATAGGTCTATAGCTCCTGACATCTTCTGGATTTTTTTTTTTATCTGTTTATGATGTTTCCTCTCAGGAGGTCCTTGGAAACTTAGTTCCACATTTAACAAATGCTTTTAATATCTCATTTTTTTTTTTTTTGTAAAAAAAAAAAGTCACAAAAGGCCATCTGGCCCCGGCTTTTTTAGGTGCTTAAAGAGTACCCTCCCTGCCAAACTCACCCCCAAATTAGACAGGGTGCTAGATAGTGTTTTTAACACTATAGATTCAAGAATACATGTTTGTGTTCCTGTCCCTATAGGGTTCCTTTAAGGGGCCCCTGGCTCCTCACTGCCAATATCATTAATAAAGTAGTTTCACTGATGCGTTGGCAATGTCAAATATATACAAGTTTGTACCCCACTCTCTTGCTTCAAAGATTGGAGCCTTCCATTCTAAAAGTGGGCCTTCACGAGGCTGCTAGTTTAGGGCATCGAATATCTGAAATATTTTTAGCAGTTGATTTTAGCTGTCTTTGAATGTAGTATGAGGATTCATGGTTTGGGTAGGGTACAGATAGTGCTTTTTTTGAGGGCAGGGTGTATATGATGACACCAGTTCATATTAAAGGAACACTAAAGTCACCTTGATCACTTCATTTTAATGAAGTGGTTCTACAGTTTACCGTCAGAAAAAATAGAATCTAAAGTAGTGAGAGCAAAGCTCCTTGACTTTTTTTTTTCCATATCTAACAGTTTGTCTAAATGTCGTTAATTCCTCTCTTTCAAAGTCTTCGCTTTATTAATCTGACCTTTATTTCTAATTATCAGATGGACAACTTGGGAGAGAAGAGGGCAGCAGCCAAGATGGCCTCCCGTCTGCCTGTCCCACCGAGCAGAAAAAGAGCTTTGAGTGATGAAAACCTGGAGCAGATGGCAAGGGTAAAAGAGCAGGGGGTGTGTGTCATATTAATTATGGTCTTTTTTTCCCAGCAAAAAACAAACATTTTGATTGCAGATAAAAATTAACAGACATATCTAGTTTACCTTCACATTTTTAATAGCAGAGGTTTTATTTTTGTCCTACACAGTGTAGCAGTGTGTCTAACCTCATCCAATTTGATCTCTGCTGCGCTGATAGACTCTACCCCTTCTTCTGGGTGTTTCCTACAAGTCTATAAATCACAGGTTTCAATGAGACTTGGGCAGAGCCTAAATACAGCATAAAGTTAGGCATGAATTCCCATCAGCTACTTGGGCCTCCCCGTTTTAGACCAGTTAACTGCATTTCATTATCATTGTTAAAGTGCTGCGGAGAGGGGTAAGGTGATTATGTATTTTTATTTATTTCTTTTCAATTTCATTTCTCAGAAGAGATCCAAAACCACCTCCCCAGATGACACAATGACTACAGTACATGTGGCAGCAAGCATTGCCACATCTAAGCCTCGTTCTGTTGTAGCAGCTTTTCCGAAGCCACCAGTTATAGGTATGTAACAGAAAACTCTGGCAGTGCCATTATTGTCAATCAATGTTAAATCTGTAAAGTAGTAATTCCACATCACTGTAATTCACAGGACGGCAAACATTGGCAGTTATCAGGCCCAAGAATCGGAACGTTGGGGTTAACTCTGCAGGTATGTGCATTGTGAATTTGTCTTTATACATTAGTTTGAAATGAAGGTAGGCTTACTTGTCTAATATTGAAGGTGGGTGGGGGGTGAGAGGATCATCCTACCGATAGTTTTCTAATGTGTCTTTTGTGTCTTAGAGACATTCTATGCTGGACTTGACACATTCTTCTTATTAATGGGCCACTATAGTGACTAAAACAACTTTAGCTTAAAGGACCACTCTAGGCACCCAGACCACTTCAGTTTAATGAAGTGGTCTGGGTGCCAGGTCCAGCTAGGATTAACCCATTTTTATTTTTTTTTTATAAACATAGCAGTTTCAGAGAAACTGCTATGTTTATAAATGGGTTAATCCTACCTCCAATTCCTCTAGCGGCTGTCTCATTGACAGCCGCTAGAGGCGCTTGCGTGATTCTCACTGTGAAAATCAGTGAGAGCACGCCAGCGTCCATAGGAAAGCATTGTAAATGCTTTCCTATGTGACCGGCTGAATGCGCGCGCAGCCAGCCGCATGGGAGGATCGGAGGAGGAGAGCTCTCCGCCCAGTGCTGGAAAAAGGTAAGTTTTAACCCCTTTCCAGAGCCAGGCAGGAGGGGGACCCTGAGGGTGGGGGCACCCTCAGGGCACTATAGTGGTCCTTTAATGAAGCAGTTTTAGTGTATAGATTATGCCTCTGAAGTTTCTCTGCTCAATTCTTTGCCATTTAGGAGTTAATTCAATTTTGTTTCTGTTTATGTTGCATTAGCCACACCTTCCCTAGTTGTGACTGATACCGCCTGCATGAAAACAAAATGGTTTAATTCTCAGATGTAACTTACTTTAAAAGCTTTTATCTCCTGGTCTGTAATTTGAACATAAATTACATACAATAGGCTCGTGTAGGGTCTAGCAAGCTATCGACCGAGCTGGAGATGAGAGATTTTAAACTAAACAGAATTTGCAGTAAAGGTAAACATTAGATGACTCTTTACAGGAAGTGTTTAGGAAGGCTGTGTAAGTCATATACAGGGAGGTGTGCCTAGGGATGCATAAACAAAGTGATTTAACTTTTATAATGTCAAAGATGCTTACTTTGAATTTATTCTCCAGAAACACGGTTTACTAAAACTATCTTTTCATAAATGTTCTTGAATAAATAGTCCTGTTGACTGTTTAATGATCAAAAGAGGGGTCCATGCACTTTATGATGTGACTTTATTTGGACACGAAAGGCATTTTAACTCCATTTATATACTTCTGTGCTTGGGCTTTCTATCTTGCTGGAAAAAAGGTCATGCCAACTTAGAAGATTCACAACTATGCATGTTCAGCCCTTAACCCCTTGCTTCTTCGGTTGTGGCATGTGTATGTCTAGTCTGTAGTGTGGTCTGTCAGTCCAAGTTGTACGTGTACTATCATGTTTGCCATATACACATTGTGCTGGACATGTGATTGCCTAGGGTGTTCCTTGAATGGATACCAAAGACACTGTTACTGTTTCATTTCATTGAAGTGGTTTTAGTGTCTGGAATCCCATATCGCTTGCTTCTATTCAGTGTTAAACCGATTTGTTTTACATTTTAATGCTCACAGTCGATAGCAGTCCTGCTGCATTGGATAATCAGGGAGAATTATGCAGAGCATCAATCTGCATCTGTGATTGACCACTTTAAGCTTATCACAGGCACCAACAGTGTCTCTTTAAATAGCCATCGTATCAATACTTTCTCATTTGTTTACCACTTAAACTATATAATAGTTTGAATATGGCATTCAATTTACTGAATAATTACAGGATGGCACAGTTTGTGTAGTTGTACATTGGATTGGTGTTGTATTGATAAATTAGGAGCGCTGTGATTTGTACTGTATTCAGTGATTGCTTACAATAAACTGTCATGTAAATCTGTTTTCATGTTTCACAGCAAACTCTGCGAAATCTCGACTCAATGTATCAGGTAAGACTACCTCGTCGTATGTTTTGCTTTCTTGTTTTCTAGCGTCTCTCTCGCCTGCCCTCTCCCTCCCTCTAAAACCAATGCAGACTATGGTGTTAAGAATTTACAATTTCTACATGTAAAATGTGCTGCTCGTTAACCTTTCTGCCCTCATTAACATTTTGGTTAACCGCAGACACGTCCAACTCCCAAACGGTCAGATGGGTGGTCGTCGTTCGTATGAAGGCACATGTGGCGACTGCCATCTTGGACAGTGAAACGGCCAGCGGTGTTCGTCGACAAACCCTTGGAACTGTTTTTGGGCACTGCTTCCCGCGAACACCGCTGAAATCACTGACCATCCGTTGCTCTGTTCCAAATTCATACGAACGCTGTGCCTTTCGGTAAATTGACAATACACGAAGGGAACTGTACCAGATAGTAAACCCATGGAGCTCATTCGTTTCGTCGAACGCCCAATGTATAAACTTCAACCATTCATGGCGATTGAACTATATGTATGGGATCTGAGCGCTGTTCAGTTAATTAAAAAAAAACAATTTTTAACCGAACAGCGCTCAGATCCCATACATATAGTTCAATCGCCATGAATGGTTGAAGTTTATACATTGGGCGTTCGACGAAACGAATGAGCTCCATGGGTTTACGATCTGGTACAGTTCCGTTCGTGTATTGTCAATTTACCGGATGGTCGGTGATTTCAACGGTGTTCCCGGGAAGCCATGTCCGAAATCCGTTCCAAGGGTTTGTCACCAAACACCGCTGGGCATTCGACTGTCCAAGATGACCGCCGCCACATGTTCATTCATACGAATGACGACCACCCAGTCGACCGGGAGTTGGCAGTGTCTGCGGTTAACCACAATGTTAATGAGAGCAGAAAGGTTAAAGAGCAGCACACTTCCCTGCTGGGTGGCCTGCCATTCGGTAGTTTGTTCGTCTTTTGATGAATGCAAGCAGGAAACATACGAACAACTGGCGAACAAACAGACGAATTAGGTTTTAAATAATAACCCAAAAGCAGATAGGTCTGCCACACAAGGGATGTGTCACCTTCCACATCATTGCAATCTCTGTATCTTCTCCACAAACTCAAGAATGCACTTTATTTTTCTAATTCTATTTGAAAATCATATGATAAGTTCTACATTTTGCCATTTATCATCAAGGTATATTTATTACTGTACATCTATTGCTCTGTGCTTGGGTTCTGGTTGTCTCATGCTTATCTCTAGAATCTAAATTGTATTTCTGACAATTCTCACCCTTGTGAATAATCCTGTATGTGTTCCCCCACTGCTCATTACTTGTGTTGTCTCTGTGTGCTTGGGTTATAGCTCTGTGTTCTCTCACTGTTGTGTACTTGGGTTATAGCTGTGTGTTTTCTCACTGCTGTGTACGTAGGTTCTAGATGTGTTGTCTCACTTATGTCCTTGCTTTGTTTTGTTAAAGTACCCTCTCAACCATCGACCACTGCAGCTGATAAAAAGAAACGTGCTGCCTGGGATCTTAAGGGTCAGGTTAATGACATGAAGGACAAAGTCACAACCTTCAAGAGTAAAGTACAGACGCTGTCAGGGGAGAATGCTCGTCTTCTAACCACCAGAGAGCAGTTACAAAGACAGGCGGAGGCCTTGACCTCTGAGAATTCCAAGCTGAACCAAGAGCGACAGTGAGTTCACTCTCAACTTTAACGTATTATGTTTACTGCTCACCGGCAGTAAACCTGATAGGAAGTCTGCTGACCACCTTTCTCGGTGGGGATCTCAGTCACTCTTGTCCTGTGCCTTATTTACAGTTCCACATCTATGCTTATCATCACAGATGAAATGCTGGGGACACTATTGTCCAACAATAGCACCCCTCCTACGCAGTGGATCGACTTATCCTTTTTCCTACGTGTACCTCCATATTTACCAATTCGTGTTACCATCTTGTCGTAGTCCTCATTGTATCAGCCTATGATTTTAAAGGACCACTATAGTGCCAGGAAAACATACTCGTTTTCCTGGCACTATAGTGCCCTGAGGATGCCCCCACCCTCAGGGTCCCCCTCCCGCCCGGCTCTGGAAAGGGGTAAAAACTTACCTTTTTCCAGCGCTGGGCGGGGAGCTCTCCTCCTCCTCCTGGGCTGAATGCGCTCGCGCGGCAAGAGCTTTTCCTATGGACGCTTGCGTGCTCTCACTGTGAAAATCACAGTGAGAATCACGCAAGCGCCTCTAGTGGCTGTCAATGAGACAGCCACTAGAGGGAATAGGGGGAAGGCTTAACCCATTAATAAACATAGCAGTTTCTCTGAAACTGCTATGTTTATTAAAAAATGGGTTAACCCTAGCTGGACCAGGCACCCAGACCACTTCATTAAGCTGAAGTGGTCTGGGTGCCTAGAGTGGTCCTTTAAGAGTATTTTTGGAAAGTATCTGTATTTCCTATGATGCCATTTATGAACTTTTACCTCAGTTTTTCTGGTGCCCAGTCGGGTTCTTCTTTACCGATATCTTTAAAGCTGAAGTTTTCCTTCTCCTTTTAGCATTGTCAAATTTGACTGAGGAGTGTGAGCTGATACTTTGCCAATAAATCCCTTTCAATCATAAAGTTAATAGATCCAGCTAATGTAGAAAAGGAACTGTAGCGATGAAGAGGGGCTGCTCCTTGACACTTACCTGGCTCCCACTTGGTGTCCAATTTAAAACTAGTTTGCCTTATTACTGTCAGACAACGCTAGGGACCTCTGGCACTGTAAGCCCTACAGCACACTATAATGGCTATGGTACTTGGAGTACCACTATAAGCGACAATTAGATTTTTCTCCCCTGATATCATACTGTTCCTTTTTGTACAGAACCCTTGCTTCAAAGCTGCACACCGAGCAACACAAAACGGCCACATCTGAAAAGGAGATTGCACGTCTGACTGAGCTTTCTCAGAAGCTGGAAGTGGAGCTAACTGCTTTAAAAAGCCTCTCTGAAGATTTACAGGGAGCAAACCACAGTCTGACACTACAACTGAAAGATAAGGAGGTGGGTTTGAAGTTTTGTTGTTTTTTTTTTCAATATCTTTGGAAGAACACTGCAGGTTATGGCCAGGTCTCATATCTCCTTGGTAGAACACAAAGCAGGTGTGACTTCTCAAATATAGTGTCAGGAGTACATGTTTGTATTCCTGACACTATAATGTCCTTTAAAGACTAATGATATCTCCTCTCTATGGTACAGGTTAAACTGATATGTGTGCAGGGAGAGAATACTGTGCTGCAAAACACAGCGAGGGACCAGAGTCAGGAGATTGCTGCTCTTAAGTCAACAATTGAACAGAGAGATACACAAATCCACACTCTGGAGACTGAACGAAGACGCTTGCACAACATGGTCCAGGAACTGAAGGTAAGCTTAGCTCCGGAATCTACTCTTGGACAGCTTAATTCTCAAATTTTTTAAAGGGAGAATTTTAAATAATGCTGATACAAATTGAGTTTGCACTTGTAATTTTTCTAATGATTTTAGTTTGATTTCTCACTTTACGTTTAAATGTCTATTGTCTGTGTGATCAATTAGGGGAACATCCGCGTTTTTTGTAGAGTTAGACCAACTCTGTCCACTGAGAGGACTCTGCCGGCCAGTCATATTGGCTATCCAGCAAACGATGAGAAGGCGATTATTTTATCAAAAATTGAAGAGGTAAAGTATATTCAAGCCTCCATGATGGCCATTGTGTAGTTTTGGGTTCTAATTTCATCCTGTCCAGTTCATTATCAGATCTAATACTCTTTGTATGTTTATCAATATAGATTGAATTATTATTTAAGCCACACTTTAAACGTGTGGCCATATACTAAAACTACAACTACTAAAGTTTGGCATGGCAGTTGGTTTGTAATAAACTTCCCTTGATCTCCTACAATCAAATTCCTCAGCTTCTCTGAGTATTATTTGAAATCTAGTCTACAGGAACTGCTGTGAAAGGGTAACCATGCTGGCATTACACACTCTTTAATTACCTTCTATATTTTCAGGGTATTTCTGTATACAATCTTCTCAATAAATTATCCGCACCTTGAACACTCTATCTCTCTCTCTCTCTCCTTATCTTTCAGTCTCACGTTGGACGAGAAAAAAAAGAAGCCGTAAAGTATGATTTTAACTTTGACTGCGTTTTCCCTCCGTCCTGCACTCAAGCCGCTATCTTTGAGGAAATCTCATTATTGGTCCAAGTAAGTATCACAGATGGAAGCTGGCTTGTTTTAAAGGGACATTACAGGAACATGTTCACCTTAAGCACACTGCATATCTTCTATACCCCCCTACCCCAGTTTGCGATGAATTAAATCCTCTTTGTTCTGTTTCTTTTAGTCAGCTCTGGATGGATACCCAGTGTGTATATTTGCGTATGGCCAAACCGGCAGTGGAAAGACATACACTATGGAGGGGCCTGATGATCTTTCGATGAACACCATGGGAATGATTCCCAGGGCCATCCAACAAATTTTCCAGAGTGCGGAGGAGCTGAAAACTAAAGGATGGCAGGTAAGTGAGAGGATTATATGCTGAAAATCACGGATGGCCAATAAAGTAAATCTTCAGTAGTTGAACTTTAAAGGGACACTATAGTCACCTGAACAACTTTAGCTTAATGAAGCAGTTTTGGTGTATAGAACATGCCCCTGCAGCCTAACTGCTCAATCCTCTGCCATTTAGGAGTTAAATCCCTTTGTTTATGAACCCTAGTCACACCTCCCTGCATGTGACTTGCAGAGCTTCCATAAACACTTCCTGTAAAGAGAGCCCTATTTAGGCTTTCTTTAGTGCAAGTTCTGTTTAATTAAGATTTTCTTATCCCCTGCTATGTTAATAGCTTGCTAGACCCTGCAAGAGCCTCCTGTATGTGATTAAAGTTCAATTTAGAGATTGAGATACAATTATTTAAGGTAAATTACATCTGTTTGAAAGTGAAACCAGTTTTTTTTGTTTTTTGTTGTTGTTTTTTTTCAAGCAGGCTGTGTCAATCATAGCCAGGGGAGGTGTGGCTAGGGTTGCATAAACAGAAACAAAGTGATTTAACTCCTAAATGACAGTGAATTGAGCAGTGAAATTGCATGATCTATACACTAAAACTGCTTTATTTAGCTAAAGTAATTTAGGTGACTATAGTGTTCCTTTAAACCCCATGGGTCTTGCTCTATTTTTTTATTATTTTTGCTGTGCAGAGGTAAACAATCGTGTCATGCCACAACAGCAATTTACACAAACTGCATAATACATAGCGAACGTGGAAAGAGGCATTTAGGGAGAACAATTTTTTAGGAATATAATGACCGGTATAGAACCATGCAAAGAAAACAGAAGAAAGATATCTAGCTAAGACTAGTGATACATGCTTGTGAATGAATAGATTATGATGATTAGTGTAGAGCTCCTAGCATGGTCTTGTTGGGCAAGATAAAGTCATAACCTCGGGTATAAAACGTGGCTACACTGTACTATTCCACCATATGAGGGAAGAAAACGGCAAATTAAGGTAAACTTAGTGCTCGTTAGGTGTTGGTGACCAGTGTCTCTGGGTGAATGTTGCTGAGCTTCAGCCGATGCCTGTAGGTGGCATAATTGCTGCACGGCCAGAGATGGCTTCGCTCCAGAGTCGGGTGCCCCTTCAGCCCCAGGTCTGGGTGAGAGCCAATAACTTTATACCACCGACTCGGGTGCTTCTAGAGTCCGAGCCTGTCCCTGTCATTTTGCGATCCGAGGATGTGGTAACAGAGAGCTTGCCTGGGGGTCTCCTGCCTTCAGTAACACTTAGAGTAGGTCGTGATAGCCAGTAAATCGGGTTTAATATCCTTTTATCGATTAGCAATACAGGAGCTCCAGCGTTTCACGTCTGGCTCGTTTGAAGGTCAGGCCCCGCCCCCCAGTCCTGCTCTATTGTTTTAAAGATTGTTTATAAAAAATAAAAAGAGCACTGGGCACAACTTAGTTTAAATCACCTGTCCTAGAGAGCTGAAACAGTCTGGTCACTGCACCACCAACATTGAGATCATCATTCCTAATCTCTGGTCCAAAGTAATGTATTTCATACAGATGCATTTGTAAATCTACAGCAATCAATGAGATACCCCAATCTCTCATGAGAATAATTAATTAGCTGTTTAGTATCATGCTTGTATTCTGACACAAGACCTTTTGAAAATCAATGGATGAAAGGATGGGGGTTCCTCTAGTGGCGGTCTCTGACAGCTACTAGGGGTGTGTGTGTGTTTCAAACAAATGTGTAAACCGTGCAGTTTCTCAGAAACACGATAGAGCCCTCCGGCCCACCCGACCCGACCCGAAGTGGTCTGAGTAACTACAGTGTCCCTTTAAAATAAATGACTTGTCACTAGTTGCAGACTTTCTCAAAATAATTCATATATCCATGGTACAGGGCTTTATAGTCTACCTTTGTGATATGTGTATAATAGAAATGAAGCCTACTATCTTTCATTTGTATAAACTTGTTACCCTAAATTCATTAAATAAGTGTATTTAATCTGGAACCCGATGATGCACATTAGTGTTTACCAATTTAGTAGTGTTTATTTTTTTATATTTTATTTTATTTGATCTAGTTTATATTTAAAAAAAAAGTATTTTCCAAATTTTCGTATATATTTTTCCCTGTTCTGTGTTTCCTTTTCATTTTTTTTAGTACAAGTTCACTGCCAGTTTCCTCGAGATTTATAATGAGACTTTACGGGACCTGCTGGTGAGCCGTCCGGATAAGAAGCTGGAATACGATATCCGAAAGGTCAGCACGTCGAACAGCAGTGTGTATGTGACCAATCTGCGCTATGTGGAGGTCTCCAGCGAGGAGGAGGTGAGACTTACAACAGGCAACCTGTGTGCATATAGAGTAATAGTAATCGCATGTGCACCCTCCCTTAATTTAATAATCCCCTTCACAGATTAATTATTTCAGTTCATTGTTTATACAGGGCTTTATGGGGCAGTCTTGGAGCAAATCTTTAGGGACTGTGGTGTAACCATACTGGGGATGCTGGGCATACTTTCAACTTCAAAAATTCGAGAGTGATGATCACTATCTGAAATTTTTTTTTTAAAAATTATTTATATATATGTGAGTATATCTCTCTCAAATAGACAAAACTCCACAGTAGGCAGAGCTTAAATAAAGGTTCTGTTTCTGTTGTTTTCTCAAATTTACCCACAATCCATCAGTACAAATCAGTCTTAAAAAGGGGCAAACGGCAGACCTCATTGGCCGAGTACAACAAAATGGCACCCAGATATTGAGATCTGGTACACAGTAGTAAAGATAACTTTAGATCAAGCCATGTGTCAAGTGGGACTATGAAATTACATTTAAAGGAATAAAAGAAAAATTACAGGACAACTTTAAGTACCTTCTAGCAATTATGTTAAAATGGGTTTAAAAAACAAAACCGGGAAAATCTCCTGTAATTACCATTGCTGTGCATCACATATTGAGTGAGGAGGAGAACAATATAGATATTTAGTGATGCATATCCTATATTTTATTATAGCCTCTGGGATTTAGGGATTATAGTAGAGCTACTCCTACTGTTTTATCTCCTTTCCACCTTTTGTAGGTTAATGAACTTCTTCAAATGGCAAAGGCAAATCGATCTGTGGCAAAAACTGCGCTCAATGACCGTTCATCTCGCAGCCACAGTGTATTCCAGCTGAAGATAGAGGGCGAGAACCTGACACGGGATATCAGGACATCATGTAAGTCTGAAACTGAGCCCTCTTTGAACACCTGTGAAGTTGTGTTTTATATGAGCTATAGCCTGGGACTATTGCCTTTGATAGATTTTTTTTATTTTACTTTCTAACTATTTTCTGGCTTATTTCTACTAATTTTGAATTCCAGAGTAGCCTTGTACTGAAATTTTATGTCCAAAAAGACAAACACAGGGGGCCGGGCCGCCGAGCTGGATGGCAGCCATGAGCTTCGGCTCTGTCCCAAGATACCCAAAAAACGACTTCAAAAGTGGTCGTGCAGCATCATAAAGGGGACAGCCCGGTAACTAAACGATGATACACGCACCCTGCACCAGTAAGATACCTGCATGGGACCGATCCCGCACCAAGAGAGCGAAAAGCAGGCAAACATGGCCGCACATGGAGGGAGCCAGGAAAGACGAAGCAGCCTGGAGGGGCGAACGTCGAAAGTGAGACCTGGACCCGAGGCTGAACGGACTGGCCCTGCCGGCGGCACGGCCCCGCTCCCCCCCCAGGCCGGTGGGGGTTATCCCGGGCACATGGTGACGACCACCGCGGCGACAGAAGCCCGCGCGGGTCGATCTCCTACACTGGCAATGATTCCCAGGAACAGCCCGCCAGCAGATAAGGGCAGATGGACTACAAGCACGCACGAAGAGATCTACCTACCTTTATGTGGAGGCTTCTGTATGAGGCTCGAGGGGCCCAGACGGCTGTCGGCCCACGGACTGACACCCCAGAGGGCCTGCCCCCTGGTGACGATACTGGACCCTGCATCTGGGTTTCTGGGTGGCTCGGAGAAGGATGTCCCTGGCGCAGTGAGTCCTGTGGGGCCAGAGGGCTCTGAACCCCTCCGGTATACCGGTGGCCGGGAGGGAGGAGGCGCTTCGGCTCTAAGTGTGAGGCCTGCGCCGGGTGAGACTCGTGGGCCCAGGTGTTATCTGGCAACGCAAACGATGCTGGGGAGGTGCAGGGGACGGCGGGTGCTGGGACTTTTGTGGGGGGTCTCATGGACTGGCTCGGACCCCGAGTGCCCACGGCATCGCGGAGCGCCCTGCAGGGGGCCTGAGTCCAAGGTGAGGACAGATGGAAGACCGGCGTCCTGAGGGACCTCACTGATCCGGTATGCAGATAGCTTACAGTTCTATAATTCAGCTCAACATGCACCGCTGACAACTCCGGGACTATTCCTATAAGCAAGCTCACGTGCAATTCTGGACACTTGAGCAGTTCCTCAACTGTGCTTCGATATGCACAAAGATTCAGTTAATACCGCTTCAATGCGAACAAATTTTTAAGGGATAGCCAGCAATTTATGTTTTAACAGTTGCATGCAGTTCGCATCTACTCCGCTTATATGATGCTGTTTCTAAATTACCAAATGAATGTGCAGTAAATGCTAAAATGCCCATAAGGGCCAAAGGTAGACACTGATACATATTTAATTACTGACTGCCGCACGATAGTCGGTACAGTCGCCTATAACTATATACCTGATATCCAACACAGTACATAAGAGTATAAAACATAAAGCAACCACCTGTGAACACAAACACAAGACAGGACGAAGTCGCCCATATGCAGGCAACCAAATGTATATGCAGTGTCAAACCATTGTCTGTTAACATAAAACACTTACTTAACGCTATAATCGAAATAATATAGCAACACGGTACATAAGAGTATAAAACACAACGCAACCACATGGGAACACAAACACGACAAGACAATTTCGCCCCCACGCAGGCAACCAAATGTATATGCAGTGTCAAACCATTGTCTAAGCCCCTGCGTGGGCATTCACTTGCTTTATTACGAATCAATTTGATGTATGACTTTATATTGTGCACACAATAAAAATATTCAACACAAAAAGACAAACACAAAGGCCACTATGTAAAAATAATTTATTTTCACAATGGTTTGTGTGTTTTTTACTAAAAATATGTAACTTAAATCAAGACATTGTATATTCTCCCTGAGTGTGATGTTACTTCATGTAATTTGCGTACATGCGTTTTGGAGGTGTTACAGATTGTGTCTTATGTTCCTAGCGGTGCTGAGTTTAATTGACCTTGCTGGGAGTGAGCGTCTGGATCGGTCACTTTCAACAGGAGATAGACTAAAGGAAACACAGTCTATCAACACATCCCTTTCCACCCTTGGAATGGTCATCACCTCGTTGTGTAACAAGGTAAGAACTCACACTGTGAGCTCCCTCGCTTGCCATTAACTGTCAATTCATAACAAATGGATTGTGGTATTCTGGGCAGAATGCATTGACCAAATGATTGTCGCCTGCAGTGTTTCCATACGCAGTAATTCTAATGAGACAGAAGTGTCTGTGCGGTCCTGTCCTTTCTTTTTTTTTTTTTTAAATCAATATAATTCAATTTAAGTAGAACCATTCGTATCTTTAACAAAGTCATGGGAGCAGCCCATACAACTAAGTCATTGTGATTTTTATGTCTCTTCACAGGATTCTCACATCCCTTATAGAAATAGCAAGCTCACTTACCTTCTGCAGAACAGTCTGGGTGGGAATGCCAAAGTGTAAGTATCTGTATTCATCTAATTAAATGTCACATGACACAACATGCAGCGAAATGTCATGCTTTTCAGCCTCCCTGCTTTCTACTCACACTTGCCTTTTAATGTTTGTTTTACAGACTGATGTTTGTGAACATCTCTCCACTTGAAGAAAACTTTGCAGAATCTCTGAATTCACTTCGGTTTGCCAGCAAGGTGAGAGGGAGCAGAATCCTTTCATGGTTTAATCATGCAATCTGTGTTTGTGCATCTGAAGTAATTGTTCTAATCGGCCAAAATTAAATGCATGATCTCCCAAACTGCTTTACTGAAATAGCTGTCATTCCGGTATATTCTCGAAGTATTCATAATTATTTCACACTCATATTGAGGGGCCCCTCTTCCTTCTTGTAATTGCCGATTATGCTGCCAATCTTTTGAAATTCTTCCTCTTAATAGCTCCTTCATTTATATATATTTTTCTTATTTTTTTCTCTCTGTGTAGGTAAATGAATGCGTAATAGGCACAGCGCGCGCCAACCGCAAGTGAACTGGACCTTTTTTTTTTTTTTCATGTCTAGAATTGTTTATATGCAAATAAGGGTGAACAGTAATATCAACAATTTTTTAAGAATTTTGTATTTTTTATTTTTATGGTTTGTGTTCTGGCCTCTTTCTACCCCAAGTTGGAATTCAGAAGAGTAATTTTAAAACTACTCTGTTCATTTAAAAAAAAAAAAAAAAAATTTTTTTTAATGCATAATAAACGCTGGACTTCTTCCCATTGTATATAAGGTCATGTAAATATGAAATTATTTTTTTTATCGCTTAGTTTTGGTTTTGTTTTTTGACGAGGAACCCTGTTCATCATGTTGTCAAACTATCCACTTAAAAAAAAAATATCCATTCTTTTTCCATTCTGTGTATTGACTCTATGAAATGTACATCTCTTCTTATTGTGTGTAAATATAGATCCTTTCGCTAAAAACCCTGAAAAATTAAATATTACTAGTGAATGGCACTTAGAACGAAATACTGTGATTTATGAGTTACAGGTTGTCTGGAATCAGTCAGTGTACGGGGGATTACTCAAATTATAACTGGCGTGCATGTTATTCTCCATGGAACTATCTTCTTCTTATGGGTTTGTTTGGGGGTTTTTTTAGGCATAGAATGTACGTTGCAGAAATAAGAAAAATGAGTTATAGTGTAACTACTATGGTTCCCCTATTTATCCCTATAAAGAATAGAATTTAGCAGGGCTGACCATACAGATATCTGTGGCAATATTTGTTATATAGTTAGTAAGAGTTTCTTTTTAAAATCTAGATATACTTAATCCATTATAATTTGCAGCAGAGTTTATAAGATTAAAGTAATGGATCCATTATATCTTTATTTAAAGCATAATATTTATCAAATGTTGGATCTGTTTTCATGTTCTGTTTAAAGTTTGCGCTAATGCAAAGAAGAAATGATTTTATCATTTAAGTGTCCATCAGAATGTTAATTGGGGTCTAGTACGTAAGCTCACCTACCATGACAGTGTCTTCACCATCAATGTACACAGCAGAAGCAGTACATTAGCATTCTGATATTACACATGAAATATACCTTGCATTAGCAGTGACTTGAAAATGGAATCTAATTTGCCCTTTAAAAGTAATATTTTGTGTTGTTTTTTTAAAAAGTGTGAATCCACTGTAACGAAGCTTAAATAAATGTAGTTGTCTTGTATAAAATACCTAGTTTTTCTAAAAAGAAAAGAACCCAGTGCCAAGGACCATTCCACAAAAATGGGTGAGGTTTACTTACAGATATGACAAGTATCTTATGTTGCATAAAATAGTGTTTATATAAAGGACAATATTGTCTATTGCAATCTACAAAGATAACTCTTCCATTAAAACACCCAGAGACTGGACATGTAACTTTATATATCAAATATAATTTTCACCACTCCTCGTTGGGTCTGCAAATTATCCTTGTCCTGCTCTCCTTCAACGTTTAAGGCAATCGGCCAAATTGTCAATTGTTTAAAGTTCCCACTAAGCCAGCACTGCATGGATTCTCTGAATTCACGATACTTACGGTTATCGACCACCTTCAATATGGAACAAGCAAGTGTATATCTGAGCCATGATGGGAGAGCTGGGATTGGTATTTTTATCTAAAATTAAAGACAACTATCACAAAGAAATTTAGGATAAGTGTAATATTCTATAGGAGCCAGATGATATCTCTCTATGATTTCTTCAATAAAGTTCTACCAGTGCTCTGCATGCGTATTACACAAAGTTCTTATTGCTTACCTGGTGGAATGCATTATCACAAAGGCATGTATTCCACATAAGTGACCTAATCTGGCCCTTTGATGCACCTCCAGTCTTTCAGTCACCCAGCAGGTCTGATGGGAGGGACCAGAGATATTTTCCTGCAATGCAGGCACCTGGATTGGTTCGGCACCAAAGTGAACTGCAGAGCTGTAAACAGAGCAGGATTAACCACAATGTGACTCTAGGCAGCTGCCTCAAGCTCAGGGGTTAGACAGGGCTTCTGAGCTGAATATTCAATTTGCTGTTCTGCTGCTCACTTTCAAGCGAGCACAATGTTCCACTGATTAGGACAAACCGTACATTCCAGTGGATTCCTAGTGTAAACAGCAGTTGTTAAAACTGCAAAATCATGGCTAGTAACCAACGGCTATGAATGGCAGTTGAAGAGCACCCCCACTCCTATCCTGGTGAGTAACCCAACAAATGTTAGTAGAATTTGGTGAATACAGAAGTGTCCTACAATGGTTTCCATTGAGCATGTCCCAGGCAATTCCTTACAACAAATTTATTTTAGCTGTGTAACGAAATCCCTGTTTGGACAGACTCAGAGAAACAGCATTTCGTATAGTTGTAAAAGAACCGAACAAACTCCCGAAACACCCAACCTCCCACCAAGGTCGTGTGCAGCTCATTTACCACCCAGACATTGCGGTTAACCGCAAGGTAATTGATGAAAGGCTTGGTGGTCCGCGTTCGTTTGCTGAACACGTGGGGGTCGCCATTTTAAAATCGTTGAACGCTCAGCGGTAGATGGTAGTCGATCCTCTGAAACGGTTTTCGGGCACTTATTCAGCCGCACACCGCTAGCGCGTACCAAGTTCCCGTCCATTCGTTAATAACTCCCTAACACTTTACCGTTCGGAACTTTCCTACTATACGAGATAGACCAACCCCAGGTAGCTGCAGTTATGGAACTCTTTTTGGATTCAATTTCCCAAACAACCGGTGAACTAAAAACTTTACTTGACGATAGTGTTCGTGGGATCTGAGCGCTATTCGTCTATATTGTGCGCTCAGATCCAAGCTATCTGGGGGTATGTGGAACATGTAGACTACATTCGGCGAAATATAAGTTATGGATTTGAATACAGTTTTGTCAAAATGTAAAAGGACATGTTTTCTCTACCTGGAGATAATTAGGTTCTATCGAACCATTTAAGTTAATTATCTCCAGGATAAAGAGGAGGGGTTGTACTGTTACTGTGGGTGTGTTTAATAATTGTACTGTAAACTGATTGGTTCTGTATATTTTGTCACAGTTTTCCAGAAGGTCCCCTGTGGGAGTTTCCTTGCTGGGAGACCATCATAAAAGGGCTGAGTTTGGCCATCAATAAACCAGATCGTTTTACCCCTTCATGAAGTCTCGACTCATGTTTGGGGGAATTGGGAGTTATAATCACTACTTTGTTATAATTCTGCTGGGAATTCGGGAGAAGCTGCAAGGATCGATACTACAGAGCTAATAGGATCATTATGTTAAATTGAATATGAATAATGGCTCTATTGGTGCCATGTTAAATAACAAAAACAACTTAACATTTTATGATAAACTGTGTACATGGTGTTGGCTTAGTGAGCTATTTCTTAATTGAATAATAACCTTAAACCCATTATTTAACTTTAAAGACAAAATAAAAAACAAAAAAATTGCATAGTTAATCCCTCTACTGGGTAACGAGGAATGTTTTTCAATTTTTCATGATCAGATCCCTTCATCTGGCTTGTTTGTTGGGTGAAGCTTAAATATATTTTTACACAGTTTATAGAAAAATCGGAGAGAAAAAAATACAAAGAAATAGCAGGATGAAACATTTGTTTTTGTGATAGAAAATGATCAAAGTGTCTGCAATGATTTCACAGGGATGTGTGAAGTTTCCCTTTGGTTAGTATCTCTGGATTTTATTGTGTATTGAGGGCAATTAACGTACGGTAAAGCTCTGCTAGGACATAAAGTAATGTAGCATAACTTTTATAGCATTGGTTAATATGTATCTGATGTGTGGCAAAAGTAACCTCGCCACTGGGTTTTGGAGAGGCCTGCTTGCCAGCCTCTTGCCCTGTGACTATGGCCTCTGGGGTGTAATGCCTTTTAAAAACACTATTTGTGCATATTGGGACTTGGCACAATGGCCATCTTAAATTGTCCAGCAGTGTTTTGTCGTTGAGTGTATGGAACTGTTTTGGGCATGGGACCATGTGCACGGTGGGGCAAAAATAAGACTTCTAGGAAATTCCTGAACCAATCTGGGTGATTTTTGGATATGTTGTTCACCCAGATCGGGGCTAGCAGGGGATGTGTTGTAAAAAAAAAACTTTTTTTTTTTTTTTTTCTGCTTAGTTAATTGAGTTAGTCCATTGTCTTCGTCAATTATATCACAGGCAGATGTGAGGGATTGTGTACACTGTATAGGAGTGACTGAATGTAAAACTGTTTTTATTTGACTTGTTGTTCCTGTGCCCCACAAGGTCCACCTGGGTGGTAACCTTGTGGGGAAAACTGTAAAAGACCAAGCTGTTCAATAAACCCTCAGTTCGGTGGAGTTCCTGTTTTACCCTCAACATAGAGCCTCATCTCATGTGTGGGAGGGAAAGGCTGCATATACACTGGGTGATTGCTATACTCTGTATATTCCCCTGAGCTATAATCACTAAACTCTTTTAAGAGCTTGTTCCTGCTACTCTCTCTTGGAGGATAGGTTCACCCACTGGAATCTGGAGCCTTTTCGTAGGTCCAGGGTGGGTAGAGGATGGTGCGTTCCCAGCCAACCTGTAGCGCTGGACCTGGGGACTGCGGTGCTGATGGTCCTTGGTAAGCACTAGGAGCATCGAGGGTCCATCACAAGAAGAATTCAAATATTCCAGTTTATACTAACTAAAAGCAGCAGCCTGCCAACTTCAATACTTTGCACAAACGAATTAAGCAGATATGATAATGGGTAGCTGGGGAAAGTCCTTGCCTTCCTCAATCGGCCCCTCTGCTGGGGTGGGCTGGGAGGTCGCCCAAAATTCTACAATATCAGGGGAGTTGCAAGCAGGGGGCTGACGGTGCATACCACATCGCAAAATCCTCACACGCGCCCACCACGGCACCTAGAGACATAATCCTGTTCTGTCAAAAAGAGATGTCACGAAACCCGCGAACTTCTCGCGAACGGTTCGTGGCGAACTCCGGTCAGCTTCAGCATGTCCAGGAGGAGGGAGGGTCTGCTGGAGATTGGCCGGGATGTGTCAGCTGACCGGAGTTCGCTGCGAACGGTTCGTGGCGAACCATTCGCGAGAAGTTCGGACGGTTCGCGACATCTCTTTTTGACAGAACAGGATTATGTCTCTAGGTGCCGTGGTGGGCGCTTGTGAGGATTTTGTGATGTGGTATGCACCGTCAAAGGCGAATTGTTTGGCGGATTTCGCAGGTAAGATGGTTGCTGTCAAACGCCTTATGAAGTGGGGAATTTCTTCCATGGGGGGGCGAGTCTGCTACCCATTGGTTTTTATGTTACGTTGCCTTCCTCTGTCATCCAAGTAGTCCACTCGTGTGGATAGTGAGGTATGTAATGCTCTTAGTTGCTGGACAGATTCATTCAGGGTAGTCATCCCTTGATTGAGATCCTGTATGTCCTCCTCAGTAGCCTGTACCCTGTCAGCCACTGCCTGCCCCTCTGTCTTGACCACATTCAGCTCTGCAGAAAACATGTTTTGGAAGTGCATGAGTAAATTGTGAATGTCCTGCTTTGTGGATGGGGCCGTTCCGTTTCCTATGGCTGGGGCCTCAGTTATTACTATTCCCACCATGGGTGGCGTTGGAGTAGCCTCTAGCTGTGTAGCCGTCATACCTCTCGTGCGTGCAGGGGCCGCCAGCATCTGGCCGATGTCATGCCTATCTTTTGGGGTAGGTGGAGTGGGCTTTTTGTGCACCATGGCTTGTTCTTTAGGGGTTTGTTGTCTGTTCGCCGTATGCAAGTTACCTCCAGTGTCCAGGAAGCCCCAGTATGCCGCATTCAGGTCCTGCGGGATTCCCGCGCTGTAGTCCTGGTTTCCCCGCCGTCGGTTTTTGCCATTGTGGGGAAAATTAATGGCATGTGCCTGCTCGGGGCCGCTTCCCCTGTATGATGGTGACGTTTTTTCGCCGGTTAGACTCTCGGTTACGGGGATTTCGTCGCTTTATTTGGTGGCGTGCTCTGAGCTCAGGGAAATGGCGTCTGGCTCAGTGTGCTGCTTAGCTCCACCCCCATCCCACATAATTTAACTTCTTTTTGGTTTGTTATTGTTAGTGATTGATGTATATTGTACTTAGCTAATATTTTAATACCATTGAAGAAACATATATGTAGTGACGCCTCATTTAGGGTGCCTTGCGCTAAATATGTTACTGGGAAGTATTGATCTAATCACAATCCTGATACACTTAATTTTAGTTTTAATTATCATTATTTAACATAATGGATGTGGGTGCGTTTTGCAGGTGTGGTTTTGGCTGGGGTAAGGGGTAATATTTCATCCTTGGACCCAGGCAGGACAAATCTAGAGCTGGCCATGGAAATAACAATGCAAAGTATATATCTAGTCTTAAAGGGACACTATAGTCACCAGAGCAACTACAGCTTAATGTTCTGGTGAGTATAGTATGTCCCTGCAGACTTTTTCATGTAAACACTGCCTTTTCAGAGAAAAGGCAGTGTTTACATTGCTGCCTAGGGACACCTCCAGTGGCAACCACTCAGACAGCCACTAGAGGTGCTACCTGGGTTCAGCGCCTCCACAATTCGCATGGAGACGCTGAACATTCCTCATAGAGATACATTGATTCAATGCATATCTATGAGGAGATGCTGATTGTTCAGTGTGGCGTTTGGATTCTTGCCCTCCCTGCCTTCTCGGCTGATATAAGATAGGAAAATATTGGATTGGCTGAGATTGTCAATTCTCGTGATCTCAGCCAAGGGGGTGGATCAGGAGCAGAGCCAGCACCTGTGTACCTGCGCAGTGCTGGCATAAAGCTAAGTTTAATACCTTTTATAAGGGGCGGCCAGCCACCTAAATGCATGTTTGTTTTTCTTTAAGTAGTTGGCATGTACAGGTCTACCCCCTACCTCTCTCAGTAGCACCTTGGGATACAACCATAATGAAAAAATGAACTAACTCTAGTATTTTACAGTCTCCTAAAGCAAGCCCTGCTTTTCCAGAGGTATCAGCTGTAACAACTGTAAACCCTCTGAATTAAGTCTGCGGAATTCATGCAACAATTTCAAGTTCTACAAGATTTTGTGCCCCCCTCCCCCCAAGCAAAAAAAAAAAGTGCACCTTCACCTGTGTGTCTTTTAACCCCCACCCACCTTTTGAATTTTTTGCCCTCTTTAGTGTTTCATATCCCTTCTTTTGAATGTATTTCCCCTTTTGTGCTTTAGTGTATTGTATTCCCTTTTTAGTGTGTATTACAACCTCCTTTGTATGTCTCTTTCTGTGTTTCTTACCCCCAGCCACTTTCTTTGTCTTCTTCTCCACCACAGTCCCTCTGTGTGACTCTTTCTCCCAAGCCACGTAGACATAGATATGCAGGCGAAAATACATACTATTGACTGCTATAACCTTGCTCAATAAACAGCTTTTTTGAATTAAAAAATACATACTTACACAATTGAGGCACACAGACATTATTTTTCAGGCACACAATCAAACAGTCATACAGGTACACTGTCATGCAAGCACAGACATAATCATACAGAGACATACAGACACAGAGACATATAGACACAGTCACACAGATATACAGGCAGAGACATGCAGGCATGCAGTCATACAGAGACATACAGGCATACAGAAACATACATACAAAGACATAAAGGCATGCAGAGACATACATTCATACCTGCGTTCGGAGTTGGCCTCCATGCACTGGACCACGTGCGTTCGGTTATACGAATAACGGCCACCCAGGGAAAGCACACAAGCGAAGGTGTCAAGTCGTTAATTTGTGGTTAACAGCCAGGGGAGGTCGGTTCACTGGAGCATGACACCAGTCATTTGGGAGACTAACAAGGAGATACAGACAATCCAACATAGGACAACCCATCGTAGTAGTTACGGTGCTAGTAGAAATCACCAAAACAAGCCAAACAGTCCACACGCTTTAGAATCTCAGGGCAATCCACAAGGTAAATCATGGAAATTTCAGACTTTGCATATTTGCGTAGATTTGCATATTGCTAATTTTGCCAGCAATTTTGCTAATTGTTAATTAAAGGATCACTATAGTGTCAGGAAAACAAAGCGGTTTTCCTGACACTATAGTGCCATGAGGATGCCCCCACTCTCAGGGTCCCCCTCCTGTGGCGCTGAAGGGGTTAAAATCTCTTCAGCCACTTACCTTAATCCAGTGCCGGGCTCCCTACCTGGGAGCCAAGGTGCGGGAAAAGAGACCTAATCTCTTTGTCTCCCAGGTACAGAACGCCCGCACCACATGTAAGGGGTCTTCCACACCAAACGATAGGGGTCTTCATCCCAGGAACCTCTGTGACTGGGAGTCAAGGCACGGGAAAAGTGACTGTCTCTGTCTCCCAGCCACAGAAAAGCCTGCCAAAATAGCCAAAAGTATCCCCACCAACCTCAAGAACTTTCACAGAAGTACATTTCCCCAACCAGTCTCTGTTCGTGAGGTTCCTGTGCGAAAACCATGCAAGGGAAGCGTCTCCTTTCAGGTTGGTGTTGGTGTTCGTCTATACGAAATGGTGGCCACCCAAAGGCTTGATTAAACAGTTTGACCCTTGGCAAAGCTACATTATTATCATTTATAAAGCGCCAACAAATTCTGCAGCGCTGTACATAACGATCTGCTTTTTGACAGATGTAAAGTTAATTTCTACCTGCCTGAATCATTTAATATTTCTTACAGAAAATAATTAAAATCCATAATTCATGCATTCACTAACTACCTATTGAAGCAAAATAAGTTACTTATTATATATTTTAGAATTTTTTTTTTCTTTTTAAACTAATTTAGGAATCAAAAAGAGGTTATGTTGTTTGGTAGAAAATTCTTTTTAAATCTTTGTAACTTGTTTAAACATTGTTGCAGAAATAAAGAGACGGTTTAGTTCCTGATTCCTGCACCAGTTATAAAATAAGACACAAAGATTGGTACATCCCTTATAAATGTGTGGCTTGTTTTATAGCTAATGCAGGAAGGTTTAGCCATGTTTCCTTATTCCTGCCACAGTAAGTAAACAAGTATCAACATTTAATTAGCATTTGGGGAGCCTAGTCTGGACTCCGTTGGTGATGGCCACTTAAGCCGAGAGCTCCCCTCCACATTAGAGCTCCTATTAGCTGAAACGTTTGCAGCCAGCATGACAAATGGGTCGCATAAAGCTAATTCTTCACTACCTTATGGACAGCAGTCCTAAGATACATATGAAGCAGCAAGAGGGCAAGACTGTGGCATGAAGTTATGCATAAGCTCAAAAGAAATTTTAAGAAATTAACTACAAGTTGATCTCCCATTGATATCGAACTTCAGTACTATTGCATAGGATATTCCTGATGATAACAGACAGATGCTAAAGATGTGATACAGCTGTAGCTCCAGTTCAGCGCATTTGGAGCAATGTCAAACATGCAGGGATGGAGATTTTGGGTGAAACACCCCCATTTGGCATTGAGAATGTGCTGTCGCATTCAACACCTCTGCTACTTTCCAAATATAAAAAGTACATTTTGAGGCATTTGATTAATGCAGCTAAATCCTTGGTGCCTGCCCACTGGAAACAAATATTTGCCCCAACAATAGAACAGTGGCTGACGCGAGTTGAGGAGATTCAGTCCGTGAAGTCCATGCAGGCGGCAATTATTGGACAAAGTGCTAAACACGCAGAGATGTGGTACCCATGGTTTCATTATTATTATTAGCGATGACCAAACCATCAGGGAGGGCACCTGCTGATACTTGAGGGAACATATGGGTGACGGCGTGCGCTTTTCTCCTCTTTATCTTTTGATCTTTAGTCTTCAATCTATACTCATACTCTTTGTTCTTTCTTCCTAACACTATAGACTCCCTTTAATTACATACTGAATTGCTTTATGAGCTTCATACACTTACCTACCTGCTGCTGGACCCTCTATGATGACGCTGACATGTTGGCTTGACTTTGCTAGCACAATATATAAACGAAACTCGGTGCTATGACAGATACATTTGAATCAGATTTTATTTCGCTTTGAACAGTGGCTCATTAAGGTCTTATTCCAACGGATCTCATCTGCTGATCTATTGATTCAGGTGGCCTGACGACTATTTTGAACTAAAACATGAGATGCCACTTGCAAAAATGATGTTGCTGATGAATGTGTCAGGTGTTGCCAGGATATTTAAACAATATATTATTTGACTTGACGTTTAAATAGAACAGATTACGTATTGGGAACGGGCTTGACAACGTACTATTTACATAGACCCGTGCGGATGGATTACTATATAGGGCTCCGATCCATGCCCGCATTTTTGGCCCAAGTCCCACTTGTTGTAGCGTTGCGAGCAGGAAGGGCCAATCTACCCTGTCGAACACTTTCTCAGCATCCGTGGATATCAGGAGTGAGGGCCCTGAGGTCTTCCTGGCCGCGTGTATCACATTGATCACTTTGGTGGTTTTGTCCCGGGCTTCCCTATTCCTAACGAATCCCACCTTATCTGGGTGAATCAATTTTGATAGGATCGGTTGGATGCGGAGAGCTAGGATCTTCGCAAGTATTTTCAGATCGGCGTTCAACAGGGAGATCGACCTATAGCTGGGACATGCTGTTGGATCTTTTCCTTCTTTTGGCAGTACTACTATGTGTGCTAGCAGCATGTTCTGGTCGACAGATCCTCCGTCTATGATTTTGTTAAACATGTTGAGTAGATGTGGGGCGAGAGTTTTAAAGAATGAACTGTAGTATTTGACAGTGAAGCCGTCTGGCCCTGGGCTTTTCCCATTTCTTCCATGGAGCATGCGGTGTCCGCATCGACTTTTGATTTGATAAGTTGTTCGTTGAGTAGGTGTATCGGTTTCCGGGTCGCCGAGTCCTGTGCCCCTTTGGGTAGGTTGTATAGGGACTCATAGTACTGGCGAAAACCCTCCGCTATGGACTTTCGTGTAGCGTGGGTAGTGCCTTCGTATGTGATTTTGGTTCTGAAGCTCTTTTGTCTGCTCTTCCTTAGAGCTCTGGCTAGCATTTTACTGCTTTTGTTGCCATGTTCATAGAATGTGGGATAGGTGCGAGTTCAGTTTAGCTATAGCAGCGACCAGTTCTATGTAGGAGTTGTCGTTTAGGGTGTTTTTGTGTCTTGTTTCCTGGTCAGCTACTTTCAGAAGGAGTTCCGCAATTTCCTTGGAGCGTTGTTTCTTGTGATGAGCACCCTGGCGGATTAGAATACCCAGTACTGCACATTTGTGTGCTTCCCAAATGGTCTCTGGGGTGGAGACAGAGGTGTGTTCGTGAGGAAGAATCGTTCTAGCTGGTCTTGTACTTCCGTTTTGAGCAGGTCTTCCAGAAGTGATTCATTGAGTCTCCAAACCCATTGTTTGTGGATGGGCGTGGGTGATGTGATCGTGATAATGACCAGTGTGTGGTCTGACCAGGTCATCGGTGCTATTGTAGCTGTGTGTAGGTCATCCAGACAGTGGTGGTTCATGAAAAGGTAGTCGATACGAGAGTAGAAGTTATGGGGTGGGGAGTAGTATGTGTAGTCTTTTTCGGCATGGTGCAGGATGCGCCAGCAGTCGGACATCTAAAATTCGTGTCGAAGTGCCTGTTGAAGTGTCCAGTCGTGGGTCCAGGGGGGCGTTGAAGTCACCTCCTAGTATCAGGGTGCCTTCACTAAAGGATTGCAGTGCTGAGAAAGTCCTGATGAGTAAGGGCTTCTGGCCTCTGTTGGAGAGGTATACATTAGCGAATGTAAAGTGTGTGTGGTGTATTGTGCCTTTCAAGAAGAATTATAGGTACAAAGTATAAGTAGAGCGCATAGATAGGTAGATAGTGATCTTAGATCAGATAGTGCATATAAAGTGCAGATGTACATATGAATACTTAATATTTCTCAGGAAGATTTCCATGGGTAGTCATGTACATAGAAAAAAACAAAGTACAACGAATAGATAATAGTATAGTCTGTATGACAAGCTTGTGGATATATAAAAAGATAATTTATTGCACAAAAATAAACAAATAAAACCATTAATATGGCAGCTGCTTACAAGATAAAAGAAAGTGAGTATGTGCGGTTTCAGATACTGCTACTCACACAAGCCGGTATGGCAAATAGCCAAATGCAGGGAGATGTCTTTCACACTGCCAGCCCGGTCCGAGCGTATGTTAGGAATACTGGAGGCTAGATGTTGGTGTACCAGTCCTTCTCTGCTCCTCGATCAGCAAGCATTATAGCTGAATTAAAACTCCCAGTGGAAAGTTGGCGGGATTAAAGCTCCGCCCCCAGTGTGACATCAGCGTGTCTTGCGCCTACACGTTTCACCTTCGTCAGGACTGAGGTTAGTAACGCCTTTTAGCGCTTTTACTACTCTGTATTTTCTAATGCCTTTTAGTGCTTTTACTACTCTGTATTTTTAAATTTTCCTTCTGTAACCGCATGTGGTTCCCTTATTTACCACTATAATGTCTTAAAGCATAGAACTTAGTAGGGCTAAACATACAGATATCTTAGCCATAATTTTATATAGTGTAAGAGATCATCTATTTAACATATATAAATAATTGAGAATACAATATAAAATAAGGATTGTCTTGGAAGCAATAGTTTTGTCTTTTGGATATTTATTATATAAAAATATAAAATCCATTATAGCAGAGTTTATAAGATTAAATTACATGCTTGCAAATATCATTAATAGGTTAACATACCCTTCTGAACATGTCATCATGTCAGCCTCTCTGTCATTTTAAGATGGAGCAGCGTCTGTCTCCATGTCTCTCCTCTGTTTCTTAACATTTAAAAGTACACCTTTTTATACCTTAGGTGTCTCCATTTTCGGGTTACCATAGTTCAAATGTGAAAAAGTAACACTTCTTTTACTTTATTCAATTTAGGACCTCCCTTAACTTGGCAAACATACAAGGCCATAACTAAAGGGTGCAAACGTCATGGAAATTTTCCTGACTTAGTTCAAGATGGCATCTTAAAGTCTGAATAGGTTATCTGTTGTTTATACTAAGTCGTAAGTGTACAGTCGTGGGAGATTCCCGGATTTGGGGAAGTTCCATTAACTTGGGGTTACCACAGTATATTGTGTACTGAAAGAGTCGTAGTATAGCCTTGAAGCTTGTTTATGCATTATTGTTATTGTAATTCGTCTGGGACAAAATGGCGCAAACATATTATGCACTGAGGTTATTGCTTAACCCCTTAAGGACACATGACATGTGTGACATGTCATGATTTCCTTTTATTCCAGAAGTTTGGTCCTTAAGGGGTTAAAGAAACAGTTATGAAAAACAATATGTTCCATTTCTAACACCTTGTCAGTTTGCAATATCTCTTAAAGACAAAGTACACAGTTTAAGAAATACAACATTTCATTCTAAAACTTGTAATATTTGCATTTGCCCGTAACAAGAACAGATATCTTCCTTCTGGGTCCAAGACTTCTGCTTCTCTCTGGAACGTGACAGCAGTAGAGAAGAGGATCATTCCCTCCCCGGGTTGGTGGCATGGAAGCCCGGTGGGTAGTGCTTGTGTGTCATAAAATGTGTTTCTTGTAAAAAGGCAACTGAGATGTATAAGGCTCTCAGCTCCCGCAGTGCCCTTGCCCATTTCTGTGGGGAGTTGGGCCCTTTCGCATTGACCGTATAGAGTGAGAGGGCGGGCGAAGGCCGCGGCTCAGTGGAGGTGGGGAGGGAAAGAGAAGGAGAGAGAGAGAAAAGAGAAAAGAAGAGTGAAAAAAAAGCACACCCAGGATGTTTTTGCCACCAGGGGTCTTAGTAAATATCTTATCTTTAGTAAAGATTCTATAATTCATTCAGATGTGGCTTCCAGGATTTGCAATGAGAAGATTAGGGACCAGCTGTGACATTTATTTCCCAATTCTGCTAAAATGCATTATGTGTTTGTTGTTTTAAGCAATTCTTACACTTTTAAACCATGCAAATTATGCAGGGACCATATTATGAGCTGTAATAATAAAAATGTTTATTTTTCTGTAGCATAAATAGAAATAACTAGAAAAGCTACAATTTCTGGGGAAATTGTGTGAAGTGTTCTTGCCTCCACCAGTAGTCTACAACCGGATTGGGCGGAGTAACTGGGTGGAGTGGCTTGAGTAACTGTGGAAAGGTTGGAGTTTGGTTCACTCACTCTACAGCAAGGGCAGAGAAGAGCTTTCAAATCCCTCGAACATTCCACCAACTGCCAACAGGAACTAATAGATTTCAAACAGGGCAGAAAAGAGCTTTCAAATCTTTCAAATCCCTCGAACATTCCACCAACTGCCAACAGGAACTAATAGATTTCAAATAGGGAAGAGAAGAGCTGTTAAAAACAAACTGCTCCAAATTGCTCAATAATAATAATATATATGTGAGATAATAGTAAGTGGTCTTGCCATGTAGGGATATAAATGTACCAATTTATATGAAAACGTTCAGCTACCCCTGCTGCCACTGTGATGTTTTGTACAAATCAGTCAATAATTCCTGTATAACGAAGTACTCACTTTATTAATACATATAGAACAGCATCTTCATATTGCAGCCTTGTTACACAGGGTTTCAAATCCCTCGAACATTCCACCAACTGCCAACAGGAACTAATAGATTTCAAATAGGGCCGAGAAGAGCAGTTAAAAACAAACTGCTCCAAATTGCTCACTTCACTGGCGGTTGCCATCATCAAACGGTGGTATTTTAACTATACATCCTACAGCGAAGAGCTTTATATTGTGAGAATCACAAGACCCTGACCTACATTTTGATGCATAGTATGTCTCTGAAGTATTAGAATTGAAGGCACAGTCGCAGTTTAGATATTGCCCTTCAAATTTGAGGTGGCTAGAGTTGAGTTTCAATGAATGTCAATGGACGGCGTTAGTTGCAAACAAATGATTATATTGTGAAAACTATCAGGACTATGGCTTAGCCGTTGACATGTTTAGTGGCAGCAGGGATAGCTGAACGTTTTGATATAAGATTTGTGTAGGTGGGCCTGAAAATGAGGGAGTGGTGGCAGTTTAGAAATCATGTCCTGATATTTCAGCTTTTGGCAGCTCCCACTCTAGCTTTGCCATTCATTCCTATGGGACAAATTTCACCACAAGAACGACGATATTCCGTGAACCATTCGGCGAAACGTTCCATAAAGTAATAGCAATCCGATCGGGAACAATCTTCACGTTTCCGTATATTACTGTCTATGTAGTATAAAAACTGTGGGAGGAGTTACGGTGGTAAATTTGGCTATAATAATGATAATAATTATATATGTGAGACAACAGTAAGTGGTCCACTTAATTTAACTGGCATTTGACAGGCTGTCTATAGAGCGATGACGTCAACCTACTGGCAGTACATGTGGGCTGCCTTGTCCCATGATGCATCACACCTACCTCTATCCCACAGACCAGCTATCCTGTTGGCTACCAGTAGTGGGATGTTTCAGAGTGGGTGGTGCCAGACGAATGGCCCCTCCCTTCCCGCGCTCTGACCATTTGAATGATCGTAGCCCCGCCCCTTGGCTTTGTGTCTGCGTCAATGCACGCGCAGCACCCTCCCCCGGAAGCGGAAACCGAGAACCTGGCGTCACGGAAACCACCAGACCGGAAGCGGAGAGACAGAGCGGCTAGCGGTAATATCCGAGTCCGGGCGCTTGTACGGCGCTAACAGAGCTCAGTGCTCGTCTTATTCCCCTCCAGCGACTTATAGAAAGAATGAATCCTGTCACCCGCACCGCCCTCACATCCCCTGCCTCCATATAGTGTGTACCCTGTATACCGTATATCCCCTATACAGTGTGTGTACTATAGATATATATAGCTCCCCATATAGTGTGTACCCTGTATACCGTATATCCTCTATACAGTGTGTGTACTATAGATATATATAGCTCTCCATATAGTGTGTGTACCCTGTATACCGTATATCCTCTATACAGTGTGTACTATAGATATATATAGCTCTCCATATAGTGTGTGTACCCTGTATACCGTATATCCTCTATACAGTGTATGTACTATAGATATATATAGCTCCCCATATAGTGTGTACCCTGTATACCGTATATCCTCTATACAGTGTATGTACTATAGATATATATAGCTCCCCATATAGTGTGTACCCTGTATACCGTATATCCTCTATACAGTGTATGTACTATAGATATATATAGCTCTCCATATAGTGTGTGTACCCTGTATACCGTATATCCTCTATACAGTGTATGTACTATAGATATATATAGCTCTCCATATAGTGTGTATACCGTATATCCTCTATACAGTGTGTGTACTATAGATATATATAGCTCTCCATATAGATTGTGTACCCTGTATATCCTCTATACAGTGTACGTACTATAGATATATATAGCTCTCCATATAGTGTGTGTACCCTGTATACCGTATATCCTTTATACAGTGTGTGTACTATAGATATATATAGCTCTCCATATAGTGTGTACCCTGTATACCGTATATCCTCTATACAGTGTGTGTACTATAGATATATATAGCTCCCCATATAGTGTGTACCCTGTATACCGTATATCCTCTATACAGTGTATGTACTATAGATATATATAGCTCTCCATATAGTGTGTGTACCCTGTATACCGTATATCCTCTATACAGTGTGTGTACTATAGATATATATAGCTCTCCATATAGTGTGTACCCTGTGTACCGTATATCCTCTATACAGTGTACGTACTATAGATATATATAGCTCTCCATATAGTGTGTACCCTGTATACCGTATATCCTCTATACAGTGTACGTACTATAGATATATAGCTCTCCATATAGTGTGTGTACCCTGTATACCGTATATCCTCTATACAGTGTATGTACTATAGATATATATAGCTCTCCATATAGTGTGTACCCTGTGTACCGTATATCCTCTATACAGTGTATGTACTATAGATGTATATAGCTCTCCATATAGTGTGTACCCTGTATACCGTATATCCTCTATACAGTGTGTGTACTATAGATATATATAGCTCTCCATATAGTGTGTGTACCCTGTATACCGTATATCCTCTATACAGTGTGTGTACTATAGATATATATAGCTCTCCATATAGTGTGTACCCTGTATACCGTATATCCTCTATACAGTGTGTGTACTATAGATATATATAGCTCTCCATATAGTGTGTGTACCCTGTATACCGTATATCCCATATACAGTGTATGTACTATAGATATATATAGCTCTCCATATAGTGTGTGTACCCTGTATACCGTATATCCTCTATACAGTGTGTGTTCTATAGATATATATAGCTCTCCATATAGTGTGTACCCTGTATACCGTATATCCTCTATACAGTGTGTGTACTATAGATATATATAGCTCTCCATATAGTGTGTACCCTGTATACCGTATATCCTCTATACAGTGTGTGTACTATAGATATATATAGCTCTCCATATAGTGTGTACCCTGTATACCGTATATCCTCTATACAGTGTATGTACTATAGATATATATAGCTCTCCATATAGTGTGTGTACCCTGTATACCGTATATCCTCTATACAGTGTATGTACTATAGATATATATAGCTCTCCATATAGTGTGTATACCGTATATCCTCTATACAGTGTGTGTACTATAGATATATATAGCTCTCCATATAGATTGTGTACCCTGTATATCCTCTATACAGTGTACGTACTATAGATATATATAGCTCTCCATATAGTGTGTGTACCCTGTATACCGTATATCCTTTATACAGTGTGTGTACTATAGATATATATAGCTCTCCATATAGTGTGTACCCTGTATACCGTATATCCTCTATACAGTGTGTGTACTATAGATATATATAGCTCCCCATATAGTGTGTACCCTGTATACCGTATATCCTCTATACAGTGTGTGTACTATAGATATATACAGCTCTCCATATAGTGTGTACCCTGTATACCGTATATCCTCTATACAGTGTGTGTACTATAGATATATATAGCTCTCCATATAGTGTGTGCCCTGTATACCGTATATCCCCTATACAGTGTGTGTACTATAGATATATATAGCTCTCCATATAGTGTGTGTACCCTGTATACCGTATATCCTCTATACAGTGTGTGTACTATAGATATATATAGCTCTCCATATAGTGTGTACCCTGTATACCGTATATCCTCTATACAGTGTGTGTACTATAGATATATATAGCTCCCCATATAGTGTGTACCCTGTATACCGTATATCCTCTATACAGTGTATGTACTATAGATATATATAGCTCTCCATATAGTGTGTGCCCTGTATACCGTATATCCCCTATACAGTGTGTGTACTATAGATATATAGCTCTCCATATAGTGTGTGCCCTGTATACCGTATATCCTCTATACAGTGTGTGTACTATAGATATACATAGCTCTCCATATAGTGTGTGTACCCTGTATACCGTATATCCTCTATACAGTGTATGTACTATAGATATATATAGCTCTCCATATAGTGTGTGCCCTGTATACCGTATATCCTCTATACAGTGTATGTACTATAGATATATATAGCTCTCCATATAGTGTGTGCCCTGTGTACCGTATATCCTCTATACAGTGTATGTACTATAGATATATATAGCTCTCCATATAGTGTGTACCCTGTGTACCGTATATCCTCTATACAGTGTATGTACTATAGATATATATAGTTCTCCATATAGTGTGTACCCTGTGTACCGTATATCCTCTATACAGTGTATGTACTATAGATATATATAGCTCTCCATATAGTGTGTACCCTGTGTACCGTATATCCTCTATACAGTGTGTGTACTATAGATATATATAGCTCTCCATATAGTGTGTACCCTGTATATGTATATCCTCTATACAGTGTACGTACTATAGATATATATAGCTCTCCATATAGTGTGTGTACCCTGTATACCGTATATTCTCTATACAGTGTACTATAGATATATATAGCTCTCCATATAGTGTGTACCCTGTATACCGTATATCCTCTATACAGTGTGTGTACTATAGATATATATAGCTCTCCATATAGTGTGTGTACCCTGTATACCGTATATCCCATATACAGTGTATGTACTATAGATATATATAGCTCTCCATATAGTGTGTGTACCCTGTATACCGTATATCCTCTATACTGTGTGTGTACTATAGATATATATAGCTCTCCATATAGTGTGTGTACCCTGTATACCGTATATCCTCTATACAGTGTGTGTACTATAGATATATATAGCTCTCCATATAGTGTGTGTACCCTGTATACCGTATATCCTCTATACAGTGTATGTACTATAGATATATATAGCTCTCCATATAGTGTGTGCCCTGTATACCGTATATCCTCTATACAGTGTATGTACTATAGATATATATAGCTCTCCATATAGTGTGTGCCCTGTGTACCGTATATCCTCTATACAGTGTATGTACTATAGATATATATAGCTCTCCATATAGTGTGTACCCTGTGTACCGTATATCCTCTATACAGTGTATGTACTATAGATATATATAGTTCTCCATATAGTGTGTACCCTGTGTACCGTATATCCTCTATACAGTGTATGTACTATAGATATATATAGCTCTCCATATAGTGTGTACCCTGTGTACCGTATATCCTCTATACAGTGTGTGTACTATAGATATATATAGCTCTCCATATAGTGTGTGCCCACTGTATATGTATATCCTCTATACAGTGCGTACTATGAATGTATATAATCTCATATAGTGTGTGGCCCACCCTGTATACGTATATTCTCTATACAGTGTGTGTACTAGATATATATAGCTCTCCATGTAGTGTGTACCCTGTATACACGTGTATCCTCTATACAGTGTGTGTGTACTATGAATGTATATGGCTCTCCTTATGGTGTGTGTACCCTGTATACATTATATCCATATACAGTGTATGTACTATAGATATATATAGCTCTCCATATAGTGTGTGTACCCTGTATACCGTATATCCTCTATACAGTGTGTGTACTATAGATATATAGCTCTCCATATAGTGTGTGCCCTGTATACCGTATATCCCCTATACAGTGTGTGTACTCTAGATATATATAGCTCTCCATATAGTGTGTGTACCCTGTATACCGTATATCCTCTATACAGTGTGTGTGTACCCTGTATACCGTATATCCTCTATACAGACTATAGATATATATAGCTCTCCATATAGTGTGTGTACCCTGTATACCGTATATCCTCTATACAGTGTATGTACTATAGATATATATAGCTCTCCATATAGTGTGTACCCTGTATACCGTATATCCTCTATACAGTGTATGTACTATAGATATATATAGCTCTCCATATAGTGTGTGCCCTGTATACCGTATATCCTCTATACAGTGTATGTACTATAGATATATATAGCTCCCCATATAGTGTGTACCCTGTATACCGTATATCCTCTATACAGTGTATGTACTATAGATATATATAGCTCCCCATATAGTGTGTACCCTGTATACCGTATATCCTCTATACAGTGTACGTACTATAGATATATATAGCTCTCCATATAGTGTGTACCCTGTGTACCGTATATCCTCTATACAGTGTACGTACTATAGATATATATAGCTCTCCATATAGTGTGTATCCTGTATACCGTATATTCTCCAAACAGTGTACGTACTATAGATATATATAGCTCTCCATATAGTGTGTGTACCCTGTATACCGTATATCCTCTATACAGTGTGTGTACTATAGATATATATAGCTCTACATATAGTGTGTGTACCCTGTATACCGTATATCCTCTATACAGTGTGTGTACCATAGATATACATAGCTCTCCATATAGTGTACCCTGTATACCGTATATCCTCTATACAGTATGTGTACTATAGATATATACAGCTCCCCATATAGTGTGTACCCTGTATACCGTATATCCTCTATACAGTGTGTGTACCATTGATATACATAGCTCTCCATATAGTGTACCCTGTATACCGTATATATATATAGTGTGTACCCTGTATACCGTATATCCTCTATACAGTGTATGTACTATAGATATATATAGCTCTCCATATAGTGTGTGCCCTGTATACCGTATATCCTCTATACAGTGTATGTACTATAGATATATAGCGCTCTCCATATAGTGTGTGTACCCTGTATACCGTATATCCTCTATACAGTGTGTGTACTATAGATATATATATAGCTCTCCATATAGTGTGTACCCTGTATACCGTATATCCTCTATATAGTGTATGTACTATAGATATATATAGCTTCCCATATAGTGTGTACCCTGTATACCGTATATCCTCTATACAGTGTGTGTACTATAGATATATACAGCTCCCCATATAGTGTGTACCCTGTATACCGTATATCCTCTATACAGTGTGTGTACTATAGATATATATACCTCTCCATATAGTGTGTACCCTGTATACCGTATATCCTCTAAACAGTGTATGTACTATAGATATATATATAGCTCTCCATATAGTGTGTACCCTGTATACCCTATATCCTCTATACAGTGTATGTACTATAGATATATATAGCTCTCCATATAGTGTACCCTGTATACCGTATATCCTCTATACAGTGTATGTATTATAGATATATATATAGCTCTCCATATAGTGTGTGTACCCTGTATACCGTATATCCTCTATACAGTGTATGTGCTAAAGATATATACAGCTCTCCATACAGTGTGTACCCTGTATACCGTTTATCCTTTATACAGTGTATGTACTTTACATAGGACACGAGGCCATGCGTTTAGACTGGAAGAAAGAAGATTTCGTCTAAGGCAAAGGAAAGGTTTTTTTTATTGTAAGAACAATCAGGATGTGGAATTCTCTGCCTGAAGAAGTGGTTTTATCAGAGTCCATACAGATGTTCAAACGGCTACTAGATGCATACTTGCAAGCACAGAATATTCAAGGATATAATCTTTCAATGTAGGGTAATAACTGCTTGATCCAAGGATAAATCTGACTGCCATTCTGGGGTCAAGGAATTTTTTCCTCGCTTGTTGCAAACAAGCTTCAAACTGGTTTTTTGCCTTCTTTTTGACTGCGCTAAAAACAAAGGGAGGTAGGCTGAACTTGATGGACGCAAGTCTCTTTTTCGCTATGTAAATGGCGTAACTTATAGATATATATAGCTCTCCATATAGTGTAAATTCTGTATACTAGATATCCTATACAGTGTATGTAAGGTATATATATATATATATATATATATATATATATATATATATATATATATAGCTCTCCATGGTGTGTCCCTGTATACTATATATCCTCTATACAGTGTGTACCATAGATATGTGGTTTTATGTAGTGTGTGTAATAATTGCATGCTTATATCCTCTATAATGTATGTATTATAGACAGACAGTCTCCGCAAAATTACCCTCCAAGCACCTTTCCCACTTATGGTTCTACCATCCTTCCTGTAATTTTTTGTTTTCCTCCTACCCCCTCCCTTTGTGTTCTCTCTTACCTCCCGTCCTTTTATGGTCTCTCACCTAAGTTATTTTTTACAGGTCTTTTTATGGTGTTTAACTGCCTCTGGTTCTTTAGGGTGTTAACTGTCTCTGCCCCCACCCCCGGCCCTTGTGGTCTCACCACCCCCCCTTTGTGGTCTTTCACCCCTACCTCCTCCCTTTCTCTTTCCTTGTTTGTGGTCTCTCCTTCCCCCCCATAGCCCTGTCCCTTGTTGCGCTCTCATTTCCCCATCCCACTTGTGCTCTCTCTTTTCCTCCTGACACCTTGTGGTCCCCCCACACCTCCATCACTTTGTGGTCTCATTACACACACACACCGTCCCTTTGGGGTCTCTCATTCGCCCCTGTCCCTTTGCGGTCTCTCATACTCCTTCCCCTCTCTCCCTCTTGTCACTTTGTTGAGGTTTCTCATAGCCCTCATCCCTTTGTTGAGGTTTCTCATCCTGCCCCACTCACCCCCATTCCTACGAGGTCTATTACAACTCGTTCTTTTGTGGTCTGTCATTCCCCCATCTCCTGTCCCTTTGTGGTCTCTCATCCCCCGCCCTTCCCTTTGGGGTCTCTCATTCCTCCCCGTCATCCCTTTTGTGGTTTTGTTTTGGTTCAAGACTTGAACAGTTTCCTCTATCCTCAAGTGGTTTACACCAAATTGTAGACACACTAATAGGTTGAGTTACACTCACATTTGGCTAAGGCATAGATAAGTCTGGTAATTTGTTACCAAATAAGTAGAATCGTTTTTATGTAGGCATCTTGTGAAAACAAACATACTAAATGAGATTTTGCTATTTTTCTTAGAGAATTCAGAAGATGATCAATGAAAATGGGACTTTTGTAGAACCCTAATGTCTTCTACTTCATCTCCTGTTAGTTGTAAGTTCATATTAGACGTGTTATTGTTGATCAGTGCTGTCCTTCAAGTTTTTGGAGAGAAAAGACATACAGTCCCTGGCATTATTTTCACATTATTTTCCCTTGGATCTCTGATTTTTGTCAGTCACTGATCCTGAAAGGTAAACTATCCATGTGCAGGAAATCTCTGTAGCTATGTAGAAAGAATATCTATAATATATCATCTCTTTAGCTATAAAGAAAAAAATATTAATTATATACACACACACTATATTGGCATAAGTATTGGGACACCTGACCATTACTCCAACATGGACTTTTGTGACATCACATTCTAAATACATACACATTAATATGTAGTTGGTCCCCCTCTTTGCAGCTATAACAGCTTCCACTCTTCTGGGAGCGCTTTCCACAAGATCTTGGAATGTTTCTGTGGATATTTTCGACAAATTCTTCCAGTAGAGCATTTGTGAGGTCAGGCACTTATGTTGGATGAGAAAGCTTGGCCCACAATCTCCATTCCAGTTCATCCCAAAGGTATTGAGCGGTTTTGAGGTCAGGGTTTTGTGCAGGCTAGTCCAGTTCTTCCCGTCCAAACTCATCCAACCATATCTTTATGGACTTTGGTTTGTGCCCTGGGGCACAATCATGTTGGAATAGAAATGGGCCTTCCCCAAGCTGTTCCCACAAAGTTGGAAGCATAGCATTGTCCAAAATGTCTTGGTGTCCTGAATCATTAAGATTTCACATAACTGAAAGAAATGGGCCTAGCCCAAACCGTGAAAATCAGCCCCATGCAATTATTGCTCCACTACCAAACTTTAACGTTTGCACAATGTAGTCAGACAAGGTAATGTTTTCCTGGCATCTGCCAAACCCCGGCCCACTTATCTGACTGCAAAACAGATTAGAACACGTGCCCAGTAGCGGCATGATTTACATACTTGATCTGACGCTTGGCATTGTACTTGGTCATGTGAGGCTTGCATGCAACTGCCATGAAGCTCCAGCTGCACGTTTGTAGTAATAGTAATTACCGTGGAAGTTTGGATCTCTTCAAAGAGATTCTATTCTTTTGAATACGCAGAGTGTTGTCGACTTTTACGCGCCATGCACCTGGTACTTTGTTACCCTGCTCTATGACTTAATGTGGTCGTCTGCTTCACGGCTGAGTTGCTGCTGTTCCTAAACGCTTCCACTTTCCAATAATACCACTTGCAGTTGACCATATAGTAGATATGAAATTTCAAATTCTGACTTATTGCAAAGGTGGCATCCTATTACAGGACCACGCTTGAATTACCACAAATGTTTGTAGATACAGACTCCATAGCTAGGTGCTTGGTTTTATACACCTGTGCCAATGGGTCTGATTGAAACACTTGAATTCTATAATTAAGAGGTGTGTTCCAATTTCCTTTGCTCATATAGTGTGTGTATGTGTAAATATATATATATGAGCACATACAAACACTGTACACTTATTTGCCACCTGTACCTTTTTGTGTGTGCACATTATTTACACAATTTTTACCCTTTTTCTAGTTACAGGCTTACTTTGGTATACACATCCTGATTCAGGCCATGCTGGTGCCAATCTCGCTTATTTCTTGACTCCTAAGAAGTAAAATATGGCGCATGTTCATGACATCATAGTCCTAGATGATGATGATGAAGAGGAAGAAGAAAAACCACACTGCTCTAAAGTTAAGAGCTCTCCTAAGCAGCCACAGCCTCAAAGTAATGGGAAGAAGGAAGTTGATGACAACCAGAAGAGTGCCACATTCGGTGCACAAAATAACAAACTGTTTGAAGAGGTAAGTAAGAATTGTGATGTAGTTTGAATATTTTTGTCACTGTTGGTGATATTTTTTCCATTCTTTCCCAACTACTGTGTTTGATCTTTATATCTTTTTATAGGATCGTATTTAACTTTTTCCTTTCCTGTTTTAGTTCGTAGATTACTGTTCCAGTCTCACTTTAGAGCATCCAGAAGTCATATTTTTTCTCAGGGGGAAATTTTCCCGAGCCAACCCTTCATTTCTATCCTCTGTTGAGTTTCACAACGTCCTGGGCCGGTGTCTCACCAGGGTGCAAAACAAGCGCTCTAAGGTTTATGTTTACATAAATGAGCTATGTACAGCCCTAAAGGCCAACTCACAAAAACGCAAAATTTCCTTACAACCCTCATCAAGTGTGCAATCTTTTGAAGAAAGTAGGGAAATAGTAGATGATAACCCTGAAGAGGTAAAAGAAGAAGAAACCCAAGAAAGGAAACCTGGATCTAAGCGTCAAATCCGGTATTTGGAGAATTTGCTCCGAATATACTCTAGAGAGATCCAGAAGCTACAAGAGAGAGAGCTAAGCCTTGATGAGCTAGAAGATGAGGATTCAGCCTACATACAGGAGGCCAGACTCAAACGCAAGCTTTTGCGTATTTTCCAGAAACTTTGTGATCTGAAAAACTGTTCTAGTCTTACTGGTAGAGTAATAGAGCAGAAGATACCTTATCGAGGCACTCGCTACCCAGAAATAAATCGCCGACTGGAGAAATTTATCAATGGATCTCAGGATATTTTTCCGGATTATGGGGATGTGTTGCGAGTGATTCAGAAAGCTAGCGATAGGCATGCGCTTGGGCTGCCACGCAAACAAATACAGAGCATGGCCCAGGATGCTTTCCGAGAACTTGGCAATCGACTGCAGGAGAGGAGACACTTAGACTTGGTGTATAATTTTGGGTGTCACCTAACGGATATTTATAAGCCTGGTGAGTGAGATCATGAAGGAGTATTAAGCAGTTTTCCATATTTTTTTTTTATTTCATTTTTTAATTTATTTTATTTATTTATTTATTTATTTATTTTGAGCATAAACTTCTTTTCAGCTCTTAGTTTATATAAAGTAGATTGGGTTTTTGACATAAGGACAAGACTGCCTGTGAATATTTGACTCATCTAAACGTACAGCCCACACTAAGGAAGTGACAATTATGGTAGAATAGCATTCTACCCAAGGTATAGTTTTAGCAGGGAGAACATTTTAATTTAATTTTTACTGTTCCAATATGTTGTTGATTTCCATTGTCTACAACCATCCTTATGTGGTTGTATAGAATGCAATGTTAAGGTCAAACATGAAATAACCATGAGAGAGAGATACTGCAACCGGAAGAGAAAGGTGCAGAGAAGAGTTAGTGGTTGTAAAAGAGTAAATGAGATAAGCCAAAGTCGTAAGGAGAAAGACCTTGTATTTTGACTAGTGGGATGTTACACGTGCTATAAAGACCTTGTATTTTGACTAGTGGGACGTTACACGTGCTATAAAGACCTTGTATTTTGACTAGTGGGATGTTACACGCGCTATAAAGACCTTGTATTTTGACTAGTGGGATGTTACACGTGCTATAAAGACCTTGTATTTTGACTAGTGGGACGTTACACGTGCTATAAAGACGTATTTTGACTAGTGGGAAGTTACACGCGCTATAAAGACCTTGTATTTTGACTAGTGAGACGTTACACGTGCTATAAAGACCTTGTATTTTGACTAGTGGGACGTTACACATGCTATAAAGACCTTGTATTTTGACTAGTGAGACGTTACACGTGCAATAAAGACCTTGTATTTTGACTAGTGGGACGTTACACGTGCTATAAAGACGTATTTTGACTAGTGGGAAGTTACACGCACTATAAAGACCTTGTATTTTGACTAGTGAGACGTTACACGTGCTATAAAGACCTTGTATTTTGACTAGTGGGACGTTACACGTGCTATAAAGACCTTGTATTTTGACTAGTGGGACGTTACACGTGCAATAAAGACCTTGTATTTTGACTAGTGGGACGTTACACGCGCTATAAAGACCTTGTATTTTGACTAGTGGGATGTTACACGCGCTATAAAGACCTTGTATTTTGACTAGTGGGACGTTACACGTGCTATAAAGACCTTGTATTTTGACTAGTGGGACGTTACACGTGCTATAAAGACGTATTTTGACTAGTGGGACGTTACGCGCTATAAAGACCTTGTATTTTGACTAGTGGGACGTTACACGCGCTATAAAGACCTTGTATTTTGACTAGTGGGACGTTACACGCGCTATAAAGACCTTGTATTTTGACTAGTGGGACGTTACACGCGCTATAAAGACCTTGTATTTTGACTAGTGGGACGTTACACGCGCTATAAAGACCTTGTATTTTGACTAGTGGGATGTTACACGCGCTATAGACCATTTATTCACATTTTGACCAATGATTATTACTGTGCTTGATTTCCAAGCAGTTTTGATCATAGTTATTTAGTTAAATGTGTACTGTTGGAAATTAAAATTGAATTTTAAATTGTTAAACGAATGGAGGAATTCTCCAATTTGGCTTTGTTTTCATTTCGCCTATTTTGGCCTAAAATTTGTAATTATTTATTTATTGTTGCCATTTATATAGCGCCAACAGATTCCGTAGCGCTTTACAATATTACGAGAGGGGATTAATTCACTCCTAACAATTCACACTATACTGACTAACCTTGTATGTGATCTGGGCTCTGGGTTAAACCACCGTGGTGGGGAATCTGAGAATTTCCAGTACTCCAAATTTAGCATATCTTGTAACAGTTAAACAAAGCATAGCTGACATGGCTTAGTGGGCATCTTAGCCAGCATAGAGTTATGTGATTTTAAAAAGTCTAATTTTTCGATATTTGAAGACTTCCCTGAAGGGGATAATCCACATTTTCAGAATGTTCTAAAAGCCGTTAAGGTCATGGGAGCTGACTACATATCCACCATTGGAAATACCACTTTTCATCAAGATGGGTTTGGGAGTGTATATAGATGTTACTTCACACAGACCTGTGGGGAGGGCTCCCTGCTTCCTGCACCTCAGTCATTCATGCTCTGCAATATGTTAGCACTATATGAATACTAATAATGAAAGGCAGATATTCCCATTGTCTCACTGCTGCAACAGGAAGGGAAATTATTTTGTATGAATGCCTTGCAGTCTTTTTGCTGTTAACACTGCCTTTTCAGAGAAAAGGCAGTGTTTACTTTACAGCCTAGGAACACTTTCCGCTCTTCAGACGGCCGCTAGAGGTGTTTCCTAGGTCAATGTTGCACGGTGCGCAGCACTGATGCTCAGCTGAACTTTCCCCATAGAGATGCATTGGTTCAACAGCATTAGTATGGCAAAGCATTGTGGTTGGCAGAGATGATCGATATCAGCCAGAGACAGATTGGGGCGGAGCCAGAAATAATGTGAATTTTCTAGTTATTTTAGAGGGGCTAGCAGGATTTTACACTACAGGGTCAGAAATACACACTTGTTTACACATAAAGTGTTCCTTTAAATATGTAGTTACAATAAAAAATGGTGGAAGCAACCTTCTGGGCATTCTGCAGGATTCAATGTACATTATGGTGGCTACCATCCTCTGGACACAGTGGCAGCTATCTTTAAATACACATGCCATTTAATCCCAGACATAAAAATGTATCCACTGCATAGGGTGGAGGTGGTAATTCTCTTCAACTGTGGGAATTTCCCGTTACCTTCCTTTGTTAATACGAGTGAGGGAAATGAAAAACATAGGATTATAGTTGGTTATAAGGCTCAGCGATGTCCTCTATGTCTATTATTTTCTGAAAATCCCATTTTAACATTTTCTGGATGTCAGACAAAAAAACTGTGGAGGTGCAGATAGATGTGTCACCACTGTTACTTTACCGTATCAAAACCATATCTTCTTTAGGTAATGATCCTGCTCATATGGATTCAATGTTACAACGGCGTCTCCGTGAGAACCGCTCTGTAGCAATGAATCGACTGGATGAACTCATCAAAAAATATGCAGAAATGCAAGATGATGGAGAGGAAGAGGAAAGAAAAAAGAAGAAGAAGGGCGGTGATGCACACAGCAGCTCCCAGGTAATTTTACGCTGTATCTTGTCCCAATGAATGGACCTTGTGAGCTACCGGACGTCAGTGCAGTTACACCATGCTTTCACATTCTCAATGCTTTACCACACAAGGATCAAGACTTTATTTAAATTTGTCTGACAGAAATGGTCCTCAGGAATCTGTTGAAAGTGATAGGCACAAAGCATGTTACATGTAATTTATTGGCAAAGGCATGAAAAGTTTAAAAAAAACAAAAAAAAACACTATTGAAACATTTGTAGATACATTGTTCAAACATTTAAATATTACCAGCCTGCCCACAGAGTAAGACTCAACATATTTTTAAATGAACACTATAGTGTCAGGAATGCAAAGGTGTATTCCTGACACTATAAGAATAAATAGCAGTTTTTTCTTTTCGCCGCGCAGGTCTGGTTGCATTTTATTGCCCCCTTTGTCTGAGATCATCAAACTTGATAATCTCTGCTAATTCAATGCTTTCCTATAGGAAAGCATTTGGAGGGAGGCTATTGTGCATGCGCAGCTAAGCGCACCTCTGGGCCAATCAGCATCTCCTCATAGAGATGCATTGAATCAGTGCATCTCTATGCAGAGTGTGGAGCTGCTGAAGGTCAGTGCTGCATGTTGTACAATACTGACCCTGGAAGCACCTCTAGTCCGAGTGGCTGCCACTAGAGGTATTACTAGGCAGTAATGTACACACTGCCTTTTCTCTGAAAAGGGTGATTACATTAAAAAGCCTGCAAGGACCTGTTACATACAGCAGAACAACTACATTAGTTGTTCTGGTGACTATAGTGCCCCCCTTCATGTGTAGCAAGTAATTTTAAGTGCTGTCTGCATATGTTAAAGCCGAAAATAAACTTTGCATATTAGAAAAATCGAGGTATGAAACAAGTGATGGGATCTATTCTTTATAAAGAGATTTCTTATTTGCAAAGTCTCTTTCTGCTGTGACTATTCAGCTCTTATCTATTTTCTCTATATTGTGTGACTTGTAGCAGGAGGGAGGCATTAAGTGTCCCGACCATTCAAATAACTTTGTCTCTTATTCATATTTCAGAATGTTTCTGTCATGGCTGCTTTACAGATAACCAGCCATCATTTCCCTTTCCATTATATACAGATTTATCCTTTTCTTTATTCATTTTTACAATCCCATGAAAATGATGTGCAAAGTCTGTGGATAGTTTCCTCTTGTAATGTAGTTCCCTTCGTGATCGATCTGATATTCAACTCTCTAGTAGAGAATCTCTGGCCCTTCTTTTATCAGTGTTATTAGTATGATCATTTCTATTCTTGATAATGAATTCATTCTTATCACCAGCCTAGCCGTAGGCAATCTCCATCATCTCCGGAATCCGAGGAAGAGGAGTCAGAAGAGGACTCGGACACTGATATTGAGGAGGAGCTCATAAATTCTCAAGAGATGATTGATGGAGAAGAAAAAGATGAAGATGAAGGTGAGATTGGGATATGGGTCAGGTGTTTTGGGAAATAGTATTAGATTAACTCTTTGCAATTTTACATTTCCCTGAAGTTATTTTACGTGCTGCACTAATAAATGAAATTCAGTTACGGTTTGCGCTATATTAGATAAACGAGGAAGTCATATATGGGTGGCTAAGCATAAAATAATATATAAATTACAGGGGAGATAAACACTATAGTCGGCACATCAATCTGTCAAAAACTGCTCATTTAGGAAATGGTTAATAGCAACCCAATATATGGTTCACACCCACGGCACGAACATGATTAATACGTCCGTGATCAATACAAAGGTTCTAGTAAGCGTGAAAGTGTCTGGAGAATCACTGTGAGTAAAAGGTGATTTAGAGGTTTGTGTGCAGCATTCATTTTGAGCTGCTCATGCAGTCTGTAAATATGGTCCAAATGACAGAGAGAAGCGCCAGGTATTAATTGATACCCGAGCAGGCATTTAACCATCTTTGCACAAAAACTGCCTTTAAAGCCTATTATTTGTTGAACAAGATGGAATGTCCTAAGTGTTAAATTAAACAATGCTAGAACTTTATTATGCATATTGTATTCCAGCACCTATCCCTTCAGTTTAGGCACTCCATTGTAATGTGTATTATTTGTCTCTCTATGGGTTTGTTTAGAGCATGCGCAGAGCAAGCCATGTTGTTTGTGTAGAACTTTGTAGAGTCCACAAATTACACTACATTGGGATTAAGCTGTAGCGAATAATATCCAAACCAAATCACCTGAGCACAGACTTTAATAGGTTGTCCAGTTGAAAACCCCTGATGGTGCCTTGAGAGGTACAGCTATTTCTTAACTGAGTACGGCTAAAACATCTTAGGTAATACATGTCTTAGTTTACTGTGTGGTTCATAAACAGGAACCCTCTCCCCTAGCATTGTGGATCTGTGCCAGGGGAGTTCCCATGAGTATATTAGATTATAATACTATTTCCTGTCTTTGAAGATGTCATATGCTCAGGGAAATATTTCCACAAAGTACGAATGTCACAAATAAGAGACAAGGGTCATTTCGATCTGGAACAAGATGATAAACTCTGCATGCCCTCATTTTAAATCATTTTATATAAGGTTTTTCTTGTCTTGGCTAATTAAACACTATACAGATAATTATGTTTTTCTTTTTGCTCTGTACGCTGCATCTTGCCAGCCTACTCTACATACATTTCCAGTGTAATTTATAGATTTGGAAGATCTCAGACTTTCTTGCTTTCTTCCAGAAGAGCGTCCTGCCGACCAGGATAATGAAGCTGATCAGAGGATGGAGAGTTCTTCAGAACCCCCTCAGCCCATTTCTTCGGGTGGAGAGGAGGAAGAGGAGGAAGATGGAGAAAGGATAGAAGAGCAAAATTCTAACTCTAATGAAGATGAAGTGGAGGAACCAGTTGAGCAGGATACACCTCCATCTTCAAATCCACCAATAGTCCAAGAGGAAACACCAACTACATCTTTGGAGATAGAAGTAGAACTTCTTCCCTTGGAACATTCTCCTTGTTCTCCTGTTAACGACACTTTATCTCAAAGCAGAGAGGACATGGAGTTAGGTAAAGAGGAGAGTAAGCCAGAGGAAGACCGCTTCAGAGATCACCCAACATTGCCGAAAATATGTGATGATGTAGCTCAAGAGGTAGAAAAGGCAGGGCCAATTTTAGAGTGCAGTTCAACAGGGGATATGCCAGATGACAAAGTTAAGGCTTGTACACAGTGTGACACACCTACAGATGTGAAAGGTGATGTGAACAGTGCTACAGATGGGCTGTGTTTGGAGAATGATTTATCCTCTGGGAGTTGCTCAGTACAGGCTGGCATTGAAGTTCCACATGAAAAAAGCAGTGTGGAGGACAGCGAGGCATTTGAATCTGATTCTGGACGCTCATGTATCCAAAAGAAGACTCCCTTCGCAGAGAATATCATATCTATTGATACCGAAAACATAGATGCAAAGACCCTGCAGCTACAAAATGTCACACATATTAAAACAGAGGGACCGTGTGTTAAGCAACCTAAAGAGCACAGCAGACGCGTAGACTCAAGAAGACTATGTATGGAGAGTAGTGTGCAAACTGAGGATCCTACGTTTAACAAGAGAACAGCCAATACTGAGAGTGTATTGAAATGTGATAACATGAAGGGTGACACTCCCACAACGAACAGTCCCCTCAGCGGGGCTGAGAGTGATAGGAATGAGGATACAGATGCTACACATGATGGCAGCAGCAATGGAGTTTCTCATGTTAATACAGAAACGCAAAACAGTACAGATTCGCATGGCCTAAATAACCATACGGAAAGACAGGGCCACCAAAATTCTTCAAATAAGGAAAGGACCAAGGACTCAACCCCCCATTCCAGGAAGAGAAAAAAAATCCCTACAAAACTTATTCTTAATAATGGGAAGAACATGTTAAACGGGAGCAATGAGGATGAAAGCAGGAAGGATAAAAAATGCAAGAGAGCAAGGAGAGATTGGTAAGGAAGGAGTTCATTACTGTCAAGAATATGGGAAGTGACGGGTTAAACTGCTCTGAGTTAGTGTGTACAGTGTCAGGAAAAGTGGGTTAAGTGGATGTTGAAGCATTGTCAGGAATGGTAGAGGAATTGGAGATTGAAGCATTGTCAGGAATGGTAGAGGAATTGGAGGTTGAAGCATCGTCAGGAATGGTAGAGGAATTGGAGATTGAAGCATCGTCAGGAATGGTAGAGGAATTGGAGATTGAAGCATTGTCAGGAATGGTAGAGGAAGTGGAGATTGAAGCATTGTCAGGAATGGTAGAGGAAGTGGAGATTGAAGCATTGTCAGGAATGGTAGAGGAAGTGGAGATTGAAGCATTGTCAGGAATGGTAGAGGAATTGGAGATTGAAGCATTGTCAGGAATGGTAGAGGAATTGGAGATTGAAGCATTGTCAGGAATGGTAGAGGGATTGGAGATTGAAGCATTGTCAGGAATGGTAGAGGGATTGAAACATTGTCAGGAATGGTAGAGGGATTGGAGATTGAAGCATTGTCAGGAATGGTAGAGGGATTGAAACATTGTCAGGAATGGTAGAGGAATTGGAGAGTGAAGCATTGTCATGAATGGTAGAGGAATTGGATGCTGAAGCATTGTCATGAATGGTAGAGGAATTGGATGCTGAAGCATTGTCATGAATGGTAGAGGAATTGGATGCTGAAGCATTGTCATGAATGGTAGAGGAATTGGACGCTGAAGCATTGTCATGAATGGTAGAGGAATTGGACGCTGAAGCATTGTCATGAATGGTAGAGGAATAGGACGCTGAAGCATTGTCATGAATGGTAGAGGAATAGGACGCTGAAGCATTGTCATGAATGGTAGAGGAATAGGACGCTGAAGCATTGTCACGAATGGTAGAGGAATTGGACGCTGAAGCATTGTCATTAATGGTAGAGGGATTGAAGCTTTGTTATGAATGGTAGAGGAATTGGAGATTGAAGCATTGTCAGGAATGGTAGAGGAATTGGACGTTGAAGCATTGTCAGGGATGGTAGAGGAATTGGACGTTGAAGCATTGTCAGGGATGGTAGAGGAATTGGACGTTGAAGCATTGTCAGGGATGGTAGAGGAATTGGAGAGTGAAGCATTGTCATGAATGGTAGAGGAATTGGATGCTGAAGCATTGTCATGAATGGTAGAGGAATTGGATGCTGAAGCATTGTCATGAATGGTAGAGGAATTGGATGCTGAAGCATTGTCATGAATGGTAGAGGAATTGGACGCTGAAGCATTGTCATGAATGGTAGAGGAATTGGACGCTGAAGCATTGTCATGAATGGTAGAGGAATAGGACGCTGAAGCATTGTCATGAATGGTAGAGGAATAGGACGCTGAAGCATTGTCATGAATGGTAGAGGAATAGGACGCTGAAGCATTGTCACGAATGGTAGAGGAATTGGACGCTGAAGCATTGTCATTAATGGTAGAGGGATTGAAGCTTTGTTATGAATGGTAGAGGAATTGGAGATTGAAGCATTGTCAGGAATGGTAGAGGAATTGGACGTTGAAGCATTGTCAGGGATGGTAGAGGAATTGGACGTTGAAGCATTGTCAGGGATGGTAGAGGAATTGGACGTTGAAGCATTGTCAGGGATGGTAGAGGAATTGGACGTTGAAGCATTGTCAGGGATGGTAGAGGAATTGGACGTTGAAGCATTGTCAGGGATGGTAGAGGAATTGGACGTTGACACATTGTCAGGGATGGTAGAGGAATTGGACGTTGAAGCATTGTCAGGGATAGTAGAGGAATTGGAGATTGAAGCATTGTCCGGAATGATGAAGTGTTGAGTGATGTCAGCAATGGTAGTTAAGTAGTGTCAGCGACTGCAGATAAAAAGACAAGCAAGAAGAGTATAATGTCATTGTTGAAATAAGAATATGCTCAAAAAGGTGTGGGACATCCTGTTTAAAGATTCCACGAGGGAAATTGCGTGAGAAGCTCGCCATGATATTGCAATGTCACATTCTCCTCACATTTTTCTTTGTTTTGAATAATGTTCTCTCCTCAGTTACTATTCATCACTCCTCAGTTCACCTGACCCAGCCAGTGACCATGAGAACACACATGACATTTCTTTAGACCTGGTGGTGACCTGTAGCCCCCCAGAATCCCCTTCCTCTCCAGTCAATAATCGCCTCATGGTGAGTCTGAGAACATAATTTTCTTTTAAGGCAGGTTGACTAGTAATTTAATATAGAATCCAATGGCAATGTCTTAATATTCTCTCCCCCTCCCTTTCTTCTCTGCCCATCACTGTTTTTGGCATCTTTATTCACATGACTCATTGTGTACTTGACTCACTCTTTCACGACTATTTTTTTTGCGTGCCACACTTTGGCGTGTTTTAAATGTTCTCCTTTCTCTTGTCCACAGTCTAATGTCTCCACACAGTGTGATCCGGATGAAGTGATTGTTCTCTCTGACTAACTTCGCTGACTACTTTTTGTACAATTCTTTCAAGATGCAAGAATCCGGATATCTATTTGGGGTTTGTTAGAACTATTTAGTGATATAGGGAAAAATGTTGGGCCTCATCTAGTGGGGAGGACAAACATGGTGTCTTAAGGTAGTTGCCTTTCTGTACAATTACCTGTTAAGTGCCATTTAGTTCAATGCATTTTCAGTCTTTTGCACTGACACCTATGGGTGCTTCCCTTTGCGTGCTTGCTGGTAACTCTGTAACGAAAGTGCTACCTATGACGATTTTCTGGAGGTATTAGGAGAAGTATCTCCCTGTGCTTATTTAAACTGATGTTTTTTTTTTTTTCCAACTTGGGGTTGATGTTTGGTGGGGGTACCATCCTGGGGTGTTTTCGGTATCTCCCCCTGGGCATTTTGGATATCTTCCGCTGCCATACATCTTCTTTAGGCTTTGTAAAAAATTTGAGAATAAATTTTTTTTTTTAATTACTTTTGAGTCTTACATTCTTTTGTGTGTACTAAGCATGGTTTTGTAAAGGTGTTCAAGATATTGAAACATCAGTGTTTGTGTATTACAGCTAGATAAGAAGTAGTTCAGTTTAGAAGCTAGGTTGAATGTTAAATACATTTTTAGGGGAGGTAGCAAAGGATACAACCATAGAAATCTATATAGGAAAGCACAAAGTTGGACACTGGGAAGTAAATTTTAATCAATGGCATCTTTTACAAAAATCTGATTATTTCCTTGTTAAGTTAGTTTGTACCTGTTTTTACAGAGGCATTTGACAAGCCTATGAATTCACTGTAAAAATACTGCGTACTAAATACTTTTTCTGCTAATGTTGGTTGTACCAATTGCTAAACCGCATTTTCTAAAATAAACATAAAAAATAATTGGACTCTATTAGCCTCAACTATCTGAGCTTGAAACCCTTATTATACAGTTCAACATATGTAACTTGACATTAGCGCATACTTCTATTGCTCAATCAGAGAATAGCAAATTAGCTGTCAGCTGGGGCAGTTGGGCTAGAGGTACACATACATTGGCTGTGGATTAAACTCCAGAGCAGGCAAACTGGCTGATTGCCTCCACCGCGCTCATCAAGAGAATAGTAAGCATTTTCCCAGGTCATTTGTACTCTCCCTGCTCCCTTGTATCAGGATCTGAGGGATGTCTTAATAATGCAACTTTAAAGACCCCACGAGCAGAACGAGATTGAAATAAGTGGCCTAATGCTCAAGTGCTACTCTTTCTCCACTAGACTGCCAATAAGCCCTCATCCACCTTCACTATGTAAAGGTAGAAACGTGAAAACAATAAATCGAGTGGGTTTAGAAATAAAAGAGCACTAAATAAAAAAAAATGTTAAATGGGCTAATATAGACGGACATCATGGGTGACAGAAACAGGACAAGAGACATAAAGTGAGCTCTGAGAGAAATTAAAAAATGAGCAGAGAATTGACAAAAAGAAGCTTAGAGACTGCCAGATATATTTAGACTGGGGACCAAAGAGACCGAGAAATGTTTCACTTTGAGACAGGCAAGATGCACTGAGAGGAGGGTAATTGAGGGACTGGGAGAGTGACATAAAACAGGTTGGAGAGAGAACAGAGAGGATAGACAGATAAGAGGAGGTGAAAGTGACTGATAAGGCAGCACCTAAGAATCCTAGTCCAAGATAAAGGGACACAATACAGAAAGACTGCTAGAAAACAGCAATAGGCTGATCAAGAGAGACAAATTTGTGGAAAAGCCCAGCATGGAAAAGTGAGGGAAACAGATGAAGTATAAAACTCCAGCATTAAACATTTGTTTTTAATGTTGGTCTTTCCCCTCCCCTTTTTTCTCATTTAGAAAATAAATAGATATTAAACTCCTCTTTTCCCATTGCTGAGACTGCCTCTGCTCTTCAGCCTGCTCCTCAATACTGATAACCTCTGTGCAATCCAATTCTCCTTACTGAGAAGTATTAGGGACCTATGGCACATGCAGAGGAATAATAGTTCAGGCCTAGTGAGGCAGTTTATCCACACGGCTATCTAGCTGGCAGCCAGGGATAAGTTAAAGGACCACTCTAGGCACCCAGACCACTTCAGCTTAATGAAGTGGTCTGGGTGCCTGGTCCTTCTAGGGTTAACCCATTTTTTCATAATTATAGCAGTTTCAGAGAAACTGCTATAATTATGAATGGGTTAAGCCTTCCCCCTATTCCCTCTAGTGGCTGTCTCATTGACAGCCACTAGAGGCGCTTGCGTTTCTCACTGTGATTTTCACAGTGAGAAAGACGCTAGCGCCCATAGGAAAGCATTGTAAATGCTTCTGTGACCGAATGCGCCAAGGCATTCAGCCGGGCGGAAACGGAGGAGGAGAGGAGGAGAGCTCCCCGCCCAGCGCTGGAAAAGGGTAAGTTATTACCCCTTTCCCCCTTCCAGAGCTGGGCGGAAGGGGGACCCTGAGGGTGGGGGCACCCTCAGGGCACTATAGTGCCAGGAAAACGAGTATGTTTTCCTGGCACTATAGTGGTCCTTTAATTCATAAACGAATGTCTCTTGAATTCAACACTTTTATAACTTAACTCTGAGGCGACATGCAGATAACCCTTAAAGCATTTCAGTATGGTGAAGTTCTATAGGGGATTGGAGTGTCCCTTTAAGTGCTCTTTGGTCAGAAGTGCTACTTATCCAAAGACCATATGAGTAACTGAAAGCTAGCATGTGTTCACAAATCCTGATGACATGCACAAGCACCTGACAATAAAATTGTACTCTAAACCTGTGTTATTCATTGAAGTTGTGCATGGTCTGTGGTCAGATAAGTGCTTTGGACAAAGAGGTTTTAAAGGTGGCTGCCCCAGAGAACAGCTGTCAGCCAGGAAACACATTACAGATAGTATACTTTAATATGTATCCATTAAAAAGTAATACACAAAGAGGTTATATTACAGGAAATAACAAAACATGACGATATTCCTTTACAATACAGGGCTTGCCATTGGCTTCCATTTGTTGCAGCTTAATAACATTAAAGGTTTTGAAAAAGCAACACAATTTCTGCACAAATTTGGCATTAACTGAACATGACAGCAATCTCGCTCCTATCACTACCAGGCAGCTAGCCCAGTACATTTCAGTAGATTATTCACTCTCTCACCTTTCTGCCTTCATCTGAGCTCCCCATGTGGGGATTCAGGGAGGACATAAGGGTGCACCTCATTGGCCAGCGGCTGGAATTTCTGCATGTAGAAGACAGGATGCAATGACTGGAAGATATAGTAAGTTATATATAGTAAGTTATTGGTAATATCGGTAAATTACAAGACTGATAATTAGCATATTTCTGATCATCTGTATCGGCTCTAATAATTGGCAGAACCAATAATTAATTTCTCTGCTTGAAATCTATGAATGTGTTCTATATGAGAGAGACAAGATGTTGAGCTATACAGTATGTATTGTAGTCGAATACATGAAATTAAGTTAATGACTACATCCAGGGAGCCTTTTTTTCAAGGCACCTAATGTTCTATATACTGAACAGGTTATTCTTTCTGGTCCAGTAATTGCGAAAATATGTATTTATATATATATATAAATAAATAAAATCTATCTAATGTGTGTGTGTATTCCCTAGTCTGAAAGGGGAGGAATGTTCTGAAAGCATGTAATCTGTGGTTTGCAGATATACTGTTATGTAAAAACCTATGATTTTATTGTGATAGATTAGTGCTGCTACAGAGGTTGTGTAGCAGGGGTAGAGATTAATATAGATTTCCACTGTGATCGATTACATGTGCCTTTAAGGAAGTGATTTATTTTGACAAAATGGAATGCACAGGTTAAAGGGACAATATCTGCAATCTAGTATCCAATTTTTACATACAGACCATTAATGTTAAAGCATTAGCTGATTTTTTTTGTTTTTTTGCCCATTTTTCTTTAGCTTACACCTTCTGCCATGTTGTATATGTTTCCCACAATGCTTCTGTGATTTTTATTGTAATACTCCGTTTACAGCTGTAGTAAAATTGGGGGACATAAGCGTGACATTGGATCCTATCCATTATCACGTCTGTACAGATGTTTAAACAGCAACTGGATGAATACTTGCAAAAACAATATTCAGGGATATACATTTTTTAAATTATGGGGTAATGGCTTCTTGATCCAAGGAGAAGTCTGACTGCCATTCTGGGATCAAGAATTTAGTGCTTCAAAGTTTTTTGGGTTTTTTTTGTCTTCTTTAGGATAAACAGCAAAAACAGATTTGTGAGAGGCTGAACGCGCATGTCGGTTTTTAGCTATGTAACTATGTAATCCATTGCTATGAATTTTAGGTTTTAGACAGAATATTCAATGTAGCTATGTTTTCAGGCTAACGTTTTAATTTCAATTTGAATTCCTGACATTTCACACTTTAGTGAATAATAATGAGTTTTCAATTCACATAGTTTAGTGAGTAATTTTTTTCATATTCATTAAGAAATGTTGGATTTTGAGAACAAATAATTATTGAAATTGTAAACTTGGCTGAAGTGAGTGGGATGGGTCTCTGCTTTATAATATTAACTGGTGACTGACACATTATATTACACATTAGCCAAATACTTAATACAAGAATTGGGATGTTTATGTTTAATTTAGGCAACTAAATTCTATACATTTACAAGCAGTTCTGCTAGCACAGTGTATAAATAATTCTGTATATTTGTTTTAAATGAATATACGTTCTGTATATCATGACGGGTACACGTTAAAGCAAGGATCTCACGCCGGACCTCCTAGAATTCTTTGAATGGAACAGATGGTCAGAGAAATATAAAATGTATACAATAGTTCATCCACAAATGGGTTGGTTGGAGTTTGAGATGCCTGCTTTAAAGCGACTCATTCGTCAGAAATAGTCTGCGCACCATCATACACTACTGCTACAAAAACAGTCTATATCTTGTGTTCTGTTCAGCACGCTAAAAATAAAGAATTAATTCCTCTTAATTGTGGGCTTGTTAAGTTTAAAGGAGCCTTTACGGTTACCCTTTCCTGCCCAGTGGAAAGTTGGGAGCCTCTGTGCAAATCCCAAATTTGATCGGATGCTAATATCACATGCTCTCTACTACCTTGTTTTATTAATAGTAACTGTCACTGTTGGACTGTAAATTGAGGTGCAATTGTAAGATGGCCACCTACACACTGAAACGCTGACAGTTTGCTTAGATGAAAATTATATTTTAATCAACCGTTTTTTTGTTTCTCAGATGACAGTCACTGTCATCTGGATCACTCCATGGTTAAAGGGAAACTATAGTGACAGGAAATCTAACTTTTTCCTAGCACTTTAGGCTATAGTCACCAGTACTACTACTACTACTACATTAAACTATAGTGGTTCTAGTGACTATAGGGTCCCTTTAAGGCCAAAGAATCTGAATCTTATTTCAGGATTCTATACTGCAGTGGCTGAGCCGGAATCCTAGTGCGGTTTGTTCACATATTACAACTTGTGAGTGCTCTTCCTAAATTCACTATTCATCAGAGAATATGGACAGGGTTATTCAATAAACTGTGAACTGTAGTGAATTGAAAACTCCATTGCAAAATTCAGGCTCAATTAGCAGGGCCGGACTGGGAATTAAAAGCAGTCCTGGAAAAAAAATATTTACCAGCCCCATAATGCATCGCGCCAGCATAGTGTGCACATACAGAGTTAGAACAGATAACTTAAAATTAAAAAGTACTTCAACGTAAAAAGCGCACTCATAGGCTTCAAAATAAACAAAAGTGCAGATTTATTTTAAGCAGACGTGCCTTTGCATGTAATCAATGTTTCAGTCCAACTACCTTGACATATTAAGGAAAGCTTGTTAATGGGACTGAAATGGTGAATGTATGTAGGGCACAACTGTAAAAAATTTTTATTTTGAAGTCCTGTGGGTGTGCTCTTCACTTTAAATATGTTATTGTGCTGGAGTATGCACCTAGCAACAAGACTGGGCCAATATCTGCTCATTACATATGGTACATATTAATGAAATTTCTCTGTGTATTATGCATTTATAAATGTATATTAATATGTGTAAATATAATAGAGATATAAAACTAATACACACATTAATATACATGTCATATACTAATGGCGGATCCAGAGCCTGAGCCTGAGAGGGGCACTTGTAGATTATTTAAAGAAATATTCCATGCACAATAACCACTACTCCTCTGTGTAGTGGTTATGGTGCCAGGAGCGTCGGCACCCCCTCCCAGAGTAAGTCGTCAAACCGTTTAAGAACAGTTTGACAACTTACCTGGAGTCTGCTGGGATATGGGGCTGTAGTAGGGTATAGGAGCAGTGGTGCAATGTGTGTGAAAGGTTCAGTGTGTGGGTGGGCAGTGTGTAAATGTGTATGGTGTGTGGGGGCAGTGTGTGAATGTGTATGGGGCTAGAGTTCACTCCTACTACTGGGACCACCAGGAAGTGGTGAGAGTGAACTCTAGCCCGTAGCTCCAGGGCTAGAGTTCACCCTCGTGAGAGCCGGAGCGTTGCCCCAGGTCCTCTCTTCCTCCCCTGCCGACTGGCTGCACGGTGCCTGTGGAACGGGGAGGGAGATCGGCCGGCAGGGGAAAGCCTTGGGGGCTTTGTGATATATACTGCCCCTATGTGTGTCTCTTTATCTCCAGCCCCTCTGTGTGCCTTTTTGTCTCCCCCAGTCACTCTGTATGTTTATTTCTTCCCCTCACTGCTCCTCTGTGTCAATGTCTCCCCTCTCCTTCCCAGTCTCTCTCTTCCCCCTCTGCCTCTTTCTTCCCCTCCCCTTGTGTGTCTCTCTCTCATTTCTCCCTCTTTGTCTCTCTCTTTCCCCTCTGCCTCTTTCACCCCCTTTCCCTGTGTCCCTTTCCCTGTGTCTCTCCCTCCTCCCCATCTCTCTCCCTCCCCCCTTTCCCTGTGTCTCTCCCCATCTCTCTCCCCCCCCCTTTCCCTGTGTCTTTCCCCCCTCCTCCCCATCTATCTCCCCCTCCTTTCCCTGTGTCTCACCCCTTCCTCCCCATCTCTCTCCTCCTTTCCCTGTGTCTCCTCCCCATCTCTCTCCCCCCCTTTCCCTGTGTCTCTCCCCCCTCCTCCCCATCTCTCCCCCTTTCCTGTGTCTCTCCCCCTCCTCCCCATCCTCTCTCCCCCTTTCCCTGTGTCTCCCCATCTCTCTCCCCCCCTTTCCTGTGTTTTACTTCCCATCTCTCTCCCCTGTGTCTCCCCCCTCCTCCCATCTCTCTCCCTCTCCCCCTCCCTGTGTCTCTCCCCATCTCTCTCCCAACTTTCTCTGTCTCTCCCCCCTCATCCCCCTCTCCCCCCTTCCTGTGTCTCTCTCCCCCATCTCTCTCTTTCCCCCTTTCCCTGTGTCTCTCCCCATCTCTCTCCCCCCTTCCCTGTGTCTCTCCCCACTCCTCCCCATCTCTCTCCTGTGCCGGGAACCGCGAGGGAGCATGGTACAGAGACATGCTCCTCCTCCATCAGCCACAACAGTGAGCAGGGGAGGGCTGGCAGCCTTAGGCCTGGGGGGCAAAACCAGTCAAGTGGCCCATTGCACCACAAAATCAGTTCACCATCCATGCCCACCTTTTCCTGGTTTTATAACGGATATTGATGTTATGCTATTCAGTAGCTCTTTGCCATACCCGCTCCTTCACGGCTCCAGGCACTGCTTGTTGTGAGTGTGAGCCACTGTAAATTAGGGGCAGAGGGCACTTGCACTGCAGTAAAGATGGGGCTGGGCAGGAGGAGAGTGCAGTGCAATCAGTGCACTCCCCTCCTGTGGGTCACCAGTAGACTGGTGCACCTGCCAAGGATCAGAGCCGGTGCAAGGATTTTTGCCGCCCTAGACAAAATAAAAATTTGCTGCCCCCCCATGTGACATCACAATGCCCCACCCATATGAACTAACGCCAGTGCTGCACACAGTGTGTGTTTACATTAAAAGCCTGCAGGGACCAGCTATAGACACCAGAACCACTTCATTAAGCTATAGTGTCCCTTTAATGTGAGGTACATTATAGATTAGTGTCACTAATAATATACTAGATCGCCTACTTACAAGCAGATGAGGATGATGATGGGCTGCAGTTTGGCTCCACTGGTCTGGTGTAGAACAGGATCTCTGGAGGCTGTTTGCAACTGTGGTCACAAAATTAAATGTTCTGGGAGAATTGGAAGCAGCTCCATTTTTTGGGGCCCCTTACACAGCTCAAGGTCTGGGCCCCAGGGCCTGACGGTGAGTATGCCCATAAGGCCCACTCATAAGTTCCACCCACCCATGAGTTCGCTCACAGGGAGTGGAGTGTGTAGGGGATGTGTCATGTGTTATTGTAGAGGATCTAATATGTGTGCTTATGGTATGTAGTGTATAGGGTTACCAGTTTGTGCAGGTGATGTAGTGTGTTTGTGTGTAGTGGAAGCAGTGTGTATTTGTGTATAAGGGATATATTATGTGTTTCTGGTTGTGTGTAAGGGATGCATTGTGTGAATCTGTGTTTGTATGCATAAGGGATGCAAGGTGTGTGTCTGTATGTGTGTGCATTGAGTGTAAGATGCATTGTGTTTCTGTGTGTATGTAAGAAAAGCAGTGTGTGTGTTTGCATGTGTGTGTAAGGGTTTGCATTGTGTGTTTCTGTGTATGTGTGCAAAGGATGCATTGTCTTTGTGTGTAAGGGTTGCATTGTGTGTGTGTGTAATAGATGCATTGTGTGTTTCTCTGTGTGTAAGGGAAGCATGTTGTGTTTCTGTGTATGTATAGGGATGCATTGTGTGTGTGTGCACGCGCGTAGTGTGAAAGAGCTCCCTGTCTTGGCCCCTGTCCTATAGAGCTGCCCCTTCTGTCCCGTAGAGCTCTCCCCTGCACCTTAGTGGTCTCTCCTCTCCCCCACCCTCCCCTAGCAGTCTCTTCTCACACTCACCCACCCTCCCTGTGCTCTTCTCATCCCCCCCTCCACCCTCCCTGTGTTCTTCTCACTCCTCCCTCTATGTGTTCTCCTCACACACCCTGTGTTCGTCTTACCCCCCTCCTCCCTGTGTTCTTCTTACTTCCCCCCTTGGTCGTCTTACTCCCCCACCTGTTCTTCTTACTCCCCCACCTGTTCTTCTTACCCCCCTTC
>OW240920.1:20321188-20364395 GCA_933207985.1 Pelobates cultripes
GTCAGGAGCTATTAACAGTTTAATTGTTACGCTTTTATGAAGAAGTGGGTTTTTTAATGATTTTTTGAAGGAGTGGAGACTGGGTGAGCATCTAACGGAGGAGGGAAGCGAGTTCCACAGGAACGGTGCAGCCCTCGAGAAATCTTGAAGGCGAGCATCAGAGGTGGGAGTACGGACAGAAGATAGACATAAGTCTTCAGCAGATCGTAAGGGCCTAGACGGGACATACTTGTGTATTAGGGAGGATAGATAGGTGGGAGCAGCATTATGTAGAGATTTGAAAGCAAGAACCAGAATTTTAAATTGAGCCGTATATCTTACAGGAAACCAATGTAGGGACTGACAGCCCTTTGGTGTTTAGTCAATGTACCCCAGGGGTTTCAATGTTGTAATTCAGTATTTTATTATGAGTCACCCAGGAATGTATGTAAGGGGGTATTTACTAAACAATGAAATAACAAACTGCACAGTAAAGTGTCACCTTGGTGAAATGTCTGAATTGGGGAATATTTCCAACACTTTTTTTACCCCAATCTGAGAATTCTGAGTTCCAGACACCTGGTTTACACATATTATAATACAGTCTGCATGTTTATCACTCCTGCTCTATAGGGGTCATGTTGTCTAGCCTTTGGCTGGCTGAGAGTGATGAGAAATGAAGTTAATCACATTTCATGGGGTCAGAGATCAGCCAAGGGCTGGCCATCACTTCTCCATAATGAATGTGGATATTGCTGCAAAGGGCATCTGGTACCCATTGCACTCACAGCTCTCAGCCAATCACAGCTCAGGATAGTTCGATTGTGCTACAGACGCCAATCACAGTCCCCAGCCGGAGACACCAGACGGCTCTGACTGCAGGAAGGGGGCGTGTCCCACATGTTCCCCGGCGACCAATCCCGAGCGCCGGTAAAAGGCAGCCTCAGAAAGGGTTTGTGTAGAGGCGCGCAGTGCGCATGCGTGGTGTTCTGTGAAGGGGCGGAGCCTGTGGAGGCCTGAGACCCAGAGAGTGTTAAAGAGACAGCGAGAGACAGATCAGGGGTGAGATATAAAGAGACATAATATGTGTGGGATGTGTACACAGCGCTGTGCTGGGCTCCCTGTCAGTGTTATTTATAGTGCATGCCTGGGATATGCTGCATTCATCTGAATAGCTTTACCTAGATACCTGGGTTATATATACACTGTGTGTGTGTACAGGGAGAATATACTATATATATAATATACTATATAATATACTGAATATATCTAATATACTATATAATATACTGAATATATCTAATATAATATACTGTATAAATCTAATATACTATATAATATACTGAATATATCTAATATACTATACTATATAATATACTGTATAAATCTAATATACTATATAATAAACTGAATAGCTTTACCTAGATACCTGGGTTATATATACACTGTGTGTGTACAGGGAGAATATACTCTATATAAATCTAATATACTGAATATATCTAATATACTATATAATATACTGTATAAATCTAATATAATATACTATATAATATACTGAATAGCTTTACCTAGATACCTGGGTTATATATACACTGTGTGTGTACAGGGAGAATATACTCTATATATAATATACTATATAATATACTGTATATATCTAATATAATATACTATATAATATACTGTATAACTCTAATATACTATATAATATACTGTATATATCTAATATACTATATAATATACTGTATAAATCTAATATACTATATAATATACTGAATATATCTAATATACTATATAATATACTGAATAGCTTTACCTAGATACCTGGGTTATATATACACTGTGTGTGTGTACAGGGAGAATATACTGTATATATAATATACTATATAATATACTGAATATATCTAATATACTATACTATATAATATACCGAATATATCTAATATACTATATAATATACTGTATAAATCTAATATACTATATAATATACTGAATATATCTAATATACTATATAATATACTGTATAAATCTAATATACTATATAATATACTGAATATATCTAATATACTATATAATATACTGAATAGCTTTACCTAGATACCTGGGTTATATATACACTGTGTGTGTACAGGGAGAATATACTCTATATAAATCTAATATACTATATAATATACTGTATAACGCTAATATACTATATAATATACCGAATATATCTAATATACTATATAATATACTGTATAAATCTAATATACTATATAATATACTGTATAACTCTAATATACTATATAATATACTGTATAAATCTAATATACTATATAATATACTGAATATATCTAATATACTATATAATATACTGAATATATCTAATATACTATATAATATACTGAATAGCTTTACCTAGATACCTGGGTTATATATACACTGTGTGTGTACAGGGAGAATATACTCTATATAAATCTAATATACTATATAATATACTGTATAACGCTAATATACTATATAATATACTGTATATATCTAATATACTATATAATATACTGTATAACTCTAATATACTATATAATATACTGTATAAATCTAATATACTATATAATATACTGAATATATCTAATATACTATATAATATACTGAATAGCTTTACCTAGATACCTGGGTTATATATACACTGTGTACAGGGAGAATATATTCTATATAAATCTAATATACTATATAATATACTGAATAGCTTTACCTAGATACCTGGGTTATATATACACTGTGTGTGTACAGGGAGAATATACTCTATATAAATCTAATATACTATATAATATACTGTATAACTCTAATATACTATATAATATACTGTATAAATCTAATATACTATATAATATACTGAATATATCTAATATACTATATAATATACTGAATAGCTTTACCTAGATACCTGGGTTATATATACACTGTGTACAGGGAGAATATACTCTATATAAATCTAATATACTATATAATATACTGAATAGCTTTACCTAGATACCTGGGTTATATATACACTGTGTGTGTACAGGGAGAATATACTCTATATAAATTGAATATACTATATAATATACTGTATATATCTAATATACTATATAATATACTGTATAAATCTAATATACTATATAATATACTGAATGGCTTTACCTGGATACCTGGGTTATATATACACTGTGTGTGTGTACAGGGAGAATATACTCTATATAAATCTAATATACTATATAATATACTGAATATATCTAATATACTATATAATATACTGTATATATCTAATATACTATATAATATACTGTATATATCTAATATACTATATAATATACTGAATAGCTTTACCTAGATACCTGGGTTATAAATACACTGTGTGTGTACACGGAGAATACTATATAATATACTGAATAGCTTTACCTGGATACCTGGGTTATATATACACTGTGTGTGTACAGGGAGAATATACTATATATAAATCTAATATACTATATAATATACCGAATAGCTTTACCTAGATACCTGGGTTATATATACACTGTGTGTGTACAGGGAGAATATACTATGTATCTAATATACTATATAATATACTGAATATATCTAATATAATATACTGTATAGCTTTACCTAGATACCTGGGTTATATATACACTGTGTGTGTACAGGGAGAATATACTATATATAAATCTAATATACTATATAATATACCGAATAGCTTTACCTAGATACCTGGGTTATATATACACTGTGTGTGTACAGGGAGAATATACTATATATAAATCTAATATACTATATAATATATATAATATACCGAATAGCTTTACCTAGATACCTGGGTTATATATACACTGTGTACAGGGAGAATATACTCTATATAAATCTAATATACTATATAATATACTGAATAGCTTTAGCTAGATACCTGGGTTATATATACATTGTGTACAGGGAGAATATACTATATATAAATCTAATATACTATCTAATATATATAATATACTGAATATATCTAATATACTATATAATATACTGAATATATCTAATATACTATATATATACTGGTATATCTAATATACTATATAATATACTGTATAGCTTTAACTGGATACCTGGGTTATATATACACTGTGTGTGTACAGGGAGAATATACTCTATATAAATCTAATATACTATATAATATACCGAATAGCTTTACCTAGATACCTGGGTTATATATACACTGTGTGTGTACAGGGAGAATATACTCTATATCTAATATACTATATAATAAACTGAATAGCTTTACCTAGATACCTGGGTTATATATACACTGTGTACAGGGAGAATATACTATATATAAATCTAATATACTATATAATATATAATATACTGAATATATCTAATATACTATATAATATACTGAATATATCTAATATACTATATATATACACTGTATATCTAATATACTATATAATATACTGTATATATCTAATATAATATATAATATACTGTATAGCTTTACCTAGATACCTGGGTTATATATACACTGTGTGTGTATGTAGGGAGAATATGCTCTATATAAATCTAATATATAATATACTGAATATATCTAATATACTATATATATACTGTATATCTAATATACTATATAATATACTGAATAGCTTTACCAAGATACCTGGGTTATATATGCACCGTGTACAGGGAGAATATACCTTATATAAATCTAATATACTATATAATATAATATATAATATACTGAATATATCTAATATACTGTATATCTAATATACTATATAATATACTGAATATAGCTAATATACTATCTAATATACTATATAATATACTGTATATATCTAATATAATATATAATATACTGTATAGCTTTACCTAGATACCTGGGTTATATATACACTGTGTGTGTATGTAGGGAGAATATACTCTATATAAATCTAATATACTATATAATATACTGAATATATCTAATATACTATATATATATATACTGTATATCTAATATACTATGTAATATACTGTATATATCTAATATACTATATAATATACTGAATAGCTTTACCTAGATACCTGGGTTATATATACACTGTGTGTGTACAGGGAGAATACTATATAATATACTGAATAGCTTTACCTGGATACCTGGGTTATATATACACTGTGTGTGTACAGGGAGAATATACTATATATAAATCTAATATACTATATAATATACCGAATAGCTTTACCTAGATACCTGGGTTATATATACACTGTGTGTGTACAGGGAGAATATACTATGTATCTAATATACTATATAATATACTGAATATATCTAATATAATATACTGTATAGCTTTACCTAGATACCTGGGTTATATATACACTTTGTGTGTACAGGGAGAATATACTATATATAAATCTAATATACTATATAATATACCGAATAGCTTTACCTAGATACCTGGGTTATATATACACTGTGTGTGTACAGGGAGAATATACTGTATATCTAATATACTGTATATATCTAATATAATATACTGTATAGCTTTAACTGGATACCTGGGTTATATATACACTGTGTGTGTACAGGGAGAATATACTCTATATAAATCTAATATACTATATAATATACTGAATAGCTTTACCTAGATACCTGGGTTATATATACACTGTGTACAGGGAGAATATACTCTATATAAATCTAATATACTATATAATATACTGAATAGCTTTAGCTAGATACCTGGGTTATATATACATTGTGTACAGGGAGAATATACTATATATAAATCTAATATACTATCTAATATATATAATATACTGAATATATATAATATACTGTATATCTAATATACTATATAATATACTGAATATATATAATATACTATATATATACTGGTATATCTAATATACTATATAATATACTGTATATATCTAATATAATATACTGTATAGCTTTAACTGGATACCTGGGTTATATATACACTGTGTGTGTACAGGGAGAATATACTCTATATAAATCTAATATACTATATAATATACCGAATAGCTTTACCTAGATACCTGGGTTATATATACACTGTGTGTGTACAGGGAGAATATACTCTATATCTAATATACTATATAATAAACTGAATAGCTTTACCTAGATACCTGGGTTATATATACACTGTGTATATGGAGAATATACTCTATAGTATACTATCTAATATACTATATAATATACTGTATAGCTTTACCTAGATACCTGGGTTATATATACCGTGTGTGTGTATATAGGAAGAATATACTATATATCTAATATACTATCTAATATACTGTATAGCTTTACCTAGATACCTGGGTTATATATACACTGTGTATAGGGAGAATATACTCTATATTATACTATCTAATATACTGTATAATATACTGTATAGCTTTACCTAGATACCTGGGTTATAAACACCGTGTGTGTGTGTATAGGGAGAATATACTGTATATCTAATATACTATATAATATACTGTATATATCTAATATACTATATAATATACTGTATAGCTTTACCTAGATAGCTGGGTTATATACACTGTGTGTGTGTGTATAGGGAGAATATACTGTATATATCTAATATACTATATAATATACTGTATATATATCTAATATACTATAAATATAATATACTGTATATATCTAATATACCATATAATATACTGTATATATCTAATGTACTATATAATATACTGTATCTCTAATAAACTATATAATATACTGTATCTCTAATATACTATATATATCTCTAATATACTGTATATCTAATATACTATATAATATACTGTATATCTAATATACTACTTATCTAATATACTATATAATATACTGTATATCTAATATACTCTATATAATATACTGTATATCTAACATACTCTATATCTAATATACTCTATATAATATACTGTATATATCTAATATACTACATATTATACTGTATCTCTAATATACTATATAATATACTGTATATCTAATATACTCTGTATAGCTTTACCTAGATATCTGGGTTATATACACTGTATGTATAGGGAGAATATACTCTTTATATCTAATATACTATATAATATACTGTATATCTCTGATATACTATATATATCTAATATACTATATATCTCTGATATACTATATATATCTAATATACTATATAATATGCTGTATATCTAATATACTATCTAATATACTGTATAGCTTTACCTAGATATCTGGGTTTATATACACTGTATGTATAGGGAGAATATACTCTTTATATCTAATATACTATATACAGGGAGTGCAGAATTATTAGGCAAGTTGTATTTTTGAGGATTAATTTTATTATTGAACAACAATCATGTTCTCAATGAACCCAAAAAACTCATTAATATCAAAGCTGAATATTTTTGGAAGTAGTTTTTAGTTTGTTTTTAGTTATAGCTATGTTAGGGGGATATCTGTGTGTGCAGGTGACTATTACTGTGCATAATTATTAGGCAACTTAACAAAAAACAAATATATACCCATTTCAATTATTTATTATTACCAGTGAAACCAATATAACATCTCAACATTCACAAATATACATTTCTGACATTCAAAAACAAAACAAAAACAAATCAGTGACCAATATAGCCACCTTTCTTTGCAAGGACACTCAAAAGCCTGCCATCCATGGATTCTGTCAGTGTTTTGATCTGTTCACCATCAACATTGCGTGCAGCAGCAACCACAGCCTCCCAGACACTGTTCAGAGAGGTGTACTGTTTTCCCTCCTTGTAAATCTCACATTTGATGATGGACCACAGGTTCTCAATGGGGTTCAGATCAGGTGAACAAGGAGGCCATGTCATTAGATTTTCTTCTTTTATACCCTTTCTTGCCAGCCACGCTGTGGAGTACTTGGACGCGTGTGATGGAGCATTGTCCTGCATGAAAATCATGTTTTTCTTGAAGGATGCAGACTTCTTCCTGTACCACTGCTTGAAGAAGGTGTCTTCCAGGAACTGGCAGTAGGACTGGGAGTTGAGCTTGACTCCATCCTCAACCCGAAAAGGCCCCACAAGCTCATCTTTAATGATACCAGCCCAAACCAGTACTCCACCTCCACCTTGCTGGCATCTGAGTCGGACTGGAGCTCTCTGCCCTTTACCAATCCAGCCACGGGCCCATCCATCTGCCCCATCAAGACTCACTCTCATTTCATCAGTCCATAAAACCTTAGAAAAATCAGTCTTGAGATATTTCTTGGCCCAGTCTTGACGTTTCAGCTTGTGTGTCTTGTTCAGTGGTGGTCGTCTTTCAGCCTTTCTTACCTTGGCCATGTCTCTGAGTATTGCACACCTTGTGCTTTTGGGCACTCCAGTGATGTTGCAGCTCTGAAATATGGCCAAACTGGTGGCAAGTGGCATCGTGGCAGCTGCACGCTTGACTTTTCTCAGTTCATGGGCAGTTATTTTGCGCCTTGGTTTTTCCACACGCTTCTTGCGACCCTGTTGACTATTTTGAATGAAACGCTTGATTGTTCGATGATCACGCTTCAGAAGCTTTGCAATTTTAAGAGTGCTGCATCCCTCTGCAAGATATCTCACTATTTTTGACTTTTCTGAGCCTGTCAAGTCCTTCTTTTGACCCATTTTGCCAAAGGAAAGGAAGTTGCCTAATAATTATGCACACCTGATATAGGGTGTTGATGTCATTAGACCACACCCCTTCTCATTACAGAGATGCACATCACCTAATATGCTTAATTGGTAGTAGGCTTTCGAGCCTATACAGCTTGGAGTAAGACAACATGCATAAAGAGGATGATGTGGTCAAAATACTAATTTGCCTAATAATTCTGCACTCCCTGTAATATACTGTTTATCTCTGATATACTATATATATCTAATATACTATATAATATACTGTATATCTCTGATATACTATATATATCTAATATACTATATAATATGCTGTATATCTAATATACTATATAATATACTGTATACAGTGGTGTATTTTGGATTTGTGCTGCCCTAGGCATGACTAAATTCGGGCAACCCCAAAATATAAATTTACCCCCCCCCCCCAATTCGTGTTAAGGCCACCTTTTTGACTGACAGACACATGCCCTCATTTATACATGCACTGATATACACTCACTGACAGATACACAGTCATTGGCACACACTGTTTAACCAACACCAACACACTTTCACTGACAGACACACACTCTCAGATACACATAAATTGACATACACACACTGACACACTCACAGGCACACCCATTCTCACTGAAAAACACACACTTTCACTCACTCACAGACACACACTGACAGCTACACTCACTCACTCACTCACTCACTCTCTGTAAGGTGGACAGCCCCAGAACATGATGCAAACAAGGCATTTGTCTGGGAGCTTGGGGTGGCATTTTTGGCACCCCCCCTGAAAGTGCTGCCCTAGGCAAATGCCTTGTTTGCTTTGTGGTAAATACATCCCTGACTATAGCTTTACCTAGATATATGTGTTATATACACTGTATGCACAGGGCTAATATACTCTATATATCTGATATACTATATTTCTAACATACTATATCTCTAATATACTATATAGCTTTAGCTAGATATCTGGGTTATATACACTGTATGTATAGGGCTAATATACTCTATATATCTGATATACTATATTTCTAACATACTATATCTCTAATATACTATATAGCTTTAGCTAGATATCTGGGTTATATACACTGTATGTATAGGACTAATATACTCTATATATCTGATATACTATATTTCTAACATACTATATCTCTAATATACTATATAGCTTTAGCTAGATATCTGGGTTATATACACTGTATGTATAGGGCTAATATACTCTATATATCTGATATACTATATTTCTAATATACTATATCTCTAATTTACTATATAGCTAATTTACTATATAGCTTTACCTAGATATCTATACTGTGTGCATAGGGGGAATATACTCTCTAATATCCTATATATCTAATATACTGTATAGGTTTACCTAGATATCTTTGTAATATACACTGTATGTATAGGGCTAATATAATGTATATTAAATATACTCTATATCTCTAATATACTGTATATTAAATTATACTATATCTCTAATATACTGTATATTAAATATACTCTATAGCTCTAGTATATTGTATCTCTAATGGACTGTTATATCTATATCTAATGTTTATCTCTATCTAATATACTGCATAACTCTAACTGCTGGGCTAATATACGATATATACAGAAATTATCTATCTAATTGCTGGGCTCATATATAGGATTTATACATACATTATCTATCTAACTGCTGGACTAATATAGTACAGATACAGAAGTTATTTATCTTCATATACAAAAAGTATTTGATCCCCTGCTGATTTTGAACGTATGCCCACTGACAAAGAAATGATTAGTGTAATTTTAATGGTAGGTGTATTTTAACAGTGAGAGACAGAATAATAACAACAACAAAAAAATCCAGGAAAACGCATGTCAAAAAAGTTATAAATTGATTTACATGTCAATGAGTGAAATTAGTATTTGACCCCCTACTAATCAGCAAGATTTCTGGCTCCCAGGTGTCTTTTATACAGGTAACGAGCTGAGATTAGGAGGACTCTCTTAAAGAGAGTCCTCCTAATCTCAGTTTTTAAGAGAGTGCTCTTAATCTCAGCTCGTTACCTCTATAAAAGACACCTGTCCACAGAAGCAATCAATCCTATTCGAAACTCTCCACTATGGCCAATACCAAAGAGCTGTCCAACGATGTCAGGGACATGATTGTAGACCTACTCAAGACTGGAATGGGCTACAAGACCATCGCCAAACAGCTTGGTGAAAAGGTGACAACAGTTGGTGCAATTATTCGCAAATGGAAGAAACACAAAATAACTGTCAGTCTCCCTCGGTCTGGTGCTCCATGATGCAAGATCTCAGCTCATGGAGTTTCAATGATCATGAGAATGGTGAGGAATCAGCCCAGAACTACACAGTAGGATCTTGTTAATGATCTCAAGGCAGCTGGGATCATGGTCACCAAGAAAACAATTGGTAACACACTACGCCGTGAAGGACTGAAATCCTGCTCAAGAAAGCACATGTACAGGCCCTTCCGAAGTTTGCCAATGAACATCTGAATGATACAGAGGAGAACTGAGTAAAAGTGTTGTGGTCAGATGAGACCAAAATCGAGTTCTTTGGCCTCAACTCACCAAAGGTTTGAGTTGCTAAACTTTAGCCTCGAAACCTTGATGACTTGGAGAGGATCTTCAAAGAGGAGTGGGACAAAATCCCTCCTGCGATGTGTGCAAACCTGGTGGCAAACTACAAGAAACTTCTGACCCACAAGGGTTTTGCTACCAAGTACTAAGTCGAAGGGGTCAAATACTTATTTCACTTTTTGACATGCAAGTCAATATATAAGTTTTTTTATGTGTTTTTCTGGATTTTATTTCTTTGTTTTTTTGTTATTCTGCCTCTCACTGTTAAAATACACCTACAATTAAAATTATAGACTGATTATTTCTTTGTCAGTGGGCAAACGTTCAAAATCAGCGGGGGATCAAATACTTTTTTCCCTCTCTGTAGTATAAATACATAAATTATTTATCTAACTGCTGACTTCATATAGTATGTATACATAAATTATTTATCTAACTACTGGCTTCATATACAGTATATATAAATAAATTATATATCTTAACTGCTGGGTTCATATAGTACACATAAAGAAATTATTCTATCACTGCTGGATTCATATAGTGTGTGTGTGTGTATATAATAATAATAATAACAAAGTATTTAACCAGGAAAGGTACATTCAGATTGCTCTGGTTTCCAAGTACGTCCTGGGGATGTAACATTTGCCCAACATCCAGGGGTTGTTATTATTACCCAATGTAATGGTACCCATTTCATCTACCTCGGAAGGATGAAGGACTGAGTCAACCCTGCCAGGATTTGAATATATATATATGTATTATAAAAAAAAAATCTGATTTGTAAATCTGACCTCTGTAACAGCTAAGATTCCAAGGAATGTATCGAGGATGCAAGCGCTGGTTTTTAAGAGCAATGAAATGAAGAATTCATAGACTGCGTCTGTTTTTTAATATTCTTGATTTTGCGCACAAAACAAGAAAGAACATTTCAAATATTTGTAAATAGGAGCAAAAGTACAACATGCTATATAGTCTTGCGAATCAGATATTTTTGACAGACAAAATGAAAAAGAAAATTGAAAAAAGCATATTAAAAAATGTAATGTATATAAAAAAAATCTTCCACTCTCACAATAAAATGTATTGGAATTACCAAATTGAACTAATAAATATATAAGTATGTATACTTCCAAGAGCCAGACACGATGAAAACAAAGTAAAAACAAGAATATGTGTAAAAATACATATCGAAGGGTCTCCGTTAAAGGTTGGCCTATGACCACTGGCACTGACAAGACACATAGAGAATGAGTAATAATCCCTTTAGAGACAATGAAAGACTAAAGAGAAATGATAACGGAAAAGGAGAGAAACCCTTCTGATTGAGTAACCCGCAATGTGAAACTTAAAGGAACACCATAGTCACCTAAATTACTTTAGCTAAATAAAGCAGTTTTAGTGTATAGATCATTCCCCTACAATTTCACTGCTCAATTCACTGCCATTTAGGAGTTAAATCACTTTGTTTCTGTTTATGCAGCCCTAGCCACACCTGCCCTGGCTACGATTGACAGCGCCTGCATGAATAAAAAACTGGTTTCACTTTCAAACAGATGTAATTTACCTTAAATAATTGTATCTCAATCTCTAAATTGAACTTTAATCACAATGAGGAGGCTCTTGCAGGGTCTAGCAAGCTATTAACATGGCAGGGGATAAGAAAATCTTAATTAAACAGAACTTGCAATAAAGAAAGCCTAAATAGGGCTCTCTTTACAGGAAGTGTTTATGGAAGGCGTTTCAAAAACAAGGCAAAAATGAAACAAATTGAAATAAAGTAATTAGAGACCTAATGTACTAGAGAAATTGTAACACTGTAATTAACAAAACAGATACATGTCCTTTGGGGGGGTGGGAATGAATGTTAGCTAAATATGGCACTGGATATAATAGACAACATACAATAATTCTCTTCAAAAAGTGGATAAAATGCAGTATGACTATCAAGCCCACAGCCCAAAAAGAGAGCTGTAGCCTAAGCTATACTAACGTTGCCTTCGATGGCACCCCTTATGGTCACAGTCTCTAGAGGTGGCATGAGGAAGCAATGAAAACACGGTGTTCGATTTGCTGAGATTGTAGTGACAGTCTTTCTAGAACCACTAGATTAACCAGTAGGGGTTTTGGTGCTTTGACTGTCCCTTTAACTGCATTTGAGTTCTGCTTTGCTGTATCCATTGAAATCTACCTAGTGGCCACAAATGGCACTGTCTGCCATGTCTCAGCAAAGGAATTGGGCTTGTCTTTGCAAGACACCCTTGTAGCGGAACGCCAATTATAAATCCACGAATTCCGCTGGTCCAGAAACGAATCCACAGTCAAGCGCTGAAAACCATAAGGCAATATCCCCAACCTCCCAGTAACCGGACGAGACACAGTTCTGAGAGTCAACTGACAACCTTTTAATCGGCAGGACAATTTATACAAGTCCCCATGCAAGGGGTTTCCTGAGTCCCTCCCCAGGGCCACTCCCAGAGGGGACTGCATGGGGGACTTACATTACAGCATATTTCTCCCATCAGGCACCGCTGCACGAGAGGGATCATCTTCCCAGAATGCACCGTTAAGTGGATTATCCCCTCGTGCAGCAGAACCGACAATTCACACAAAAATCCATAACTTGGGGAATATACAGTGGATTTACACAAATGGACGTTCGGTAGATAGCTGGGGTCTGAGCGCATCATTCGTGAGATTACCGCTCAGATCCCAGCTAAAATAACCGAACGCCGCACGAAAAACACAATTCGTATAAAACATATGAAAAGAACCGATTGCTTGTAGGGAACAAAATACAGAATGTCCCGAAACTCCCGAACGCCCTGGAGGCTCAGCGGGGCTCGTGCCGTCGAGTAGCCGTTTTTAGTACCAGGCGCTCGACGACATAACCCCGCTGAGGGAACAAAGGATCCAAGATGGCCGACCGCCGCATGGTCGGTAGTCGAACGACGGCCACCCAGGAGAGCCTCTAATTTTCGATTGCAATATTGTTGCAATCGGTTAACTAGCGCCACACGCCTCTAAGTGTGTGGTCTATTATGGGTCTTTGCGTTCGGTTCACGAACGGCCCTCCAAAGTGCCGTTCGTTAAACGAAAGGGAATCCCCATACAAACCGCCATTTGCATTCGGCGGAACAGATAATTACAGGTAATGCAGGGAATACATGAAGCAGACACATACAGGTTAAAACGCATATCTCTCCAGACCTATAGGCAACCCTTAAAGGCATAGTGTCCAGTTATAGTCCAAGTGGCTAGGTTTGCCACAACCCTGTGCTAAGAACAAAGTAGCCATGCAGGGGAGCCATTACATCTGCTTGTGTTTTCTTCTATCTATCGTTACATGGCCGTGAATGTTCGGACACTGGAACCATGGTTCCTGGTGTTCCAGAGAGAATCCATCCCGTGGCATGTTGAGATTCAAATAATATTTGTAGCTGGATAGACACTTATATCTGAATTGCAAAAACTGCAAACAGTATGTTCTCCTAGAGCTGCAGTTTATTGAATCCCCATTTTACATGTGTGTTGAGATGCCTGGCAGCAATCCAGTATATGCCAGCATACTTCTGTGCAGCACATTGCCATTTAAGTGAGAGACAAATATACATGTCATAGAGACTGTCTGGGCTTCTCATTATCCTGAATAAAAAATATTAACGCTCTTGGTCACGCTTGACATGCCAGAGGTTCTCATTACTTTATTTCTCAGTTATAATCCAAACGAGAAGCTATGAGTGATACTGTGAGGCATGGGCACACTTTTTCTCATTGTGAATAAGAAATTTATGGTGGGCACAACTGTGATGTCATACACATATGCATGACACGCAGAGCAGAGGAAGGGGAAGAGACCAGATTTTATTGTAAATAAATCATTGGGAAATATGAGAATCTAGTGACCTGATGGACAGAACATTCAGGGGAGTGTATTATTTACAATAGGTACTTTATTAAACATAAAAAAAAAAAATAAAAAAAAAGAACTCCTGCTGAAATATGATATTAATCATTCGGGTATTCTTTCTGATGCTTGGAGAAAATAAAGCAAAACATGATGATTATCCTCCCGATCAATAGTATTGATTGATTGATTTTTATAATTTTTTTTACTGCTCAGCCTTTATCGTTTCAATCCTTTTGTTGAATCAAGCCACGATATCACCTATTGTGAGCATATGAAGAAAAGGCATAGCTGCTGCACTACTAATATTCTCACTACTTTTATTAATAAGGAACTCCAAGCTCCACAGTCACAGTTTAGGTTACTGTGCAAAGATCTATATGTCAGTCTGCCTTCTCTTTGTTCTTCCATAACTGCAGCAATTTGCAAAATCAGCTGCAGCAATAAGCCCACCCTTCATTGAAAAGGACACTATAGTCACCAAAACAACTTCAGCTTAAAGTTTTGGTGTAGAGAACATGCCCATGCTTAAATCTCTGCCATAAAGGAGTTAAATCACTTTGTTTATGCAGCTCTAGTCACTCCTCCCTGCATGTGACTTACACAGCCTTCCTAAACACTTCCTGTAAAGAATCATCTAATGTTTAGACTTCCTTTATTGAAAAATCTTTTTAATTTAGAATTTCTAAACTCCTGCTCTGATAAAGGGACACTGTAGGCACCCAGGACACTTCAGCTAATTGAAGTGGTCTGGGTGCACTGTCCCTTTTGCACTTAGTGCTGCGATGTTAAACATTGCAGTTCCATAGAAATTGCAGTGTTTGCATTGCAGCTCTAAGTCTTTTAACCCCTGTGTTGCTGGAGGTACATCTCCAACTCTGTCAGCACTCCACGGATTCAAGATTTCCGGGCTGGCTAATGTCAATTATGCATAACTTTTGATGCACAGACACTCATTGTTCTGTTGAGAGCGATCTGAAAGCCAGATGTCATAAATCCACCAAGAGAAAAAAAATCAAGAGCCTGGTGGGACCCAGGTACCAGGGCAAACCGTTACAAAATGGTTTGCCTCATTGCTGGGGAATGGTACCAGGGTACACATTGCAAAGGAATGTAGCGGTTATGTTGCTTGACATAACCCCTTAACTAAAATAGAGCAGGAGTTGAGTTATGTATCCTGCAATGGTGGAGAGGAGGTTAAGATTTAAAGGGACACTCCAGGCACGGAAACAACTTAATCTAAATTAAGTTGTCATGGTGGCAGGAGGTCCCTGGAGACAAATGGTACTTTTCTTTCCAAGCCAGTTTAGTGAATGGGGAGTCACTGATTGACTGAGAGCATCCGTTGATCGCTCTCAGCCAATCAGAGCCACCCTTGCCTGGCAGCACTCTGCACTTCCTGAATCTGAAATTTCAGAAGCCAGATGCTGTCTAGCAGAGCAGTGGACGTTACCGCTGGAGGCAGCTTGAGGTGATTTAATTTAGATAAAGTTGTTTTGGTGCCTGAATTGTTCCTTTAACATATCCTAAATCAGCTAACCGTTTCAGGACACCAGTGGTACCAGTACATTTTCTTCCACTTTTTCACTTTATTAATAAGAAATTATGAGTCCTGTATATATCAATATGCTACATTTCTTATGCATCTTGTACAAAATAGGCAGACAATAAACTCCCTAGCTCAAAACTAGATTGTGCAGCATTGAAATGACACTCATACGCATGCTGGGACTTTGTCCTAAAACCATTGTCCCAATGCAAATATTTTTAATATTTTGACACTGTTAGTCTTTTAAAGACTAATTATTTCAGTTTAAAATGATTTTAAAACTCTCCTATTGACTGCTGTACAAATATAAATCTGTAAAATATTTACACATTCATGACAAAATTAACAAGTGTTCATAAAGCTGACTAAAGTCCCACAGTATTAATACTCAGCAGAACGTTGATTGAGTGATTAAAATTGAAGCTGTTGGAGATTGTACACCCAGGTCAATCACTGCTTGACTATTGTATCAGGCAGGTGCGATAAATAGGAGATTTTTCCTTTTGGGGTTCCATCATTGAACAGGACTTTGTCACTAGCTACTTTTTATTGCAATGCAGAGTTTTAACTCCTATCAGGAATGTGTATATAGGGGTTGGCTTTCATTTTGCATTGCAGAGAAATATAACAATAATTTAGCCTATAAAATTAATTTACCTTCTCCTTGGGTTTAGTGGTTTTCACCCTTCAGAGAAACACATTTAATGTCAGGGCTCTATGATGTGATTCCATTATGGAATGGAGAATGAGTTCACTACAGAGCTTTTATGCCGGCTGCAGTGCCCTATGATGTGATTCCATTATGGAATGGAGAATGAGTTCACTACAGAGCTTTTATGCAGGCTGCAGTGCCCTATGATGTGATTCCATTATGGAATGGAGAATGAGTTCACTACAGAGCTTTTATGCAGGCTGCAGTGCCCTGTGATGTGATTCCATTATGGAATGGAGAATGAGTTCACTACAGAGCTTTTATGCAGGCTGCAGTGCCTTGTGTAGTTCAGATCATTTGTGTACCTGCACTTGGTATGTGAGAATTATACTCACATACATCTATTTTAACATCCTGGTAGCATTTAGTACCAGTATTTTAGTATTTAGTAATTTAACTGTATTAGCTAATATTTCAGACTATGGAATACCATGCGATTTCTAATTAATTTTATTCACTTTTCCCCAGTTATTTGAAAAGAAAAAATAATTTTCAAATAAGCCTGAGCAGCTAGTGTGTGTTTGTGTGTGGTTTTTATTTTTTTGGTGGGGAGAGCGTTAATGTGTACACAAGTTAAAGTAGCACTGTCACCCCCAACCCTAAAAAATTAGTATTTCATGAAGACAGAATCTTTATGAAACTCTCACTTTGACTGTGTTGGACTTTCACTGAAATCCCAACCTAGTCAAAAGGTATACTGAGACAAAGTACTTTGTCTCAGTATTTTTCATATGATTGATAAAGCTTGACCCAACGCAAATCTATCACTGTCAACCCCAGTCATTTCCTCCAGCTGTCACTAGTGACGACTCTAGGAAAATTAAGCTCCTTCTGTGGAGGGTCTTGCTGGATCCTCCATAGACACCAATACTGTACTCTCACGCATTTGCTAGAGTACAGCATTAATGTGGCCTACTGGCAGTTGAAGGGGAGCAAACGAAACAGGATAGTGGTACCTGCTAGGGACAGGTTCAGGTAATCTCACCTTACCGCCTCCTGGCCACCAGACCCCAAGTGATGATGTTACCATTGGGGGTCTTTGCAAATTATCAAAAGACTTCAGACAGTGGCCGAGCCTCTTTAACATTTCTTATTTGAGGCTCTGATATCTGGTGCTTTAGATGGATTAGTAATAATACAGACACAATATATAAATCATTGGGACAATAGATGACTTGTTTAACTTTCATAAAATGTTCAACTCAGGTTGAGTCAGACTTGGCCAATATAATATAGCTATTAGATAGCACATTCATTATACAGTTGTTAAAGTGTATTTAAAACAGCATCAAAGGGCATATGAAACCTTGAATTAAGTACAGTAAAACTGGATATTAATATTATTAGAACTTAGTGAGGGACAGGTGAAGATCACGGTGGTGGGATCACTGGTAGAGACTAATACTAAGAATGAATGTGATTAGATTAGGAAACAAATGAAATGGTTAAGCCGTCAGCAGGAGATGACTGCAAAGAGTTAGGGTAATGCAGGGTGTGAACATAGATTAATGTGCTGTGAAGTTTTGTTTACCTATGTTCACATACACGTATCACTCATTTTACATCCTTCTCTCTTCAGGTGAGCCCCTTATCTCCTTTACCATGGACCCCACTGGCTCACTTATCCACGTGGACTTCCCAGATGTGGCCAGTTCCCTCCTGGAGAGCTTGAACCAGCAGCGTGTGGAAGGCAAACTGTGTGATGTGTCCATCCATGCACAGGGTCGTGTGTTCCGTGCCCATCGTGCTGTCTTGGCAGCTTCATCTCCTTACTTCCATGATCAGGTGCTGCTCAAAGGGATGAGTTGTGTGTCGTTGCCCGGAGTTGTAGATCCTGGTGCATTTGAGGCGGTTCTGTGTGCTGCCTACACAGGCCGTCTGACTATGTTAGCCGATGAGATTGTTAACTACTTGACAGTGGGCAGCGTGCTACAGATGTGGCATGTAGTTGATAAGTGTTCTGAGCTTCTAAAGGAGTCTCGAGGTGGTGCCAGCTGTGGCAGTGTTGAAGGAACGAGTACCGGCAGTGTTCCAACCCCTCAGCGTTCTCACTCTGGCAGAGCAAGTGAGAACCAGTCTCCGAGCAGCAGTAACTATTTCAGTCCACGTGAGGCCCCACCAGAACCTTGTGGAGAAAGAATTATGAGAAAGAATGAAGCAGCCAGTGAGGCTGCAGAAGAGGCGAGTGTTGAGGCAGAGCAAGGTGGAGGAGAAGTCTCCGTGGCAAGCTGCTCTAGTTATAGGCGACCCAGTATCGTACCACAGAGGCATTGGGTGTATGTGAAAAAAGAAAGGCCTCACCAGGGCCTGTTGTTAACATGTGAGGGAGAGGAAGAGGAAGAAGATGAAATGGAGGAGGATGAAGAGGAAGAAGAGCACCTGAGCATTAGTGATGTACGAACACTAAACGCCCCTGAAGAGCAAGTGAACTTCTGTGAACCATCAGATGGCATGCCATATGAGGATGGTGTAGGTGGACCAGGTTATCCACAAGGTCCCCCACTTCTACCTCTTGACATGCAAGGGAACCAGCTACTAGTTTTGCCATCAGGACATGGGGCAGCAGGACAAGGTGGAACAGGAACGGGACAAGGAGGGGAGGGTGGAAAAATATTCTTGTGCCACTGTGGGAAGGCATTTTCTCACAAGAGCATGCGGGATCGCCACGTCAATATGCACCTCAACTTACGTCCCTTTGATTGTCCCGTATGTGGAAAGAAGTTTAAAATGAAGCATCATTTGACAGAACACATGAAGACGCACACCGGGGTAAAACCATACGAGTGTGAAGTATGTGCCAAGAAATTCATGTGGAGGGACAGCTTTATGAGGCATCGTGGCCATTGCGAAAGGAGGCATAGGGCAGGAGCTGGGGCTAGTGTGGTTCAAGGAATCAAAGAGACTCCTGCTGTGTAAACAACTAAAAGACTCCTACTGTGGTGGACACTGTGGAAGTTGACTAAATGGAGGAATTATAGCAGAGGGTAGAGTCTTCCAGTGTTTGGGTAACCAGAAGAAAAGGAAAAAAAAGTAGGCATTGGGATTCATATTGAAAAAAGGAGTAAAACATAAGACACAATGGAAGTTCTATCCCCAGACCATTAATTTCAGTTCCATAATCTCAATGCAGTAATTATTATTTCTTTTCCCTGGATGACGCCACCATGCTATTTGTCACAGACTCCTCCACCGCATTTCCGCAGGTTTCCACCTTCTACATTGATCCAAACATGCAATCACTTGCCCCTACAGAGAACTTTAAGCCCATGCAGAACATTGCTTGCCTGCAGATGGCAGTAGCACCCAGCTAACTGAATGCTCCTCCAAATCTGTATTTATATGATGCTGGGCTGGGCCCCCTAACTGTCCTAGGGCAATAAGGTACTTGTTGAGTGTCGTGAAGGTAACGCAACTACTGTACAGCTTTTGAGTTTAACAAGATGTGTGCACACTACAACTCCCTCTTACCCTGTCTCCCTGTACACTGCTTGTGCATAGTCATAGAATCTCTCTCTTATTTAAAACCAGGACTGACGGTTATGTTCCCTCTATATTCTGTATCTATACACACACAGTATTTATATATGCTATGTACAGGTAACAATGGTAGTTTGAATGAAATTGCTGGGGGAGTCCCAGGATGAGTGGGGTTGAAAACTGTCAAGGAAGTTGTTGGATTTGCACTTTTTTTTTTTTTTTTTAAATGGGCTAGTTATTTAACATGAATTGGCATTAATCAAAAAAGCATGTAAATATATTTCTCAAGTTTCTCATAAAAACAAAAAAAAAACAACAACAATTCAACGATTTTACAGGTATGTTTATCTTTTTATTTCAAGCGGCTCGTTAATTGATTAATTAGGCAAACAGCAACAATAACACCTCTCTTAAAAGCCACCTTCTTTTTGTTAAGTCCAGCACCAGATGAACACGCATTATAATTTTTTTTTGAAGCCCCCCACCCCTAGCTTTTACAAGAAAGGTAGGGCTGCCAAAAAACTCTCTCATCCTTTTTGACCCATGACATACTGATAGTGACACTAGATTAATAGATGAATGGAATGAACCAAGTTATTTGAAGATGACAGATCCACGTTTTGAGCAGGGTGTTGCTGGGAGACACAGAAAGAACCAAAATATATAGAGTAAAATTGTCCCCCCCAGCCTGTCAGGTGGTTTATCCATGAACAGTGCCGTGTCACATGACTCAGGCTTGTTAAACCCAAACCAGTCAATCTGTAGAAATTATAAATATGTAGTTAAAAAAAAAAATCTGGTTTTACATTTGACTGGCTTTTTGCAATGTCAATGATGCATTAGTCACTTTTCTCATTTAAATATGTGCATACAAAATACAGTATTACTTTAACCTCTCTTAGAAAATGTCTAGCTGAAAGTTTATATTAGGGACTAGATTCCAGTGAAACTTTTAGACATATGTACAGCCAATTGCACAGTCTCGGAAAAATAGAATTAATGTACATATTTGCAAGTGATTTGGCAATCACAGTATTTAAACTTAACTGCCTTAACTATAAGGGATTGAATCATCCATACATTTGATTAATTTTAATGAGTGGCGACTCAGCTTCTTTCTGTCATCATATGAATATATGGTTCCATGTAATCATTTTTTTTATGCTTAAGTGTTTTAGATTTATGGGCCCCCATTTTTATTTAAAAAGTTAAAAAAAAAACCAAACACACACACAATTCAGCTTACCTTTATTTTAGCTTCGTGACAGACTCCTCACTGCAGCCCAATCCTTCTACTGTGATGTCATCAAACTTGATGACGTTTGTCCTATGAAGAGCTTTTCATAAAGAAGAATTGTGGCCATACGGTACATGCGCAGCAAGCGTCCCAACCTGCCATTTTATTACTTCCCATAGAAAGGCATTGGACACACCCCAGCATCCTGGTATTGACATACTTTGCTTGTTGACGTTGGACTTAAAATAAATTTCAATTATTGCAAAATGAAAACACTGTTATTTCTCATAAACAGCACTCTTATCAGCTGCATAGCTTCAGAGCTGTGACTGTGCCCCATAATCATGATTTAATGCTCGGACTGTCCCTTTAATATTATGTGCAAATGCATACAAGATCCTAAGTTATGTTATCTATACACCGATATACACGTCTACATATTTACACACATTCACAATAGCCTTGTACACATACACTATATATATATATATATATCTATATATATATATACTTAGTGCTGTATATGACACATTCTGATACTTAGAAGATAGTTGTAGATGTGCTTATTGAGAATATGTATATATTTTTCATACATATTTGTATATAAACAGTGTCTAGCGTAGTCACAGGTTTTTTAGGTTTATGATGGCCATATCATAAGCTCTATACAGTGCCCTAATATGTATACAGGCAGGCAATGTCAGGTGTGTGCGTGTGGTTGTGTGTATATGTGAATTCAGTATACAGTATACCTGTCTTCACACTGGGGGCAGCAATCATCCAATTAAAATGCCTGGACATGATACATTGTAGGTAAGTGGAAATCAATCCATTTAAAAGTTTTTCACCTGAGCACTGCTTCCATATAAAACACTTCAATGTCTTCACATAGGAAAGTCTGAGGAAAAGAAAGGTAAGGAAATATTGTGCTGAACAGGTAAGTAAAATATGTAAAGAAAGTGAATATCGGGATAGTGAGCTCCAAAATGGCTGCCACTTGTTGATAAATTTTATAGGTTACATGACATGGAAAAATGTATGAAAGGACACACTGTAATCAGTTACATTTTAAAGCAAGTTAATGCTGCGTAATGCTTATATTAAATATAATATAGCCAGTTGGATAGGGCTAAATATGAGGTAATTCGGAGTCACAGTTTATTTCCAAGCAAGGTTAGGTAAGTTGGTAACAGTAACATCTAGACCCAAGGGGACTGTGAAGTCATGTTTCCCTGGGTCCACTCAGAGTAAGTCAAGTAATATAGACAGAGAGGACCGCTCAGCCTTCTACTATACAAGGGCTTCAGGCTAATTACTTTGGGCTACCTTCAGACAAAGCGTACTCGGCCATATACATCACAATGCTATTTACATCATTCTGCTGTGTTCACCTTCTGTGTTTATTTGTATATATATATATATTTTTTTTTTTACTATGGTTTCCTTCACATGGTTTGATAGACATAGTCAAGCTGTAAAAAAATAAACACTATAGAACGTTCAAAAAAATGTATTGAAACTCAATAGATAGTAGTCTAAGGAAGGAGTCAGAGTGCAGTGTCACTAATTGTCCTTAGAGTGCCACGTTTCGGAGTGACTCAAGGACAATACCCAGGTTTACAGTTTAGTATTTCACACACACAAAAATAACACTGCCTAAAACACAGGAGCTCAGTGGCTTAAACACAGGCTCCTCAGGAACTCTTGATTGTTCTGACTGTAGGTTACTGTACTTACATTTCAACAAAGCTCAAAGACTATTGTTGGTGTAAATATTTGTAATGAAAAGATAATAAAACCAGTACTTAACTGTTACGGTATAGCCATTTGTTGTATGTATGAGTATTTTGTCACAGGTTTATCTATAAATTCATATATATGTGTGTGTGTGGGGGTATAGATAGCATGAATATAGACTGCTGGTTCTTCGAAGACTGACATAAAGACTTGGGCAATATATACAGGCCTGCCTTTATATGATATCTGTACACGTGAGTGTGTATATGGCATATATAATACACACACTTCCCCATCTTTTCTATGCTATAATTTATTGTAGTTGGAGGGCATGACCCTTGTTACGGTAACTAATTACTGTTGGCTCGTTAGAATAAAGTATGTTTTACCCGAAGGTTTGTGCGTTTCTGTGAAAATAAGAATTTGTAGAGATTTTTCATTTTCCCTTTAAACAGAATATGCACCACAACACAGTCTATGACCTCCTCAGCATTGTGTTATGTCTGTGTGCAGACATTGTGTACTTACACTGACAATGCGCCGTGTACAGTTTCCACCAACAATCTTGTATTATTGATTCGACTGCTCAGTAAGGAACTCTGGACCAAACATGTTTGATGTACAGGAACAAGTGGTGAGTCCTCCTGCTAAGAAGACATGACAGTCTGGAACAGTTTTGAGTTCAGATTCATAACAGGCCATTATAAAATTCCATTTATTCAGGATATAGAGCCAGTACCTTGTGGTATTGTCCATTCGTCACTTGATGCCATGCAAATATGATATAGGGAAATTGCTATAGCAATTAATGGGGTGTTTTTTTTGCGGGCGTGAGGGGGCACTGTTAAGTATAAAGAAATGAAAAGTGGAAAAGGAATTGTGTTTCAGACGGCTTCACAGCCCTATACTACAAAACATTAATTCCTTCTACTTTCCTATCTATGTGATGTATTTAATGCAACCCTGCAGAGCACTAGATTACCCTTTGATATGCTATCTGCTAACATTTGCCTTATTCCCAAACAAGACAAGGGTCACGACAACCCAGGTAATTAGTGTCCTACCTCCTTATTAAATGTGGACATAACATTAATGATCAAAGTACTAGTGAACAGACTAAATCCCTTTTGAGGCACCTTGATCCATCCTTACCAAGTAGACTTTATTCCTGGGCACCAAGCAGCTGACAGTACTAGACAATGCACCAACCTTATTTGGCTTGCTTTACACAACCACCTTTCTTTAACTTTAATCTTCCTTGATGCAGAGAAGGTTTGCTGATCGTTGTCCAAGAGCAGTTCGGCTTCCCCCGCAACAATTTACACTTCTCATAGCCCCATATGACTTACCTATAGGATGTCTCCTGAAACCTAACATTCACCCACCCTCCTTTACTATAGCAAATGGCACCAGGCAGGGTTGCCCACTATCCCCTTAATTATTTGCCCTCTTCATGGACTGCCTTTAATAGGTGGTCCGGCTTAGCCAGAGAGTGGAAAGCATGAAGATATGGGGTTCGGAATTCATAGTTGCAGCGTATGCTGACGATGTTCTTTTAATGATCAGAAATCCTGACTCCTCTGTAGAAGCACTCTCAGATCTTCTATACCAATACACTAAAATATCCAAATACAAACTTAATCTCTCTAAGTCTGAACTACTCCCTGTTAACATCATCGGCCACTATCTCCCTTTCAGATCGCAGACTCCCATCAAATAATTAGGGATTAATATCCCCATAGCTCTCTCTTCTTTTTACAACATCAACTACACTTCTCTTCTACAAGCAGCACACTTTAATATTCTCCAGTGGAGAAACCCATGGGTGTCCTGATTGGGATTGGTCATCTCAGTTAAGATGAACCTGCTTCATAAAGTTCTTTTATGCCTTTCAGACACTCCCAATCCCTATCAAACATTTGGATTTCCGACTTTTTCACACTGCCATAGATCATCTGGAGCTACAAACAACCTTGAATACACAGATCTACATTATATGTAGCCAAGTCACATGGTGGACTAGACTTACCAAATGTTAAACATTACTACCCAGCAGCTCAGTTGGCAGTCATTCAACAGTGGCATGTGCCACCAGGACAGAGGAGATGGGTAGATTTAGAGCACCACATTTTTGGCAAAGATCCCCCCTCCCTCTATATGTGGATACCGAAATATCATCTACTGCTGCCTCCCACCTCCCTTGCGATCACTCACTCTCTCGATATATTGGATAAAACAAAAGACAAATTAGAACTCACGTCCTTTATTTCCCCACTTACACCTATTTTAGGGAACAAAATATTTCCCTCGGGGACTAACCCCAAAGCTCCTTGCCTGTTTTGAAGACAAAGATATTGTGCGATTCTGTCATCTTTATTCACTGTCTGCAATAATTGCTTACAAAGACTTACCTAACTCCTCCACGCTTACGACGTTTGACTATTTTAGATATATTAAATTACATAACCTGGCCTCTTTTCCAGCTGTCAAAGAAGTAGCTAATCCTACCCTGACCATCTTATGGAGGCACCGATCCTGAAAGGACATGTGTCCACATTATACACAGCATTAGTGGCACTTTCCATGCAAATCACATTGCCCTATATTAACGCTTGGGAAAGAGATTTAGGACCTTCGGAGGAGTCCAGCTATCAGATATATGGGAAGCTACATCTTGCCTCACGGTATATGTTGGCCATAAAGAGCAAGCATGTAAGATGCTCTTCTGCTGGTATGTTACTCCTCTCCCTACGAACCTGTGCTGGAAGGGCTGTGGAATCCTTTCTGCATTGCTGGTGGACATGCCCTAAACCAAGCATCAATGGTGTGTGTGTCTGTCAGTGAGTGTGTGTGTTGGTCAGTGTTGCATGGAGGCACCCAATGCCATGTCACATTCTGATGTGACAGCAACATGCTCCACCTTCACAGGGTTTCAAGAAGTAGTGGGAGGATCAGATATGGCACAGGGTTCGGACGGCGCCATTTGGGGTATACCAGAGGCTGGAATCCGGAGTCGCATACTGGCAGCAGCAATGTGAGTGGAGTCTGCTTGTTGGCTAGAAGGGGGTGCTGGGATTTAGTATATGGGGGAGGACTAGGATTTAGTATATGGGGGTGACTGGGATTTAGTATATGGGGGGACTGAAATTTAGTATATGGGGGGACTGGGATTTAGCAGAGTGGGAGGACTGGGATTTAGTATATGGGGGACTGGGATTTAGTAGAGGGGGAGGACTGGGATTTAGTATATGGGGGGACTGAGACTGGGATTTAGTATATGGGGGGACTGAGACTGGGATTTAGTATATGGGGGGACTGGGATTTAGTATAGGGGGATGCTGTTTTTTTTTTTTTTTAATACTGTAATTTTCGGGGAAAAACGTTTCTATGAAAATTTAAGGTTTGGGGTTTTTTTGCGGCCCACATAAACTTAAAGGACCACTATAGGCACCCAGACCACTTCAGCTTAATGAGGTGGTCTGGGTGCCTGGTCCATCTAGGGTTAACCCTTTTTTCTATAAACATAGCAGTTTCAGAGAAACTGCTATGTTTATGTTAGGGTTAATCCAGCCTCCAGTGGCTGTCTCATTGACAGCCGCTAGAGGGCTTCCACGTTTCTCACTTTGAATGCTTTCCTATGGACTGGCTCAATGCCCGCGCGGCTCCTGCCACGGACGCGCATTCAGCCGAAGAGGAGGAGGAGAGCTCCCTGCCCGGCGCTGGAGAAAGAGGTAAGTTTAACCCCTTCCTCTCCATCCAGCCCGGCAGGAGGGGGACCCTGAGGGTGGGGGCACCCTCAGGGAACTGTAGTGCCAGGAAAACGAGTATGTTTTCCTGGCACTATAGTGGTCCTTTAAACCTTGTTTTGTGGCCCGTGCTAGACTTTAAGTTTGACATGCTTGCCTTAAACACACTCATTTGCCTCAACAATTTTGTATTCCTATCACTATAGTTTCCCTTTAAACTGCAATAAATGTGTTTAGAAATCAGTGTGTGTAAATAAGATACATTGTCTTTGTTCTAAATTCCATTTTAGGTGCATACATTGTTATTAGTAAGTCACCTAAAAACTTCTCAGAACAGCTCCTCACATAAAATCAGTGTCCCTCTCTGTCTAGTATGAAATACACAAAAGTGATGTCACAGTGACAAAGCCAGGTTTAAAGGCATTTTCTCTGTATGTGCAGCATTGCACATACAGACTCCAAGTACCATGACCATCTCAAAACATTGAAGTGGTTATGGTGTTTGGCGAAACCATTTAAATTCCAGGAATCAATATAGTGAGTATAACTGCACTGATGAAACTTATCACAAAAAATATCACTTGCAAAAAATTGTGTGTTAAAAGAACACATTTCTATAAGGGTTATTTACTAAACACTGAATTTTAAACTAAACTGAAATATTCAGAATTCACTATCCATGCAGTCTATACATTGTGTCCAAATATGTTAACAGTTAATGGAACACACTCTGTGATTAACCCCTTAAGGACACATGACATGTGTGACATGTCATGATTCCCTTTTATTCTAGAAGTTTGGTCCTTAAAGGGTTAAAGAAGCCATCAAGAAGGTAGCCAAAAACATTAAAGGGACACTATAGTCACCCAGACCACTTCAGCTCAATGAAGTGGTCTGGGTGCAATGTCCCTCAGGTTTTAACCCTTCAGATGTAAACACAGCAGTTTCAGACAGCCACCAGAGGTGCATCTGCAACGCTGGATGCAAATTTCGCATTCATCACGCAGAACATCTATAGGAAAGCATTGAGAAATGCTTTCCTACGGACACTTTGAATGCGCATGCTCATTCCGCTCCAGTGACGGGGGAGCTGATGTTGGCGGGGAGGAGAGGTCACCAGCGCCGGGCTGGATTAAAGTAAGTAACTGAAGGGGTTTTAACCCCTTCAGTGCCACGGGAGGGGGACCCTGAGGGTGGGGGCACCCTCAGGGCACTATAGTGTCAGGAAAACCGCTTTGTTTTCCTGACACTATAGTGATCCTTTAATACTTAGCTTTTAATTTGATCCAAATAAAAGCTCATTAACAGGAACAATCCATTGTAGTAAGTGTGACGTTAACCCTCTATAGTTTTTGCATATTTTGCGATATCATCACTTGGTGTATAACGGTCTGGAGATGCAGTGCAGGTGAGATATACTTACCTGATGCTGTCTCGCGCAGAAGCCCACATCAGTGCTGTACTCTCGCGCATGCACCCTACCCACACAAGCTTACCATCTAAAAGATTGTGCCATTAACAATCTTTATCTGTTAATGTGCTAACAGATTGCTATAAAATAATAAATTACTAATTGTGCTAAATGCAAATAATCGTGTCATACTTTGTAAGCATCTACTGAATTGTTGCCCCTTTGAGTACAATCCATTGTCTGTGTCCTCTTGGAATGTTTTCTTTTCATAAAGTTTAGAGTGTCTTGTAATCTGAAACAGACTGTCCTACATTGGCCAGATCTGAAATCGAGTAACTCGAACGATTGTTAAGTAAATGCCCTTGATTCCTATCCAGTAGAACGAGACACATTGTCAGCCAGCTCTCTCTGAGCATGTCTGGGACAAAGTGAAAGTGAAAGAAGAACGTTCAGATCAGAGGAAGAAAAAATAGAGAAAGAGTAAAGGACCAGACTCTGCAGTAATAAACAACACAACCCTCTAACAATCGAAAAAAGGACATTCTGCTGTCCGGAACCCTCGCACATCTTGCAATGCTGCCCTCCACTATTTATAAGCTGCTTCTACTGACTCTCTTTGGTAAGTGCTCCCAGGGTATCTGTCCTGGGGTCTGCCACATGTCGATGTATAAACCTGTCTCTTGCTCTCTCCTAAATGGCCACACTCCACTCTCACCTCCAGTTCTTCTACTTTCCCACCTTGTTTGGTTGCTGTCCCCCCTGATGCCCTTCTTACTGTGTTTGTTATACCCCACCTCCTCTAAACTGCCAGCTCATTTGAGCAGGGTCCTCATCAATCTATTGTTCCTGTAACATTTTGTAATTGTCTCATTTATTAATTGTTAAATTCCACGCATTGTGGAATAAGTTGGCGCTATAAAAATACCAATAATAATATTACTATTTAATCTAAACAATGACCTCCTCTTATATCTGCACCCCAAGTTTCTGTCTTTAGCCAATCTCCTGCTTTAACCCCTTAAAGACCATTGATATTTCATGCCACCATCGCAATCTGGTCCCTGCAGACACTGCCAATAACAACTCCTAGCTGGTTTGTTATGGTGGAATTATGTCCTCGATTCTAAATTGCTCAACTTGTGTGATCAAACTGCTGATTATATCAAGGCGTTTAAAAAAAAAAAATCCATAGTTCAGGGCTATGATGAATAAACTGCCCTGCTGTAATTATTTACTGTAAGTGTCAATAATATATCAGCTTCTCATTTTGTTTTCACCCTGTCTGTATCAGTGACTGTATGTGTTCTAGAATGCAAGGTGTTAATGAACAGTCACCCGAGAGCTCGGGGGTTAATTACAGATCAGGGCAGACTGGTACCAGGATTTAATTATATGTTTCTGTGCAAATCTAAATTTAGCAGACTGGTAAAGCCATTATAACAAGGCAATCAGAGCCCATAAATACTGAACCTCAGCAGACTTTCCCTACCGTCAAGGAGTTATTAACTAAACTGTGAATTGACATTGTAAATTTGAGGCCAAACTAGCAGAACTAGAATAATTCTCCTACTTAGCTATGTTTTCAGCTCAGCTATTTTGGCCTTAAGTTTGGAATTCATTTGTCAATTCCTGAATATTCACAGTTTAGTGAGTAAGCTTGTTTGGAATTAATAGCCCTACTTACAATGTCACTAGCTAGCCAACGAAAAATCATAATTCTTACTCCACTATACAACTGTGTTACTTGCACCCGGCTACTGGGCTAGTGGATATTCGCAGTTCTATGTGAATAGATACTTGTTTGTGCGTTTCTTTGCATGGTGCACGATTGAACATTAAACCATATCACTGAGAATTAATCTTACAGAGGTTAGGGACTTTCCTTTGCCGTGACTTTCATTTTTAGATTTCCAGAATGTATCTTTCTGAGCTGAGCAGTTTATTTTCAGAACAAGGTTCGATTTCACTTCTCGTTGCCAAACCTAGGGAAGCTGAATTTATTTTATCGTTTTATGATTAAAACATATAATAAATAAAACCGTTTATTCATAAAACATATAAATGCCAACAAGCGAAAAAGGGGAGTCTGGGGGAGGCAAGGATTATGTTTCTCAGTTAATCCCATAAAATGAGGAAGTATTGCAACCGCGCACACAATACCTCCAGGGCCAGCACACTTAATCATAAACGACAAGAGAGATATACATTAAAGGGGCGTTGTCATCCACAAGGTTATAAGAAGATCAGGTTCAGGCAGATATTGAAGTATAATACATACACAGTGCCGACAGAGCCTAATGTATAGATTAAAAGATAGAGTTGCCATGTTATTAATTATGCCTTCAACAAAATGGTGGCTGGCCTATAGGATACAAAGAACAGCCACAGACGTGCTACTAAAACCAGAATACATATGTTAACAATTTAGCTAATTTAGCGAACACAACTTGATAGGTTAACTTGATGGGAGGTTAAAATGTAACTAGTTATGGTGCTCGGAATGTACCTTGCTTTCATTTTACTCCTGCAGAATGTGAATGCTACATACTGCCAGTAACCCTTTTAACGCACAGGCCCACAGCATTGCCAATATCCGTTTTATCCGAAATGGATTGTAATGATTGGTTGGTTAGCGGGTTAGCACAGCACACTCTCAGCCTAATAATGCAGACCAGATTGGACAGAATTGACACTGACGAAGAGGAAGGATACATTTTGCATTATCCATGAGGCTAAAGAAGAGACACTCTAAAAAATATAATTACAGCACCAAGCCATAATAATACTCCAAGCTGTAATAATAATCTGAACATTAATAATATACCGAGCCATAATAATACTCCGAGCTGTAATAATAATCTGAACAGTAATAATGATCGAGCCATAATAATACTCCAAGCTGTAATATCCTGAACAGTAATAATATACCGAACCATAATAATACTCCAAGTTGTGATAATAATCTGAACAGTAATAATATACCGAACCATAATAATACTACAAGCTGGAATAATAATCTGAACAGTAATAATATACCGAACCATAATAATACTACGAGCTATAATAATAATCCAAACCGTAAAAATATACCGAGCCATAATAATACTACAAGCTATAATAATAATCCAAACCGTAATAATATACTGAGCCATAATATTACTACAAGCTATAATAATAGTCCGAACCGTAATAATATACTGAGCCATAATAATAATCCAAACCGTAATAACATACTGAGCCATAATAATACTACAAGCTATAATAATAATCTGAACATTAATAATATACCGAGCCATAATAATACTATGAGCTGTAATAATAATCCAAACTGTAATAATATACCGAGCCATAATAATACTCCGAGCTGTAATAATAATTCAAACCATAATAATATACTGAGCCATAATAATACTCCGAGCTGTAATAATAATCTGAACAGTAATAATATACTGAGCCATAATAATACTACGAGCTGTAATAATAATCCAAACCGTAATAATATACTGAGCCATAATAATACTCTGAGCTGTAATAATAATCTGAACAATAATAATATACTGAGCCATAATAATACTATGAGCTATAATAATAATCTGAACAATAATAATATTCCTGAGCGATAATAATACTACGAGCTGTAATAATAATCCAAACTGTAATAATATACTGAACCATAATAATACTACGACAAGCTATAATAATAATCCAAACTGTAATAATATACCAAGCCATGATAATACTCCGAACTGTAATAATAATCCAAACTGTAATAATATACCGAGCCGTAATAATACTGCGAGCTGTAATAATAATCCAAACCGTGATAATATACTGAGCCATAATATTACTACAAGCTATAATAATAATAATCCAAACCGTAATAATATACCGAGCCACAATAATACTACGAGCCGTAATAATAATCCAAACTGTAATAATATACCGAGCCATAATAATACTCTGAGCTGTAATAATAATTTAAACAGTAGTAATATACTGAGCCATAATAATACTACGAGCTGTTAAAATAATCCAAATCGTAATAATATACTGAGCCATAATAATCCGAACAGTAATAATATACTAAACCATAATAATAATACGAGCTGTAATAATAATCTGAACAGTAATAATATATCGAGCTATCATAATACTCCGAGCTGTGATAATAATCCAAACTGTAATAATATGCTGAGCCATAATAATACTCTGAGCTGTAATAATAATCTGAACAGTAATAATATACTGAGCTATAATAATACTCAGAGCTGTGATAATAATCCAAACTGTAATAATATACCGAGCTGTGATAATATTCCAAACCGTAATAATATACCGAGCTGTAATAATAATAAACTGAAGTGTAATAATATACCGAGCTATAATAATACTCTGAGCTGTGATAATAATCCAAACCATAATAATATACCAAGCTGTAATAATACTCAGAGTCTCCGAGCTATAATAATAATCTGAACTGGAATGATACACTAAGCCGTAATTACTATTATTATTATTGCCATTTATATAGCGCCAACAGATTCCGTCGCACTTTACAATATTATAAGTAGGGGGGATTTAACTATAAATAGGATAATTACAAGAAAACTTACAGGAACGATAGGTTAAAGAGGACCCTCCTCAAACGAGCTTACAGTCTATAGGAGGGGGGGGTGTAAGACACAAATACTGTGAGCTCAGGTAATACACCGATCTGTAAAAATACTCTTTTTGGTGTTGGTTATGGTGCTTAGAGTTCCCTTTTACGTAAAATACATTAATTGCAAAAATAAAACATATAAGTTAAGAAAATATAGGTTGCAAATACAGTATATTTAGCATCGGGAATCATAAAGTCAGTATTCCTTGATATGAACACACAGACAGTCTGCAGCAGACATTTTAATGGCATTATAACAAAATAGGGAGGAGGTAAGGGGGGAGCCATTATACCAAAACTGAGGGTCATTCACTAAACCTTGCATTTCTGGCAATTTCCCAAGGAAACTTTAAATGTTTAGCCACAATAACTGAACTGGAAATATTTGTGAACTCAGCCGTATCCAGCAATTTCAGCCCTATATTTGCAATTTCTGTGAATGCCTGACAGTGTGCTCTTTAGTGAACAAACTTTAAAAAATTTTTGTTAAAATTTATGTTATCACTTTCATTTTCAATGGTTCTCAAGGGCTGAAAACACCCAGTACATTTTTATGTGTATTCTAATTTATCAATATCTGCTCATACAGTTCTTCCCACTTCCTGAAACCCAAAATAAAGTAATCACATTGACCGTGTTTTGCAGGAGCTGTGTCTCTGGAGCTGTTCAATGGAGCAGACGCTACTTCGATTTCTTGCTGGTTGGTTGAAGAAGTCAGTGGAGCAAACAAGCCTCGCAGCATCCAGAGGACTGCTGTCCATTTAGAGATGACCGACCCCTCCAGTCTTACTGTCAAGCCACCAGTGGAACTGGAAAAAGACACCCTACTCTACTATGTGACTGGTGAGCAAAGAGGACATGGGAGTTAGAGGTGGTTGACAAGAGGTTCGATTGAACATACAGATAACATCCAGAAATATGTGATTATTTATTTAGATAAATACTTTTTTTTCCTCTTGCGTTTCTCAGTTTCTCCAATTATTCCCTGACTTCATTATCTTTCTTCTCTGTTGAGTCCACCTCTTGTTCTCCAAATCATTCCTCTTCCTGCTTCTTATTATTGCTTTAGATACCTCTGGAAAGTTGATGTCAATCAAGTCCTCCTACTGTGAGATGACTGAGCTCCTGCCACAGGAGGTGCCTTTGGAATGGGTACAATCCCTCACTGATGAAAAGCGCAGCCCCCTGTCTCTTGGTGGGCCTTGGTTCATCTTATCTGTCAAGGATAAGACCCAGGATGAGAACAGTCTGAGCATTGTACTTGGGCCTCTACTTGGTAAAAAAGACCACCTAACAGGTAAAAGGACCACCTAACAGTGTGTCAACTACATCTATAACTTAAAAAGGATAATTGCTATTTAAAAAAATGTCTATAATTATGTTTAACTCTAACCCCAGAAAAATGCATTGTTTCATTTCATATCTCCTGTAGATAAATGTAATTCGTTTTTTGTATTATTAATTATAACCCATAACTGTCTTTTCCAATTCCCAGGAGCAGGTCAGAACCAAATCCCAGAATGACCTCTTACACTCAGTTTTAATCTCATTTACTTAATTCTTAATGTCTTCCTAGGTCTAAAACTGTAGTCCAGGTGTGTTCTCCTTGCCTTGACGTTTATCTGCCATTCCCCACTGGCGATATCCAAGAAAGCCAAAAGGATAGTCTGAAGCTATTGTATCCCACAACACAGGGGACCTACCAGGCATTTTATTTCAGTACCCTATTGGTGGGACCATTCCAATATCCCGATGATACAGGTTCCCCCTGTAATATTGCAGAATTTATTTGAGACATCATGTGTTGCAATATCTCATAGGGAATATTTGGTCTAATCTTGATGTGTGCATCATACACCCACTATTTGAAATATTTATTCAACCCTCTACAATAGTCTCATCCTTTGGACTCTTTTCCTCCAGTATCACATTTTTATACCTTTTTTTTTTTTGTCTTGCCTCCTACTTCCTAAATTTGCTTCCATGCCCTTTATCTTCCCAACAGTCTCCCTGGTTGTGTATTCCTCTTCTAAGACTATGTATGCCACTCTTGGTAAGCCTGCATCTGTGCCATGTTACATCTGGCGGGGACAGCAGTCCCGCTTTGCTGTGGAGTGGCGCCACCGAGCACTTGGAGACGGAAAGGTCATGTACGCATACGATGGGCATCGAGACCGTGTGGTTGAGGAATTTCCAGGGTGTCAGTTGAACTTCTCTGCTTTATACTCCCACGGAGATGCATCTCTCATCCTTGATAAAGTGGAAGTGTCACACCAGGGCACCTTCCTCTGTACCAGCTTCCTGCCCTATGTGCGAGGACAAAGAGATATCCAGCTGCAAGTGACAGGTGAGTATTACTCGTGACGAGAGAGAAGGTAAAGAATAAAAAGAGATAGTGGGGAAAGTTCATAAAAAGTGGCTAATGTGAGAGTGGAGAGACCACCGAGAAGAACTCGCCTTACTGCCTTACTTAGAACATGAACTAATTACTGCATGCTATTCTAGAATTTAGGATGTTTATCTTTTATGAAGAAAGAGAAAAAAGGGTTTGAAGAATAAAGAAGACAAATATGACGTAAGACAAGGGATGATAAATAGGGGTCAGTGAAATATAAATACTAGAATCAAACTGGATGTGTAAGAAAAGGTGTTTGGATGAAGGAGAAGAATGAGATGGTGATAGGGACATGTAAACGGGACAGGGTGATTGTGTTAATGAAAGCAAATTGAAAATATAGTATGGGGAGAGATGGAGAAAAATAAAAGTGAAATACTGTTAAGCCAACCCCAAACACCAGTAGGTAAAATAAAGGGGAGAGTGTAATTGGGAAAGAAAAGATTGAGCAGTCCCAATGTATAGAGAGAAAGGAAATGGTGAGAGAAGAGAAGTGTTTGAATGAGGTTTTGTGATAAGTCTTTTTCTCATCCATCCTTTTATTCGCAGCCCTTCCTCGGGTTGCTCTCAAACCAGACCCCCTCTTCACCCGTCCTGGCGAGGAGCTGACTCTTTCCTGTGAGATCTCTCACTTCCATCCCCTGGAAATAATGGTGGAATATCTGGTGCAGCTTCCTGGGGAAAATCATTCTTCTCCTGTTCCTGGGATGTCCCTGTCCCCTCACACCCAGAACCAGGATGGAACCTTCAGCATGACTGCATTCCTGCATATTACGGCCAATGCTGAACATCATGGAGCCCGCTATTCCTGCCGCATCCGTCATATTAGCTCTCCAAAGGCACTGACACACTCACAGACCCTCAAAATTGCAGGTACGCAAAGTCCTTATAAACTGTTAACTTGACATTGATAATAGAATTTATAGAATTAACAGCAAAAATAAAATGTATATGGCACTGAGTTATAAAAAAATTTTTTACCGTAGGATTATAGAGTTGGTTGAGATCTTGTTCTCTTACCATATAACAATTTTAGGGCGGAAATTTGCTCTCTGTATTTTTGCCAGATGTCCAGCAAAGAACAATTAGGTTTATTACAATGGGATTGGTTAATTTAAAATGAAGTCATATTGGTCATTGGGTTATTTGGCTTTTTTCTTACATAATTACTTGGTAGTATCGGTTGAAAAAACTCCATCAAATTCCGCTTTTTTTAAAAACAGATCTTTTTACCCTGTTGATCCGAAAAAAGGCAAAAACACAATTTGAAGCAATGGCCAAAAGTGGAATATAATCCTTCTTAACACTATAACGGTGATCAGATTTATGCTTGGATGAACCAACATTAATGTTAATTATATCTTTGAATATTCTGTTTGTTTGGTTTGTTTTTTTTTATAAAACACCCAGGACATTTTAAAGAAACATTTACAGAATTCGATAAGACAGCTTTATTTTGGGTAGGGATTTCCGCTGCTGTAAGTGAAAACTCCTTTTTCCCATTCTCAATGGGTGACCTCTTGACAATTATTATATTCCTGCTAATGAACAGGTTAGCACAAAGTGGTTTGTATTGACTTGTATATATTTGTATAGTGTTATCATATCACCTCAGACACTCGTATTTTTTCTAAAGAAAACAAATGCAGTTGCCAAGGCTTTCTTCATAACTAATTTTTTCCATTCCCTTTATTAATTTTGTAGCTCACCTCTTCAATTTTTTTTTTAGTTCAGCAGTATAACAATAATGCCCCTCTCTCCTTTTAAATGGCTACTTTGGGATAGGTGCACATCACTATCAAGATTGTTATAACAAAACAAATATATATATATTTTTTTACTGAGCTTATTTCATATGAAATATTACACTATAAAATTATAATACTTACCTTTAATGCACATTTTTGCTGCAGAAAATCTTCAGGATTTTATAGAAAGCAGAGTTTATAGAAATATTGAGAACAGAAATTCAAAAGATAAAAACAGACTCCATCGTAATCAAAGCTGTGTTCTGACTGGTTGGTTGGTATATCTGGCAAAGTTAGAATAAATCTAGTATAGAAGACACATATTGGGAGACTCATGGCAAGTAACCAAAACATGTACAGACAAGAATGAATAAATGACTTATCCATTTACCATATTTATCATGTATTAAATTAAGTAGCATTTTATTTGTAAGATAACACTTAAATAGAGGTTCCACCTGTAACTGTTTGGAACCCTATAATCTACCTATCAGTGTCTGTCTGAATTCCTGGGGATATGATATTGTCTTTAAAACATGCATAGTTACATCATGCAGGGTGCTGTATGTAAAAGTCTGTCTTTCTCCGTACAGGTGTATCAGGACCATCTTTGGAAGACGGGATGTGTCTGTTTGTCGTAGCACTCTTTCTATATGGAGCTCTGAGCTACCTCACCAACAAAGGTAAGAATGGCAGGTGGTGTGAACTGTGGAAGGATTGAAAGTAAGAGTTTATTACACTGGGAGTTGCATGGGGTCTATTAAACTTTGGTGGAAATTACACTAGCAATTTAAACCCTGAACATTAAACTGTTAACTTTATTTTTCATGTGAAGCTCCATTTTCTTTAAAATATATATTAATAATTTAGCAATTAACATCGGAATCCAGTTCAGTTCAGGCACAACCGAGGCACACATTGCATTGGTGGAGGAGAAGTTACATTGTTTCTTCACCTCTCTGTGCGTTCTCGATGCTGACTGACAGGTGAAAAGGACAGAGCTTGTAATAATGATTGACAGGGAGCTAAGGTGGAGGCCCCTGGTTGCATGATAAAGAGGTGTGGAATTCTACGTTCCATTTTCTTTTTCAATCCTCACAAACACATATTTGTTTAATATATGGCATAAGTAAAAATAATATTAAAAATCCTGGCAACTAACAGTTCTCCTTTAAAGAGTTGGAAGGAGAGATAAAATGTCGTCTTGGAAGGAGGTATTGTCTCTTGCTTCAGAAAGTGGTGTAGATGATCTATTCTCATTATTCTCATTTATTCACTGGTCCAAAGTTTTGGGTCCTATGTAGGATAGTTAATTCTAAAGGTTTTGTGACCATAACCTTGGATGAACTCGGCAGATGCACCTCAAAAAATTATTATTCAATTTTCATTTCAAAGACAATTTCATCTAAGCTAAATCCTGAATTAAAAGAACTCTACGGTTTATTTTGATTCCGCAGTTCTCCTAACAGTGAACGCAGCAGGATCCAAGTTGCAGTGGGATTGTTTGCTGGACCCAAGGGGGATTTTGCCAAGTTCACTTTACCATTATCGTTGGGAGTGATTTAATTTGAGGAACATCATTTTATAATAAGGAGAAAGGCAAAACGAGTGTAAGATAGTTGGAGATACATTTAGGGGGATCAGAGTATGAGATCAGTAGCAAATATATATTGTTTTTGCTTTGCAAGAATTAAAGTGTATGATATGATGTAAAAAATGGACATATATAGACGTACTTAAGGTGGAAGCGGACCAGGGGTCAGAGGGCGTTATGATGGGCCGCTTCACATCTTTCACTCTGTCTTGCTAACCGTGTCTCTCTCTTTCAGTTAAGTCCTTCTTCAGAGTTGCAGAAGATAAAAAGGTAACTTGTAACTGTTATAGTACAAGGCCATGAAGTGTGTAAAGGGTGGAGGAAGGGGGTGGGGTGATATTAAATGGGTAGGAGAGAGGAATGTACTGGAGTAATATAGTACATATGGAAGAACAGTGATATAGCATGGGCTACAGGGGGCAACTTGTTTGTTATATGGGTAACAATGGGCTGTCAGTGCATTCAGAGGGTAATATCTGTTATATTGTGGGGTACAGTGCGCTGTCAGTGCAGTTAGAGGGTAATATCTGTTATATTATGGGGTGCAGTGGGCTGTCAGTGCAGTCAGAGGGTAATATCTGTTATATTATGGGGTACAGTGGGCTGTCAGTGCAGTTAGAGGGTAATATCTGTTATATTATGGGGTGCAGTGGGCTGTCAGTGCAGTTAGAGGGTAATATCTGTTACATTATGAGGTGCAGTGGGCTGTCAGTGCAGTTAGAGGGTAATATCTGTTATATTATGGGGTACAGTGAGCTGTCAGTGCAGTTAGAGGGTAATATCTGTTACATTATGGAGTGCAGTGCGCTGTCAGTGCAGTTAGAGGGTAATATCTGTTACATTATGAGGTGCAGTGGGCTGTCAGTGCAGTTAGAGGGTAATATCTGTTATATTATGGGGTACAGTGGGCTGTCAGTGCAGTTAGAGGGTAATATCTGTTATATTATGGGGTGCAGTGGGCTGTCAGTGCAGTTAGAGGGTAATATCTGTTACATTATGAGGTGCAGTGGGCTGTCAGTGCAGTTAGAGGGTAATATCTGTTATATTATGGGGTACAGTGCGCTGTCAGTGCAGTTAGAGGGTAATATCTGTTACATTATGAGGTGCAGTGGGCTGTCAGTGCAGTTAGAGGGTAATATCTGTTATATTATGGGGTACAGTGGGCTGTCAGTGCAGTTAGAGGGTAATATCTGTTATATTATGGGGTACAGTGGGCTGTCAGTGCAGTTAGAGGGTAATATCTGTTGTATTATGGGGTACAGTGGGCTGTCAGTGCAGTTAGAGGGTAATATCTGTTATATTATGGGGTACAGTGGCAGTCAGTGCAGTTAGAGGGTAATATCTGTTATATTATGGGGTGCAGTGAGCTGTCAGTGCAGTTAGAGGGTAATATCTGTTATATTATGGGGTGCAGTGAGCTGTCAGTGCAGTTAGAGGGTAATATCTGTTATATTATGGGGTACAGTGGGCTGTCAGTGCAGTTAGAGGGTAATATATATTATATTATGGGGTGCAGTGAGCTGTCAGTGCAGTTAGAGGGTAATATCTGTTATATTATGGGGTACAGTGGGCTGTCAGTGCAGTTAGAGGGTAATATCTTATATTATGGGGTACAGTGGCAGTCAGTGCAGTTAGAGGGTAATATCTGTTATATTATGGGGTGCAGTGAGCTGTCAGTGCAGTTAGAGGGTAATATCTGTTATATTATGGGGTGCAGTGAGCTGTCAGTGCAGTTAGAGGGTAATATCTGTTATATTATGGGGTACAGTGGGCTGTCAGTGCAGTTAGAGGGTAATATCTGTTATATTATGGGGTACAGTGGGGTGTCAGTGCAGTCAGAGAGTAATATCTGTTTTATTATGGGGTACAGTGGGCTGTCAGTGCAGTTAGAGGGTAATATCTGTAACTCATAGCACTGTGTTTTGGTAAGCCCCACTGTAACTGCTAATCATATTCCGTTCTCCATTTTTTCTTTTTCAGGCCAAATCTGAATAAACAATATGGAAAACCTGAGGACCACATGGAACGATGTTAAACATTGGACATTTTTCACTCTAAGTGAAATTTGCCAAATTATTCTGCAGCCCTTGTGGAATCATGTAGAAGAAACACTCACTGGGTTTTCCCTAAAAGGAGAATTCTCAGGACTGCATCGTTAATTCATAGTGAATTTTAAAATTGAGGCCAGATAGCTGGTTTAGAAAAAAATGTTCAAGACAATTCTGTGTACTTTGCTATTTTGGCCTTAAGTTTGAAATTCACTTTTAATTCCAACAATTCTCACTTAAGTAAATACCCCTAGCAATCATTCTACCACTGCAAGGGTAATCCCATCTCGGAGAGTCTGTCTGGCCCCTAGTGAATGTGTTTGAATGTCTAGGATGGGTGTGAGTGATAGTGTTACATTAGATGAAACAGTTGGAATAGTATATCAGTGATTTGTGTGTTTTTGTTTTATTTTTGTTTCTCGGATACCGCTAGGATGAAACCAAAATCTTCTAGGTTACCCTTCAGAAAAAAACGTTCATATACTAATGGAATAGCCACAATTCACATTATTTGAGTGTGGGTAACACACAGCTGGGAATCTTAGGATTAGATGGTGTATATTAAAAATATACTTGGGATCGACTGTCATTAACTGATTCAGACAGTATAATGTAGTATAAAATATCAGTGGGGGTGGGGGGAGCAATCTTAAATGCTTACGCTAAGCCTGGTATCTACAAAGTGGAACATGATTCAAAATGGTGGCAAAACTATGGGAAGGTACATAAAATGGCGAGTGACACATCTAGTCATGCCATTCCATTTCTTAAAATTACAAGTTTTAGTCTTCATTTGGTTTCTCCCTTGGGGCTACAGAGTGCTTAAATCTAAACCTTTGTGAATTCTAAAAAATTAATCTCTGACTAAATTCCCCAAATCCCCATGTATTATATCTCCCAAAGTGCATGTAAATGCAAGGTTAGATCTGTCGATGTACTTAAAAATGCATTTCACAGATTACTACATTAATCGATGGTTTTCCAAGAAATATGAACTGTGAAACCCATTACATTTCACTTCTGGGCTAACCCATCACATTTTACTGCCACACTCTATTAATTAAAGTGTGACTTGTCATGGATCCATGATTTCAAATTTTAGGCCACCCTAGTCAAGCTATAAACATTCTCCAGGTTATCTATATTTTGGCCTTAAATCTGAAATTGCCTTTGAATTTCTGACAATTCTCAATTAAGTCAATAACCCCGTGTGACCGTGAACATATCATATTCTGTGTTTGTCCCCAGATGTTTCAGGTTCGAATTTGTATTAATGTTTTCCAAGGCTCTTTTTTATGCATTTTAAATTGTTTGTAAAAAAAAAAAAAAAAATGAAACACCAAATTTTATAGCTTGTAAACACAAACTATCTAGAAATGTTCAAACTGTAAAAATAAATATGTTTAATGGGTTAGGTAATGGTTTAATGGTTTAGATTCAGATCCCTTAAAAAAAACACATAAAATGTGCCCCAAAACTTAGCTCTAATCTACCACCGTGACAGGCTCAGCAACTGCTCCGCCTTCAATGAGATCATTTTCTTTTATGATCTCTGTCCAATCCAATGCTTCTAATATAGAAGCAATGGTGACACAGGGTGCATATTTGGTAATCACTCTGCTCTCAGTTTTAAAGAGAAAGACTGAATCTGGATTTTTTGAAGGCCTTAAGGAGAACAGCCTCTTTGGGCTGTTTTACATTGTCAGAGAAAAGGGATAGGGCCTAACGCATCAATGTGTTTAGAGTGTTCCTTTAACAAGTACGCCTATTTCTTGTGACCCAAGACAT
>OW240920.1:20364495-20535332 GCA_933207985.1 Pelobates cultripes
AAAAAAATATACTTTCTAATGGAAGGCTTTTTTTTTTTATTTTTATTTTTTTATTTTTTTATTTTTTTTATTATGTTTTTAGAATTGGTAATGTTTTATTTGTACCAGCTTAAGGGCACATTTTATACTTGCTTTTAGACACCTCTATTACTTACTTTCCATCTTCTCATTGGATCACTATTTGAAATATTGGATTAACATTATTTGGCTCTAAGCATTGTTTGAAAAAGATTTGTTTGCAACATTCTCAAGTATTACTTTGGCTTTTAAAAGACATTATGGACAGTATAATTAGTATGGAACGCATATGCGTTCCAATGACGCCTAAAAAGAGACGTATGTACGCACGAGTCCGGCCGAGACCGGAAATGATGTCATGGAACTAGGAAATCAACGGTGGAACGCATAGATGCGTTCCACCTGATATATTGAATTATTACCGAAACCGGAAGTGACATGGACGCCACCAAGGGGACAGAACCCGGAAGTACTAGGTGGAACGCATATGCATATGCGTTCCACCGGAAATTTGACCGCGAACTCTAAGAAGATTTAAAGAATCAAGAGAATACCAACATTATATGCCAACTGAGGAAGCCACATCGGCGAAACGCGTTTTGGCAAGCATATTGGACATTACAAGGTTTTATTTATTGTATTACAATTACTTATTTTTATTTATTTACCTTTTTTTGAATAAATATTTTTTGCTTTGGAAAATACCTTCCATGGTTCATCACTGAGGGGAGACTGACTACAACAAACATCAAAGAGGTCTGGGGATCACCCAATTAAGATCCCAGAGGAGATCCACACCAGAGCCAGGTTATATTATATGGCTCTCCCACAGTATTAATACCCAGCGTTGATCGAGTGATTAAAATTGAAGCTGTTGGAGATTGTACACCCAGGTCAATCACTGCTTGACTATTGTATCAGGCAGGTGCGATAAATAGGAGATTTTTCCTTTTGGGGTTCCATCATTGAACAGGACTTTGTCACTAGCTACTTTTCATTGCAATGCAGAGTTTTAACTCCTATCAGGAATGTGTATATAGGGGTTGGCTTTCATTTTGCATTGCAGAGAAATATAACAATAATTTAGCCTATAAAATTAATTTACCTTCTCCTTGGGTTTAGTGGTTTTCACCCTTCAGAGAAACACATTTAATGTCAGGGCTCTATGATGTGATTCCATTATGGAATGGAGAATGAGTTCACTACAGAGCTTTTATGCAGGCTGCAGTGCCCTATGATGTGATTCCATTATGGAATGGAGAATGAGTTCACTACAGAGCTTTTATGCAGGCTGCAGTGCCCTATGATATGATTCCATTGTTGAATGGAGAATGAGTTCACTACAGAGCTTTTATGCAGGCTGCAGTGCCCTGTGTAGTTCAGATCATTTGTGTACCTGCATTTGGTATGTGAGAATTATACTCCCATACATCTATTTTAAAATCCTGGTAGCATTTAGTACCAGTATTTTAGTATTTAGTAATTTAACTGTCTTAGCTAATATTTCAGACCATGGAATACCATGCGATCTCTAATTAATTTTATTCACTTTTACCCAGTTATTTGAAAAGAAAAAATAATTTTCAAATAAGCCTGAGCAGCTAGTGTGTGTGTTTGTGTGTGGTTTTTATTTTTTTGGTGGGGAGAGCGTTAATGTGTACACAAGTTAAAGCAGCACTGTCACCCACAACCCTAAAAAATTAGTATTTGATGAAGATAGAATCTTTATGAAACTCTCACTTTGACTGTGTTGGACTTTCACTGAAATCCCAACCTAGTCAAAAGGTATACTGAGACAAAGTGTCTCAGTATTTTTCTTATGTTTGATAAAGCTTGACCCAACGCAAATCTATCACTGTCAACCCCAGTCATTTCCTCCAGCTGTCACTAGTGACGACTCTAGGAAAATTAAGCTCCTTCTGTGGAGGGTCTTGCTGAATCCTCCATAGACACCAATACTGTACTCTCACGCATTTGCTAGAGTACAGCATTAATGTGGCCCACTGGCAGTTGAAGGGGAGCAAACGAAACAGGATAGTGGTACCTGCCAGGGACAGGTTCAGGTAATCTCACCTTACCGCCTCCTGGCCACCAGACCCCAAGTGATGATGTTACCATCAGGGGTCTTTGCAAATTATCAAAAGACTCCAGACAGTGGCCGAGCCGCTTTAACATTTCTTATTTGAGGCTCTGATATCTGGTGCTTTAGATGGATTAGTAATAATACAGACACAATATATAAATCATTGGGACAATAGATGAATTGTTTAACTTTCATAAAATGTTCAACTCAGGTTGAGTCAGACTTGGCCAATATAATATAGCTATTAGGTAGCACATTCATTATACAATTGTTAAAGTGTATTTAAAACAGCATCAAAGGGCATATGAAACCTTGAATTAAGTACTGTAAAACTGGATATTAATATTATTAGAACTTAGTGAGGGACAGGTGAAGATCACGGTGGTGGGATCAAGGTAGAGACTAATACTAGGAATGAATGCGATTAGATTAGGAAACAAATGAAATGGTTAAGCCTTCAGCAGGAGATGACTGCAGAGAGTTAGGGTAATGCAGGGTGTGAACATAGATTAATGTGCTGTGAAGTTTTGTTTACCTATGTTAACATACACGTATCACTCATTTTACATCCTTCTCTCTTCAGGTGAGCCCCTTATCTCCTTTACCATGGACCCCACTGGCTCACTTATCCACGTGGACTTCCCAGATGTGGCCAGTTCCCTCCTGGAGAGCTTGAACCAGCAGCGTGTGGAAGGCAAACTGTGTGATGTGTCCATCCATGCACAGGGTCGTGTGTTCCGTGCCCATCGTGCTGTCTTGGCAGCTTCATCTCCTTACTTCCATGATCAGGTGCTGCTCAAAGGGATGAGTTGTGTGTCGTTGCCCGGAGTTGTAGATCCTGGTGCATTTGAGGCGGTTCTGTGTGCTGCCTACACAGGCCGTCTGACTATGTTAGCCGATGAGATTGTTAACTACTTGACAGTGGGCAGCGTGCTACAGATGTGGCATGTAGTTGATAAGTGTTCTGAGCTTCTAAAGGAGTCTCGAGGTGGTGCCAGCTGTGGCAGTGTTGAAGGAACGAGTACTGGCAGTGTTCCAAACCCTCAGCGTTCTCACTCTGGCAGAGCAAGTGAGAACCAGTCTCCGAGCAGCAGTAACTATTTTAGTCCACGTGAGGCCCCACCAGAACCTTGTGGAGAAAGAATTATGAGAAAGAATGAAGCAGCCAGTGAGGCTGCAGAAGAGGCGAGTGTTGAGGCAGAGCAAGGTGGAGGAGAAGTCTCCGTGGCAAGCTGCTCTAGTTATAGGCGACCCAGTATCGTACCACAGAGGCATTGGGTGTATGTGAAAAAAGAAAGGCCTCACCAGGGCCTGTTGTTAACATGTGAGGGAGAGGAAGAGGAAGAAGACGAAATGGAGGAGGATGAAGAGGAAGAAGAGCACCTGAGCATTAGTGATGTACGAACACTAAACGCCCCTGAAGAGCAAGTGAACTTCTGTGAACCATCAGATGGCATGCCATATGAGGATGGTGTAGGTGGACCAGGTTATCCACAAGGTCCCCCACTTCTACCTCTTGACATGCAAGGGAACCAGCTACTAGTTTTGCCATCAGGACATGGGGCAGCAGGACAAGGTGGAACAGGAACGGGACAAGGAGGGGAGGGTGGAAAAATATTCTTGTGCCACTGTGGGAAGGCATTTTCTCACAAGAGCATGCGGGATCGCCACGTCAATATGCACCTCAACTTACGTCCCTTTGATTGTCCCGTATGTGGAAAGAAGTTTAAAATGAAGCATCATTTGACAGAACACATGAAGACGCACACCGGGGTAAAACCATACGAGTGTGAAGTATGTGCCAAGAAATTCATGTGGAGGGACAGCTTTATGAGGCATCGTGGCCATTGCGAAAGGAGGCATAGGGCAGGAGCTGGGGCTAGTGTGGTTCAAGGAATCAAAGAGACTCCTGCTGTGTAAACAACTAAAAGACTCCTACTGTGGTGGACACTGTGGAAGTTGACTAAATGGAGGAATTATAGCAGAGGGTAGAGTCTTCCAGTGTTTGGGTAACCAGAAGAAAAGGGGAAAAAAAGTAGGCATTGGGATTCATATTGAAAAAAGGAGTAAAACATAAGACTCAATGGAAGTTATATCCCCAGACCATTAATTTCAGTTCCATAATCTCAATGCAGTAATTATTATTTCTTTTCCCTGGATGACGCCACCATGCTATGTGTCACAGACTCCTCCACCGCATTTCTGCAGGTTTCCACCTTCTACATTGATCCAAACATGCAATCACTTGCCCCCTACAGAGAACTTTAAGCCCATGCAGAACATTGCTTGCCTGCAGATGGCAGTAGCACCCAGCTAACTGAATGCTCCTCCAAATCTGTATTTATATGATGCTGGGCTGGGCCCCCTAACTGTCCTAGGGCAATAAGGTACTTGTTGAGTGTCGTGAAGGTAACGCAACTACTGTACAGCTTTTGAGTTTAACAAGATGTGTGCACACTACAACTCCCTCTTACCCTGTCTCCCTGTACACTGCTTGTGCATAGTCATAGAATCTCTCTCTTATTTAAAACCAGGACTGACGGTTATGTTCCCTCTATATTCTGTATCTATACACACACAGTATTTATATATGCTATGTACAGGTAACAATGGTAGTTTGAATGAAATTGCTGGGGGAGTCCCAGGATGAGTGGGGTTGAAAACTGTCAAGGAAGTTGTTGGATTTGCACTTTTTTTTTTTTTTTTTAAATGGGCTAGTTATTTAACATGAATTGGCATTAATCAAAAAAGCATGTAAATATATTTCTCAAGTTTCTCATAAAAACAAAAAAAAAACAACAACAATTCAACGATTTTACAGGTATGTTTATCTTTTTATTTCAAGCGGCTCGTTAATTGATTAATTAGGCAAACAGCAACAATAACACCTCTCTTAAAAGCCACCTTCTTTTTGTTAAGTCCAGCACCAGATGAACACGCATTATAATTTTTTTTTTGAAGCCCCCCACCCCTAGCTTTTACAAGAAAGGTAGGGCTGCCAAAAAACTCTCTCAGCCTTTTTGACCCATGACATACTGATAGTGACACTAGATTAATAGATGAATGGAATGAACCAAGTTATTTGAAGATGACAGATCCACGTTTTGAGCAGGGTGTTGCTGGGAGACACAGAAAGAACCAAAATATATAGAGTAAAATCATACCCCCCCAGCCTGTCAGGTGGTTTATCCATGAACATTGCCTTGTCACATGACTCAGGCTTGTTAAACCCAAACCAGTCAATCTGTAGAAATTATAAATATGTAGTTAAAAAAAAAAAATCTGGTTTTACATTTGACTGGCTTTTTGCAATGTCAATGATGCATTAGTCACTTTTCTCATTTAAATATGTGCATACAAAATACAGTATTACTTTAACCTCTCTTAGAAAATGTCTAGCTGAAAGTTTATATTAGGGACTAGATTCCAGTGAAACTTTTAGACATATGTACAGCCAATTGCACAGTCTCGGAAAAATAGAATTAATGTACATATTTTCAAGTGATTTGGCAATCACAGTATTTAAACTTAACTGCCTTAACTATAAGGGATTGAATCATCCATACATTTGATTAATTTTAATGAGTGGCGACTCAGCTTCTTTCTGTCATCATATGAATGAATATATGGTTCCATGTAATCATTTTTTTTTATGTTTAAGTGTTTTATATTTATGGGCCCCCATTTTTATTTAAAAAGTAAAAAAAAAAAAACACACACACAATTCAGCTTACCTTTATTTTAGCTTCGTGACAGACTCCTCAATGCAGCCCAATCCTTCTACTGTGATGTCATCAAACTTGATGACGTTTGTCCTATGAAGAGCTTTTCATAAAGAAGAATTGTGGCCATACGGTACATGCGCAGCAAGCGTCCCAACCTGCCATTTTATTACTTCCCATAGAAAGGCATTGGACACTCCCCCAGCATCCTGGTATTGACATACTTTGCTTGTTGACGTTGGACTTAAAATAAATTTCAATTATTGCAAAATGAAAACACTGTTATTTCTCATAAACAGCACTCTTATCAGCTGCATAGCTTCAGAGCTGTGACTGTGCCCCATAATCATGATTTAATGCTCGGACTGTCCCTTTAATATTATGTGCAAATGCATACAAGATCCTAAGTTATGTTATCTATACACGGATATACACGTCTACATATTTACACACATTCACAATAGCCTTGTACACATACACTATATATATATATATATATCTATATATATATATACTTAGTGCTGTATATGACACATTCTGATACTTAGAAGATAGTTGTAGATGTGCTTATTGAGAATATGTATATATTTTTCATACATATTTGTATATAAACAGTGTCTAGCGTAGGCACAGTTTTTTTTAGGTTTATGATGGCCATATCATAAGCTCTATACAGTGCCCTAATATGTATACAGGCAGGCAATGTCAGGTGTGTGCGTGTGGTTGTGTGTATATGTGAATTCAGTATACAGTATACCTGTCTTCACACTGGGGGCAGCAATCATCCAATTAAAATGCCTGGACATGATACATTGTAGGTAAGTGGAAATCAATCCATTTAAAAGTTTTTCACCTGAGCACTGCTTCCATATAAAACACTTCAATGTCTTCACATAGGAAAGTCTGAGGAAAAGAAAGGTAAGGAAATATTGTGCTGAACAGGTAAGTAAAATATGAAAAGAAAGTGAATATCGGGATAGTGAGCTCCAAAATGGCTGCCACTTGTTGATAAATTTTATAGGTTACATGACATGGAAAAATGTATGAAAGGACACACTGTAATCAGTTACATTTTAAAGCCAGTTAATGCTGCGTAATGCTTATATTAAATATAATATAGCCAGTTGGATAGGGCTAAATATGAGGTAATTCGGAGTCACAGTTTATTTCCAAGCAAGGTTAGGTAAGTTGGTAACAGTAACATCTAGACCCAAGGGGACTGTGAAGTCATGTTTCCCTGGGTCCACTCAGAGTAAGTCAAGTAATATAGACAGAGAGGACCGCTCAGCCTTCTACTATACAAGGGCTTCAGGCTAATTACTTTGGGCTACCTTCAGACAAAGCGTACTCGGCCATATACATCACAATGCTATTTACATCATTCTGCTGTGTTCACCTTCTGTGTTTATTTGTATATATATATATATATATTCTTTTTTTACTATGGTTTCCTTCACATGGTTTGATAGACATAGTCAAGCTGTAAAAAAATAAACACTATAGAACGTTTAAAAATGTATTGAAACTCAATAGATAGTAGTCTAAGGAAGGAGTCAGAGTGCAGTGTCACTAATTGTCCTTAGAGTGCCACGTTTCGGAGTGACTCAAGGACAATACCCAGGTTTACAGTTTAGTATTTCACACACACAAAAATAACACTGCCTAAAACACAGGAGCTCAGTGGCTTAAACACAGGCTCCTCAGGAACTCTTGATTGTTCTGACTGTAGGTTACTGTACTTACATTTCAACAAAGCTCAAAGACTATTGTTGGTGTAAATATTTGTAATGAAAAGATAATAAAACCAGTACTTAACTGTTACGGTATAGCCATTTGTTGTATGTATGAGTATTTTGTCACAGGTTTATCTATAAATTCATATATATGTGTGTGTGGGGGTATAGATAGCATGAATATAGACTGCTGGTTCTTCGAAGACTGACATAAAGACTTGGGCAATATATACAGGCCTGCCTTTATATGATATCTGTACACGTGAGTGTGTATATGGCATATATAATACACACACTTCCCCATCTTTTCTATGCTATAATTTATTGTAGTTGGAGGGCATGACCCTTGTTACGGTAACTAATTACTGTTGGCTCGTTAGAATAAAGTATGTTTTACCCGAAGGTTTGTGCGTTTCTGTGAAAATAAGAATTTGTAGAGATTTTTCATTTTCTGTTTAAACAGAATATGCACCACAACACAGTCTATGACCTCCTCAGCATTGTGTTATGTCTGTGTGCAGACATTGTGTACTTACACTGACAATGCGCCGTGTACAGTTTCCACCAACAATCTTGTATTATTGATTCGACTGCTCAGTAAGGAACTCTGGACCAAACATGTTTGATGTACAGGAACAAGTGGTGAGTCCTCCTGCTAAGAAGACATGACAGTCTGGAACAGTTTTGAGTTCAGATTCATAACAAGCCATTATAAAATTCCATTTATTCAGGATATAGAGCCAGTACCTTGTGGGCTGCGGTATTGTCCATTTGTCACTTGATGCCATGCAAATATGATATAGGGAAATTGCTGTAGCAATAAATGGGGTGTTTTTTTTGCGGGCGTGAGGGGGCACTGCTAAGTATAAAGAAATGAAAAGTGGAAAAGGAATTGTGTTTCAGACGGCTTCACAGCCCTATACTACAAAACATTAATTCCTTCTACTTTCCTATCTATGTGATGTATTTAATGCAACCCTGCAGAGCACTAGACTACCCTTTGATATGCTATCTGCTAACATTTGCCTTATTCCCAAACCAGACAAGGGTCACGACAACCCAGGTAATTAGTGTCCTACCTCCTTATTAAATGTGGACATAACATTAATGATCAAAGTACTAGTGAACGGACTAAATCCCTTTTGAGGCACCTTGATCCATCCTTACCAAGTAGACTTTATTCCTGGGCACCAAGCAGCTGACAGTACTAGACAATGCACCAACCTTATTTGGCTTGCTTTACACAAGCACCTTTCTTTAACTTTAATCTTCCTTGATGCAGAGAAGGTTTGCTGATCGTTGTCCAAGAGCAGTTCGGCTTCCCCCGCAACAATTTACACTTCTCATAGCCCCATATGACTTACCTATAGGATGTCTCCTGAAACCTAACATTCACCCACCCTCCTTTACTATAGCAAATGGCACCAGGCAGGGTTTCCCACTATCCCCTTAATTATTTGCCCTCTTCATGGACTGCCTTTAATAGGTGGTCCGGCTTAGCCAGAGAGTGGAAAGCATGAAGATATGGGGTTCGGAATTCATAGTTGCAGCGTATGCTGACGATGTTCTTTTAATGATCAGAAATCCTGACTCCTCTGTAGAAGCACTCTCAGATCTTCTATACCAATACACTAAAATATCCAAATACAAACTTAATATCTCTAAGTCTGAACTACTCCCTGTTAACATCATCGGCCACTATCTCCCTTTCAGATCGCAGACTCCCATCAAATAATTAGGGATTAATATCCCCATAGCTCTCTCTTCTTTTTACAACATCAACTTCACTTCTCTTCTACAAGCAGCACACTTTGATATTCTCCAGTGGAGAAACCTATGGGTGTCCTGATTGGGATTGGTCATCTCAGTTAAGATGAACCTGCTTCATAAAGTTCTTTTATGCCTTTCAGACACTCCCAATCCTTATCAAACATTTGGATTTCCGACTTCTTCACACTGCCATAGATCATCTGGAGCTACAAACAACCTTGAATACACAGATCTACATTATATGTGGACTAGACTTACCAAATGTTAAACATTACTACCCAGCAGCTCAGTTGGCAGTCATTCAACAGTGGCATGTGCCACCAGGACAGAGGAGATGGGTAGATTTAGAGCACCACATTTTTGGCAAAGATCCCCCCTCCCTCTATATGTGGATACCGAAATATCATCTACTAATGCCTCCCACCTCCCTTGCGATCACTCACTCTCGATATATTGGATAAAACAAAAGACAAATTAGAACTCACGTCCTTTATTTCCCCACTAACACCTATTTTAGGGAACAAAATATTTCCCTCGGGGACTAACCCCAAAGCTCCTTGCCTGTTTTGAAGACAAAGATATTGTGCGATTCTGTCATCTTTATTCACTGTCTGCAATAATTGCTTACAAAGACTTCCCTAACTCCTCCACGCTTACGACGTTTGACTATTTTACATATATTAAATTACATAACCTGGCCTCTTTTCCAGCTGTCAAAGAAGTAGCTAATCCTACCCTGACCATCTTATGGAGGCACCGATCCTGAAAGGCCATGTGTCCACATTATATACAGCATTAGTGGCACTTTCCATGCAAATCAAATTGCCCTATATTAACGCTTGGGAAAGAGATTTAGGACCCTCGGAGGAGTCCAGCTATATGGGAAGCTACATCTTGCCTCACGGTATATGTTGGCCATAAAGAGCAAGCATGTAAGATGCTCTTCTGCTGGTATGTTACTCCTCTCCCTACGAACCTGTGCTGGAAGGGCTGTGGAATCCTTTCTGCACTGCTGGTGGACATGCCCTAAACCAAGCATCAATGAGTGTGTGTGTGTCTGTCCGTTTGTGTCTGTGAGTGTGTGTGTGTGTGTGTCTGTCAGTGAGTGTGTGTGTGTGTCTGTCAGTGAGTGTGTGTGTTGGTCAGTGTTGCATGGAGGCACCCAATGCCATGTCACATTCTGATGTGACAGCAACATGTTCCACCTTCACAGGGTTTCAAGAAGTAGTGGGAGGATCAGATTTGGCACAGGGTTCGGACGGCGCCATTTGGGGTATACCAGAGGCTGGACTCCGGAGTCACATACTGGCAGCAGCAATGTGAGTGGAGTCTGCTTGTTGGCTAGAAGGGGGTGCTGGGATTTAGTATATGGGGGGGGGACTGAAATTTAGTATATGGGGGACTGGGATTTAGCAGAGTGGGAGGACTGGGATTTAGTATATGGGGGACTGGGATTTAGACTGGATTTAGTATATGGGGGACTGGGATTTAGTATATGGGGTTTAGTATATGGGAGGACTGGGATTTAGTATATGGGGGACTGGGATTTAGTAGAGGGGGAGGACTGGGATTTAGTATATGGGGGGACTGAGACTGGGATTTAGTATATGGGGGGACTGAGACTGGGATTTAGTATATGGGGGGACTGGGATTTAGTATAGGGGGATGCTGTTTTTTTTTTTTTTTAATACTGTAATTTTCGGGGAAAAACGTTTCTATGAAAATTTAAGGTTTGGGTTTTTTTGCGGCCCACATAAACTTAAAGGACCACTATAGGCACCCAGACCACTTCAGCTTAATGAGGTGGTCTGGGTGCCTGGTCCATCTAGGGTTAACCCTTTTTTCTAGAAACATAGCAGTTTCAGAGAAACTGCTATGTTTATGTTAGGGTTAATCCAGCCTCCAGTGGCTGTCTCATTGACAGCCGCTAGAGGGCTTCCACGTTTCTCACTTTGAATGCTTTCCTATGGACTGGCTCAATGCGCGCGCGGCTCCTGCCACGGATGCGCATTCAGCCGAAGAGGAGGAGGAGAGCTCCCTGCCCGGCGCTGGAGAAAGAGGTAAGTTTAACCCCTTCCTCTCCAAACAGCCCGGCGGGAGGGGGACCCTGAGGGTGGGGGCACCCTCAGGGAACTATAGTGCCAGGAAAACAAGTATGTTTTCCTGGCACTATAGTGGTCCTTTAAACCTTGTTCTGTGGCCCGTGCTAGACTTTAAGTTTGACATGCTTGCCCTAAACACACTCATTTGCCTCAACAATTTTGTATTCCTATCACTATAGTTTCCCTTTAAACGGCAATAAATGTGTTTAGAAATCAGTGTGTGTAAATAAGATACATTGTCTTTGTTCTAAATTCCATTTTAGGTGCATACATTGTTATTGGTAAGTCACCTAAAAACTTCTCAGAACAGCCCCTCACATAAAATCAGTGTCCCTCTCTGTCTAGTATGAAATACGCAAAAGTGATGTCACAGTGACAAAGCCAGGTTTAAAGGCATTTTCTCTGTATGTGCAGCATTGCACATACAGACTCCAAGTACCATGACCACTTCAAAACATTGAAGTGGTCATGGTGTTTGGCGAAACCATTTAAATTCCAGGAATCAATATAGTGAGTATAACTGCACTGATGAAACTTATCACAAAAAATATCACTTGCAAAAAATTGTGTGTTAAAAGAACACATTTCTATAAGGGTTATTTACTAAACACTGAATTTTAAACTAAACTGAAATATTCAGAATTCACTATCCATGCAGTCTATACATTGTGTCCAAATATGTTAACAGTTAATGGAACACACTCTGTGATTAACCCCTTAAGGACACATGACATGTGTGACATGTCATGATTCCCTTTTATTCTAGAAGTTTGGTCCTTAAAGGGTTAAAGAAGCCATCAAGAAGGTATCCAAAAACATTAAAGGGACACTATAGTCACCCAGACCACTTCAGCTCAATGAAGTGGTCTGGGTGCAATGTCCCTCAGGTTTTAACCCTTCAGATGTAAACACAGCAGTTTCAGACAGCCACCAGAGGTGCATCTGCAACGCTGGATGCAAATTTCGCATTCATCACGCAGAACATCCATAGGAAAGCATTGAGAAATGCTTTCCTACGGACACTTTGAATGTACGCGCCGCACTTGCCGCACATGCTCATTCCGCTCCAGTGACGTCGGACGGGAGAGCTGACGTTGGCGGGGGAGTAGAGGTCACCAGCGCCGGGCTGGATTAAAGTAAGTAACTGAAGGGGTTTTAACCCATTCAGCGCCACGGGAGGGGGACCCTGAGGGTGGGGGCACCCTCAGGGCACTATAGTGTCAGGAAAACCGCTTTGTTTTCCTGACACTATAGTGATCCTTTAATACTTAGCTTTTAATTTGATCCAAATAAAAGCTCATTAACGGGAACAATCCATTGTAGTAAGTGTGACGTTAACCCTCTATAGTTTTTGCATATTTTGCGATATCATCACTTAGTGTATAACGGTCTGGAGATGCAGTGCAGGTGAGATACACTTACCTGATGCTGTCTCGCGCAGGAGCCCACATCAGTGCTGTACTCTCGCGCATGCACCCTACCCACACAAGCTTACCATCTAAAAGATTGTGCCATTAACAATCTTTATCTGTTAATGTGCTAACAGATTGCTATAAAATAATAAATTACTAATTGTGCTAAATGCAAATAATCGTGTCATACTTTGTAAGCATCTACTGAATTGTTGCCCCTTTGAGTACAATCCATTGTCTGTGTCCTCTTGAAATGTTTTCTTTTCATAAAGTTTAGAGTGTCTTGTAATCTGAAACAGACTGTCCTACATTGGCCAGATCTGAAATCGAGTAACTCGAACGATTGTTAAGTAAATGCCCTTGATTCCTATCCAGTAGAACGAGACACATTGTCAGCCAGCTCTCTCTGAGCATGTCTGGGACAAAGTGAAAGTGAAAGAAGAACGTTCAGATCAGAGGAAGAAAAAATAGAGAAAGAGTAAAGGACCAGACTCTGCAGTAATAAACAACACAACCCTTTAACAATCGAAAAAAGGACATTCTGCTGTCCGGAACCCTTGCACATCTTGCAATGCTGCCCTCCACTATTTATAAGCTGCTTCTACTGACTCTCTTTGGTAAGTGCTCCCAGGGTATCTGTCCTGGGGTCTGCCACATGTCGATGTATAAACCTGTCTCTTGCTCTCTCCTAAATGGCCACACTCCACTCTCACCTTCAGTTCTACTACTTTCCCACCTTGTTTGGTTGCTGTCCCCCCTGATGCCCTTCTTACTGTGTTTGTTATACCCCACCTCCTCTAAGCTGCCAGCTCATTTGAGCAGGGTCCTCATCAATCTATTGTTCCTGTAACATTTTGTAATTGTCTCATTTATTAATTGTTAAATTCCACGCATTGTGGAATAAGTTGGCGCTATAAAAATACCAATAATAATATTACTATTTAATCTAAACAATGACCTCCTCTTATATCTGCACCCCAAGTTTCTGTCTTTAGCCAATCTCCTGCTTTAACCCCTTAAAGACCATTGATATTTCATGCCACCATCGCAATCTGGTCCCTGCAGACACTGCCAATAACAACTCCTAGCTGGTTTGTTATGGTGGAATTATGTCCTCGATTCTAAATTGCTCAACTTGTGTGATCAAACTGCTGATTATATCAAGGCGTTTTAAAAAAAAAAAAAAAATCCATAGTTCAGGGCTATGATGAATAAACTGCCCTGCTGTAATTATTTACTGTAAGTGTCAATAATATATCAGCTTCTCATTTTGTTTTCACCCTGTCTGTATCAGTGACTGTATGTGTTCTAGAATGCAAGGTGTTCATGAACAGTCACCCGAGAGCTCGGGGGTTAATTACAGATCAGGGCAGACTGGTACCAGGATTTAATTATATGTTTCTGTGCAAATCTAAATTTAGCAGACTGGTAAAGCCATTATAACAAGGCAATCAGAGCCCATAAATACTGAACCTCAGCAGACTTTCCCTACCGTCAAGGAGTTATTAACTAAACTGTGAATTGGCATTGTAAATTTGAGGCCAAACTAGCAGAACTAGAATAATTCTCCTACTTAGCTATGTTTTCAGCTCAGCTATTTTGGCCTTAAGTTTGGAATTCATTTGTCAATTCCTGAATATTCACAGTTTAGTGAGTAAGCTTGTTTGGAATTAATAGCCCTACTTACAATGTCACTAGCTAGCCAACGAAAAATCATCATTCTTACTCCACTATACAACTGTGTTACTTGCCCCTGGCTATTGGGCTAGTGGATATTCGCAGTTCTATGTGAATAGATACTTGTTTGTGCGTTTCTTTGCATGGTGCACGATTGAACATTAAACCATATCACTGAGAATTAATCTTACAGAGTTTAGGGACTTTCCTTTGCCGTGACTTTCATTTTTAGATTTCCAGAATGTATCTTTCTGAGCTGAGCAGTTTATTTTCAGAACAAGGTTCGATTTCACTTCTCGTTGCCAAACCTAGGGAAGCTGAATTTATTTTATCGTTTTATGATTAAAACATATAATAAATAAAACCGTTTATTCATAAAACATATAAATGCCAACAAGCAAAAAAGGGGAGTCTGGGGGAGGCAAGGATTATGTTTCTCAGTTAATCCCATAAAATGAGGAAGTATTGCAACCGCGCACACAATACCTGCAGGGCCAGCACACTTAATCATAAACGACAAGAGAGATATACATTAAAGGGGCGTTGTCATCCACAAGGTTATAAGAAGATCAGGTTCAGGCAGATATTGAAGTATAATACATACACAGTGCCGACAGAGCCTAATGTATAGATTAAAAGATAGAGTTGCCATGTTATTAATTATGCCTTCAACAAAATGGTGGCTGGCCTATAGGATACAAAGAACAGCCACAGACGTGCTACTAAAACCAGAATACATATGTTAACAATTTAGCTAATTTAGCGAACACAACTTGATAGGTTAACTTGATGGGAGGTTAAAATGTAACTAGTTATGGTGCTCGGAATGTACCTTGCTTTCATTTTACTCCTGCAGAATGTGAATGCTACATACTGCCAGTAACCCTTTTAACGCACAGGCCCACAGCAGTGCCAATATCCGTTTTATCCGAAATGGATTGTAATGATTGGTTGGTTAGCGGGTTAGCACAGCACACTCTCAGCCTAATAATGCAGACCAGATTGGACAGAATTGACACTGACGAAGAGGAAGGATACATTTTGCATTATCCATGAGGCTAAAGAAGAGACACTCTAAAAAATATTATTACAGCACCAAGCCATAATAATACTCCAAGCTGTAATAATAATCTGAACATTAATAATATACCGAGCCATAATAATACTCCGAGCTGTAATAATAATCTGAACAGTAATAATGATCGAACCATAATAATATTCTGAGCTGTAATATCCTGAACAGTAATAATATACCGAACCATAGTAATACTCCAATCTGTGATAATAATCTGAACAGTAATAATATACCGAACCATAATAATACTCCAAGCTGTAATAATAATCTGAACAGTAATAATATACCGAACCATAATAATACTACAAGCTGGAATAATAATCTGAACATTAATAATATACCGAGCCATAATAATACTCCAAGCTGTAATAATAATCTGAACATTAATAATATACCGAGCCATAATAATACTCCGAGCTGTAATAATAATCTGAACAGTAATAATATACCAAGCCATAATAATACTCCGAGCTGTAATAATAATCTGAACAGTAATAATATACCAAGCCATAATAATACTCCGAGCTGTAATAATAATCTGAACAGTAATAATATACCAAGCCATAATAATACTCCGAGCTGTAATAATAATTTGAACAGTAATAATATACCAAGCCATAATAATACTCCGAGCTGTAATATCCTGAACAGTAATAATATACCGAACCATAATAATACTCCGAGCTGTAATATCCTGAACAGTAATAATATACCAAACCATAATAATACTCCAAACTGTAATAATAATCTGAACAGTAATAATATACCGAACCATAATAATACTCCAAGCTGGAATAATAATCTGAACAGTAATAATATACCGAGCCATAATAATACTACGAGCTATAATAATAATACAAACCGTAATAATATACCGAGCCATAATAATACTACAAGTTATAATAATAATAATCCAAACCGTAATAATATGCTGAGCCATAATATTACTACAAGCTATAATAATAGTCCGAACCGTAATAATATACTGAGCCATAATAATAATCCAAACCGTAATAACATACTGAGCCATAATAATACTACAAGCTATAATATTAATCTGAACAGTAATAATATACCGAGCCATAATAATACTATGAGCTGTAATAATAATCCAAACTTTAATAATATACTGAGCCATAATAATACTCTGAGCTGTAATAATAATTCAAACCGTAATAATATACTGAGCCATAATAATACTCCGAGCTGTAATAATAATCTGAACAGTAATAATATACTGAGCCATAATAATACTACGAGCTGTAATAATAATCCAAACCGTAATAATATGCTGAGCCATAATAATACTCTGAGCTGTAATAATAATCTGAACAGTAATAATATACCAAGCCATAATAATACTCCGAGCTGTAATATCCTGAACAGTAATAATATACCGAACCATAATAATACTCCAAACTGTAATAATAATCTGAACAGTAATAATATACCGAACCATAATAATACTCTAAGCTGTAATAATAATCTGAACAGTAATAATATATCGAACTATAATAATACTACAAGCTTGAATAATAATCTGAACAGTAATAATATGCCGAGCCATAATAATACTACGAGCTATAATAATAATACAAACCGTAATAATATACCAAGCCATAATAATACTACAAGTTATAATAATAATAATCCAAACCGTAATAATATACTGAGCCATAATATTACTACAAGCTATAATAATAGTCCGAACCGTAATAATATACTGAGCCATAATAATAATCCAAACCGTAATAACATACTGAGCCATAATAATACTACAAGCTATAATATTAATCTGAACAGTAATAATATACCGAGCCATAATAATACTATGAGCTGTAATAATAATCCAAACTTTAGTAATATACTGAGCCATAATAATACTCTGAGCTGTAATAATAATTCAAACCGTAATAATATACTGAGCCATAATAATACTCCGAGCTGTAATAATAATCTGAACAGTAATAATATACTGAGCCATAATAATACTACGAGCTGTAATAATAATCCAAACCATAATAATATACTGAGCCATAATAATACTCTGAGCTGTAATAATAATCTGAACAATAATAATATACTGAGCCATAATAATACTATGAGCTATAATAATAATCTGAACAATAATAATATACCGAGCCGTAATAATACTGCGAGCTGTAATAATAATCCAAACCGTGATAATATACTGAGCCATAATATTACTACGAGCTATAATAATAATCCAAACCGTAATAATATACCGAGCCACAATAATACTACGAGCCGTAATAATAATCCAAACTACCGAGCCATAATAATACTCTGAGCTGTAATAATACTGTTGTAGAATTATTAGGCCTCTATAAATCTGTAAGGCCCCTTTAAATCCTCTTGCTATACCTCTAGGAGGCCCCCATAGTTTTACAAGAAAGCTTTGTCTATAGAACATAGAATTTGACAAAATGTGTATTTACTAAAAGCCTTGAAACCTAACCTTGAGAAACTAACCGTGCCAGCTACACTCTAAATGGATAGCTGCCAAAAGGCCCCTCCCGTCGAGTGAGTTCCTCATGTTAGCAAAATGGCGCTAAAACCTGGAGGAGATGATCATGACGAGGATAGTGACTTAAGATGGTACACCCCATAGGGAGGGCATTTTACTAACATCTTAGCACCTAAGCCAATTAACAATGTCTATTTGTCTATATCTTGATTTTCTTCAATGATGTAATAATGCCTTTAAAAGGGTCTGCGCACCCATTTTCTGTCAGAAGCCATTAAACTTCTCCGAAGTTCTTTCATTAACCTGAACTCTTGTGTCTCAGTGTGAATTTACTTCTGCGTGCACGCAACTTTATTATCATTAATTTGGACAGGAACAGATAGTCATTCAAACTAATTGGTTTGCAGTAAATTATCTACAACAATAATTCAAACCGTAATAATATACTGAGCCATAATAATACTCTGAGCTGTAATAATAATCTGAACAGTAATAATATACTGAGCCATAATAATACTACGAGCTATAATAATAATCTGAACAGTAATACTATACCGATCCATAATAATACTATGAGCTGTAATAATAATCCAAACCCTAATAATATACTTTGCCATAATAATACTACGAGCTCTAATAATAATCCAAACCGTAATAATATACCAAGCCATAATAATACTCCGAGCTATAATAATAATCCAAACCATAATAATATACTGAGCCATAATAATCTGAACAGTAGTAATATACTGAGCCATAATAATACTACGAGCTGTTAAAATAATCCAAATCGTAATAATATACTGAGCCATAATAATACTCTGAGCTGTAATAATAATCCGAACAGTAATAATATACTGAGCCATAATAATACTCTGCGCTGTAATAATAATCCGAACAGTAATAATATACTAAACCATAATAAAACTTCTAGCTGTAATAATAATCCAAACCGTAACAATATACTGAGCCATAATAATACTCTGGTCTATAATAATAATCTGAACAGTAGTAATATACTGAGCCATAATAATACTACGAGCTGTTAAAATAATCCAAATCGTAATAATATACTGAGCCATAATAATACTCTGAGCTGTAATAATAATCCGAACAGTAATAATATACTAAGCCATAATAATAATACGAGCTGTAATAATAATCCAAACCGTAATAATATACCGAGCCATAATAATACTACGAGCTGTAATAATAATTCAAACCGTAATAATATACCGAGCTGTAATAATAATCTGAACAGTAATAATATACTGAGGTATCATAATACTCCGAGCTGTGATAATAATCCAAACTGTAATAATATGCTGAGCCATAATAATACTCCGAGCTGTAATAATAATCTGAACAGTAATAATATACCGAGCTATAATAATACTCAGAGCTGTGATACTAATCCAAACTGTAATAATATACCGAGCTGTGATAATATTTCAAACCTTAATAATATACTGAGCTGTAATAATAATAAACTGAAGTGTAATAATATACCGAGCTATAATAATACTCTGAGCTGTGATAATAATCCAAACCATAATAATATACCAAGCTGTAATAATACTCAGAGTCACTGAGCTATAATAATAATCTGAACTGGAATGATATACCGCAGTATAATAATACTTTGATTTGTAAATATATTTTGAACTATAATACACCGAGCTATAATAATACTCTGAGCTGTACTAGTAATCCAAACCGTAATAATATACCGAGCCATAATAATACTCCGAGCCGTCATAATGATCCAAACCGTAATAATATATCAAGACTTAATAATACTCCAAATTGTAATAATGCAGCGCCATCAAGCCATAATAATAATCTGAGCTGCAATAATAATGCGAACCATAAAAATACACCGAGTCATAATACTACTTGAAACCTTAATAATACATCAAGCCATGATAAAACTTCGATCTGTAATAGTAATCCAAACCCTAATAATACATCGAGCCATAATAATACTCTAAGCTGAGAATATACCAAGCCATAATAATACACTAAGCCGTAATTACTATTATTATTATTGCCATTTATATAGCACCAACAGATTCCGTCGCGCTTTACAATATTATAAGTAGGGGGCATTTAACTATAAATAGGACAATTACAAGAAAACTTACAGGAACGATGGGTTAAAGAGGACCCTGCTCAAACGAGCTTACAGTCTATAGGAGGGGGGGGTGTAAGACACAAATACTGTGAGCTCAGGTAATACACCGATCTGTAAAAATACTCTTTTTGGTGTTGGTTATGGTGCTTAGAGTTCCCTTTTACGTAAAATACATTAATTGCAAAAATAAAACATATAAGTTAAGAAAATATAGGTTGCAAATACAGTATATTTAGCATCGGGAATCATAAAGTCAGTATTCCTTGATATGAACACACAGACAGTCTGCAGCAGACATTTTAATGGCATTATAACAAAATAGGGAGGAGGTAAGGGGGGAGCCATTATACCAAAACTGAGGGTCATTCACTAAACCTTGCATTTCTGGCAATTTCCCAAGGAAACTGTAAATGTTTAGCCACAATAACTGAATTGGAAATATTTGTGAACCGTATCCAGCAATTTTAGCCTTATATTTGCAATTTCTGTGAATGCCTGACAGTGTGCTCTTTAGTGAACAACCTTTAAACATTTTTTGTTAAAATTCATGTTATCACTTTCATTTTCAATGGTTCTCAAGGGCTGAAAACACCCAGTACATTTTTATGTGTATTCTAATTTATCAATATCTGCTCATACAGTTCTTCCCACTTCCTGAAACCCAAAATAAAGTAATCACATTGACCGTGTTTTGCAGGAGCTGTGTCTCTGGAGCTGTTCAATGGAGCAGACGCTACTTCGATTTCTTGCTGGTTGGTTGAAGAAGTCAGTGGAGCAAACAAGCCTCGCAGCATCCAGAGGACTGCTGTCCATTTAGAGATGACCGACCCCTCCAGTCTTACTGTCAAGCCACCAGTGGAACTGGAAAAAGACACCCTACTCTACTATGTGACTGGTGAGCAAAGAGGACATGGGAGTTAGAGGTGGTTGGCAAGAGGTTCACTTGAACATACAGATAACATCCAGAAATATGTGATTATTTATTTAGATAAATACTTTTTTTTTTCCTCTTGCGTTTCTCAGTTTCTCCAATTATTCCCTGACTTCATTATCTTTCTTCTCTGTTGAGTCCACCTCTTGTTCTCCAAATCATTCCTCTTCCTGCTTCTTATTATTGCTTTAGATACCTCTGGAAAGTTGATGTCAATCAAGTCCTCCTACTGTGAGATGACTGAGCTCCTGCCACAGGAGGTGCCTTTGGAATGGGTACAATCCCTCACTGATGAAAAGCGCAGCCCCCTGTCTCTTGGTGGGCCTTGGTTCATCTTATCTGTCAAGGATAAGACCAAGGATGAGAACAGTCTGAGCATTGTACTTGGGCCTCTACTTGGTAAAAAGGACCACCTAACAGGTAAAAGGACCACCTAACAGTGTGTCAACTACATCTATAACTTAAAAAGGATAATTGCTATTTAAAAAAATGTCTATAATTATGTTTAACTCTCCTTCTCTAACCCCAGAAAAATGCATTGTTTCATTTCATATCTCCTGTAGATAAATGTAATTCGTTTTTTGTATTATTAATTATAACCCATAACTGTCTTTTCCAATTCCCAGGAGCAGGTCAGAACCAAATCCCAGAATGACCTCTTACACTCAGTTTTAATCTCATTTACTTAATTCTTAATGTCTCCCTAGGTCTAAAACTGTAGTCCAGGTGTGTTCTTCTTGCCTTGACGTTTATCTGCCATTCCCCACTGACGATATCCAAGAAAGCCAAAAGGATAGTCTGAAGCTATTGTATCTCACAACACAGGGGACCTGCCAGGCATTTTATTTCAGTACCCTGTTGGTGGGACCATTCCAATATCCCGATGATACAGGTTCCCCCTGTAATATTGCAGAATTTATTTGAGACATCATGTGTTGCAATATCTCATAGGGAATATTTGGTCTAATCTTGATGTGTGTATCATACACCCACTATTTGAAATATTTATTCAACCCTCTACAATAGTCTCATCCTTTGGACTCTTTTCCTCCAGTATCACATTTTTATACCTTTTTTTTTTTTTGTCTTGCCTCTTACTTCCTAACTTTGCTTCCATGCCCTTTATCTTCCCAACAGTCTCCCTGGTTGTGTATTCCTCTTCTAAGACTATGTATGCCACTCTTGGTAAGCCTGCATCTGTGCCATGTTACATCTGGCGGGGACAGCAGTCCCGCTTTGCTGTAGAGTGGCGCCACCGAGCACTTGGAGACGGAAAGGTCATGTACGCATATGATGGGCATCGAGACCGTGTGGTTGAGGAATTTCCAGGGTGTCAGTTGAACTTCTCTGCTTTATACTCCCACGGAGATGCATCTCTCATCCTTGATAAAGTGGAAGTGTCACACCAGGGCACCTTCCTCTGTACCAGCTTCCTGCCCTATGTGCGAGGACAAAGAGATATCCAGCTGCAAGTGACAGGTGAGTATTACTCGTGACGAGAGAGAAGGTAAAGAATAAAAAGAGATAGTGGGGAAAGTTCATAAAAAGTGGCTAATGTGAGAGTGGAGAGACCACCGAGAAGAACTCGCCTTACTGCCTTACTTAGAACATAAACTAATTACTGCATGTTATTCTAGAATTTAGGATGTTTATCTTTTATGAAGAAAGAGAAAAAAGGGTTTGAAGAATAAAGAAGACAAATGTGATGTAAGACAAGGGATGATAAATAGGGGTCAGTGAAATGTAAATACTAGAATCAAACTGGATGTGTAAGAAACGGTGTTAGTGGACATGTAAACGGGACAGGGTGATTGTATTAATGAAAGCAAATTGAAAATATAGTATGGGGAGATGGAGAAAAATAAAAGTGAAATACTGTTAAGCCAACCCCAAACACCAGTAGGTAAAATAAAGGGGAGAGTGTGATTGGGAAAGAAAAGATTGAGCAGTCCCAATGTATAGAGGAAATGGTGAGAGAAGAGAAGTGTTTGAATGAGGTTTTGTGATAAGTCTTTTTCTCATCCATCCTTTTACTTGCAGCCCTTCCTCGGGTTACTCTCAAACCAGACCCCCTCTTCACCCGTCCTGGTGAGGAGCTGACTCTTTCCTGTGAGATCTCTCACTTCCATCCCCTGGAAATAACGGTGGAATATCTGGTGCAGCTTCCTGGGGAAAATCATTCTTCTCCTGTTCCTGGGATGTCCCTGTCCCCTCACACCCAGAACCAGGATGGAACCTTCAGCATGACTGCATTCCTGCATATTACGGCCAATGCTGAACATCATGGAGCCCGCTATTCCTGCCGCATCCGTCATGTTAGCTCTCCAAAGGCACTGGCACACTCACAGACCCTCAAAATTGCAGGTACGCAAAGTCCTTATAAACTGTTATCTTGACATTGATAATAGAATTCATAGAATTAACAGCAAAAATAAAATGTATATGGCACTGAGTTATAAAAAAAAAAAAATGTTACCGTAGGATTATAGAGTTTGTTGAGACCTTGTTCTCTTACCATATAACAATTTTAGGGCGGAAATTTGCTCTCTGTATTTTTGCCAGATGTCCAGCAAAGAACAATTAGGTTTATTACAATGGGATTGGTTAATTTAAAATGAAGTCATATTGGTCATTGGGTTATTTGGCTTTTTTCTTACATAATTACTTGGTAGTCTCGGTTGAAAAAACTCCATCAAATTCCGCTTTTTTAAAAAACAGATCTTTTTACCCTGTTGATCCGAAAAAAGGCAAAAACACAATTTGAAGCAATGGCCAAAAATGGAATATAATCCTTCTTAAAGGGACACTATAGTCACCTGAACAACTTTAGCTTAATGAAGCAGTTTTGGTGTATAGAACATGCCACTGCAGCCTCACTGCTCAATCCTCTGCCATTTAGGAGTTAAATCCCTTTGTTTATGAACCCTAGTCACACCTCCCTGCATGTGACTTGCACAGCCTTCCATAAACACTTCCTGTAAAGAGAGCCCCATTTAGGCTTTCTTTATTGCAAGTTCTGTTTAATTAAGATTTTCTTATCCCCTGCTATGTTAATAGCTTGCTAGACCCTGCAAGAGCCTCCTGTATGTGATTAAAGTTCAATTTAGAGATTGAGATACAATTATTTAAGGTAAATTACATCTGTTTGAAAGTAAAACCAGTTTTTTTTTCATGCAGGCTCTGTCAATCATAGCCAGGGGAGGTGTGGCTAAGGCTGCATAAACAGAAACAAAGGGATTTAACTCCTAAATGACAGTGAATTGAGCAGTGAAATTGCAGGGGAATTGTCTATACACTAAAACTGCTTTATTTAGCTAAAGTAATTTAGGTGACTATAGTGTTCCTTTAACACTATAACGGTGATCAGATTTATCCTTGGATCAACCCACATTAATGTTAATTATATCTTTGAATATTCTGTTTGTTTGTTTGTTTTTTATAAAACACCCAGGACATTTTAAAGAAACATTTACAGAATTAGATAAAACAGCTTTTTTGGGGGTAGGGATTTCCTCTGCTGTAAGTGAAAACTCCTTTTTTCCATTCTCAATGGGTGACCTCTTGACAATTATTATATTCCTGCTAATGAACAGGTTAAATAAATAGTACCACCTAGTTAGACAACCCAACTTGGAGTACCGAAAAATGGGTGAATGGGGTGGCAAAAGGGCATAACCCTATAGTAGATACAGAAAGAGAAATAGCAGAGGTGGAGGATTGATCGCCTCATAAAAAGACCGGGCTGATCACCTCCAAGCCACCCCAAAACAGCGTCTCAAAAATAATAAACAATTTTATTGGGAAAAACCTTATTAAAATCAAAAAAAAAGGGAGAAAACACATCTATCTATAGATAAAATAAATAACTAAAGCTCAATATATACAGAGTATGGATGATATATATATGTATATATAGTATAGTATGTCAAATACCTATAGGTAAGGTATAGTACATATATAAGTACATAAGAACCATAGACTGTGCATTGCAAGCCCGATACAGAATATAGAATATGGCTAAATTATAGATACAATACTAAAATAAGTACCTGTGCAAAAAAAATAAAGAGTAAATACAATAGTAAATATGAAAAGCCATAAATTCTGCACTTAAAAAACTAATCGCTGCAGAGTATGGCTAACCATATCAGAATGTGGCAAAATCATTATGAAGTGAAACAATAAATAACAGTGTAAGCCACAATAGTAGCCAAAGACTCTGCTGCTGTACCTACAGGGTTAAGTTTTGAATGGAAATCGAAAGGATAGAAGAGGGCATAAATAAAAGGAGAAAAATAAAGCAGAAAGACCTGATTGTAGATCTACATACAGAAAAACTAGGTCTGAGTGCCTAATCCCGATAAACAGCCCACCTATCACTAAATAAGAAAACCAGAGCTGCAAAAACGCTCAGTACCACTAAACCATACTGTAAGGAACAGAGAAAAAACAAAATAAACTTGATTAGCTATATAGAATAGCCCATAGCCCAACGCGCGTTTCGGTGGATTAACCACCTTTCTCAAGGGCACAAAGTAAAATGAGGCAAACAGAACAATCCCCCCTTACTCCATTTAAACGTTGATAGTACCTCCCAGTTCATCTGATTCGTCCATATGTCGGCTCCATCTCAGGGGAGGAGGGACAGGGATAGCCACTCGTATCACAAGTCCGTGCGCATACCTGTCCACGCGCAGGCGCGCCGACTTAGTGTCAGGCTGAGTATCAAGAAGAACCGCGCATGTCCTAGAGCCGCGCATGCGCATAACATAAAACCCGATTACAGGGTATCAGTCCGTGCGCATGCACGAATGTGTACATAGTAAACTCAGCGTACACAGTGTTATACATATGCCGGTATAAATAACAGGTCCCAAAGAACGGAGTGCTACATTAGTAGCATTCAAAAGAGTGGAGTAAAAGGGGTAGAAAGTTCAAAAAACATATATAAATAAATCATCAAACGAAAAAGAAAAAGAAGAATAACAGAAGAAAGATATTAAGTTCCCATCATATTTAAAGTTAATCACAAACATACATATATAAAGAGACAAAAGAGTGGTATTATAAACACTAATAACTAATAAATAAAATAGAATAAAATAAAGTAATAATAATAGGCTGAAAGAAAAAGATATATACATAACTTTATTCATTGTCCAATGATTATATACTAGAATACAAATGACAGAATCCCTATCAATCTATAGTTATTCACATAGTCTATAACTATATTAGATTGGTACAGGGAAGTGTATATAAGTATATATGTATACATAGAAAAATACATACATGTATATAAATGTATATACAGTATATTCTTCAAAGAGGCATCCTATGAGAAGCGGATTATATGAAAGGGGCAAAAGAAAAGCCCTCATTAAGACCTAGAGGTTGGAGTGTCTTAAGTTCGTATATCCATCTTGACTCTCTCTGTCTTAATATTTTGTCATAATCTCCACGTCTCAAAGTCCTTTTAACCAACTCCAAACCACAAAACCTAAGATTATTGGAATTCCCCTGGTGATGTTCTTTAAGATGTCTCGATATGGGTGTCTCGAGGCGATTTCTAGGGGATCTCACATGCTCCATAATCCTATCCTTAAAGGCCCTAAAAGTTTTTCCCACATATTTCTGTCCACATGTGCAAGATAATAAATATACAAGGCCCTTCGTGTTACAATTGAAGAAGCTTTTGACTTGGAAGGAATCACGTCCCTGACTGTCCTTAATAGTCTTAGAGTCCCTAAGGATAAATTTACAGGCTACGCATCTACCGCACCCATATGTACCAATTGGGGGGGTACCAAGCCAAGTGGCGCGTTGTTGTGGTTTCATGGAGAAATGGCTGGGGACCAGTATATCCCGAATGTTCCGTCCACGTCTGGATGTAATGTTAACATGTGGGCTTAGAGTATCTTTGAGATGCACATCATTGAGCAGGATAGGCCAGAAACGTTCAAGTGATTTCCGAACTTCTGGCCATCCCACATCAAATGTTGCTATCATACGAATATTTCCAACGTCCTGATTAGTGTCCATTTTTGGACGATCACACAGTAGCTCACTCCTCTCAGTCTGGAGTGCTCTTTTGTAGGCCCTTTTTAAACAACGGTTCGGGTAACCTTTCTCCTTAAAATGTTGCCGAAGTTGTTTCGCCTTGATTATAAAATCCTGGGTGTCACTACAGTTTCTCCGGAGGCGAAGATATTGGCCTACCGGTATACCCTCTTTGAGGGGACGCGGATGATGGCTAGTCCAGTGTAGAAGGGAATTAGTTGCTGTAGGTTTACGAAACAGCGTAGAGTGGAATGTACCATCTTCACTGATACTAATGGTGACATCAAGAAAATTTATAGAACGTCCTCCGAATTCAGATGTGAATCGGAGGTTTTCATCATTTTGATTAAGGAGTGTCACCATATCCTGAAATTCCCCAGGGGTACCTTGCCAGACGATCAAGATATCGTCGATATATCGACCCCACCACAGGACCTTAGATAGGTGTCCACTTAACTTGTCTGAGTGACGCACCTGTTCTTCCCACCACCCCAGGTGGAGGTTTGCATATGAGGGGGCACAAGCCGTCCCCATGGCAGTACCCCTCACCTGGTGGTAGAACCGGTTGTTAAACAAAAAATAGTTGTGTGATAAAATGAACTTAAGAAGGCGTAGAAAGAAAATCGTATAAGGGTCATCACTTGAGACTTTTTGAGTAAGAAAGAAACTCACATGATCAAGACCTCTGTCATGAGGTATAGATGAATATAAGGATTCAACATCCAGACTGCATAATTGGGCGGTGGAGGAGAATTTAAGGTTAGCCAATTTATTAAGTGCCTGTTTAGTGTCCCTGATGTATGAGGGTAGAGTTTCGACAAAGGGTCTTAAAACTTTATCAATATACAGACTACCATTTTGCGTAAGGTTATCGACCCCAGAAACTATGGGGCGCCCAGGGGGGGTCTCTAGATTCTTGTGGATCTTTGGCAGGCAGTAGAAGGTTGCTATCTTGGGGTGACGAGTGAGAATAAATTCAAACTCGTCACCCGACAGCAACCCCCCACTGCGGCCCTCATCCAGGATCTCTTTGTACATAGAGAGAAAGGCATTAGTGGGATCTTGCTTAAGGACTATATATGTCTCAGTGTCCTTTAGGACTTGTTCCGCCATTTCAAGATATTTTTCCACATCCATCACAACGATATTTCCCCCCTTGTCGGCGGGTTTAATGATAATATCAATATCATCTTGTAAAGTTTTTAAAGCACGTTGTTCCCGTCTTAGGAGATTATCACGTGAATGGATGCGGAGAGATTTAAGGTTGATTTTTTCGATTTCAGTTTTGGCTGCTTCCAAAAAAAGTTCGATATTCCTATAGCTCGAAAAGTTTGGTGTGAAACGACTCTTGGATTTTAAACCTGTACGATTTGGTGTAATATTAGAGTCATTTTCATCCAATAGAGCTAGCAAATTAGTGAGACATTGAAAATCACTTGATGCAAGTCCCAAATCTTTTGCCCTTCTTTCATTTTGTATAGAATGGAATTTATATAACGCCAGTTTCCTAACAAAGAGATTGAGATCCCTTATCCAACCAAACTTATCAAATGGTGGTGTAGGTACAAATGAAAGACCCCTCCCCAGAACAGCTTCTTGGTCCAAGGTTAGAGTTCGGGAAGAGAGGTTAACTATCTGGGATTTACGTTCTAATATATGGATATCACCTAGAACCTCTTCCTCCTCCCCCCTCCTCTCGGATTGCGAGTCTGATAGCGCGTCCGTAGGCTCGGGAATTCTTCCTGATAGCCTGGCGCTAAAAAATTAACCCCTTTCTTTAAAATCCCTTTGGGGTTAGAATTACTTGTGGGTAGGCTGGACTGGGACACATTATCAACTACACTACTTAGAGTCTGACTCCCAGAATCTGTGTCGGATGAGTCATATTCTGAAGTCAAACCATTATCGGAAGTACGTCGTACTCTACGATTAAAGAATTTGTATATATTCCCTGCTTGGTAATCATTGGAGTCCCTTAGGAATTTATCATGTTTCCTAAATTTCACAGACTCCTGGTATTTATCCAGGTTCTGCTTTAATCTAGATTCAAGGAAAGTGAAATTAGGATCATTTTGAAATTGTTTAATTTCCTCAAGTTCTCCATCCAAATCTGTATTCACTTTCTTAAGTTGTTCCTGTTCGAATTTGCAGATAATCTGCATAAATGTTTTAGAGCAGGTGCCAGCCGCGGCTTCCCATTCCTTCATCAGATCTGCATTGTCTGTATAGGATGAGGGAATGTTCCGCACTCTAAGGCCTCTTGGGATCATTTCCTTACTCATGTAGTTTTCAAGTGATGAAATTTCCCAACAGGTTCGAATCTGTTTTTTATATAGATTATGTAATTTATTGAATGATTTATTAATATTAGAAGTAGTCGTATTAAAGTCTAGTTTGGTGTTAGAGAATACATTTTCTGCATCTCTACACCAAACACTGCTCTCAATTTTATTGGATAGAAAACCAGCCATAGTGAAAAAATAAAGAAAAATTAGTACAAGTTGTTATAATAACCACTCTATAATCACCCTGGTATTAAAACCTGATAGAATAATTTAAATAAATAGTACTACCTAGTTAGACAACCCAACTTGGAGTACCGAAAAATGGGTGAATGGGGTGGCAAAAGGGCATAACCCTATAGTAGATACAGAAAGAGAAATAGCAGAGGTGGAGGATTGATCGCCTCATAAAAAGACCGGGCTGATCACCTCCAAGCCACCCCAAAACAGCGTCTCAAAAATAATAAACAATTTTATTGGGAAAAACCTTATTAAAATCAAAAAAAAAGGGAGAAAACACATCTATCTATAGATAAAATAAATAACTAAAGCTCAATATATACAGAGTATGGATGATATATATATGTATATATAGTATAGTATGTCAAATACCTATAGGTAAGGTATAGTACATATATAAGTACATAAGAACCATAGACTGTGCATTGCAAGCCCGATACAGAATATAGAATATGGCTAAATTATAGATACAATACTAAAATAAGTACCTGTGCAAAAAAAATAAAGAGTAAATACAATAGTAAATATGAAAAGCCATAAATTCTGCACTTAAAAAACTAATCGCTGCAGAGTATGGCTAACCATATCAGAATGTGGCAAAATCATTATGAAGTGAAACAATAAATAACAGTGTAAGCCACAATAGTAGCCAAAGACTCTGCTGCTGTACCTACAGGGTTAAGTTTTGAATGGAAATCGAAAGGATAGAAGAGGGCATAAATAAAAGGAGAAAAATAAAGCAGAAAGACCTGATTGTAGATCTACATACAGAAAAACTAGGTCTGAGTGCCTAATCCCGATAAACAGCCCACCTATCACTAAATAAGAAAACCAGAGCTGCAAAAACGCTCAGTACCACTAAACCATACTGTAAGGAACAGAGAAAAAACAAAATAAACTTGATTAGCTATATAGAATAGCCCATAGCCCAACGCGCGTTTCGGTGGATTAACCACCTTTCTCAAGGGCACAAAGTAAAATGAGGCAAACAGAACAATCCCCCCTTACTCCATTTAAACGTTGATAGTACCTCCCAGTTCATCTGATTTGTCCATATGTCGGCTCCATCTCAGGGGAGGAGGGACAGGGATAGCCGCTCGTATCACAAGTCCGTGCACATAGCTGTCCACGCGCAGGCGCGCCGACTTAATGAACAGGTTAGCACAAAGTGGTTTGTATTGACTTGTATATATTTGTATAGTGTTATCATATCACCTCAGACACTCGTATTTTTTCTAAAGAAAACAAATGCAGTTGCCAAGGCTTTCTTCATAACTAATTTTTTCCATTCCCTTTATTAATTTTGTAGCTCACCTCTTCATTTTTTTTTTTAGTTCAGCAGTATAACAATAATGCCCCTCTCTCCTTTTAAATGGCTACTTTGGGATAGGTGCACATCACTATCAAGATTGTTATAACAAAAAATATATATATATTATATACACTATATATTACACTATAATATGTTCTCTATATTATAATATGTTCTCTATATTATAAATTATAATACTTACCTTTAACCCCTTAAGGACCGAACTTCTGGAATAAAAGGGAATCATAACATGTCACACATGTCATGTGTCCTTAAGTTGTTAATGCACATTTTTGCTGCAGAAAATCTTCAGGATTTTATAGAAAGCAGAGTTTATAGAAATATTGAGAACAGAAATTCAAAAGATAAAAACAGACTCCATCGTAATCAAAGCTGTGTTCTGACGGGTTGGTTGGTATATCCGGCAAAGTTAGAATAAATCTAGTATAGAAGACACATATTGGGAGACTCATGACAAGTAACCAAAACATGTACAGACAAGAATGAATAAATGACTTATCCATTTACCATATTTATCATGTATTAAATTAAGTGGCATTTTGTTTGTAAGATAACACTTAAATAGAGGTTCCACCAGTAACTGTTTGGAACCCTATAATCTGCCTATCAGTGTCTGTCTGAATTCCTGGGGATATGATATTGTCTTTAGAACATGCATAGTTACATCATGCAGGGTGCTGTATGTAAAAGTCTGTCTTTCTCCGTACAGGTGTATCAGGACCGTCTTTGGAAGACGGGATGTGTCTGTTTGTCGTAGCACTCTTTCTATATGGAGCCCTGAGCTACCTCACCAACAAAGGTAAGAATGGCAGGTGGTGTGGACTGTGGAAGGATTGAAAGTAAGAGTTTAGTACACTGGGAGTTGCATGGGGTCTATTAAACTTCGGTGGAAATTACACTAGCAATTTAAACCCTGAACATTAAACTGTTAACTTTATTTTTCATGTGAAGCTCCATTTTCTTTAAAATATATATTAATAATTTAGCAATTAACATCGGAATCCAGTTCAGTTCAGGCACAACCGAGGCACACATTGCATTGGTGGAGGAGAAGTTACATTGTTTCTTCACCTCTCTGTGCGTTCTCTATGCTGACTGACAGGTGAAAAGGACAGAGCTTGTAATAATGATTGGCAGGGAGCTAAGGTGGAGGCCCCTGGTTGCATGATAAAGAGGTGTGGAATTCTACGTTCCATTTTCTTTTTCAATCCTCACAAACACATATTTGTTTAATATATGGCATAAGTAAAAATAATATTAAAAATCTTGGCAACTAACAGTTCTCCTTTAAAGAGTTGGAAGGAGAGATAAAATGTCGTCTTGGAAGGAGGTATTGTCTCTTGCTTCAGAAAGTGGTGTAGATGATCTATTCTCATTATTCTCATTTATTCACTGGTCCAAAGTTTTGGGTCCTATGTAGGATAGTTAATTCTAAAGGTTTTGTGACCATAACCTTGGATGAACTCGGCAGATGCACCTCAAAAAATTATTATTCAATTTTCATTTCACAACGCCACGCGGCAGGACGCCACAGAGAGGCGCAGCCCCGAAACATTTCAGCGGGAGAGACGCTGCACAGATGGTTCCCTTTGCACACCCGGCCCGGGGCACGGCCCTGCCCCCCCCCCCCGGCCGGTGGGGGTTATCCCGGCCGCATGGCGGTGACCTATGCCACGGCGGGAATTCCCGCGGGGGGGTGCGCTGGCCGCCTACACTGGCAAAAGCTGCATGTGAAGCAGCAAGCCAGCAGAAACTGTCATTAACATGGAGGGAGAGGAGAGCTAGAGTGTGGAGACACACAGACCCCGAATGAAGGGAGGCTGCTCACTCCCTGAAAGATGGTCATCCGTCAGCCTTGGCAAGACAGACCAGGAGCTGAAATGAAAAGGACCACCTGCATTCTTATGGAACTGATCCGGCACGGCTCACCGCACCCAGAGGACCACGGAAAAATGTAATGAGGGGGACTGGCATGGTCAGCTCAAGCAGGCCCAGACGATACTGAGCGCTGGACGGGGCCTACACGCCACCCACAAGCCGACTGGAGCAGTGAGTACCCCAGTCTCTGGGTATGGAGGTCCCCGGAGAATTATGTCCCTGGTGTCGTGAGCCCTGTGGGGCGGGAGTGCGCTGCCCTGCCGGCGGACCGGTGGCCGGGGGGGCTGGGCACCAGCTTTAAGTGTGAGGCCGGCACCGGGAGAGACATGGGGGTGCTTGCTCCATAGGGAACAACGTGGTACCGGGGAGGTGCAGGGGGCGAGAGAGTTGTGGACTTTGTGGTGGGGTCCAGTGGACAATCTCTGCCCCTGAGTGCCCACGGCGCCGCGGAGGACCTGTCTGGTGGGCGGGGGGCGGTGTGGGGTGAACGGACGGAGGCTCGGTGACCGGAGGACTGCATCGTAGCTGAGACATGTTGAGCCTCCCTCAGACTGCCATACAGCCCCCTCTCAAGTTCCTGCCAACCTTGCTTCCATATGGTTACGGTCCCTATTAATGTTTTTGTTGGCCTATATACTTCATTACGTATATTGCATGACTAGCCACAGCTTATTTCAGATTGACGCATTCGGAGCCACCCTGTGGATTGATAGCTCGCGTTTGTGGCTTAAAAGTTGCATTCATTTTTTAAGCTTTTACATAGTTCGCAGGTTTAAAATGCCAAAGGAATGTACAGTTTATGCTATAATGCCCATAGGGACCAAAGGTTGATAATGTCCACTAATACATACTAAATAGCTGACTGCAGCTTATTACTGTAAGCCTGACATCCAGATAGCTTTGTTATATATTAACGCACTGCAGACTGCGAACAAATATGCCCCATATGTTAAAAGTTGGGAAAAGTTTTTGTATTTTGGATTATCGCTTTCAGTCTGACTCTAATTAGCAAGATGGTTAATTTGCCTCCACACAGGCGACAGTTTGCATTCACTAACTAGCAAACACGCAGCACCTGCACACACCAGTTAGCACAAAACACTTACTTAACGCTCTCACCGAACTAAAAAGACAACACAGTCCGCCTCTGCGCAGGCAACCAAAAGTATATACTGTGTTGAATCAATGCTTAAGCCCCTGCGTGGGCAACCACTTGCTTTATTACAAATCAGTTTGACGTATGAACCTATGTTATGCATACAATAAAAATATTCAAAACAATTTTCATTTCAAAGACAATTTCATCTAAGCTAAATCCTGAATTAAAAGAACTCTACGGTTTATTTTGATTCCGCAGTTCTCCTAACAGTGAACGCAGCAGGATCCAAGTTGCAGTGGGATTGTTTGCTGGACCCAAGGGGGATTTTGCCAAGTTCACTTTACCATTATCGTTGGGAGTGATTTAATTTGAGGAACATCATTTTATAATAAGGAGAAAGGCAAAACGAGTGTAAGATAGTTGGAGATACATTTAGGGGGATCAGAGTATGAGATCAGTAGCAAATATATATTGTTTTTGCTTTGCAAGAATTAAAGTGTATGATATGATGTAAAAAATGGACATATATAGACGTACTTAAGGTGGAAGCGGACCAGGGGTCAGAGGGCGTTATGATGGGCCGCTTCACATCTTTCACTCTGTCTTGCTAACCGTGTCTCTCTCTTTCAGTTAAGTCCTTCTTCAGAGTTGCAGAAGATAAAAAGGTAACTTGTAACTGTTATAGTACAAGGCCATGAAGTGTGTAAAGGGTGGAGGAAGGGGGTGGGGTGATATTAAATGGGTAGGAGAGAGGAATGTACTGGAGTAATATAGTACATATGGAAGAACAGTGATATAGCATGGGCTACAGGGGGCAACTTGTTTGTTATATGGGTAACAATGGGCTGTCAGTGCATTCAGAGGGTAATATCTGTTATATTGTGGGGTACAGTGCGCTGTCAGTGCAGTTAGAGGGTAATATCTGTTATATTATGGGGTGCAGTGGGCTGTCAGTGCAGTCAGAGGGTAATATCTGTTATATTATGGGGTACAGTGGGCTGTCAGTGCAGTTAGAGGGTAATATCTGTTATATTATGGGGTGCAGTGGGCTGTCAGTGCAGTTAGAGGGTAATATCTGTTACATTATGAGGTGCAGTGGGCTGTCAGTGCAGTTAGAGGGTAATATCTGTTATATTATGGGGTACAGTGAGCTGTCAGTGCAGTTAGAGGGTAATATCTGTTACATTATGGAGTGCAGTGCGCTGTCAGTGCAGTTAGAGGGTAATATCTGTTACATTATGAGGTGCAGTGGGCTGTCAGTGCAGTTAGAGGGTAATATCTGTTATATTATGGGGTACAGTGGGCTGTCAGTGCAGTTAGAGGGTAATATCTGTTATATTATGGGGTGCAGTGGGCTGTCAGTGCAGTTAGAGGGTAATATCTGTTACATTATGAGGTGCAGTGGGCTGTCAGTGCAGTTAGAGGGTAATATCTGTTATATTATGGGGTACAGTGAGCTGTCAGTGCAGTTAGAGGGTAATATCTGTTACATTATGGAGTGCAGTGCGCTGTCAGTGCAGTTAGAGGGTAATATCTGTTACATTATGAGGTGCAGTGGGCTGTCAGTGCAGTTAGAGGGTAATATCTGTTACATTATGGGGTACAGTGGGCTGTCAGTGCAGTTAGAGGGTAATATCTGTTATATTATGGGGTGCAGTGGGCTGTCAGTGCAGTTAGAGGGTAATATCTGTTACATTATGAGGTGCAGTGGGCTGTCAGTGCAGTTAGAGGGTAATATCTGTTATATTATGGGGTACAGTGCGCTGTCAGTGCAGTTAGAGGGTAATATCTGTTACATTATGAGGTGCAGTGGGCTGTCAGTGCAGTTAGAGGGTAATATCTGTTATATTATGGGGTACAGTGGGCTGTCAGTGCAGTTAGAGGGTAATATCTGTTATATTATGGGGTACAGTGGGCTGTCAGTGCAGTTAGAGGGTAATATCTGTTGTATTATGGGGTACAGTGGGCTGTCAGTGCAGTTAGAGGGTAATATCTGTTATATTATGGGGTACAGTGGCAGTCAGTGCAGTTAGAGGGTAATATCTGTTATATTATGGGGTGCAGTGAGCTGTCAGTGCAGTTAGAGGGTAATATCTGTTATATTATGGGGTGCAGTGAGCTGTCAGTGCAGTTAGAGGGTAATATCTGTTATATTATGGGGTACAGTGGGCTGTCAGTGCAGTTAGAGGGTAATATATATTATATTATGGGGTGCAGTGAGCTGTCAGTGCAGTTAGAGGGTAATATCTGTTATATTATGGGGTACAGTGGGCTGTCAGTGCAGTTAGAGGGTAATATCTGTTATATTATGGGGTACAGTGGCAGTCAGTGCAGTTAGAGGGTAATATCTGTTATATTATGGGGTGCAGTGAGCTGTCAGTGCAGTTAGAGGGTAATATCTGTTATATTATGGGGTGCAGTGGGCTGTCAGTGCAGTTAGAGGGTAATATCTGTTATATTATGGGGTACAGTGGGCTGTCAGTGCAGTTAGAGGGTAATATCTGTTATATTATGGGGTACAGTGGGGTGTCAGTGCAGTCAGAGGGTAATATCTGTTTTATTATGGGGTACAGTGGGCTGTCAGTGCAGTTAGAGGGTAATATCTGTAACTCATAGCACTGTGTTTTGGTAAGCCCCACTGTAACTGCTAATCATATTCCGTTCTCCATTTTTTCTTTTTCAGGCCAAATCTGAATAAACAATATGGAAAACCTGAGGACCACATGGAACGATGTTAAACATTGGACATTTTTCACTCTAAGTGAAATTTGCCAAATTATTCTGCAGCCCTTGTGGAATCATGTAGAAGAAACACTCACTGGGTTTTCCCTAAAAGGAGAATTCTCAGGACTGCATCGTTAATTCATAGTGAATTTTAAAATTGAGGCCAGATAGCTGGTTTAGAAAAAAATGTTCAAGACAATTCTGTGTACTTTGCTATTTTGGCCTTAAGTTTGAAATTCACTTTTAATTCCAACAATTCTCACTTAAGTAAATACCCCTAGCAATCATTCTACCACTGCAAGGGTAATCCCATCTCGGAGAGTCTGTCTGGCCCCTAGTGAATGTGTTTGAATGTCTAGGATGGGTGTGAGTGATAGTGTTACATTAGATGAAACAGTTGGAATAGTATATCAGTGATTTGTGTGTTTTTGTTTTATTTTTGTTTCTCGGATACCGCTAGGATGAAACCAAAATCTTCTAGGTTACCCTTCAGAAAAAAACGTTCATATACTAATGGAATAGCCACAATTCACATTATTTGAGTGTGGGTAACACACAGCTGGGAATCTTAGGATTAGATGGTGTATATTAAAAATATACTTGGGATCGACTGTCATTAACTGATTCAGACAGTATAATGTAGTATAAAATATCAGTGGGGGTGGGGGGAGCAATCTTAAATGCTTACGCTAAGCCTGGTATCTACAAAGTGGAACATGATTCAAAATGGTGGCAAAACTATGGGAAGGTACATAAAATGGCGAGTGACACATCTAGTCATGCCATTCCATTTCTTAAAATTACAAGTTTTAGTCTTCATTTGGTTTCTCCCTTGGGGCTACAGAGTGCTTAAATCTAAACCTTTGTGAATTCTAAAAAATTAATCTCTGACTAAATTCCCCAAATCCCCATGTATTATATCTCCCAAAGTGCATGTAAATGCAAGGTTAGATCTGTCGATGTACTTAAAAATGCATTTCACAGATTACTACATTAATCGATGGTTTTCCAAGAAATATGAACTGTGAAACCCATTACATTTCACTTCTGGGCTAACCCATCACATTTTACTGCCACACTCTATTAATTAAAGTGTGACTTGTCATGGATCCATGATTTCAAATTTTAGGCCACCCTAGTCAAGCTATAAACATTCTCCAGGTTATCTATATTTTGGCCTTAAATCTGAAATTGCCTTTGAATTTCTGACAATTCTCAATTAAGTCAATAACCCCGTGTGACCGTGAACATATCATATTCTGTGTTTGTCCCCAGATGTTTCAGGTTCGAATTTGTATTAATGTTTTCCAAGGCTCTTTTTTATGCATTTTAAATTGTTTGTAAAAAAAAAAAAAAAAATGAAACACCAAATTTTATAGCTTGTAAACACAAACTATCTAGAAATGTTCAAACTGTAAAAATAAATATGTTTAATGGGTTAGGTAATGGTTTAATGGTTTAGATTCAGATCCCTTAAAAAAAACACATAAAATGTGCCCCAAAACTTAGCTCTAATCTACCACCGTGACAGGCTCAGCAACTGCTCCGCCTTCAATGAGATCATTTTCTTTTATGATCTCTGTCCAATCCAATGCTTCTAATATAGAAGCAATGGTGACACAGGGTGCATATTTGGTAATCACTCTGCTCTCAGTTTTAAAGAGAAAGACTGAATCTGGATTTTTTGAAGGCCTTAAGGAGAACAGCCTCTTTGGGCTGTTTTACATTGTCAGAGAAAAGGGATAGGGCCTAACGCATCAATGTGTTTAGAGTGTTCCTTTAACAAGTACGCCTATTTCTTGTGACCCAAGACATGATTTGCACTATTATGCGCTTCGCAATCTCCATGGCACTTAATCAGTAATTGATGTGAGTGATTTATAAAAAAATAAATTAAAAAAAAGTATTTGTGTGTACCTGTCAGGAAATGTTTTTCTATTTTATTGATTTACCCACTTCACACTGGGAGATTTAAATAAAGCTGTAAGTCATATTGTAATCATTGAGACATTTTGTATTCTACTTTTTAAAAGTAAAAACAATGGTAAAAGTGGAATTAGAATATTTTCTGGCAGACCGTTATACAAAGAGACCAGCACTGCTACATGTATATTGCATAGGCGTGCGCAACCTATTGCATTAGGGTGTGCACCCTAACGCACAAACACACGCCGCGTGTATATGTGTGTGTGCTCAGATCTCGCAAGAGGAACCCGGCGGAGCTGCTGGTTGAGCAGAGCTGGAGACTTAGAGCAGAGCTGGCGCTCGGATAGCGCTGGCTCTGCATGAGCCGGCAGGGGAGATCCTTAGATCTCCCCTGCCGGTCTCACTCCATAGGCGTGCCGCAGGGATTAGGGTGTGCCCAGGCACAACAGGCACACCCTGTGCGCACGCCTATGATGTATTGAGAAAATATAATAAGTAACATAAGTTTGCGTTTAATAGTTTTTTTGTCAGGTGGGGGAAGTAATTTTTCTTCACACTCTTGACTTCCTGTTGCAGGAGCTCAGTTGGCCATTTAACGATAGATACTTGGGAAATCTTGAGGGTTTTGAATAGTCGCTCTTCTATATGCAACGTTAAAAATATCTCTTTTTAAAGCAGCATTGCGTCCACCATTGTTGCCTAGGTTCTCTGCTCACTCCCTGGATTTTGTTAACCTTGTGGGCCTACCTTCAGATACAAGTGTAAAGTTCACGTAGAATGTCCGTGTGGCAAAACTAGCCACTTAAGACTATTCATGTATTGCATGTGTGGATATCCTTGTTTTAGCTGTAAGAACCAAGTATACTACTGTATGTGGCTTTGTTGCAATCGGTAGTTAAAGGCTTTCCTGGGTGGCCGCTGTTCGACTACCGACCACGCGGCGGTCGGCCATCTTGGATCCTTTGTTAGCCCAGCGGGGTTTTGCCGTCGAGCGCCTGGAACTAAAATCGGCTACTCATCGGCGCAAACCCCGCTGGACTTCCAGGCCGTTCGGGAGCCCTGGGCGTTCGGTAGCTTGTTCCCCTTATACTAATCGGTATTTTAGCAGTGTGTTGAAAATAATATGTATTTCATGCGGCGTTCGGTTAGTTAGACTGGGAGCTGAGCGATATTCTCACGAACTGTGCGCTCAGTCCCCAGCTATCTACCGAACGTCCATTCGTTTAAATCAGGGAAATATTATGGAAGTTATGTATTTTAGTGTAAAATGTAAGTTCTGCTGCACGGAGGGATAATCCCATTAACGATGTATTCCAGTGGGAGTATCCCTCTCGTGCAGCAGTGCATGGTGGGAGAAATGTGTGTGTTGGTCAGTTCCCCATGTAGTCCCCTACTGTCCCACCCCTGGAATGTCAGTAGGGAAACCCCTTACATGGGGACTTGCATAAATACTGTGACCTGTGAATAAAACCTCAGTTGACTCCCAGCCTATGTGTCGTCTAGTTCTTAGGAAGGAAGGATTCTTACAATGCTACCGGGATTATTGTATGCTGTATTTATTTACCTGGATTATTTTATGCTAGTCCTGTTACCCAGCGGAGATATTGTGGATTATACTACCTCTCCGCTACAGTCTGTTACCCTGCAGTGTAAGTCCTTTCAATTGTATCAATCACTACACCCCCCAGTCCATCCCAATATTGTCATGTTCTTCCAGTGAGTTCCACAATCTCCTTCCCGCTAATTCACCTCATCTCAGCAATTAGTCCAAAAATATTTTCCTAATTTATATCCATCAATAATATTCTCCCAGTGTATCACTTTATCTCTTCCTCAGTCACCCTCCTTAGTTACACACATACATCCGCACCAAAACTAAACCTTGTGCTTTTGGAAATAGTGGCCATATAATGTTCCCTTAACAGTAAGCGGAAAAGTTTCGACCCTGCTTGAAGAAGACATTGCCAATGTGAAAACGTTGCCTGTTCAGCATCATGGCACATTAGCGAGCACCATTTATAAAGTTGTTGTTTTTCTTCAAGGTACGGCCAGTGATGTGGATTAGATCGGAGTCCCACTCTTTACGGAAGATATTCTCGATTTAGGAAGGCACACCACATTATATCTTTGAAAGCTGTGCATATTTCACAACTGTAAGAAGTACGCCATTTCTTGTTCATCATGTTTTACACTCTGTACCTGCTTGACACACTGGCTTTCAACAACGGTTCTGTGCAACATGCTGGTTCTTTACCCTGAAAATAAAAAATGGCCAGTAGATGGAGCACAAATGCAGACTATTACTTGGTGAGTTTTACTCCAGATGCCCCCGCTGGCCACACATGAAACTTAAAAAAACAAAAACCTGCTGATTTAAAGGACCACTCTAGGCACCCAGACCACTTCAGCTTAATGAAGTGGTCTGGATGCCAGGTCCTTCTAGGGTTAACCCATTTTTTTATAAACATTCCAGAAGGGTAATGTCTCTCCTCCTTCCCTGGTTTTTCCTCTACATTACTCTAATTCCTTAATAACGTGACAGTTCTGGAAAGTCATTGCCCAGAAATGGGTTCATATGTATACCTTTGAGTAGAACACACTATGAGCAGTTTTTCAGTGGAAGTAGTAAGATTAAAGAAAACACAAAAAGAGTAGTAGACCTGGAGTGTCCTTCCAGTGGCTTTTAAAGGCGATAAAGAAAAAAAAAGTTGATACCCAGGATGGTTCTCCAATGGTTGTGTTAAAGAAACACTACAGCTTTAGGAATACAAACCTTAGTTCTGAGTCCCTCTATTGTAGTAAAAATACGAAATTTGTACTTCTCCAGCGCTGAGACTCCCTCGGCGCTGCCATGTGCTCCTCTTCCCGTGATGTAATCCGGCTCTTGAGCTGGTGGTCCTATCCAATGGTGAACAATGCATACGTAGCCAAATGCTTCTCATAGAAACGCCATGAATTCAATGTTCACATAGGAGCTGCAAATTTACATGAACTTTACACAGTCATTGTAGAGGAAATGTATCAGAAAAGCATTCAGTAGAGTTGTGTTTAATCCTGCAATGAAAGAACTGCAATATTTCACATTGCAAGGTTAATACTACAGGGTCACTCCACCATGACCACATCACTGATACCGAGTGTTCTGGGTGACTTTAGGGGTCCTTTAAATACAATTATTAAAGAAAGAGTAGTAGACACTTGGAATTATCTTCCAGTATATGCAGTTAATACTGCGTGATATAGAAAAGAAGTGGATCCATGGAATAGTCTTCCAGTGCAAGAAATAAAAACCGGCAGCGAAATAGAAATGGTAGCAGATTACTGGAATAGCTGTCCAGGGAAAGCAGTAAGAGAGAATGGATATGGAGAAGGTAGTTGATACCCGACATAGCCTTCCAGCTGATGTGGTAAATGCTAACACAGTAAAGGAATCGAACAATGCACGTGTAATGTTTAAGGCTAACATGAAGAAGTAATGAGCTAAATCAGTCCGGTATTTCACAATAAACGTGAGTCGTATTAAGCTGTTGGGTTCTTATCTGTTGTAATATGTGTAATATCTATTGTGTTATGTGGTCAGAGTGCGGACAGATAAGACTCACAAGCTGCCAATCTGTGTGTGACGTTTTCTATCACAGATTCCATTAAATAAATGAAGGCAAGCAGCAGGCGGCCAATCTGGCTAATGCATGACATGCGCTCAGAAGTCCTAATCTCATGGAGACCTGGCCAGGTTCCCAACTCGTCCTGTAATAAGTCTCTCCTTAAGGGGAAGGTATCACCTTACCCAGCATGTAATCAAATAGTCACTGGATACAAACTCTCATATTCTGAGTGTATAAAGAGAGAGCCCCTCATTCTGGTAGCTCTGCATCTGGCACTGGAAAAGGAAATCTCCAATGAGCAGCAGCTCAGAGAAGCAGAAAGAAAGGGAGGAAGATGGGGAGGTATTTTTGTATTTAATATTTTCCCAGGGGTTCCTATTATATTAACATCCTGCACTGGTTTCCTATTACAATTGACAATGAAATGCTCACGGCTCTATAATGCTAATTCTTCTACAGCCCTATACTAGTTCACAGAGTTAGCAGACACACACATAGGGGACTGGCAACTGGGGTGGATGACAACCCCCATCACGACCAGCCATAATCTGAAAGTTTGTCAATAGACGGGCAATTTCTCAAACAGCAGCTACTTTTCAGCTCATAACGCTTCATCTCAGCAGCTGCCGGCTGTGTAAGATGAGAGTTGTAGTCCATAGCAGCCCAGTTATGTTTTACCCACAAGCTACTTGTAATTTAATAAATTCTCTTTTGTGATAAATCATTGCCATCTGGCCTCCTCCAGGCTCTAGGCTTTTTCCAGTTAACTTCCCGTTACTCTGTTATTAAAGAGAGTTCATGGTAGCTAAATAGTCAAATAATCTCACTTTACTGTCTCCTAAATTCCCCATAATCATATTTAGGACCAATTGACAACGCTTGCATGTCTGGAGCTCCAACGAGCTATGATCAATCTCTGCAATGGAACATAGGCCTCACGATCACATTCAACCCTCTAATTAGCCAGACTTCTTTTTAGTTAAGAAGCGGGTTAAGAGGGGCTTTGCATATTCCTTAGGACAAATACGGTTTATAGATAAATTTTTATATAATTACTGTAAATGAAGTCTGTGGTTTCATCTACCGTGAATAAAGCAAATACTGTGATCATGGACAGCGACACAAACATTACTGAAAAGATTTATTGCTCTATTTTCCTTAATTATATTCTGCTTCACCTTTTTGATGTTCTTCCAATGTTTGAAAGCTTCCCAGTTGCTGGGCTGTCTGCAGAGTCATCCGCCACATCGACTACATCTAACGTATAGGAGTAAACGCCTGAACAAGCAAAATGTGTCAGGCCTTTTTTTTTCCGTCTGCATTTCTCTCTGTTTATCTGTTGAAGACGCATTGATGCTTTCCATAGTGCAATAATGATTGATCCCTTATCCTGGTTTTGACTTACTTTTCACAGCGGGGGGCAGTGCCAAGCATCGTCGAAATCAGGTATGTATCTAAGCAGTGGGTATTTGCATTTCATGATTCATCAACTGCTTTATAGACAAAGCTTACAGTGAACCCATCATTCATAAACGTGTTTATATGTAAATTATAAAATATAATTGCTAACTGTGCATGTGTGTGGCTGGGGCATGCCTCTCCACTGAATGCACAAGTTGTACAGATCATCCATGGCGAAGGAGGAAGTAAAATTCTCTCTTTGTTGTCTGCGAGCAAGGGGGCCGGCTTATACACACAGTGATTTTTGCAATCTGCTGCATTAATAAGCCACTTTCTGCAGCGAGATTGAGTGCAGAGTAATTATCGCAATGATGCAAAGTTGTTATGGTGCTTAAAATGGCAATTTAAACTGGTGCAGTGAAGCCACAAACTGAAATGTTAAAGTTAAAATAACTTTTTATATATACACTTGCTAGGAATTTGATATGGTATACTTATTTTAAGTGCCACGTTCCAGTAATAGGGAAGTTTAATATTTTTCTTTATTTAAATAGCATGCATGTATATAAACAGTGTGAAGATCCACATGTCTGCGTTATGGCTCACAAGAAGAATGTAATAGCAGCAATGTTTGCCAAGCAGGCAGAAACAAGATCGACATTCCACGATTTACATTCCTCTCTAGGTTTATACCTGCTGCTTTATAAGCAGCTCTTTAAAAATGGCGGAGCACAAATATAATATCACACCTTGTTTAAACCTTTAAGATCAGAATGGGGCTGACATTTTATTAACTCAGACCTGTGAATTAGGCAGTGAAGTAACTGAATACTATCTACTGCACTATTTACAGACAGACGTGGGAGCATTTCTGGGGGCCCACCTAGGCTAAAGCTCAGAGTGAGGTCGTAGAAAATCCCAGGCCTGCTTTAGGGTCCCTATCATTGTTAGTACTACATCCCTGTGGGGGAGAAAATAATACCCACAATTACTTAATTCGTGACAGTGGTATTTTAATACTTATAATGTGAAATTAATATACATCACAGTGTGTGTGTGTGTGGGGGGGATTGCAGTGGGAGCAGGTTTAACGCTGCATGTTTAGGGTTAACGCTGCATGTTTAAGGCCAACGCTGCATGTTTAGGTTTAACGCTGCATGTTTAGGGCTAACGTGGCATGTTTAGGGCTAACGTGGCATGTTTAGGGTTAACGCTGCATGTTTAGGGTTAACGCTGCATGTTTAGGGCCAACACTGCATGTTTAGGGTTAACGCTGCATGTTTAGGGCCAACACTGCATGTTTAGGGTTAACGCTGCATATTTAGGGTTAACGCAGCATGTTTAGGGTTAACGCTGCATGTTTAGGGCCAACGCTGCATGTTTAGGGTTAACGCTGCAGTGCAGAATTATTACAGCATGGTGTATACTTGTTAGGGTTTAAGGGAGGGCATAGGATACGTTATAGGATGGGGTATTGGGGGGGGTCAGTATATATGGTAATAAATTGATAACCTACAGGGGCAACATTCTCAGCTGTAGTGATACCATAATATTACGCACTGGGTTATTATATACATTATTTACCCTGATATGAATAATGGGCCTCATTCACACTGCCTTGGAAATAGATGATTCACTCTCATAATGAATGTGTTCATTCTCTTCCCTGAAATTCTGCTTATTCCACGCTATATTGTACCCTTAACATTCTTTCATGTGTTCTCTGCTTTTAAGTGACTAAAACCAATAAAACTGAGATTTACAAAAATTAGCCCTCCAGAACCCTTTCAGAGGCTCCAGGGAGTTATGGGAGATGTAGTCCAGCAACAGTTGGTGGACAAAGACTAAATTCTTCTAATGTTCAGGTCGGATCCGGTTGCCTGCGCCAAGAGTAACCCTGCATGTTTTAAAAACAACCTTTACAACGTAGGTTGAGTAATGCAAGGTATGTCACTCATGTAGTTCTTTACTGTATGTAGGTTAAAGGGACACCCCGTGTACACACACGCAATTCAAGTGAAAAGTGTAGGCAAGGTTACATTTGGCTATACTGGGTACGTTTTTCTTTCTTTATTTTTTATTAATAGTAATAGTTTTGCTCCATAAGCCCACCCTCTCTTTCACTCCCTCCCTATCTGAAGTGTTTCTCATTTCCGCTAATAATACTCCTTTATATGACGCACAGCAAAGGTTTCTTGCAGGCAGCCAAACTACATTTCCCACAAGCCACTCCTGTAAAGAAATTTGATAGATAATCTCAGCTCTACCATAGAAATTTAAAGGCAGGTCATTACCGACTACCTCTGGACATTTGCAGCAAATACACTAAATTCAAACATGAGTCAAAAAAACAATCAGAAATTTATATAACTTTTTTTTAATATATAAAAGTTTATTTATTTGAGTTTTTGTCAGTTTTTTGTTTGTTTGTTTTTTTAACAAATGTCTATATAATTTGATCTCTATAAATTTCCTCAATGACCATTTCATTTTTCCAGACACAGTGTTGTCATTTTATTTGATCACCAGTCGGAAGCAGTGACAACTACGTGATGATCATTTTCCTTTGGCCGGCCTGAAGTGCGTTGGCGTTGAGCTAATGTCAGCAGACATCACCCGGTACTTGCGCGCTATTTGCACAGTTTGAAGCCAGGTTGATTTGCGCTGAAACGTGAGCGCGTTGAAATAATCACAAAGCGTATCCTGGTTGGGAAACCCTGTATCCGACACGTGTTCACGGAATATGTCAGCTCTGCAGCAGCATGGGTAAATATTAAATGTTCGCTGGGTAAAATGTAAGGAAACCTGTGTATATACACTTTAAAAAGTAACAACTCACTCAAACAAACAGAAACAACAAAACTAAATCCAACAACTGGAAAAATCTATCAAGGTAAAAAAAAATAAAAAAATACAGGTTCTATTCTGAAGAAAGTGCTAAATAAGGTGCAATCACCATGGAAACAAGCAGAATGTCTTTCAACATTTAGCAGTTTGCACCCAAAATAGCACCAGTTTTCCCTTGGTAAATCCCCCCCTAACATATTTTACTTTGGGGAGGGGGAAATAAAATGTATAAATGAATGACAGTTTTCCTTTAACCCCTTAAGGACACATGACATGTGGGACATGTCATGATTCCCTTTTATTCCAGAAGTTTGGTCCTTAAGGGGTTAAGTAGATAGCTCTGACTCAGCCAGAACCCAGTGAGTGCTAAGCAGAGAATTTTATATCTTGCAGCTCCTCAAATAGACAGGGAGGGACAGGCTGCTCCAGGGGGTGTGAATGCAGGTGTGGCTGGAGGGTGGGACATTATGGAGACTGTTTTGGGAGACTTCCACACCGGTTGGTATCTGTCTATAAGATTGGGTAAGTCATTTAGAAAAAACACCAAAAGTGTCTGACTTCTAAAAACGAATTCTGCAACTCACTCACTGCTAGTTAACCTGTTCATGCCAGGGGTCCAGTCCTGTAACTTTGTAATGATATGATCTGGGGTTTAGCATGGCACAGCAGTGAGTTTTATTGCTGTGGAATTCTGTGAATCACACACTAAGCACTGTCTGCTTTTAGACTCTATGTTCCTGATAAAGAGGGTTACTAGGAGGAATGGCTCACGTTAATGGAGATTGTGACCCCCCATAGACTTATTGTGACCCCCCCCATAGACTTCCTATGTTATTGTTTTTGAGGTACTTATTCTGAGGGCAGTAAAAGTTCCATGAACATAAGGTGCTGGTTCCTAAATCTCTCTGATCTGCCCAAGGTAAGTAAAATGATTTAATTTACACATAGAGCTAGTCACATCACCAGCCATGTATGGGTTAAGGATGTATTCACTGAACAGGCGACTGAAACAGAACTGCACAATTTAGTCCTTTTAGGAAAAACCCAAATCCAACTTAGCTAGTCACAGCGTGTGTGTGTATATATATATATATATATATATTATCTATTGCTAAAGTAAGCTATGTTTAAAAGTGCGTGTGTGTATATGTGTGTCTGTGTATATGTGTGTGTGTGTGTGTGTATATATATATATATATATATATATATATATATATATATATATATATCTCTACCTATCTCCTCGTACCTGCTCCTGTAAGTAGAATTTATCTGTATAAACACTGACTCACAGTGACTGGTGACAGGCACGTATATACGGTGTAAATGTTTTAAATACAGAACACGCACTCTTACTCACTTTGCTTTGAATTAACCGTGTGTTCCTTAGTCACTATACCACTGGAGTTCTGATGTACTGAACAAGCTAGCGATAACCCAATTCACTCTATTTACAAAGTTATCACCCAGTGGACTCAGATTGGTTTCCGTCCGAATTTGGGGCGATTTAGTGATTGGTCGAATTCACAAACTCTGAGCTGAAATGTACCTGTTATCATAACCCAACCATTTTCATTTCAGTAACAAAAATCTTCTGAGATGGAATGACGTTTTCCCCAAATTTGGGAATCCTGATAAGGGAGGGAGGTTGGGGGGGGGAAACCAAATTTAGTTACGTCTGTTACCCAGGTCTTCCACAATTGTCATTATGGCTCTTAAAGGAACACTACTGGGTCACAACCACAAACATGCATTCCTGCCCCTCTAGTGTTAAAACCACCATTTAGGTGGCTTGTCACCTTTAAACCCCCTTAAAATGTAATTAAATTACCTTATTTCCAACGCCGCGCAGATTTGTTGGCTCTGGCATCATCAGAACTTGTGATTTTTAGCCAATCCAGTGCTTTCCCATAGAGAATTGTATTGGCTAAATCAGCAAGGGGGCGAGACGGAGACAGGGCCAAACCGCTGGCTTGAATCAATGCATCTTTATGAGGAAAATTCAGCGGAGACGCTGGACGGCAGTGCCTTTCTCTGAAAAGGCTGTGTTTACATGAAAATGCCTACAGGGAATGATTATACTCCCCAGAACAACTACATTAAGCTGTAGTTGTTCTGGTGACTATAGTGTCTCTTTAAATAGTAAAATGTTGTTGTTGTTGTTGTGTGTGTTTTTTTTTTTTTTTTATAACAATGAATGTAAAAATGTCACACTTCATTAAAGAGATGCTGCAGTGATGATTTAATATTAATATTATTACGCAGCATTGTTACATTGCCTGCCATGGTGGTGTTTTTGTATAGCACAGAGTTTAGTAGGGTATCTATTACTGTCTTTAAAGGTATAACCTCTAACGCTATGTAAATTACTACTGAAGAGGTTGCTGTAACTCCCATCACTCTGTAATGGAGCAGGTGTACCCTCCAAACAGAGTGTATAGTCCTCACATTCTCTCTCCCTGTGGGCATGAGTTAGTGGGTACACTTACTACCTGCCCACGGACCCCAATCTTATCCTATTACACACCGTGCTATAATCACACCATGTTTGACTATAGCATCATTATATTGACTATAGCAATCATATTTTGACTTTTGAATGGTTTAAAGGCTCTCTTTTGACATTGTAAATTTTAAAGGATAAAGTGTAATTGTCTTTATCCTGGTACATAATCCAATATGGCTTAACAATATGATTTCATAATAACTAGCTGTTAAATATGAGGCCAGATCTGGTGTCTCTAGGCCTGTCTCTTGGTTCCAGGCTATTTGGGGAATCAAACAGAATCCCTTACAATGTTGGTTTAATAAGGAATATATATATAAAAAAAAAAAATATATATATATATATATATATATATATATATATATTTTTTTTTTTTTTTTTGTAGGAACCAAAGTCACCAACAGCAGGAGTGCCAAGGGTTAGCCATTACATTGGCATGGAGGATGGCTCATTAACGTAATACCTCTGAAGACATCGGGTTTGTTTATCAGTCAACAAAAATGTATAAACAATGTGTTAAAAATCGCACCAACATTTAACTATCAGAATTCTGTGAATGTTTCTGTAGCTGGTCAGGGACCCAGGGTTAGTTTTGCTGGATCTGCATGAAAAACAGTTCAGCATTTAGTTTGACAGTCACAAACTACAGCCATAATACTGACTGTAAAAAATTCATGGATAGTACAATGAACGCAGTAACAATGACATTCACATTTTTTTTGCATGAATAGGAACATGCAAAGAAAACAAATCAGTGGTTAGCACAGGGAACAGTCATTGAGGGCAAAACCAGAGTATCGAGTATCTATAACCGTGTCCTGTCAGAAAAAGACGTGTGGTGAGACGTCACTCAGTTGTCAGAGAAACAAAACATTTAACAGCGAGTAAGGAGACCATGGAGTGTATGCCTATCCAAAGGTTGTTAAAAGGCCTTAGCAGGAAAGGATGGACTGAGAGACTGAACAAAATTTTAAAAACGGAGTTAAACTAAACTTAACTAAGCTAGGTCACAGTTCGCCGCCCAATCCCCCAACTCTCACTACTGAGATGCCTAAAGCACCCGCCAGCACCTCCGCCGAGAACCATGCCGTGTACTCCAGTGTGGCCCTCACCTTAGATTTAAAATAATTTTTACTGAGATGATGATAAATCCTGGTATGTGCGTCCCAGTTACTCTGAAAGTTAGACGCTCACAGAGAACTCTCGATTTACAAGTAGCTGCTATCACTATGTGACTACTTTTTATTTATTGGACTCACTAATTAACACAGAGAAACAAAGTGACCAAAGTGCAGTAAAAAAAAAAACGATAAAAATCTAATGTTGACTTAAGGTCTCATTAAATTTAATAGAAACCTGTTCCTTGACAGAGTAGTAATATCAAATTACTTTTATTATTTGTAGATGCACTATAGACTATAAGCTTGTTTGAGCAGGGTCCTCTTCAATCTATTGTTCCTGTAAGTTTTCTTGTAATTGTCCTATTTATAGTTAAATCCCCCCCTCTCATAATATTGTAAAGCGCTACGGAATCTGTTGGCGCTATATAAATGGCAATAATAATAATATTAGATTAATATTTCCTGGGGTGTAAATTCGGTGTTCAAACTTTGACAAATCCTTTACCTCCTCCAGTTTTCCCCGTCTCACCTTGTACAACTAGTCCGTCCAGTCTGCTATAAACCTTTCATCTCACTATTTGACAACTTCCACATTTCATTTACTTATGTAAATATTCTACATTGTTGGTGCACCCAGCAATCATTCATCTCTTCTGAACACATTGCACCTATACCAATTATACCACATTCCCATTATACGCTAAGCTCTTTTGTGGCATGTTGGTAATTAATAAATAATAATACCAATAGGTCACCTGGTCGCAAATGTTTTGGCATTAGGCGTAACATGTTCCAGCCCTAACTGCTTGTTTGCTGTTCCTTAATGATACCAAGGGTAACTGTGATAATTATTAAAGGGACTCTATAGTCACCAAAACAAATTTAGCTTAATGGAGCAGTTTTAGTGTATAGATTATGCCTCTGAACTCTTACTGCTCAGTTCTCTGCCATTTAGGAGTTAAAGGGACTCTCCAGTGCCAGGAAAACAAATCTGTTTTCCTGGTGCTGCAGGACTCTGCAGTGCCCCTTCCCTCCCACCTCCCATACCATGTTGCTGAAGGGGTTAAAACCCCTTTAGTCACTTACCTGAATCCAGCGCGGATGTCCCTCTGTGCTGGGGTAGGCTCTGCCAATGCTCCTTCCCTGCCGACGTCAGCCCTGGGCTCAGTTCTGCTCAGAGTAGCGGTTTCTGGGACTTAGTTCAATAACCGCTTTCAAATGACAAACCCTATAACTTAAAGGGACACTATAGGCGCCCAGACCGCTTTATCTCATTGAAGTGGTCTGGGTGCAGTGTCCCTGTCCTTCTTAGTCCTGCAATGTAGAACAGTGCAGTGTTTGAGAAACTGTAATGTAAACGTTGTGTTCCTAACACCATAGAATCCCTTTAACACCCAAACATGTTTGATTTGCTTCCTGTTGACATTTACAACTGTGCAAAGTGTTACTAAACACTGCTGGCTAGTGGGAGGGAATGTAAGCAAACTGTGCACATGTTCAGGAACCAGCAAGCAGGAAACCTAGAATGGGGACACACGAGACAGGGTAAGGATGCAAAATGCTGCAAAAATTTTATTTAGAAACTAAATGTATATTTAAAAAAAAGTATAGATAATTATTAAAAAAAAAGATATAAAATGCATTAGAGTTGTGTTGGTGCCTGGAGTGTACTTAAACCGCCATCTTTATGCACCTTTTATTTCAATAGTCCATTAACCCTGTATATGCTGCTATATGCTTGCTATTTTGTAGCTATTTGTTTCTTTTCAAAACGGCGCTCTCTTACTGCCTGCAGAAATGGACAGCTGCAAAGTAGGGAGAATTAAATCAGACACTTTTCTTTTTTTTAAATTAGACTAACATGATTCTGAAGACAAGTTCTTGGAGAGAGTGAGAGTGAGAGTGTGTGTGTGTGTGTGTGTGTGTGTGTGTGTGTAAATTTCTCAAATATAAGTAAAGTGAGCGTGATTTATATAAGGTTTTGATAGTGTGTGTGAGAGCCAGAATCTACATTAAGTCCTTCATTTATGGTGCTGAAATGTGTGATCATTGTAATTTCAAATGCCTTCCTTTCGTACTTTGATCCTGAGGATTTGGATGGAGTGATCAGTCTGGGTGAAGTGATGACCAACTGGGGTACAATACTTGTTTTCCTTGTAATTCTTGTGCCATTCTGTGTGCGCTCCTGTTCTGGTTTCAGTTTGCTGTAAACCAAGCTTTGTCTCGGGTTAGGTGGTTGTTTGAATGCTAGCATGGGGGGGGCTCAGGAAATAGTTCCTCTGAGATTAATGGCTCTGGGTCTTTTAATAATTATTACACACTTCTTCTAGAGTTGGGTTGTAAGTAACTACCAGCGGGATCCTTGTGGTGTATTTAGGGATAGATTTTATTATTTTTAGCTATTGTTTCCTTGTATCTCTTTTGCCGAAATGACCCTGACTCTGTACTCAGGTGTTTATCTCTGCCCCCAGTGTCTGAACAAATGCGGTGATATCTGATGACTGTAGATGATACCTTGTTTGGTGTGATTGGGATGGGACCTGGAATTGTGCACTGTACCTGTCTGTGTGTGTTCTGTACACAGATGAATGAAGAATGCCTAGTGTGATGGTTAAAGGAAGATTACACTATGTTTTTAGAGGTTCATTTTGAGATTTATTGATGGGTGGCAAATTAAATAATTTCTGGAAGTCTATAAGGCTTTCTTCTCCTTCGTTCCATATTTGACACCCCACTCACCCTCTCCCCTTTTCTAACATCGGGTATTTTAAATTCGATCATTGATCAGTATTTGCAAAGGGAGTAAAGCTCTTGAAAGCTTGTGTTTTCTTTTAGTGTTAAGTTAGTCTAATAAAAAGTTATCATTGCATACTGCAATACGCTGGTATTTTATCAATATATAAATATCTGTCTGCGTATGTCCAGCCTTTCCCAAGTACTATTATCCTGTTGACCTATTACCTGAAAGTTACATTTGTAGGACTGCTGTAGATCTTTATTTGTTCTCTTATAAAGTAGGGCAATGTTTAGAAGCACCCACTCCATTGATCAGGTACGTATGTTAATTTAGTAACACACACGGTAATAACAATATACTTTGTTAATGTATACCGAGCTGTCTAATAACACTGGTCCTGCTATGCGTGTCTGTCTGTTTGAGTACAAAAGCTGTAATAAAATACGTAATGCCAAATGTCACAATGTAGCCCAACTGAAAATGACGTCTTCGTTCCAGTGGCGAAGAGTTACTGTGAATTCTCGCGATGCAGGAAGCGCATTCTTGCAGATTTCCTGACTCTCTTCCTGCTGCCCAGGATGTGACGCAAGTCTCAGGATAAGGTGAGGCTTAAAGAACTCTGTAGATGTGAGGCATTCCCCCTGCCAGCTGTGAGACATCTCTACCCATTGCGAGACATCCCACAACCGCTGGCTGATACGTCCAACAACTGAAAAAAGATAACACTGTTGACAAACCACCACTGCACAGAGCTGAAGGAAACACACTGGACCACAAAGAGTGGACCTTCCTGGAATCCAAGATCTGTCTCCTGGAGACATCCCAAACACTTGAGATGAGGAGAAGTTAAGGTGGCCAGTCCTGATGCCTCTGCCCTACCTTGTTGACACCCGTTAACCTTGTGAGTGTGGTTTGCATTGTGTGATTTGTGTTTATAATGCCTTTCGAACATGCAGATATGTATAAAGAGCAACTCTGGGGAAAGTACTGAAGTGGTCAACCAAGGGTATGTTGTTATCCATAGCACCACTTCTAGGGAGGCATGCAATAAAGGAACACGCAAAGTACCATAACCATTACAGCCCACAATGCCCTGGCTTCTTCCTAGTATAATTTCGGCAAATTGTATTGGAAAGGATTGACAGGTTACCTGGGTCTCAATGGACGCCTGCGGCCGCATGCCTTACTTCCAGAATCTCCTTTTCTGAGCGGTGCCTGTGTATCAGCCGTGTTTACTGAATAGAGAGAGACATCTGGTTTCTTCTGCAGGAAATGACCAAATGGTGCTTTGGTGCCCAGGGGACTGAGGTAAATTGTTAAACTGGCAGAGAATGGTTTAACAAATTGCACTGAGATGGCGTCAGGCTGTAGTGGTTATGGTGCTTAAAGTGTCTCTCTTACAAACTAAAGAAATCGGCATTACAAAAAACAACCTATAACGGTGATTGTTCATTGTAATTGCATATTAACAAGAAAACATGTTGCAGCAAATTTAATAGTGCTGTTGATGACTGTAACCCCCCTCACCACCACCAAAAACCTTTTAAACTATTATAAGGACACAGTATATTAATGATTTAGTTGCAGTAATGTGTGTCCAGAGATCAAGTACAGAAAAATAATATAAACAAAGGATATCTATTGTTGAATTTAAAAATATAAATAAATGCGCATAAAAATAACAAATTATAAAAAAGAAAGAACATACTTCCTATTTTGTGGATCTATTTCCCCCACTGAATTAAGACATTTTTCTCCAAAATTACTATAGTTGCTAAATGTTACAAAGTCGCATTTGTTGCCCTTAGTGCAATGAGGAGAGATTTACTAAACATTTTTTCCCATCCTGTCTGAAAATGTTTCTGCTTTTTCAAAATCTTCCTATCTTTTTATGTTTGTATTTTTAGGCTTTGTATATTTATAACTTATTTACCGTACTATGTGTTATATTTACTTTAAAATAATTATTAGATATAACCGGTCATGTTCTTGTTAAAAGAACACAGAGAATCAGTCATTGTTGAGTGAACACTTCTGATGGTGTCTGTGTTCCATACGGCCTTGTCAGTGACTTTGCACGGAGTTATTATGTCTGTTAACGTCTGGCCTGTCTGTTTGTCTTATGTTTAGTGTGTGCTTACACACATGATCCCACGCACACTAAGGAGAGCACTGGAGGAAGTGAGGCGGGAACACAAAGCGCGAGAGGCCCTGACAGAGGTGAGGCTCCCATTGACTTTATAATGTGTTTAGCGGATTGGGAGAAGGACAGCAAGAAGTCCAGGGAAGGTGGAAAAATCTATTTTTGTTTTATTTTTTATTACATCCAGTTCTATCCTCATATATCCCTGTGTATACTGTAAGCTAATCTTAATATAACGTTTAACATTGTAATTGTAGGTAAAGTGGTATAATCACTGGTTACCCATAAAACAATAAACAAAGTCCCTGCCTCTCTGTGCTGCACTGTCACTCACACTCTCTGTCTGTGCTGCACTGTCTGTCACTCACACTCTCTGTCTGTCCTGCACTGTCTCTGTCACTCACACTCTCTCTGTGCTGCACTGTCTCTGTCACTCACACTCTCTGTCTGTCCTGCACTGTCTCTGTCACTCACACTCTCTCTGTGCTGGACTGTCTCTGTCACTCACACTGTTTGTGCTGGACTGTCTCTGTCACTCATGCTCCCTGCTCTTCTCTGTCTGTGCTGGACTGTCTCTGTCACTCACATTCTCTCTGTGCTGCACTGGCTCTGTCTCTCACACTCTGTGCTGCAATGTCTCTGTTACTCACACACTGTCTGTTACTCACTCTCTGTGCTGCACTGTGTGTTACTCACTCTCTGTAACATTGCCGGTTATTTACTGGCAAAGCCGGTATTTGAGGCAGTCTGACTGGTGCCTGTATTGCAAAACACGGGAGAACGGTGTGAGAAATGGGGACAGAATATCCACCTCTATTAAACATGTCATCCACACACCGCTGTATGCACACAATGACAGACACAGGAGACACCCCACACATTCTCAGTATACAGACACTGACGCACACACTGTTATACACACACTTGGACAAAGTATCCACACCAAGACCTACCACAGTCAGACAACAGTAATGCACACATTGGAAGTCGTTTATTTGGGTGATTTAGGGAATTATCCTCTTACTGTTTTTTCTGATATAGCTCCCTGAGATGTTGTGTTCTGTGATGTCACATATTTTTAATTAGTCATGAAAGTTAGCATTGACGGTATATATTCCCCCTCCCACCCCCACAGAAAAAGGTGGCAATTCTAGCTGTAACACAAGGTTGTCCAAAGCTGTCCCTCCAGCTGCTGCATGGCAAAAAATACTGAACCACCTCTGAGCGAACACCCCTATTACAGAGCTTCTACTGTCTAAAGATTTGTCAACCTTTTTGGCAATTATAGTATTAACTTACCTGTGTAGCAGTCGTTGGCATTTTCCCTGCGGTAACACAGGCTCTCGTTTGTATTGATGCCCTTAGCTTGTGGCTAGAATTCACATAGTTGGCAGCATTAGAACAGAGCAGGAACTTCCTTTGTTATTGTTCCTTCTCTTCAACAGTCATGCAGGGCACGTGGGGGCCATCTTGTGTTTTATAAATGGCCAGTCTATCCAACTGCCTCTAAAATAAGGAGACTGGTATAAACCTGTATATGCTTATTGGTAATATCACTGCTTTTTAACCCTTTGCTAATAACCAGAGTCATAACTGCCACTGGACTGTCTTTTTCGGGTATAAGACGACAAAAAACAGCCAGTGCTTAATCATACAAACCAAGCCAAGCCTCCTTTAACCCCTTTATGACACAGGGTCATCCTAATATAATTGTGTTTATCTGACCTTTTGGCAACGAAGGGACGTGAAACCCCAAAACTTTGTCCAAACATCAAAAACACTAACCAGACAGAGTAGCAAATCACTGCCCTCAAAAAGCATTGATTTAACTATGGAAGTGCTGAAACATAACCTTATAGTGGCTGGAATTCCTGTCCCTGCAATGAGTATGAGATGACTAAAAACTAGGGATTGTCTCTGGGTGTTAGTGACGTATAGCAGGGATTCCCAATAAGCATTTTACACCTTTTTGTTGTCGCTGTTCTAATTTGATTTTTGGGAGGGACACAGGAGCTATTTCTGAATGAGGTGCAAATCTGATCCTGAGATATGTGTGTGTGTCAAGTGCATGCTTTGTATAGGAGTTCAGTCTGTGCGTGTAAATTATATATGCACATAGATAAACCTCCTTGAATAAACCGGTTCTGCAGGGTGTGTTTGACTCTCCATGTGGAAGCGTGTTATTCAGGAAGTTACAAATCCAGACACCCAGGAAACTGGAGTCTCTCTCAGAGCGTCCGTCTGTCTGTCCCCCTCGTCTTTCTTTCTTTCTTTCTTTCTTTCCAACCTTTACCCACTGGTAGTTCCACTTCCTCTATCTCTCACCATCTTTTATAGCCTCTTCTTACATCTGCCAATTCTTTTCCTGTGTCACCTATTCTGCATTCATGGAAACCCTACCTGCTGTCCCCCTTAAACCTGTTCCGCATCCCCCTTAGTGTTCTCTTCCCTCACCTCTCCCCTCTTCTCCTGGTAGAATTCTCTCCCTTTCATTCGCATTATCCGTCTATGAATTTGGGTTTGTGCGTTTCACGGGGTGTCCCCAGTGTCACTTCCAGGACGAAGTGGTACTGTCTGCCGGGTAAGGTAAGCGATGCCATGCTGCTTACTGTTCATTCAGGGTTTTTACTAAAATAATAATTATCAGGAATTCAAAATAAATTTAAAGTAAATTTCAAATGTAAGGCCAAAAAAAGCCATAGTGGAAACATTCTCCATCAGCTATGCTTTTGGATCGGCTACTTTGACCTTAGATTTGAAATTCACTTTTCATTCCCTTTTGAAATCCCAACAATGCTCAATTTATTAAATAACCCTGATTGTATTATATTTCATTTTTATATGCCACTTGGACACTTAAAGGTCAAGGTTAAGTTTATATATACAGAAGGATGCACACCAGTCCAAGTCTACAAAAAAATTCAATACTTTATTGAATAATACAAAAACATTTATATAAAAGAAGTGACAGAGGCTATTATAATACACAAATCAAATGAAGTAAACTATACAGAACTTAGTCAAAGTCCCTAAGAGCTGGACACGTGTATAACCTATGACCCCAACATTTTGGCACCTGAAAATGTGCCGGTCTCAAGGCACAGCAAGGTTTAGTTTGACCACATGCAGATAACCTATTTAAACAACGGGTCCCATGTTTTATGGAAAGAGAGGAGCTGTTTGATGTACAATGGCTAATTTCTATATTGGCATTTAGTTATTCTATATAATGTTTTCATTTAAAAAAAATAAATCTATAGATATATGTAGAAAAGACCAGAAGTCCATACATTTCCAGAATAACTGTATTGAAAATTGGGTCCATTTAAGGCAAATCAGACACGTGATATTTGGGACAAAGGCCAACCAACCTCCAGCATGAGATGTATTTTGTTTTGTTCTTTTTATTCTTATTGTTATTATTATTTTTTATTTTTTTATTTTTATTTCTTATGAAATCCAGCGCCATTAAAGAGTATTTGATATGACCGTGTCTTTGTTGTAACTCATATGGACAGAGGAGGGTTTATGGTTGACGAGCAGTGAAGGTATCCCCTGTAAGGATTAACAATTGTCTGAAAGTGGTCCTCCCTGTAACAGCCCCCTTGTTGAACCACCTAATGTGCTAAGGAAGAAATACTCACCTTGCTAACTTGTCTCTTCTGCCAATTATTGGGCTTCACTTTTGGTCCCATTTAGAGTCCTTAAACATGCAGACACCTGGGAAAGTTAATGTTATCATTCTTTTTTCGAGTTGCAAGTCAGCTGAGTAATTCATTGTTTCTTAATCCAAAGTTTGAGACCCAAAATTAGATTCTCGTTTGTTTGTGCGGACTTAACTTGTTCATCTAGCACTGAACTGCATTGGGGCAGTGTGACAAAGTCTAATTATGGATGACTGGAATACTGAAATATGAATCTCTAACAGAGCTGTTCACTAAAGTGAGAATTGTCAGAAGTTCAAAATAAATTTTCAAATTTAAAGAAAATCTATAATGTTAGAATACAAAACTGTATTCCTAACACTATAGTGCCCTCTGCCCCCAGCTCCCCCGCACTCCCCCTACACTTACCCGATTTTAGCCCCCATATCCCTTAGCACTGGGTCACGCTCCAACTCTGCCAGCGTTGGTTGAGGAGGGTATTTAGAATATTTATGAAATACTCCTTTCGACTGTGTTGGAATTTCACTGACATTCCAGCCCAGTCAAGAGATCTACAGAGACTACGTTGCTTCTGCATTTCTCCTCCACCTGACTTTCTTAGATTTAAGGTGGAATCTAAGATCAATCCCGACAATCATCTGAATTGGCTGTGTCTGTGGAGGATCCACCATAGACCTGAATGCTGTACTCTCACGCATGCAGCGTGAGTAAGATGGCCGCACCCACAAGGGACAGTTTCAGGTAAGTTATCTCACCTCTACCTGCCCCCCAAGGCCACCGGACCACCAGCGGCGATGTCACCATCGGGGGATTTTGAGATTTCGGCAAAAGCCTTAAACAGTGACGCTTTAAGGTCAAAATCGCCGTGAAAGTTGAAACATACTCTAAGGCAGCTATGCCTTCAGCTTGGCTACACTGACCTTAAATGTGAAAGTCACTTTGTAAATAACAAAATAACATCATAGTGTGTGCTTTTGACATTGTACAATGCAGAGTGGCACGCTAAATAATGTGGGTGTGTGGCTAAATCCGTGTGCTGCACCCTGAACTAGAAATGGTTGTTTCGTTTTCTATTTAATGCTGTTTTTGTTTTTTAGAATTTGCACCATGAGGGAGAGGAGGAGCACGAAGGAGTTGTGTACAGTGTGTATCTGCGCTCCACAAACTCTCATCAGGTAACACACCTTTTCCTAGCTAGGAAGTACACCTGGTTTATATCTTCATGTGTGAAACCATCCATTGTGCAGCATTCCTCAAAATCACCTCTGTGTCAAGAGTTTAATATAGACTTTCACTATAGTAAAACAGGGCTCAGCTGGATGAGGTTGATTCAATCTTTATTGGATAACCTTCCAAGTCATTACTTGTTCTATATCCCTCTTAGTGTATTTGTGCTTCGTTGCTGGTTGTTGTGATTTTGTAGGGTAGACCTATGTCTTGGTGTGTCTATGTTTCATGCTTTACAGGAGTCAGGAGATGTGTTAATTTTTATGTATGTGTAAATATCATTTTTAATTTTATTTTATTTTTTTAAATGTATTTTTAAATGGTTATTATGGAAGTGTATGGTATGCACTTTTCCATTTTTTTAAATTTAATTTTATTTGTGTGTGTGTGAGATTTAAAGAATAATTTTATTCCTATCTGCCTAGGCTCCGGTTAGAGTTAAACTGCTTCGGGCTGGCACTCTTGTAAGACTTGTATTGCACCTCCTGGATGCCCGTGCCTTGGGGGACAGTACATATATCCCAGCATTCCTTGCAACGTACCGTGCCTTCACCAGTACTACCGAAGTGCTGAGTATACTACTAGACAGGTGTATGTCGTTATAAACAATAAATACGCTCTGAAGCTAAGCACTCCTAAATAACCCCTTAATGACGTTGGGCTTAAATACCTGTAGGATGGCATGGAACGCAAGCAGCTCTTTAAACACCTCTTAGGAGAGACCACACTTTTTCTGAGCTGCAGACTGCTTTGGGGAGACCCTTCACAATCTGAATAGACCCTGGCAGCGTTTCCCAGCTTGTCCCCATTCGATTGTGACCAGTGCTGGACTTTGCTAGCTGCCCAACACCAGTCTCTGTTTAATCGTTTGGGAACCAGGCTCATTCAGAATGACAGTGTAATTATGAAAATGGCAAGTAGATGGTGGTCACAGACATGATCTATGGTGTTCAAATATTAAAAAAAACATTTCTAATATCATTATTGACGTTAGCAGGGTTAGAGTTCGTATTAGCGTTGGGTAAGGGGTTTAGTTTGTGTATGTCTAGACATATTGGGCATTTAACAATCAGGACTGATATGTGAACCTATTTTGAGTTCTTAATAACTAGCAATGGATATCTAAGAATTATTTTAAGCAAAAATATGGAAAACAAAATAGTCCTCCCCGTCCCCCCCATTTTATTTACATGTAAAGTTGTGTTAGGTATACATATATGATATTAATTGAAAGCCCTTTATCTCCTTTTAAAATGATATATAATGTGTATGGGGACACTTGCAGAGAAACCCTAAAACTAAGGTGGAACAAACCTAGAGCTCAAATTCAAGGTTTTGTTTTGGTTCAGAATGGGGATAATTGCCTCCGTCCTTAAGGGGTTAATAAAGGAAGGTCCTACCCTCTGAGTTAGTCACACTCTCGCTCCTACTAATTAAATTGCCAGCTCATTCTTCCCAAACTAATTTACACGTTTTTAGACATCTGGTGCGATGGCCCAGCGTCCTTACTGCTGCCGTTTAATCTTCTGTTTTTTTAATTCCAAGATATAAAAGTTCTATTTCTATTTCAATCTATCTTTAGTTCACACTGTGCTTACTTTCCACCTCCATTGCCTTTCTTTTATTCTCTTTTTCACCCCATCCATTTCATCGTTGTTTTTATTTTTTTTTTTATTTGAACTTCTTTGCCTCTGATGATTAAATAGGAAAGTGCTTGCCTACAGGTGTCAATTGGTTAAAACATAACATTTAATACATTTGTTTAAAAGCTTGCCGTTGATAATCAGCAAATAAATCAAAAATTATTATTAAATTCTAAAGCTATTAGTTTAGAACAAAGGGCAAAAAGAAAAATGTATAAAGAAAATAAAATAAAAAAAGGGACTATTGTAGAATAATCCTAATTATTACTGAGATTACAGCATGAGTCCAAGTATAAGTAATTAATAGTGTACATTCAGAAATACCAGTGAAAATGAAGCTGGTAATTATAAGAAACACAAAATATCGATAGAGTAAAATATAACCACTAACTATAGTTTAGTATACTATTGTATCAATTTCCCTTGAAGGGAACGATCAGTGTAACTGTGCTAGGTTATACACTCTATAGGAGAGGAACTCCGCCTGAACATCTCCTGTCCGATACAAAAATCGGATTGTTCAATCCCCCTTGAAGAGTCGCCTTACTGGAGAAACACGTGTCGGGGCTCTGCTCTGCACTATACTCTAGAAGTCTATAACGATTACTTCAAGACATTTGTTTTTTCATTAGATCTTAGACACTATGTCCTCTGCAATAGAGATAGGCAGGGTATTTGCATGACTTTCTTTTTCTCATATTAGTGCTAAACTTAGACTAGCAGACAGTTTCTTATACAGATTAGATGCCCTTAAAGGCACAACTTAGCAACTCAGAGTATTATCGGTGAACAGCACTATTTGGGAAAAGAGTCATGTATTGAACAATCCGATTTTTGTATCGGACAGGAGATGAGTTCCTCTCCTATAGAGTGTATAACCTAGCACAGTTACACTGATCGTTCCCTTCAAGGGAAATTGATACAACAGTATACTAAACTATAGTTAGTGGTTATATTTTACTCAATATCGATATTTAGTGTCTCTTATAATTACCAGCTTCATTTTCACTGGTATTCCTGAATGTACACTATTACTTACTTATGCTTGGACTCATGCTGTAATCTCAGGATTATTCTACAATAGTCCTTTTTTATTTTATTTTATTTATACATTTTTCTTTTTGTCCTTTATTCTAAACTAATAGCTTTAGAATTTAATAATAATTTCTTATTTATTTGCTGATTATCAACGGCAAGCTTTTAAACAACTGTATTAAATGTTCAGTTTTAACCAACTGACACCTGTAGGCAAGCACTTTCCTATTTAATCACTACTTACTTAGGGTTACACCCCCTTTTTCTTGCCACAGTTATCGTGACACTCTGAGTTCCTATTCCTTTCCCCATTAAAATTCTTTGCCTCTGATGTTTGCAGGTTAGAGAGTGAAATTCACAAACCCAGGACAGATAATGGAGGGAGAGATGATGAGTAAGTATCACTCCTGTATGTTCGTTTCTGTGTTCACCGTTGCTGTCTCGTGGCACCTCCATTTAGTTTCCTGTCTGTCAGACTTTTCCTGATGGCTCTCTCATCCTGCTAGAAGTGATCAGCATTTGTCCCTCTCTGTTACTTATTGATGAAGTAAATTACAATAAAAATGCTCCCATCGTTATTTTATCCAATGTAAACAAGCATTGGAATTCCAGATGATGCATCGATAATACCAGAGACTGTCTATTCAGAATTGATAACAACCAGTTCTAAAGCTTTGGGCACATGTCTAGGTGTGCGCGCTTAACGGCATATTGTGTCAAAGATGCCATATATTTACAAGTTAGATTTCTTGATAATCTGTCAAAGGGTCATGAGTTCTATTCCCGGTGGGATGAACTCTGCTTTTTATACTTTCAAGGGACGACGAGTTGTGATAACGTCTCTTTGTGAACTGCTGATTTAGTTAAATCAAGGAGCTCTGGAACCCGATTGGGGGAGAAAGCACTGCATAAATATTTATTATTCCCTGTATTCTTATATAGAATATGAAAGTTAAACTACTCCTACTTCTTGGACATTGGTAAATTTATCTTGGTTACATTTCCTGATCCTCACTTATATGCTTATTGATAAACTATATTTACAGTGTCAGCAGCCTCTTCTATGCCTGGATGTCTCATTACCCTGATGATTTTACATCACTTGACCCTGAGAAGAGAAAGCGTCTGTCGCTGTGCCTCTCTAGGCTGTTAAAATCCAACTTGGTGGCAAGACTTCAGGAACTGAGTGTGGAACAAGTGGATGACCAAGAGCCTCTTACCCCGGTGGAAGAAGAAACAAGTGCCTCAGACCCTTTAGATATCCTTATCTACCAGGCTGGATATGTGGCAGAGCAACTTACCTCACTGGAAGCTGTGAGCACATGAAGAACAACTTATTGTCTTTGTACTGGCCTATGTCACTATATGTAAAAAAAAAACAAAAGTATTTTAGATTTTTAGAGCGCCTATCCAATTCTTCTTCTTTCCATGGAGACCGTTCCTATTTTGTTTTATTGTTAAACTAGAGCCTGTGTCAGAATAACTAATGGTTTATGTAGATCTGTTCTTTAGTATGCCTCATTATTGGCATGTAGGAGAACTTAACTCGTGTTCCAAAACCTTGAACTAAATCCCCCTAGATATGACGCCGAGGACTGGCAGATATATCGTCCTGGCTGTCACTCAGACAGTCAAAGAGATTTTCTTCCACATCCGATTGGCTTCACAGAGTTAATGAAAGTGGCAAGTGCTCACTTCTCATTGAGCTGTACTACATCAAGAAGCAAAGGAAAGCTGCGAACGCGTGCATGCGCATGCTGACCGCTCCAGCACAGTGGCTTCTCCGTGAGAAGCCTCTGGTTGGAGTATTCAATGGCACAGACTAAAAGTATGTGCTGGGGATAAAGGGGAGGGCTTGTAAAGGCTGCAGACAAGAGATTTCACATTTTGCAAGCAGTTTTTAGATATACCCCAATAATAAAATACAGAAATGTTTGTTTTCCCCCATTTTAAAAAATGTATTATTTATGATTTTGCAATGGAGTATTACTTTAAATCCTCCTGTTTTGTTTTCCCTCCGCAGTCACTCTTCTTGCGAGTTGTCCCCTTTGAATGCCTGGGATCAGTGTGGTCTCGGAGAGACAGAGGAGGAGAGCAATGTGACCGCTGCCACAGTGTCAGAGAAACCGTTCGTCACTTCAACCGTTTGTCTGGGGCTGTGACCTCATCATGTGTCAGGGACCCCCATCTTCGACCACAACAGAGAGCTCGAATCCTCGAGAAGTGGGTGAAGGTGGCAGAGGTAAGAAGGCTGTTGCAGTTATCACTTTTTGGTGTGCCAGGGCTGTCATCCCGCAGGTCTATCTTTAATACCATCTTGGCCTTATAATTCAAAGTGATACTGTGCTTATTTTTATAGTTGTACTGGGCTCTGCACTATTTTTTACTTACTGATATTATGTTACGATGCTCATACAAAATGTTTTTTATTAATTTAATACTCTATTGCATGATGCTCTTTTTCATTAGTTCTCTATTGCATGATACTCTGTTGTATGATGCTTTTATAATTGACCATATGTTAGATAATTATTTTATCCAACAGTCTTAAAACTACTCTCATTCTCTCAAATTATCATATACCCACCTCGCGTTTTCTGTTATATCATCATTACTGATGGTGTCTCTTTTATTAATGTCCCTGTGTCAGAGCTTCCCTTTCTCTCATCAATGCACTGTTCTCTGTGTGCCTTGGAAATCAAAGTGAAGCTCACATTTTACGACCGAAATCGCTGTATTGAAGCATCACTAACTTACTTTCCCAGTTGATGCTATCTTGGCCTTAAATTTTACATTCTGAATTCCAGACTCTCTGTGTGTGTGAGTGAACGTGTGTGTGTGTGTGTCTGTGTCTCACACTCTCACTCATTATTGTATTTCTCTTTGAATTCCAAACAAATCTAATTTTAGTGAATAAAAAGTGCATTTTAATGTTAAGGCAAAACAGCTGAGATGGAAAAATTCTCTAATTCTCTTTGGATATTTTGACCTTAAATGTAAATTTTGCTTAGTATACTCTGGCTCTCTTATTTGTGTAATTAGTTATTTCCCTCGTTTCCCCTCTGTGTTGCTTGGGGCAATGAGGAAACATTAGACTGGGCAGCAGCAGGGTGGCTGTGATTGGCTGAGAGTGTCACCTGACTGCGTTCAGCTTATCACAGCGCTCATTACAGGCATGAATCGATACGGCTTAAAGGAAGTGTGTAATCTCTGCCTTAGCCATACCGGCAGGGCCAGGCTGTGGGTAAAATGTCTTTGTACTGTCCCTCCATGCAATGTAACAGTACAACCAATGCAATGAGATGGAATAGTTAGAGTGCTTGCAGTGTCTGTGTACTTTTCTTTGTGTATAACTTTTGTTAATGTTTTTTTTTGTTTTTTTTGTGTGTGCGTCTGTCTCTCTCAATAATGTCCTTTTCTTTTTCTCCTTGAAACTTCTCTAACTGTACACTTGACCGTATCTGAGAACCCAGCCCTGCTTCTCATGGCAGTCTCTTTCTGTAACACTCTCATTAGGAATGTTGGAGTCTCAGGAACTTCTCGTCTGTCTATGCCATTTTCTCTGCTCTGCAGAGCACTGCTGTTCACCGTCTAAAGAGAGTGTGGGCTGAGACATCCAGGTAACCAGACTGCAGGTACTAAGTATCTGTCTAAATGTAACAGCGGGCAAAGATTATCACAACTCAGAGTGGGAAATAATGTATAGTGCCCCAAAGGATATCTGTGTATTTTATTTTTTTACTTATACATGTGACTGACAAATATTGACATTGGGGTACAGTGAAATATTTTTTTTTTTTTTAAATGAGCTCTTCATCTGTCAACTATTTTCTATTTTGCTCCAATATAATAATTGTCAATCAAATCTTGTATAGAATAGAACATTATCGGTGAAAGGTCTTTATAAGCTGTAAGTCAAGCCGCCATACTCCTACTGCAGTGTTATTGCTGTTATTTAATCCCATGGTCATGTCACGCAGGGAAATCCAGCGCAGTTACCAGGAAATAAGTGACGTTTTCTCTGAGAGGGACAACTATGCCCGAATGAGGGAGCTGCTTTTCCAGGTGAGCAATCCATGCCACCTACCTTGTCTGTTTGTCATTTTCTCCATTTCACACTCTTTCAAAATATGGTGTGTGTATGTATATATATTGAAACATATACATACAAATCAGGTGGAGTGTAAGGTGGACCTTGAATTCAGGTATCACAGACAGCTGAAAGTATATAAAGAAAACACAACCTAGTGCAATATAGTCTGGTACAATTACATGTATAATAATCAACAGATGTTGTACTCACAAACACAGAGCCAGTTACACTAGGCTCAATGTGCAGGCTGGTGGGAATATTAGGAGGGATCCCACTCCCTGGCTGAGCAGAATCAAGTAGTGTGCCAAAGATCTTCCACTTAATAACGCTCCAGGTCCAAAGATCTTCACTTAATAATGCTCCAGGGCATTAAATCATGGTAAAAATCCAATTTATTAAACACATAAAAAAAAAAATAACAGGCATAGACTTCTTGTCCTGGTGTCAGTCTTATATGGTTCCCCTTTGATTATCAATCCGGATCCCCTGTGAGCCGTGAGTGACTTCCGTCTTCCTCCTATGACGTGTCACTCTGCCGTCCTCACTCTGAAGTTGTACTTTCGGTCTCGGTCTGTATTTGGAACGCATATGCATTCCACCTTCGGAATAAACTTTATTGTCCCCTCAATATAGGAGTATAAACGAACAGCTGATGTATAAGAAGCATGACCCCAAAAACAAGTATATTAGTTGCAAATATGGGAGAAAATTTATAAGGATATTCAGAATGATGGTCTAATACCTAAATAATAGAATATGTAAAGCAGGCAGCAGAGTAAGAAATAAGTAAATATAGAAAGGTGATAAAACAATGACAATCAAATATACATAAAATTGAGTATATAGAGAAGGCAGCAAGATAAAAAATAGGCTGATCTTAAGAAAGGATGATACAATAAAACATGCTTAAAAGGCTGAACTTAAAAAGGGATGATACAATAAAACGTGCGCGAAAGGGGCGATGTAGTAATTTAAAAAAAAAATTTTTTTATAAATAATTCAGAAAGTGTCTAAGATTTACACCATAGTGAACACGTGTCCCTTTCATACATTAAAATAACTATGCTTAAAATCGGTTTAAAAGTTATTTAGTTGTTGTTGTCCTGGGGTTCTTAGATAAACCTCAACTACCTAATAGCAAATAAGTCAATGTAGTAGCGAGCACTTTTGCAAAATATAAAAAAAAATATTAAAAAATATATATATAAAAAAAATAATAATTATAAAAAATTCTCTACATTTTCTAATATACATATATTCACAGAAAGTGGCATAACTCAAAATCTGAATTTAAACCGTGGGGAACAAGGGTATTAAAGTTAAAAATTAATCTCATTTCCTCCTTCCCTATTTTGTTAGTATAGTCTCCACCTCGCCAGTCTTTTTTAACTAATTTCAGAGCACAAAAAAACAACTCTGTAGGGTCTTGGTTATGCATAGTTTTAAAGTGCTGAGATACGCTATGATTTTCAAAGCCTTTCTTTATATTTCGAATATGTTCACTTAATCGGACATTTAAAGGACGAATTGTCCTACCCATATACAGCAAGTTGCAAGAGCATTTCAAGAGGTACACTACACCATGTAAGACTAAGATTATACACAGAGGCACTAAGAATTTAAAAAACATGTTGGTGAAGTTGTCTGAGAACGGATAAACCTAATGAGTTGACAAAAAAAACTTTCAGGTTTTTATAGATGTGGAAGTTGCCTCCCATGTAGAACAACTAAGAGCCACAAGAGGCACTACACCGACATAAGCCACATTATCGGACAGCAGTATACTATTAAAGATCACACTACATGCCATCGAAAGGTGTAGTGCACCTCTTGAAATGCTCTTGCAACTTGCTGTATATTGGCAGGACAATTTGTCCTTTAAATGTCCGATTAAGTGAACATATTCGAAATATAAAGAAAGGCTTTGAAAATCATAGCGTATCTCAGCACTTTAAAACTATGCATAACCAAGACCCTACAGAGTTGTTTTTTGTGCTCTGAAATTAGTAAAAAAAAAAAAAAGACTGGAGAGGTGGAGACTATATTAACAAATAGGGAAGGAGGAAATAAGATTCATTTTTAACTTTAATACCCTTGTTCCCCACGGTTTAAATTCAGATTTTGAGTTATGCCACTTTCTGTGAAAGGATATGTATATTAGAAAATGTAGAGAATTTTTTATAATTTTTTTTTCTTTTTTAATGTTTTTTTATATTTTGCAAAAGTGCTCGCTACTACATTGACTTATTTGCTATTAGGTAGTAGAGGTTTATCTAAGAGCCCCAGGACAACCGCAACTAAAAAAACTTTTAAACCGATTTTTAAACATAGTTATTTTAACGTTTGAAAGGGACACGTGTTCACTATGGTGTAAATCTTAGACACTTTCTGAATTAATAAAAAAAAAAACCCAACCTTTTTATTACATCGCCCCTTTCGCGCATGTTTTATTGTATCATCCCTTTTTAAGTTCAGCCTTTTAAGCATGTTTTATTGTATCATCCTTTCTTAAGATCAGCCTATTTTTTTATCTTGCTGACTTCTCTATATACTCAATTTTATGTATATTTGATTGTCATTGTTTTATCACCTTTCTATATTTACTTATTGTTTTTTACTCTGCTGCCTGCTTTACATATTCTATTATTTAGGTATTAGACCATCATTCTGAATATCCTTATAAATTTTCTCCCATATTTGCAACTAATATACTTGTTTTTGGGGTCATGCTTCTTATACATCAGCTGTTTGTTTATACTCCTATATTGAGGGGACAATAAAGTTTATTCCGAAGGTGGAATGCATATACGTTCCAAATACAGACCGAAACTGGAAGTACAACTTCAGAGTGAGGACGGCAGAGTGACACGTCATAGGAGGAAGACAGAAGTCACTCACGGCTCACGGGATCCGGATCGATAATCAAAGGGGAACCATATAAGACTGACACCAGGACAAAAAGTCTATGCAACTGAGGAAGCGTATTTAGGCGAAACGCGTTTTGCAAGTATTTAAACTCACTAGAGACTTAGCAGTATATACTGCCTGTTATTTTATTTTTATGTGTTTAATAAATTGGATTTTTACCATCATTTAATGCCCTGGAGCATTATTAAGTGAAGATTTTTGGCCCTGGATCGTTATTAAGTGGAAGATCTTTGGCACACTACTTGATTCTGCTCAGCCAGGGAGTGGGATCCCTCCTAATATTCCCACCAGCCTGCACATTGAGCCTAGTGTAACTGGCTCTGTGTTTGTGAGTACAACATCTGTTGATTATTATACATGTAATTGTACCAGACTATATTGCACTAGGTTGTGTTTTCTTTATATACTTTCAGCTGTCTGTGATACCTAAAACCTAGGTCCACCTTACACTCCACCTAATCTGTATGTATATATTTTGTTTTGTGGTGAGGAGAGAGGTTATCACACAGGTGTTTTAGAGTGTGGTGTTATCTATTTGTTGTCACATAGTGGGACTCTGTATTCTGTTTATTTTGTGTAATTATTGAAACATGGCTGTTAAGGGGAAAAAGAAGCAGAGGGAGGGAGAAGACAAATTTTAATAAATGGCACCAAATATTCACTGAAATTTAGACGTGAAAGTGTTGTCATTGTATCTCTTTACTGTTATTGTGTCATTAATAATTCTGTGTGCTTTGGGAAAGAAACAAACCAGGTGTGGGGTTGGGAGGTTTATTCATTGCATTATGCACCTTTACTCCCAACTGCTTCAACGTAAGCTGAACATGATCATTTACATAACATGGCTCACAATCATTTCCCTTCCAAATCTTCTCTCTGCAGTCTCAGGACACATCCGATGTAAACTCGAGGAGACACCCTGTTCGCTCTAAAGACCCCCGAGCAGCGGTTAGAAAATGACCTTTATTTTCTCACATTCAGTTTACACTGTTGATCATTAACCCTGATCTCTTTTGATTGTATCCTCTATCCCTTCTTTCTTATCGCTGTCTATGTCCCCTTCTGTTTGTAATGTATTTGCTAAATTTAAGTATTGCCTTGCTACAAATGGCTGTGAGCCTTGAAATAAAAGGAAGTCCCAATATTGCCAGAATTCTGAGGTCACTGCCCTGAATAACTGCTTCCTGTTTCCATCGGTTGCAGTGTGCAACAAGTTATAGCTAAAGTGCATGCTGATGGGCTGTATAATTGCTGAAGCCTTCTCCAACTTACTCGCACTATGTCAATGTGATCGTCCTCCCACACATACGTATATAGTTCCTTTCTAAACCATTTACCATGTTACATTTTCCGGCGATGTCTTTCTCTATGTCCTTTTTAAGTTACATTTTCTTTATCTCAGGGTGTCATTCCGTACCTTGGAGTTTTCCTTACAGACCTGGTCATGTTGGACTCCGCTATCAGGGATCATCTGGAGGTAACACTACTAGAAGGAAAAACTCTGTATGCCTTCTTGGTTGGTCTATTGGTGGTTCTATAGCCCAGGGTTGGGTCACAGTGTGCTATATGACACAAGAAGAAGCATTGACTAGGTTTAACCAGCGACATATGGCACAGAGGCAAAGAAACAATTTAAAACATTGGAAAATGGTTGAGGAAATCCACACAATTTCTTTATTGCCCTCGTTCACTTGATGTGCATTGGGCTGACGGCTAGATCCTGGTCATCAGGGGTTCTTGGTGACCAGTGCCTTATTATATGATAAACGGACGGCATTTGAAGTGGAACTCTTTATGCAGTCCAAAGTTTTTTAATGTAATGTCTTTTTGTGTTTCAGAATGGCTATCTAAACTTTGAGAAGAGAAGAAAGGTAAGATTGTTATATTTTATTTATAATTCTAAATGGCCGTACATTTACTGATATTTAATTTTTTCTTACTGATTTTTGCACATCTGCCAACAGTCCTGAATCTTGAGAACTGTTCCTCTGCTTTAAAATGTGTCCCAGTGTTTGGCTTCGCTGATGCCATTCCACCTGCTTTTTATCTGCCCTCTGTGAGCTCAAGCAAGCTTCTAATGCTATCCTTGTACTGGTATAAAAGTTGTTTAGGAGGGAACGGTCCTGACTATACTCCCCAGTTCCGACAGCTTTGCACATCCTGTGATCTCAATTTTTCTTAATCGTCTGCTGTAGACTGCTGGTTGGTTGGTCACTGTAACGGATCGCCTGGCACCCCGGCTGAGTACCTCCGTTAAAGGATGCTCCTAGCCTTTCCTGAGGACTCCAAGCACTCTGGCAGACACCACAATCACCGAACCGGAGAAACAAATAAATTCTCCCAAGCATATGAATGCTGTAGACAGTTGAATAGGAACCATACGAATAGGTTTACTCTCCTAGCAGTCAAACTGGAACAGCATACAATAAATCCTTCCCCCAATAATGAGACGACACTTCACTTTGAGGGTTAAAACAGGAACTCTCTGTACTGTCACATACAGTCTCTTTTATTCCCAATCCACAAACATAGTACAGCCCACAGGGCGTTACAAAACAACCAATCAATCCGTACAATACACCCAGACACTCCCACACAAAATCCTCCCCTCTGCATGTGATATGATTACTGAACACAATGGGTAATCTCATTATCACCGGCAGAGGAATACAGTTTTTACACAATATTTATAACTTCTAAAATATACATGTCACAAACATAAAACATACATTTTCATAATCAATCCATTCAGGGGAACAACATATTAAAAAATGGCACGAATCAGACCAGGGGTTCAAAAGTTAAGGGAAAGTCCTTTGTGACTAAATGAAGCATGGCTTTCTGGCCCAAACCAGTTTCAGAGTCTTCTATCCTGGAGAGTAATTCAATTATCTCCCAGGACAGACACAAGACTCCATTAAGCACATGGTTGCAAAAAGACACAAAACACTTTAAAATACATAGTCACCTTTTACCCATAAGACACAGACATTTCAGATAGCTGGGATCTGAGCGCACAAAACTACCGAATAGCGCTCAGATCCTATTCACACAGTTCAATTGCCATGGAGCTGAAGTCTTTAACTACACGAATGGGCTCCATGGCATAGCTATCTGGGTTAACACATTCACATAAAGTCTGGTCCATAGTCCAAAGGCAAGAGGCGGGCAAGCAGCCCCCTCCAAGGACACGTGGCGCGGTCGGTTTCACCAGTCACCATCTTGAAACCTCTGCAGTCAATGGGAGATGATATTAAGCCAACCCCTCATTAACCTTGGGAAGCCAGTCATGCCTTTCCTGCAACTTCACATGGAAGCCCTGACTTCTCAGAGCTCCCAAAGACAAACCGAGGCAAATATGTAACCTTTTTCCTGATGTGACCTTTGATACCTTGTTTTATTGTATATACCAGCCACTACTACATTATTTACTCTTCTGGCTCTATTGCATATTCAATTTCTGCTCCTGTAAACTTAGTGTCCATCTTAGAAAATCTCTTTTCCCTTTGCTAGGAGTTCGAGTCACTCTCTCAGATTCGCCTCCTACAATCAGTCTGTCTTGGTTATCGAATTGACACCGACCCGCAATTTGTCAGCTGGTTTCGAAGACTCCCACCAATCAGTGAGAGCGAGAGGTGAGCATCTATGATCTGTATAGATGTATGTGATGTGAAATATGTACAGAAAAAATATCCAGTCTATATCAGATATATTTGGACAGAAAGCATTAACAAGACTGCTAAATAACAAAAGGTGTGAATGCGGATTCCCTAACAGTAAATATGTTAATATATCTCTAGTGGGCATAGGTAACTCGAATGTTTTGTTTGCAGTTATCACCTGTCATGTGACATTGAGCCAACGCAGGATGCAGTCACTACCACTACAACAGTCAAACCGACTGTGATCATTACACATTGCACAGAGTGAGTACAGAAACCTTGATCAGCCTGACACAATACCAACTATCCTGTAGCCAGGGTCATTTTTACTCCTTAACTACTACTATGTAACGAGGATTGAATGCTTGAGGCTTTGTAAAAGCAGATGTATCCGGATGATTTCTACTAGCTATTATCTACATGCTGGCAAAGAAGCAAATGCTCTCCTTGTTCGGACTTGTAAAGATTACTCATATGTATTTGCCCATCCTTGCAACCACGATATAAAATGCATGCTTGAACACAGGATTCTGGGTTTATATGTAAGCGACAGGAGGGAGAGACGCGGTTAATGATGATCAGAGTGGAAAAGGGAAGCGGGATTAGAGGAAGTGTGTTTACATGTAGTGGCAGAAAAAGGGGAAGAGATGGTGCATAGGGAGAGAAATAATCAGTGACGTTTGTGTGTAATATAAAAATATCATCTTACACACCCAAATTGGAATGGGCTCCTAAAAGTATGGGCAAAACAGTCAATTATGCTTATTATTGTTTATAAAGCGCCAACAAATGTCGTAGCGCTGTAGAATAGATTAGTGTTCACATTACCGCAGTTCACATTTTTGAGCTACCTTGTGGTATTAGCCCTTCCACGTGTATATATAAAGCACAGGTATGCATCTATATCCAAACCTATAGTAAATATATTCCTGACGATTTTAATAACTTGCATAAAAATAAAGGGACACTATAGTCACCAGAACAACTATAGCTTAATGTAATTGTTCTAGTGAGTATGCGTGAAAATGCCTGAAGGCAATGATTAAACACTGCCTTTTCATTGCCCCTAGGAACACATCCAAGTGGCCACTGGAGGCGCTTTCTGGCTCAGTGCCGTTCAGCATCTGCACGCTCTGCATGGGGACACTGAATTTTCCTCATAGAGATGCAGTGAGTCACTGCATCTCTGAGGTGCTGTTTGGCCAAAACTGCATTTGGCCCTGCCCCTTGCCGATTTCAGCCAATCCAATGCTTTCCCAGGATTGGCTAAAAATCAGCAATTCTGATGTCAGCAAGGGGCGGTGCTAGCACCAGCAGACCTGCATGGCCCTTGAATTAAGGTAGGTTAAGTGCTTTTAAGGGGACTATTTGGGGGGGGCAAAGCTATCTAAATGGCGTGTTTAACACTATAGGGTCAGTAATACATGGTGTGTTCCAGGCCCTATAGTGTTCCTTTAAATGTATTTCAGATGTGTGTTTTTTGTTTTTTTCACTGTTTGTAAAAGGAAATGTCAGCTGATGGTGTGTGTGTGTTTGTATTTTGCGGGGCAAAGTAGATTTGTGTCTGACTCCATATATTTGTAATTAGCAGATCTGTTTATGGCAATAGATAGCTGTACACAGAATCAAAAGTGACCTTGACAGTGTTTAATAAGACCCTGTTCGATTTCCTCTCTAATCACGCAGACTCCTGGCATCCATTGCTGCTCCATTTGGACCCAGTATGCACCTGGTGTCCTGGGACACACCCTGCGACCGACTGATGCCACTAGGCCAGGTATTGGTGTATATATATTTTAACTGACTGGGACCCAGCTCTCTGTGTATGACTTCACTACATCGTGAGGTTTGCCCTGCTCATATGTACCTTCCCATGGTCTTTTACATTTCCTCTTTCTTTCACTCAACAGCAGCAGAAGAGCCCATCAGTGCCTGCTCTCAACAAGCAGGATTCTCCCATGCAAACTCCCAAAGGGATTCTGGCTGTCCCAGTACGCACTCACAGACGTTCCGCTTCCTGCGGTAGTACTATAAATACTGCCGCACCTAATGGTGCCTCTACAACCTCAAGCAACCTAGATCTCCACACTTCGCAGGATTCTACAGGAGATCAGCGTATTATCCGTGCGCGGGTAGAGCCAGCAGAGGAAAACAGCGTATACAAGAGTGTGCGGGTAAGTATGCAACACAGCTCTATCCACAGTTTGTAAAAATACAATAATTGTATGGGTAACGGCTAATATTTTGTGCCATAGATCAGCAGCCAGGAAAAAGCCCCAGCGGTTATTGACAGAATCCTCAGGAAACATCACATAAATCCCCAGGGGCGACATGAGCTGGTCCAACTACTGCCAGGAGGCAAAGGTTAGATTCCTGCTTACAGTTCTATAGACAGTCTTCTTGGTCTCTGTATCCAAATTTAAAAGCTTATGATTCAGTACTACATAGCTCTTTTGGATGCACCTGCAAGAAGCCCCAGATCTTCCGGACTGTTGTATGGATTGCTTTCTAGGAATTTTTAAATAGAAATTTTGTTTATTTACAAACACAAAAGTGAAAATCTAAATGTACCATAATTTCTTGTATTATATTGGTATGTTTGCCAAGTCATGTACACTTATGTTAAGTATTGTACGGTGTTCATTTGCCCAAACATGCTTTGATTTCTGGTTTTCATGGTTTATGACATTCTATTGCAGAGCTGGTGATCCCAGGAACTGCCAATGTGTTCTATGCCATGAGCTCAGCCAGCCTAGATTTCTTGCTCCGTCCTTACCATGCCAACCAACCAGCACTGTCTCCAGGTCCTCTGTCTGCCACCCGCATGCAGATCAGTGCCACCTTTCCCAAAATGAAGGCAAAGGCAGGAGACCTGGCAAGAGCACTCTTCTGAGTTACATTTTCATCTTTTCTACATGTGATGCCTGGAAGGATATATGCCTCCTTGGAATAGTGGCCATGGACAATGGCATTCAATGTTCCTGAAGACATTACGTTATGAAGGGTATCCGTTCCTCAGGTTGGATTTTCTAATCTGGAGTCATTGTGACACAAGTTGATATGGAAAGTTACACGGAGGGGAAAAATGCCTTGAGCTTCGGAACAAAACCCAATCGTTCTGATCCTAGAGAAGCATGCACAAGGTCAAAGATACACAGTCGCCTTGAACAGACATTGGTGCTAGTGCATTTTGGTGAAAAGAACTAAATTCAATTAAAAAGGAACTATTGTTTTCCAACCCAGGAAGGGACTGTATGTTGCTGCTGCTTTCTATACACTATCAATAAAACACTATATATTGTATGTAATTAAGCTGAATATAAAATGTATTTTTAATTTTGTGCATAATAAACATGAATAAGTAAATATGCACAAATATATGGCAATTTGCTCTTTTTTACGTCTATTCTTAGTATTGTGGCGTTTAAACTGATTTTGAAAGCAGTTTCCTTTTTATTCTAAAACTGATCAGGACTGGGTAACAGAGTTGCCAAATTAACAATGTGACAAAGCAGACACATGAAGGTTAAAGAGGCATTGTAGGAACTAGGGGCAGAATAAAAGGCACAATCTGAATTGTAGAGGAGTGTCACAGATCCAAAGACCTAGAAATAGTATTAAGGGGATGGCAAAGGAGTTGGAGCCAAGGCCAACTAGGATTTGCAAGAGAAGAGATGCTCAACTGACACACCGCTTACTGGAACACTAACCAATTAAACTAATAGCAAACATTACATGTTCACAATCTTAAAAGCTTGAGTGACATGCGTACAAATCACCAGCAAATGTTGACAAATACTTACACCTGCAATCTGTGCATATGAAAGCACACATTTCTCTGTATGCAAGTGTATTATCCTTATTGTGTATCTGCCAAGTAGATATTCACACGGCATAGGCTCCATGCAGTAACACAGATAAACAACTGGATGTAGACACAGAGCTGGAGTGGCCATTTTATTGGGTTTTTCCCATTCTGGTACATTTATCTACAATAACTGCACCCAGTCTCTGCCCTGACAATGGGGCAAAATGGCTCCCAGTTGGTTTTATAAAGGACAGGTCCAGTGCTCCTTGATGAAGATAATTAAAGTTTAATAGCAAGGCCAATCTGCTCCAGGACACAATAGGTCGGACAAAGTGGGGCTGGGTTAATTGTGGTTCCTCAAGCTTTTACAGGGCCCTTGCCTTGCGCTCGTTGGTATTCCTGCTGAAGCTTAGTAAGGGTAGCTCTGTGCTGCTCTGAGCGCTGCTCCATGTCCTTCATTAGGGTCTCGTGTCTCTTTCTGGAACAGAGGAAGAGATTAACAGTTAGTAAGTTCTCATCAAAGACCTATCATATACATACACACCACTGATGGAGAGAGCAGCCACACATTTTAACCCTCTCAATGCTGTAGATAAACAGGGTTATTAACTAGAGGAGAGTGGTAGGTGAAAGTTAATTTCATATTTTTGGCTAAAATTGCTGAAATGGAGAATTCTCACAATTTTGTCCTAAAACTTGAAATCCATCTTGAATTCCAAACAATTCACACCTTAGTGAATATGCTTGATATATGTAACTGTGGCCACAGTATTTTACACTGTGTGTGATTGGTGTGTGTGTATATACACACACACACACACCTTACATATTCCCCAACGTCATATACTCTCTACACACTAAGTTTATACAAATGTACTCACATCTCTCCATTTATATACTGCAGTCTCTTAGTCACAGTGGATTTTGCTTCTTCTCGATCCTGCTTAACCAATACTGGTCCAATAAGTTTATAGATGGTATTACTGTCATCCAATAGAGCCAGCTCCTATAGGGATAAACAGGTTATCTGTGTTTATTAATGTGTATTTAAAGCTGATTTCTACGTTACTGCATTACCAATGTTAATACACAATACTTTAAACATAGGTCCCTTGCTAAAGCAAAATTGACAGCAGGAATCTGGATAACAATTCTGTAGAAAGGCACTTGTGTATCGTATATAAGAACGTTTCTATACTACAACGATGACTTTGTATTGTAATCAAGACACACTTGGTGCATTGAAACTTTGCCAGGTCCACTTGTTGAAAGCTTAGCTAAATCATATCTCCACTGAAGCTAAATGAATGGATCTCTTAAATTAAAGAAACACGAATTCTAAAAATAAATATGATTTTACTCCCCTTTTATCCAGTGTTCTGTCGGACAGCTGCTCACCCTCCAAGGTCACCCATGTAGGGGATTTCTGGTCCAATACTATGCTTCTCATAGATCAACAAGGGGGAGTAACCAGGCATGTGCGGCATTTACCCATCCCCATTGTAAGGAGTTAAATGGTTTGCCTTCTTACTAAAGGCCTGCCAGGCGCCACTCCCCGCCTCCACTACTAATACAGGACAGATGAAGTTCCTAAGCAGGCGCTTCCGTTAACTATCCTATCATCTAAAGCTGATCACTGTCAACAGGTTCATAAAATGAGTACCATTGAGTTGGGTAATGGTTACATCTATAACAAGAACAGACTTCAAAATGCTAAAATCTATGCTTATTATTAATACTAAGGTGGGCAGGCCCAGAGGTGGCTAAACTTGAAACTGGGAAACCACAAATGTGCCGCACTAGGATTATAAAATCTACTTAATGGGTACATAATAGGTAAGTATATTTAGAAGACAATAATTAGGATTAGTCAGTAGGGAGTGTTGGGACATTCATCAAGAGTCTTGAGACTAATAGAAATACCATGGATCCTGCAGAAGTGAAAACTCTGCTGTTTAATCTTACCTCAGCTAGCACAAATTAGATTCCTGAGGCAGAGGAGCTAAAAAAATATTGTTAAACTTTATCCTCTGAACGTACAGGCACTTGTACCATTCATAATAGCTGTGACTGCAGATACTTTTTGGTTTACCATTGAAGCCATTCATTGATCTAGAGGCAAGAAAACTGCAAGATTTGGGCCACCATAGTAGAATTGAGAGCATTTCTGAACTATTCTTGAAGTATGACTATTTTGGACCAAAGTTTGCAATTCATTTATCAATTCTTCAATAACCCTGGGAAAAAGTCCCATAAGAGCTTCTACCTGTGGCTTGCTATGGAAGATCAACATGAAGCCATGCAGGGTCTGAACGGCCAAAGAGAACATTTAAAAACCCTGTATTATTTCATTTCAGTAAAAGGAAGATTAGAAATTGTATGCTAGTATAAGGGCAGATTGCTCTTAGGAATACAAATATGTGCCATCCAGAAAAATCTTATATCAAGACCCAATATTGATTCTCCATATTATTGCAGTGGGTCCCTAGTGGTTGAAACAGATATATTATAACCATCAGACACAAGGCAACTTTCGGCAGTACATGTCTAACAGTAGAAGCAGTGTCTTTCATAGTGCTGTAGAGACCCCTCTGACTGTGGGATGAGATTAATGAAAGGTTTCGAAAAATTAATTTCCCATTACATCACAGGTGATGAATGGGGTTTCCAAGTCAATGTCATATAAGTCATTACTTTCCTAATTATCACGGTCTTATAATAGTCTGTGAAGTCTAGTCCTTAGCGGAAAAATAAAGCCCCAAAATAGCATAGACGCCTCTATGGTAGACTTATAGCTCAGATACAATAAATATACAAACACGATGAAAGAGTCTGTAATGGTTGTGGGGTAATTAGGGCATAACCCAATATAGAAATCAATAAGAAGATTAGTACAGACTAATAAGAAACAAGCCCAATACCAATCCTATTACCCTTATTAAAGTACCAGTTCAACATTGGAATGAGAACACCATTAACGTTATTAAATCCCTATGAGGATGATACAAAAACACATTTAAAAAAAACAGTGCCAGAAAAATGTGATAAAAAAAAAAAACAAATAGAAAAAATAAATAAAATTGGACAAGCAGATGGATCGTATATAGTCAGAATGGAGCATCTGCTCGACGCGCATTTTGGTGCTTATAGGCGCCTTTTGTCTTGCAAATAGGCAGTAGTCGATGAGTTCGTATTGGCTATTTTAGGTAGATGATAGGATGCCTTGAAGCAGATATGGGACTACTTGTTCCATTACTTTATGAGCGGACCAATTTAGGTCTGCATACTTGTCTACCATCTATATATTATTATATTGGCTCTCAGCACTTGACCACAAGATATATTATACTAGGGGCAATTTCATATTCAATTGTTATGGTTTCTCAGCCTGGGGTTTACTGCTTTGGATTACCCCATATATTCCAATTTCCTTTTCTTTCTATAGTTTCTTAACAATTAGTTGAGCTGATTAATAAGACAGAGTCACTGGCTAACACCATACAGAGCCTTCTTTACTCTACAATTTCTACCTATGATCCATTCCACTGCCTTAGGATCAGTCTGCTATTCTGTATCTACATTTATTGTTATATATTAGATACTATATCAGACTTTCCTAGCCCCTACCTAGCAGCTCATAAGACTTAGCTGGGTGCTTTCAATTTGGAGGAATTTTTGCAACATAGTATCAGGTTACGTTCACCTGCTTTCTAGACTATTTCCAAGCTGGGAGATCATTCTGACTATCTATATCCGATCGATCTGCTTGTCCAATTTTATTTATTTTCTATTTTTTCACTTTAGCACATTTTATTGGCACTGTTTTTTTTTTTTGTATGTGTTTTTTGTATCATCCTCATGGGGATTTAATAACGCTGTGAATGATAAATTTTTAAGGTTTTACTTTAATAAGGGTAATAAGGGTAATAAGATTGGTCTTGGGCTTGTTTCTTACTAGCCGATACTAATCTTATTTATAGCTCGGATATATCACACATACTCGTTTATAAAGTACATGCTTATATCTGAGTGAAGCCTTGATTACACAGCATGACATAAGTAGCGCATCTGTGATATCGGAAGAAGGATTTCAGTAAATGGGAAACTCTCCAGCACTGGCACAGAAACCTGTCTCCAATATGCATCTTATTGTACTTTCGTTACACTTACCTCATTTACAATATTGTTCTCAGTAAGTTGTGCTTCCAGCTTCTGCCTGGCTGCCATACTGCTACTGATATCTGGAAAGAGTGAGAAAGCATCGGTCAGCTTACTGGACAGTTATTAACAGAGATGGTGAATTCTGAAATTATTCTCATTTTAAACATTAGAAACGAAATGGTAGTAGGAGGGTTGATGGATGGATTCCATTGAATGTAACTGCTTTAACATGCTTTCTAATATCTGCAGCAATCAAAGTGTTAGAAATGAAAATGTTAAAGGTGAACATTTACAAGGTGATTGACCAATCAGTGTGTAGATATTAACAGAGAATGCGAGTATGATGTATGATCTACGCATTGGCAAAAATGATTTTACCGTATATACTAGAGTATAAGCAGAGTTTTTCAGCACATTTTTTGTGCTGAAAAAGCCCCCCCCATCAGCTTATACGCGAGCCAGTGTCTGTATTATGGCAACTTACATTGCATTAATACAGACTGTTACTTACCTTTACAGCAGCTCCAGTCATCTCCGTTCAGCTCCGTTCACCTGCCCCCTTCAGCTCTCTGTGTAAATCTTGCGAGACCCGTGGCTGTCAACGCTCTGCGCGGCACGCAGGCCACAAGATTTACACAGGGAGCTGAATGGGGGAGGTGAACGTCGCTGCTGTAAAAAGTAAGTAACAGCTTCTCCCCCCCCCCCCCAGCATAGTACACACCACTGGACCACCAGGGATTTAAATAGGCCCCCCTCCCCAGCCAGGCAACAAGCAGGGAGGGGGGGACATAAAAAAAAAATTAAACAAATATTAAAATAATAAAAATATTAAAATAATAAATAATGCCCTCCCCCCACCCAGTTTATGTATATCACACGCTACACAAACACACACATTCTGCATTCATTATATATACACACACACTACACAAACACACACTACATTCATTATGAACACACACTGTATATAAATATTCAATTAATGTAATTTTATTGTGATCTAATTTTATTTAGAAATTTACCAGTAGCTGCTGCATTTCCCACCCTAGGCTTATACTTGAGTCAATAAGTTTTCCCAGTTTTTTTGTGGTAAAATTAGGGGCCTCGGCTTATATTCAGGTCGACTTATACTCGAGTATATTCAGTAAGTTAAGCAATGTGAGGATGGTCACTGCAAAGCTTCAGTAATCCTTGTGGACTTTGCATAAGCCACACAGGCCACAAAAGCTGTGAAGATCAGTGATGGAGTGAGAAGTTCAGTATTTTGGGTTTCCTTAAAGTAAACTAACATGTATTATTACTCAATAGATTACATGTAATATAATTAGTAAGGCACATATATAAGCAAGTGGTTCTTTTCAGTGTGTCTCCTGTCTCACTGTTGATCCATGGGAGCAGCTACCTTTAGGTCCTCTGTTTGTCCATGCAGGTAACTAAGAGCATATTCATGAATCTTATCTGCTGGGCATGTGAGTGATGCATTCTGGGCCACTTCAGGTGTTTAAATTGTGCATGGTCTTAAATAATGTGTGGTGTTTCTGATCAAAGAGGAATAGCGATGAAGCCCATATGGAGCAAAGGTAAGTAAAAATGGGCATTATAAAATGATAACATGAATAGTGGCATTTCACCATATGTATAGTGCCCTCCACTAATATTGGCACCCTTGGTAAAGAAAGGCAACGGTCAAAAATTGTCTTTATTGTTTAACTTTTTGATTATTTTTTTTAAAAACAATACACAAAACTATTCTGCTCTCATGGATATCAAACAATATATATATATATATATATATATATATATATATATATATATATAAAAAATAAAAAATCTTTGTTAACTATATATTGGCACCACTATGAATTCTTATGAGAAAATATATTTGAAGTATATTCCCATTGATATTTACATTTTTATGACACCTGGGAGACGAAAGGAATTTGTTCAATCCTGACGTCCTGTTTTACAGGTGTATAAATATGAGGTAACACATAGGTCAAATTCTTTTAGTCCTTCATCACAACGAGCAAGTCCGAGGAATATAGCTTGCATACACGTCATCCATATTCAATTAATCTGTAACGTGACAAATGTGCATCAAATGTAGATGACAATTTGTCTCTTTGGTCCTCTTTATGGATGCTTTACACCCTTATACTGTTCTGTTTGTCTCAATTTCTGTAATCTTTCACATGAAATCTGAACATAAATAAAGAATGTTAAAAAAAACACACAAAAAAAAAAAAAAACACTTTACAAAAATGGAAAGTGGCTATAAGAAAATAAAAGAATGGCAAATGCCAATTTCCACCATCAGGGCAAAAATTAAGAAGTTGCAGTCAACTAAAAATGTTATAAGTCAACCTGGAAGAGGATGTGTCTATATTGTCTAAACCCACTGTGAAGAGGATGGTTCAAGTGGCCAACAAAATCTGCAAGGATCACAGCTAGAGAATTGCAGAAGTTAGTTGTGTCTTGTGGTCAAAAAGTCTCCAAAACCACAATCTTACGTCTCCTCCAGTAGAGTCTGAGGCTTTGCCAGACACTACTGGAACTACTACGGATTGGGATCTTCGGTCAGAGGTTGATTTGGAGCACATAGAGAGGTAGAGCCATATGGAAAAGTACCTAAAACCCACAGTTAAATATGGTTGTGGCTCTTTAATGTTTTGGAAATGTTTTTCTGCCAGTGGACCTGGACAATTTATTAGGATAAATTTATTAGGATAAATCACAGACTATCAAATATCAACAGATATTAAATGAAAACCTGTCTGCCTCTGCCAGAAAGCTTAAAATGGGCCATAGTTGGATCTTCCAGCAGGACAATGATCCGAAACGTACATCAAAATTATCACAGAAATGACTTACTGATCCCAAAATCAAGGAACCCCATTGAAAATGGTGCCAATAATTTTACCACACATTTAACAATTATATATATATTTTTTCATAAACTTGTGTTGTGTTTGCATTTGACTGAGCAGAAGACAATATTTTACAGCCATGTTTGCTCATATTTACCAAGGGTGCCAATAGTAGTGAAGAAAAAAGGAAAAAGTTCCTTAGAGAATGTTCCTTATCTTTACTTTGTAATATTAGTGACGGGCACAGTCCATGGATATATTGATAGCTAAAGGTTTACAGATGGCCAATAAAGAATAATTCAAGTAGTTATGACAGCGGAAGGTAGTATTATAAAGTACCTTTTTGTAGCTGCTGGTATTTTGTGACCTCGGCCTGTAACTTTTCTTGTAGTTGTTCTGCCATCTGCAAGTAAAGATAACATTGTTCAGTCAACAGAAAAGAAAAAACAACAACCGCCCCCACCACCATTGTTATCCATTTTGGTGCTGATGTATCCCAGTAATGTTATTTTGTTAAAGTAACACCTCTACCCCCATAAAAAAAACAACTTGTTGTTATAGGGGAATGAATGCCTGGGCAAGGTTTTTCTTTTAGGTGTTAAGCCATTTCTAAATGGTTTAACTCCAAAGTTGGTCCCCAGAACCCGACAGCTCTGCCTCCTCTCTTTGTCCCTCTGATTGTCACAGCAGTTGAGAGGACTAGAAACGACAGATCTAGAGGAGCTTTGGGGACTCAGAGCATTGAGATTTGCTGCAAATGAGTAACTTTAAGAACAAAGCATTTTTAATGCATATTGTCAAGACTAAGCTTGCTGAAAAGCTTTATGTATTAAGAGTGTGTCCTTATTTTTATTTTACAAAAGTAGAGATTTCAATAGAATTCTAACACTTTTATAAATTAACCTTGTTAGCCCCCCACCTGTCAATCAGACAACAGGTCCTGTTACTTCCTGGTTTATTTAGCTTAGTGGAGCCAAACTGAAGAGGCAGCAATAGCTAAGAGCACCTGCCTTGTAAAGACTACTCATTGAGCTGCATTGGGAAGTCTGTGACTGGACAGCCACAGAAATCTGGGAAAAGTTAGAAGGCTGGTTTTCGATAATGCATGGAACAGAAATGCAGAATTAAAATGTATGTATTGAATGTCCCTCATTGAATCAATGTTTTCCTACGGGGGAGCGCCTAATACACGCACGGCACAGGACACACTTGCTCATTAAGTTCCCCTAACAGCTAACGTCGCAGTGGGATACATGTATTCCGTATACCATAGTGCAGTGTTTCCCAACCCAGTCCTCAAGGCACACCTACCAGTCCAGGATTTAGGGATTACCCAGTAGTGTCTAAGGTGTTTTTCTTCTTCTTTGTAAAAACACCTTAGACACAACTGGGTAATCCCTAAATCCTGGACTGGTAGGTGTGCCTTGAGGACTGGGTTGGGAAACACTGCCATAGTGTTCCTGTAATGGCATACATGGTGGTGCATGTACCATATACTGCTTTAAGTCAGATTTCACTTAGTAGTGCTAAAGCTCAAATTACATTTTACAACTTATATTCAAATATATCTTAATACATGTGAGCAAAAAAGTATGAATGATTTTTTATTTTTATTTTTTAAAGTTAGTAGTGCGTGCCTTATTTCACTTATAAGATCGGGTGTAACAATTTTATAAAGTCCTTGTTTGGAAAGTTGCTGGTTACAGGGTGTGCCTGTTTATATATATTCAAAGAATGTTCTGTGACCGATCTTACTACACTGATAGAGCACTCCAAATCAACACTGCAAATGTAGGAGACTAGTATTAGTTTTATTTAGCACGTTAACGGACAAAACAATTACCATTACAGTTTAAAAAAAACATACCTTGTGAACTGTCTGATCTAAATTTAATTAAACAGATATGGGATATTGTTTTGCCACTTAGATACATTCACTACTTATGCTATGACAGGGCTCTGCACGTTTGCCACTGCACCATAACTGCTGCAGAAAAAGACAGTGCTTCTGCAGTTGCACATGATTCAATGAAAGAAAATGATTTTACCAACTTGAAATTATTAATAACATCTCCCTTTTATTTCAAAGGAAATGGCTTTTTTTTTTTTTTGCACAAATGTGTTGCATGTGTAAAACACTATTTCATTGTTAAACTCAGTTAAAGATGTTTCAAAACAGCACAAGGAGAGATTGATCACTGGAACATCAATTAAAGCAGCACTGACACACCTCCCTCCACTCCACCAAAACAAAAAAATGAATAAGAATTTCATAAATATAGAATATTTATGAAATACTAGTTTTGAGTATTGTAGTGTTGGAACTTCACCACTGGATCAAGATGATCACGACCACAACAGACAAGTTCAGGTAAGTAAATTTCATCCTTACCTGTCCTGCCTGGTCACTGGACCTTTAGCGGTGATGTCACCGTCGGGTATCTTTGCGAATTCAGCAAATTCCCTGGATGGTGAAAGTGGCGCTTTAACCCATAAAGGACACATGACATGTGTGACATGTCATGATTCCCTTTTATTCCAGAAGTTTGGTCCTTAAGGTGTTAAAAGACTGAATCAAAACATACAGTTGCATGAGCTCTGCAACTTCTTCGATCCAGCATGAAAAATTCAATTTGATTCAGCATGGTCTTAAATATCTGGAAGAGTAATTTCTGACCCAGAGGAATATTGAATGTTACACGGCAGTGCTTGATACCTGCAAACCATAATTAGTGGTATGAATTTAAAGTCCTTGGAAACGGAAAGAAACAGAGAACTTCTAGATTTGTCACTCTCCAGCATACATGACCCTACAGGTGTTCCTTTAATGAAAATTGAGGTGATTTATTAATGACCAAAATAAACAGACAGTCAGTGAAGGAGTTGATCCTGCAAAGGCTGTTGACCATTGGATTTTTAATTCAAAAAATTCAAGGCATGTTCATGGCCACAAAAAGCCAAGTGAAAAAAAACAAAAAACATCTGTTGTGTCATGGCAAAATATATCTTTATGTGTACATTTAAAGGGACACTAGTGTCTGTGTTGACTATGTCAACCACATGTTGTGAGAGGGTTCAGCTTAAAGGGAAACTATAGTCACCAAAACAACTACAGCTTATTGTATTTGTTCTGGTGAGTATAATCATTCCCTTCAGGCTTTTTGCTGTAAACACTGTATTTTCAAAGAAAAGGCAGTGTTTACATTACAGCCTAGGGAGAACTCCACTGGCCACTCCTCAGATGGCTACTAGAGGCGCTTCCTGGGGCAGTGCTGCACTGCCATTCAGTGTCTCCACCCTCTGCATGCAGACACTGAACTTTCCTCATTTCGATGCATTGATTCAGTTCACCTCTAAAAGGTGATGCCGATTAGCCAGGGCTGTGTTTGATTTGTGCTGGCTCTGCCTCTGATCTGCCTCCTTGACAGTCTCAGTCAATCCTATGGGGAAGCATTGTGATTGGCTCAGACCACCACTTCTGATGAGGTCAGCACACAGCAGGCAGGTCAGGGGCAGAGCCAGCAGCTGAAGACCTTAATACAAGTAGGATTTTACTTATTTAGGGAGGCAAGTAGGCGTCAGAGGGGCTAGATGGTGGTTTTAACCACATAGGGTCAGGAATACAGGTTTGTGTTCCTTTAAGATCTGTTATTTATGTTGCTGAATATAAAAGCTTTGTTAGTAAAAAAAAAAAAAAAAAAATTTTTTTTAAAAGCTCCTAACTTTTTTTCATATTTGTGCTATGGGAACAAAACCTTCCAATCAATTCCTGTTACTTATGTCAAGTGGTTAAAGACAACTATTCAGACTGGGAGAAAATATCAATGCAGCAAATTTGAAACTAAAGAATCCTGATTATATTAAAGAATTATTTTTGGCCAAGCATTTATAAATAGTATCATTAATAACATAATTAGTCAACAACTGTTACAACTGAAAAGATAGAGGAACATTTTTGTTAATACTACATTTTTTTCCAAATGCATTTCAAGGAAACAAATGATTATGCAATAATGTAATGTACACACACTAATGAGAGGAAGATAAAGAAACACTCCAAGCACAATAAATACTACAGTTTATAGTGGCTGTTATGGCACAAAGAGGATAGGGAGCAGTCATATTTTCATTTTTCACAAAACACTTTTAAAGAAACACTCCGGCCACCATAATAACTAAGGGGTCAAACCATTGTGTTGAACAGTATGACTCAGAAGTTAAGAAGAGAGTGCCTGTTCCCTCGTCTTCCTACCTTCAGGCAATGGTCCAAAGCTTCAAACAGAAAGTCTTGGTCTCTGCTCTGCTTACAGACAGAGCATTAGCTGACATTCTCTGTCCATCACTAGCTTCCCATTCACAAACCTGTGTGAGAAAGGTACCTGTGGCAAACTCGCCTATGCCACGAGTTCCTGGAACAGCCTGCTAGCTAGCCTCCTGCTCAAGGACTATGGACCATATACAAAGACCCTGTTGGGGAGTTAAACCTCTCCAGCCCCCATTAGTAGTTTGCCCTGGGTGCCCCTGGTTCGGCACTTCATGCAAATGGAACCGAAAGCTGGATCTCTGGCAGCCGTTTCACAAGAACTAAACCCACGAATTGTCCTCAGCGGTACTTAGCTGCGATCGTTATGGAACTAAATTCAGCATGAGGACTTTGTGGGTTTCCGGACAACTTGGTTCACGGTTTTGAACCACTTTGAAATCCGCCAGGCGAGCGCTTTTTAGAAGGAAGGTGCCTGAGACTAAGGGGAACAAACGCTACCTAAGAGCCAGCCAGAGCACCCCATATGCGGCCGCAAGATCTCCCAAAAGTTGACCGGTCAAATCACCAAACGCACTTGAACTGTTTTGGGAATAGGACCACATGTGCGGCCAGTCAGAACATGGTGGTGTTTCCCCTACACTGTACAGATCTGAGCACTATTTGGAGAACTTGGGCGCTCAGATCAGGGCTATTTGGGAATGTATATTTTAATCACTTACAGCTGTACCCAGGACCCTGTTCCAGGGCGGGAAGCGATGGAGAAACCCCAGCCAAGCTAAGGTGGCTAGGGGCTGAAGCACTCCTGTGTCCCAGAGGAGAGCTAGAAATCGAGCTTGACGGAGGTACCACTACCCAGTTGGGGTGCCAGGTGGTCCGCTACAGTGCCCTATTCCTAAAGAAAGCTATACAACTGTGAAGTGTGTATCATGTAAAATAACACTAATAATGGGTTCTGACATTATAATCCCCTCGAGATGTGGTATGCTGGTGAGACAGGGCTTAAGGGGAAAAGACCATTGATGCGATCACATCACTAGCACTTCTCAAGTAGGGGCAGATCAACCTGAAAGGGATGCTGGATCCATCCAAATTACTGACTGGACAGCCTGGTGTTAATGCATGCTTGGCTGCATGCCCATCAAGCAGACCTTCCCACTGACGTCAGAACCTGCAGAGAACAATGTTTCAATGCTGTTTGCGTTTGCATGGTAATAGGGCACTGAGTGTAGTTATGGTGTGTCTCATGATGCACACGCGCGGGGACATTTCCCTGTTGTTCATAAAAGCAGGACAGCAGGGAACAAGTCAGGATGGCGGGACAGGACTTGACAATTAGGGCTGTCCTACCAAAATCTGGATGATTGAGAGGCATGGTAAACCATGGGAATAAATGATTGCTTCTGAAAAGAATCTTAATCTTCCTCCCTAACAGAGAGGGTATTAAAGGAGCACTATAGTGCCAGGAAAACAAACTTGTCTTCCTGGCACTATAAGGTCATTAGGTGTCCCCCACCCTCAATGCCCCCCTTCAACCACTTTCCTTTCTCCAGCACCGGGCTCCCTCTGTGCTGGGGAACTCTCCATCCCCTGCCGATGTCAGATCCAAATGCGCGCGCCTTCAAACTGCCCAAAGGAAAGCATTACTCAATGCTTTCCTATGGACGTCCAGCGTCCTCTCACTGTGATTTTCAATGTGAGAATCGCAGAAGCGCCTCTAGTGGCTGTCAGTGAGACAGCCACTAGAGGCTGGATTAACCCTTAGTGAAATATAGCAGTTTCTCTGAAACTGCTATGTTTTCAGCTGCAGGGTTAAAACTAGAGGGACCTGGCACCCAGACCACTTCATTGACTTGAAGTGGTCTGGGTGCCTATAGTGGTCCTTTAAGAGTACTGAAACTGCTACACAGCTGAGAATAAGGTTTCTTTTTTCATGAAGGTCAATCATAGACCCATGGAAGTCAGAATAATATGGAATTTGTTTCAATGATTCTAGAACAGAATAAAAAAAAGAGCGTTAGCTTTCTCCCTATATATAGTATTCTGGGAGCCCTACGTGTCTATCACCCCGCCTGGCCTGAATGACTGGGCCATGAGGAGTTATTTACCATATACAGGGTGTGTGGGGGTATAACCAGCCCCTATAGGGCCAGGCAGGGCTCACACTGGGCTATGAGGAGTTATTTACCATATACAGGGTGTGTGGGGGCGGTATAACCGGCCCCTATAGGGCCAGGCAGGGCTCACACTGGGCTATGAGGAGTTATTTACCATATACAGGGTGTGTGGGGGCGGTATAACCGGCCCCTATAGGGCCAGGCAGGGCTCACACTGGGCTATGAGGAGTTATTTACCATATACAGGGTGTGTGGGGGTATAACCGGGGGGCCAGGCAGGCTCACACTGGGCTATGAGGAGTTTACCACATACAGGGTGTGTGTGTGTATAACCAGCCCCTATAGGGCCAGGCAGGGCTCACACTGGGCCATGAGGAGTTATTTACCATATACAGGGTGTGTGGGGGGGTATAACCGGCCCCTATAGGGCCAGGCAGGGCTCACACTGGGCCATGAGGAGTTATTTACCATATACAGGGTGTGTGTGGGGTATAACCGGCCCCTATAGGGCCAGGCAGTGCTCACACTGGGCCATGAGGAGTTATTTACCATATACAGGGTGTGTGGGGGGTATAACCTGCCCCTATAGGGCCAGGCAGGGCTCACACTGGGCCATGAGGAGTTATTTACCATATACAGGGTGTGTGTGGGGTATAACCGGCCCCTATAGGGCCAGGAAGGGCTCACACTGGGCCACGAGGAGTTATTTACCATATACAGGGTGTGTGTGGGGTATAACCGGCCCCTATAGGGCCAGGCAGAGCTCACACTGGGCCATGAGGAGTTATTTACCATATACAGGGTGTGTGGGGGCGGTATAACCGGCCCCTATAGGGCCAGGCAGGGCTCACACTGGGCTATGAGGAGTTATTTACCATATACAGGGTGTGTGGGGGCGGTATAACCAGCCCCTATAGGGCCAGGCAGGGCTCACACTGGGCTATGAGGAGTTATTTACCATATACAGGGTGTGTGGGGGGGGTATAACCGGCCCCTATAGGGCCAGGCAGGGCTCACACTGGGCTATGAGGGGGGTATAACCGGCCCCTATAGGGCCAGGCAGGGCTCACACTGGGCCATGAGGAGTTATTTACCATATACAGGGTGTGTGTGTGTGTGGGGGGGGTATAACCGGCCCCTATAGGGCCAGGCAGGGCTCACACTGGGCCATGAGGAGTTATTTACCATATACAGGGTGTGTGGGTTATAACCGGCCCCTATAGGGCCAGGCAGGGCTCACACTGGGCCATGAGGAGTTATTTACCATATACAGGGTGTGTGGGGGGGGTATAACCGGCCCCTATAGGGCCAGGCAGGGCTCACACTGGGCCATGAGGAGTTATTTACCATATACAGGGTGTGTGGTGGGTATAACCGGCCCCTATAGGGCCAGGCAGTGCTCACACTGGGCCATGAGGAGTTATTTACCATATACAGGGTGTGTGGGGGGTATAACCGGCCCCTATAGGGCCAGGCAGGGCTCACACTGGGCCATGAGGAGTTATTTACCATATACAGGGTGTGTGGGATATAACCGGCCCCTATAGGGCCAGGCAGGGCTCACACTGTGCCATGAGGAGTTATTTACCATATACAGGGTGTGTGGGGGGTATAACCAGCCCCTATAGGGCCAGGCAGAGCTCACACTGGGCCATGAGGAGTTATTTACCATATACAGGGTGTGTGTGTGGGGTATAACCAGCCCCTATAGGGCCAGGCAGGGCTCACACTGGGCCATGAGGAGTTATTTACCATATACAGGGTGTGTGGGGGGGTATAACCGGCCCCTATAGGGCCAGGCAGGGCTCACACTGGGCCATGAGGAGTTATTTACCATATACAGGGTGTGTGTGGGGTATAACCGGCCCCTATAGGGCCAGGAAGGGCTCACACTGGGCCACGAGGAGTTATTTACCATATACAGGGTGTGTGTGGGGTATAACCGGCCCCTATAGGGCCAGGCAGAGCTCACACTGGGCCATGAGGAGTTATTTACCATATACAGGGTGTGTGGGGGCGGTATAACCGGCCCCTATAGGGCCAGGCAGGGCTCACACTGGGCTATGAGGAGTTATTTACCATATACAGGGTGTGTGGGGTATAACCAGCCCCTATAGGGCCAGGCAGGGCTCACACTGGGCTATGAGGAGTTATTTACCATATACAGGGTGTGTGGGGGGTATAACCGGCCCCTATAGGGCCAGGCAGGGCTCACACTGGGCTATGAGGAGTTATTTACCATATACAGGGTGTGTGTGGGGTATAACCGGCCCCTATAGGGCCAGGCAGGGCTCACACTGGGCCTCACTGGCTGTATGTGGGTGTAATACCCCCCGGGGCTGCTCTCAGCACACAGTGTACCCGGGGGTGTAAGGGGGGCCCTGGTCACTGACATCACTAATTACCGTTCAGACTGCCGCACAAAGCGTGTAGACCGCTGACCTTCCACACCGGAAACACTCACAACCTCCCGACAGGGCACTTCCGCCTCCAGCGAAGAGGATGCTGCAGTTTCCTTGGAGACCAAACATCTGCTTCCTTTCAATATGTTTTTTTTTTTTTTTAAATTGAAGCAACTTTATTGATACGGAACGGCCTAACAGAATGCAATACCAGAAGCCGAGGAGCGCAGTGCAGCTTGGCAGCGGCCAGAATCCGAGCTCTCAGGGTAAGATCCATTAATTATATCATAATTATCGTATTGTGCCCGAGGCCTCCATTACTGTTTTACCTTCTCAGTGCCCTTTATAACGGCTCAGGGATGATATCAGTGTAATCCATTGTACAGCGCTACGGAATCTGATGGCGCTATACTAATAAATAATAATAATAATAATAATCATACCGCCCAAGGGTCCCTGTCCCTCTCAGACCCAAATCCCTCCTTTCTAAGAGCTCCATATTGTTGGTGTGTAACAGAGCTCCACAGCAATAATACTCCCAGTACTGTGTCTTTAAATGGCAATGGGCTTGGCATGTGGCAAGGAGATTGGCTCAATAAATGGGGACTGGCATATGGCATTTGGACTGGCATGATGGGGACTGGCTCAATAAATGGGGACTGGCATATGGCATTTGGACTGGCATGGTGGGGACTGGCACAATAAAGGGGGACTGGCATGATGGGGAATGGTACAATAAAGGGGGACTGGCATGATGGGGAATGGTACAATAAAGGGGGCCTGGCATGTTGGGGACTGGCACAATAAAGGGGGCCTGGCATATGGGATTTAGACTGGCATGATATGGATTTGCAGGATGGAAACTAGCACAATAAAGGGGGACTGGCATGATAGAGACAAACAGGAGGCCCAGGGATTAGCATTGGAGTTGGAGGCAGATGATAGATGTGCATTAAGGATATATTCATGATGAACAAAGTTTTCATAGGTGTTTTTAGAGTAAAATAAAGGAGGATATGCTAAAATTGTGTGGGTCAAATAGGAAGGATGTATGCAGGAAGCAGACAAAACACTTGTTATACACACCCATAGGTAAAAGGTATGCTGATCTGACACACCCTGCCTACTCCGAGAAATGTTCATAAATGGAGACAGTGGTTGATATTTCAGAAGAGGATGTAAATATACACTTTTTTTTTAATTGCCCCATTTTTCCCTATTCACTCCAGTTTACTTCTCATATTAACTCTTATGAACAATAAACATTTTATAGTAACAGTTGTTGGATCAGCGCTTAGTGACCAGTAGACAGCTAGAATAAATGGAAAGAGGTTCGCAACCTAAAGGCATGGATGTACCCTCACAGACCATCAGAAGAAAATACAAACGTAGAGACGGGAAATTATAGGTCGCGCCACACAAATAATATGATATAATAAAACCAGTGCGTACTTACCTACATAAAATGCTTACAGAGGAACAGAGTCCTGAATAAAAGTATATGAACAAAATAGTCCAAGTTGATTGAATAAATGAATATAGTAGATCTTATAAGTTCTGAGACAATCCGATGTCCAGATAACGTGGAGGCATGCAAAGTAAGAGTTCCAATAGTGTAAAACTGTAGTACAAAGACGGAATATGATAGTAGTAGTATTCCTCCGACACACCTATGCAAGAGCTAGAGTCAGCTCAGGTGTGAACAGCATTCAGAGGTGTTGATCCCCCACTGGTAGGATATAGGTGTTGGTAGATAGTGAAGATCCTCGATATATGGAAAGAGAAATACAACCAAATAGTGCTCTCTGTATGCAGTAACCTGAGGTTAATAATTTAAAGGTATAATACTCTCATGCAGGTGAGCAGGATATGCTGCTCACTTTAATAGCGTGGGTGGTATAATCCCCACCTAGGATTCTTGAGTGAGTGAATAGCATGGGCGGTATAATCCCCACCTAGGATTCTTGAGTGAGTGAATAGCGTCGGTGGTATAATCCCCACCTAGGATTCGTGAGTGAGTGAATAGCATGGGTGGTATAATCCCCACCCAGGATTCTTGAGTGAGTGAATAGCGTGGGTGGTATAATCCCCACCTAGGATTCTTGAGTGAGTGTCTGAGCATACAAAATACTTCTCCATGAACTGAAATTTGTAAAGATCAGTTACAGGCTATGCCATCCTTTTAAAATGGTTAAGGGTGTGCAGGGTTTACCAAGCTGTTACTATAGGGCCAGCAGTAAAGGGTTACTCCAACCAACATGACCACTTCAGTGATTTGAAGTGATCATGGTGGTAGGGGTCTCGCCACCAGGGATGTTCTTTCCCCCTATTCAGAGTGATGCTAGCATAATCCAAAGCACGATTGTAACGATCACTAGGGAACCCTAACACGCAGACAGGACAGAGTAGAGAGAATTGCAATACCGATCCTTAGAGTGGTCGGGTTATGCAAAAAGGGATAGTCAAAACACTAGCCGAGGTCAAGGGAAACAAAGAAACGGAATAACGAGAGACAAAGCCAAATATCGGTAACCAGGAAATCTAAATAACAAGTGCAACGCTCAAATCTAAACCAAAGCCCACAACAGGTCACTGAGGAAAGAGGGAGGTTAGCTTATATACACATATTGGCTAACCTTCAATTAATGTTAACCACAACACGTGGGAGTAGTTTCTTCCTTTCCTTGTGGTCTCTGAGGTCATTACTGTGTTCCGGGTCTGGCACACATATAAGGATGCTGCTTTGGAGAGTGCAGCGTCAGACAGGCCTCTTGTATCGGTTACACAGGAGGGGCTTCAGAAGGGATGTGTGGAACGTATTGGGGATGCACAGGGATGGAGGCAAGTCCAGAGTGTAAGAGACAGGATTAACCCTGAGGCTAGGTGTTCATCCAACGCGGGTATTCCCTTGTCGGAGAATACACCAGGAAGGACGCTAGGTTGTACACCGTAAGCCATCTGGAATGGACTCAAACCAGTGGAGGTATGGGAGGCTGTTCTTGGCAAACTCAGCCCACGGGAGGAGATGGGACCAGTTATCCTGATGCTCGTTCACGAAACAGCGTAAATAGAGTTCCAGTGATTGGTTCGCTCTTTCAGCAGCCCTGTTTGATTGTGGGTGATATAATGAGGAAAAGGACAAGGATATACCCATTTCAGTACAGAAACCCCTCCAAATTCGTGAGATAAACTGAGGGTCCCTGTCAGAGACTATATCGATGGGTATGCTATGAAGCTGGAATACCTCTTTTGCCAAGTCCAATTGTGCAGCAGAAGGAAGCTTCTTAAGCGGAACAAAGTGAGCCATTTTAGAGAACCTATCGGTCACCATCAGAATGACCGTGTGACCCTTGGAGGGGGAAAGGTCCACTATGATCTATGGACAGGTGCTTCCATGGCGGCTTGGCACCAAGAGGGGCATAAAGAGACCAGGTGGCTTGCTTGTGGGAGACTTAGCCAGAGTACAAACAGGGCCGGTGCAAGGATTTTTGCCGCCCTAGGCAAAAAAAATCTTGCCGCCCCCCCCCCCCATATGTCCTGCCCACCATGTGACATCACAATGCCCCGCCCATATGCTCTGCCATATGGGCCAGCGCCATTCTGCACAAAGAGTCTTTTATCTGAAAAGACAGTGTGTTTACAGTAAAAAGCCTACAGGCACAGGCTATAGACCACTACATTATGCTGTAGTTTTTATGGTGACTATAGTATCCATTTAATGTGAGGTAAATTAGAGATTAGTGCCACCAATAATATATTGGATTGCCTACTTACCACCAGATGAGGACAAGAGGCTGATGATGGGCTCAGTCTGGTGTAGAAGAGGCTCTCAGGAGACTGTTTGTAACACTGCTCACAACACTTAGCCAACAGGAAGCAGCTCCATTTTATGGGGCCCCTTACACAGTTCAAGGTCTGGGCCCCCAGGGCTTGACCGTGAGTATGCCTACAATGCCCACCCATAAATCCAGCTACATGGACCACCCATGAGTTCTCTCACAGGGAGTGGAGTGTATGTGTGTAGGGGATGTTTTATGTGTTATTGTAGAGGATGTAATGTAGAGTCCCCACCGTGTGTGTGTGTTCTTATAGAATGTAGTGTAAGGGATGTAGTGTGTGTATAGGGGATGCAGTATGTGTTTGCATGTAAGGACTGCATTGTATGTTTCTGGGTGTGTGTGTGTGTGTGTAAGGGATGCACGATGTGTTTCTGTGTATGTAATTGAATGCAGTGTGTGTCTGTAAGGGGTGCATTTAGTGTGTAAGAGATGCATTTTGTTTCTTGTGTAAGAGAATGAGTGTTTGTGTGAGCGTAAGGGATACATTGTGTGATTCGGGTGTGTCTGTGTGTGAGTAGGGATGCTGTGTGTGTATGTGTGTAGTGTAAAAGAGAGGGTTTGTGGGGTAGGATAGGGACTGAGAGGGGAGCAGCTCTTAATTTTATTTTATTTTTTAAATTTCATAGTGCTCTCCCTTCCTGTCAATTAGTGATTTCCCCTCCCCTTCTGTCCCTTAGTGCTCTCCCTTGGCCCCCTGTCCCTCTGCAGTCCACCCTTGGTGGTCTTCTCGCTCCCCCCTCTCCCCCTTAGTGGTCACCCTCTCTCCCCCTAGTGGTCCTCCCTCTCCCAAACCCATTAGTGCTCCTCCCTCTCCCAAACCCCTTAGTGGTCCTCCCTCTCCCAAACCCCTTTGGTCCTTGCCCTCCTCCCCCCTTAGTGGTCCTACCCCTTTCCCCCCTCTCAGTGGTCTTTACCACCTTTCCCCCCCTTAGTGGTCCTTACCCTCCGTCCCTCTACTTAGTGGTCCTCCCTCCTTAGTGATCCTTCCCCCTCCTTTCCCCCCCTTTGGTGGTCTTTCCTCTCTTACCCTCTCCCCCCCTCCCTCAGTGGTCCTTCCTACCCCCTCCCAGTGGTCCCTCCCCATGTGGTCCTTACTCCCCTTCCCTCTCCTCCCAGTGGTCCCTTCTCCCTCTCCCTCAGGGTCCTTACTCCCACCCTCCTCCCAGTGGACCTTACTCCCCCCTCTCTCCCAGTGGTCCTTGCTCCCCACCCTCTCCCTCAGGTGGACCTTGTCCCCTCCCTCTCCCTCAGTGGTCCTATTCCCCTCCCTCTCCCTCAGTGGTCCTTATTCTCCCTCTCCTCGGTGGTCTTCTCCCCGGTGGCCCCCCTCCCCCCTCCCCTAGTGGTCCTTACCCTCCTCTTCCTTCCTGCCTATGTAGCGTGGCCGGGCGGCATGGAACGCGGAGCAGGAACCTCTGAGCCCTTCCTGTCTGTCCGCCGGGTACAGGAAACAGAGGTTCCTGTCCCGCGTTCCGCGCTGCCCGGCCATGCTACATTGAGAGACCGCCAGGAGGGAGTGCTCTGCGCTTCCCTCCTACCAGTCACTTAAATCCGGCCGGCCCATCATACAGCAGTGCTGCGCCGCCTGAAGCTTGCAAGAGTGCTCAGGCGGCGCAGCATGAGAAACCGCACCGGTGATTCCGGGAGCAGGGCTCCGGCGCCCCCTGCTAAGGTGCGCCCTAGGCGGCTGCCTAGGTCTCCTTACAGGTAGCGCCGGCCCTGAGTACAAATCTGACAAGCCATAACATACTCATTGACGTCCTTCCTAACAGAAGGCCACCAGAACTGTCTTGTTATCATATGTTTTTGTGATGCCTGGGTGTCCTGCTGTTTTGGATCTATAAAACAATGTCATGACTTTTCTCCTGTCCCTTCCCTGTACAAACAATAAACCTGTAGGTGTTTCAGGTGCTGCTTGGTTTTGATATCAATTCACCTTATCTAGAAAGAGGGAAGAGGTAACTAAGTGTGTATCTGCAATTATGTTGGCAGAAGGGACTATTTGGTTCTGGAGGGGAGGGGTCGACCTCCAGTGGTTCGTGTTGCCTGGATATAGCAGCTGCCTTAACGTTGCTGTATCCAGGTCTGTATGTTATGGTATACTGGAAGCGAGACAGAAATAAGGACCACCTAGCCTGGCGAGAAGACAGACGTCTGGCCTCGGCTTTGTAGGAGAGGTTCTTGTGGTCTGTGATCACCAGGATAGGGTGTCTGGAACCTTCCAGTAGGTGTCTCCCCTCTTTAAATGTCAAAATAATGGCCAGTAATTCCCTGTCCCCCACATCATAGTTTTTCTTTTCTGCTTCAGACAGTTTCTTGAGGAAAAAACAACACGGGTAAAGAGGATTGTTGTGGGTTTTTCTCTGAGAAAGTATTCCATCAACACCTGACTCAGACGCGTCGACTTCAACAATATAGGACAGCAACGGGTCAGGGTGTCGCAAAACAGGGGCTGATGTAAATGCTTCTTTAAGTGTTTCAAAAGCCTCAGAGCTCCAAACACGGGATTAACCCCTATTTTGCTCATCTTGGTTATTGGGGCTACTATAGAGGAGAAATTCTTTATGAATTTTCTGTAGCAGTTCGTGAAACCCACAAATCTTTGTATGGCCTTAAGACCCTGTGGAAGTGACCAAGTTTTGATGGCTTCCAGTTTCTTAGCGTCCATACTGAAACCCTTCTCAGATATGATGTACCCCAAGAACTGCACAGAGGTTTGATCGAAGAGGCACTTCTCTAGCTTAAAATACAGACCATTTTCTGGCAGTTTTTTTAGTACTGATCTGACATGGTGGGTTTCTAGATCACGGGGGTATACCAATATGTCGGTAAGATACACTACAGCACATACGTGCAAGTAATTTTGGAGGACATCATTAATAAAGTCCTGGAAGACAGCAGGGGGCGTTACACAGGCCGAAGACAAAGACAAATATCCGTAACCAGGAAATCCAAATAACAAGTGTAGCGCTCAATGGTAAACCAAAGACCACAACAGGGCACTGAGGTAAGAGGGAGGTTAGCACAGGGCTCGACAAACCCCTGTCGCCATGGCGACCAAATATTTTGTCCTGGCGTCTGGGATTGGTCAGTCTGCTCCCTTCTCCTTCTGTCTCAATCCCCATGCAGGGGAATTGCAAGCTAAGCTGGCAGGATACCAGGTAAATATGGCTCTGCTCCCCACCCTCCTCCCGACCCCATACTCGACCCTGCTACCCCCCCATTCGAACATAAGGAGAGATGGAAGTCCCAGCGGTGTTCGCGCCGCTGAGTGTCCGATTATAGTTCCATGCACTCAACAACCAAACACCGCTGTCTGTGTTCGCGGCTAAAGATGGCCGCCGCCACGTGTTCGCACATACAAACAGCGACACCACCCAGCCAACCGCTTAGAACGTTGTGGTAATTGCAGTTACCGAGGTGAGAACAAGGGTCAAAAGGGTCAATAAGCAACACACGACTTCTCTGGGGGTCTGGCCGTTCGGTAGTTTATTCGGTATTTGAACTTCATAGGTCTCAGGTGTATATATACTGAACCAACCAGTGTAACAAATAAGTAAAAAATAAAGAGGATGACAATCCAGATATAGGGGAATCTGTCACACAGAGATAATTTTTAATTGTGTGCCGGAAGCAAGTTGCACCCCCTGGCACTTGTGACTAAGGCAGACCAGAACTGCCTAATGTATATTCTGTGCATAAAACATGTCTGTCGCCAGCACGCATCGGTCCAGATTGCGCACCTGCACTCTGAGCTAGCGAACATGTCCAATCACAGACATCTCTCTGAGCAGCTGTGATTGGACCTGGCACAGTCCTTGTGATGTCACAAAGAGTTGTGAAAAGCAACGCTGGGAGCTTCGCCCACCGCTGGATTTCAAGTTTATTTTTAATTTAAGGAGATGGGGGACCTAAAGTACAATGCCCAAAAGCTAGATTCACAGATGTTATAGAACTGCAACTCCCACGATGCTCTGTATGACTTTAGAATGACAAATCATCATGGAAGCTGTAGTTTAAAAACATCTGGGGATCTACCTTTTGGGCACCCCTGCAGTACGGCATTATACTTTAAAAACTCAAAGCATGAAAAAGGATTGGAGTAATCCTTTGATTGCAGTACAGCCTGTACTTGCATCCATTTTATGTGGATCCATTTCTGTGGTACAGCCATGTAGAAATAGGAAAAAAGAGGGGAAAAAAGAACACTCATCATACAAAATCCGGTGCTAATTTAAAAACAAATAACCACAAAGTGGTTTAACCAGGAAATAGAAAATCATTAACCCCTTCAGGACCGGACTGTTTTTGCGATGTTTGTGCGTTAAGGACCAGAGCTATTTTAACACTTTTTTGTGGTGTTTGTGTTTAGCTGTAATTTTCCGCTCTCTCATTTACTGTTCCGATACAAATTATATCTTGTTTTTTTCAGGACAAAAAGGGCTCTCTTTACATGTTATTATTTTTATCATGTCAAATAATTTAATTTAAAAATAATAAAATATGGTGAAAAATAAAAAAAAAACACTTTTTTTAAACTTTTACTTAAAAAATCTTTTACTGATCTACAAAATCGAATGAAACAAACTGCTAAATAGATTCAAAATGTTGTCCTGAGTTTAAATACGCCCAATGTTTGTGTGGGCTATAAGTACAAGTAGGAAATTGCTGTTTCAAAATGTACATTTTTCAAATGTATCAATAGTGACATTGTAACACTGTTATGTCATAAATCTCCAAAAAACACCCCACATGTATATATTTTTCTTAAACTAGATAACCCAGGGTATTCATCTAAGAATATTTTGATACTTTATATGCAGCCAATTTACCACAAACCTTTGCCAAACTTTGCATAGGTAGTTTTTTGTTTTTTTCACATACATTGCAATTCAGGGATAAATTCACAGATTCTGTTAGGTGTCACTGCCAAACAACACCCCAATATGTGTTCAGCAACATCTCCCGAGTACAGGGATACCCCCCCCCCCATCTATAGGGTTGTTTGGGGGCTAAAAGGTCACATTTGGCAGGTGCGCATATCAGTTTCCCATCTTGGAATTTTGACATGTAGTCAACCTGCATGCATGTCCTATTTGGGACATTTTTGAAGTCGGCCAATGTATTTTACCCCCATCAAACCATATATTTTTGAAAAGTAGACACCCTAGGGTATTTCATATGGTGGTATTTTAACACTTTCCATGCACTAATTCTACCACCAGGCTTTGTCAAACATTGAGTTAGTAAATTTTTTCTGTTTGTTTCACACACATTGTACTTTAGGCATGAATTAACAGATCTTGTTATGTGTCACTGCCAAACAACACCCCAATATGTGTTCAGCAAGATCTCCTGAATACAGTGATACCCCTCATGCATAGGCTTGTCGGGTTCTTTGGGGGCTAAAAGGCCACGTTTGGCAGGTGCGCTTATCAGTTTCCCAACTTGGAATTTTGACATGTAATCAACCTGTGCCCATGTCCCATTTGAGCCAATGTATTTTACCCAGTAAAATAGTATATATTTTTATAAAGTAGACATCAAAGGTTATAGAAGATGGGGTGTTTTGACTTCTTTCCCCAACCATTTTGCCCCCCAAAGAAAATGTAGTGGTAATTTTTTAATCTGGTTTTAATGCACACGTCATCTGGTTTTGGCCAGCTGGTTATGTGTTACTGCCAGAAAACTTGTTAGACCAAATGTGCAGGTAGCAAATGTACATTTAGCAGCAATCTTTAAACTGACTCCTGCAAATAGAATCTAACTGGAGATTTGGGGGAAGGTAACTAACAAAAAATGGCTGCTTTCCAAAGACAAAAAATAAAATAAAAATTCAGGAACACTTCTTACAACTGTTCTGTGTGGTACAGCTTGAAGCATGTCCCTACACACAGTCCTGGTTTCGAAGGGCAATCAGGACAGTAAAAAGGGGTGTCTGTCCTTTTCCCGTTTTTAAAACAGACCCTGCAACGTTTCTGGGGGAATTTTTTCTAGCAGTTGGCGGTAACCTCAAAATAAAATGTCTGGACCCAGCTTGCACCGTTGTTGGAACTTGTCCATCTCCATAAATTGTTAAAGAAATTATTTTCAACTGAAATTGGAGAAAGGTGGTTTTCCCTGGATTATTTTTTTCAAAAAGCAAAAATGAGTTGTGGGTTGCTATTTGCATCATATAAATAGCCACCTTTTTATGCCATGCTTTGCTCTTTCGTAAAATAAGATATGGCTGCATCAGCTGATCAGCCAAATCAACACCCCCCATGTACTTATTATACGCCCTGATGCTAACCGGTTTGGACTCTACTCTGCCCCGGACAGAGACGTCTGACATGCGTTCGTCATGGGTGGTGGTTAGCATGTTGACATGTTGAGCATCCTTCCTGTCCCTAAATTTTAGTGCAAGCACTTCAGCTTTGTGAAGTGCTTTACATTCGCCTTTTTTTAATTTTGCCTCTATGAGAGATCGTGGAAAGTCTTTGGAATTTTTTCTGGCAGTGCCGCAGGCCAGTGTCTGTAAACCATAAAGTGTTTTAAACAGATGGACACTACTATAAAAATTATCCACATAAAGGTGGTAACCTTTATTAAACAAGGGGTTTAGTAGGTCCCATACAAGTTTCCCACTTGTCCCCAGGGAGTCAGGACAGCCAGGAGGGTCCAGTTGACCATCTTTCCCCTCATATACACGAAAGGCAAACGTGTATCCACTTTCGCTCTCGCACAGTTTGTACAGCTTTATGCAATACCTAGAGCGCTTTGAGGGGATGTATTGTCTGAACTCTAATCTCCCTTTGTACTTCATTAGAGATTCGTCTATGGATAAATTTTGTTGGGGGGTATAAACATCCAAAAATTTGTCCTGAAAATGGTCTAGCAGTGGGCGTATTTTATGAAGCCTATCGTATTGGGGGTGATCTCTAGGGTGACAGAGGGTATTGTCACTGAAATGTAAACATCTCAGCAGTAACTCGTATCTGGCATGGTTTGGGAGAATACTGTACTAGACATTACTGGGTTGGTGCTCCAGTATGAGCGAATTGATGGCTTCTTTATAATCCCCGTGAGCATTGTAAGAGCCCAGAATTTTTAAAGCTCTGGGACATCTGTGGGATGCCAGTCATGCTCCCTGACTGTATAGCTACCTGGATTGTTATCAATAAAAACCAGACTGTACAAATGCACTGCTGTAACAGATCTGGCAGGGAAGGGGTTAAAATGGATTTTTTTAATTCATTTTAGATACTGTATAAAGCTCTGGATCACTTCTGCTGCAACAAACTATCACAATCTCTGTCTCTCTTGCCTCACAAAACGCTACAGAGGAGAAAGGGGCAGAGATCACTGTCAAAGTGAATGTTTGTAACACCCACTTTGACAGCGGCCAATTGTGAGCGATTGCAATTGGCTGTTACTATCTGCCTGGGATGTCTGGCAGATAGTAACCGTGTTATACGGGTGGGAGCGATCTTTGATCGTTTCCCGCAGCCCGTTTCCCGCAGCGTCAGTGGTCCAAAATAAATAAAAAGGTGTGTCTGTTTAACTAATCTTGCCTTCAACAGGTTTATACTCGTCTTCTTAAATAAACTTTATACTTATTCCTTGGTGCTATCCCTGCATACAGTTTTAAACTATTTCAACACTGTATTCGGGTCCCTGAGCCCAGCCTGGACCCCATTCGACATACCAATTCATACCAGCAATAGATGGTTGAGATTGGCTGAGAGTGTCAGCTAACCATTTCAGCCTATCACTGGCGCCCGTTGCTGCTTCAGCTAATAGACTTGTGTACAAATACAGAACCAGCTTCTCATTCCTCAGTAGCCCAAGTAAGCTAGAGGGGGATGGGTTGCTGAAGACTCTTGTTTAAACATTAAAAGATTAAACGATTTAACACTGTAACCGTGGCTGGTTCCCTTATTTACCACTATAATGTCTTAAAGCATAGACCTTAGCAGGGCTAACCATACAGATATCTTAGCCATAATTTTATATAGTTAGTAAGAGATCCTCTATTTAACATAAATAATTGAGAATACAATATAAAATAAGGATTGTCTTGGAAGCAATAGTTTTGTCTTTTTGGATATTTATTATATAAAAATATAAAATCCATTATAGCAGAGTTTATAAGATTAAATTACATGCTTGCAAATATCATTAATAGGTTAACATACCCTTCTGAACATGTCATCAGGTCAGCCTCTCTGTCATTTTAAGATGGAGCTGCGTCTGTCTCCAAGTCTCTCCTCTGTGTAAACCATAAAGTGTTTTAAACAGATGGACACTACTATAAAAATTATCCACATAAAGGTGGTAACCTTTATTAAACAAGGGGTTTAGTAGGTCCCATACAAGTTTTCCACTTGTCCCCAGGGAGTCAGGACAGCCAGGAGGGTCCAGTTGACCATCTTTCCCCTCATATACACGAAAGGCAAACGTGTATCCACTTTCGCTCTCGCACAGTTTGTACAGCTTTATGCAATACCTAGAGCGCTTTGAGGGGATGTATTGTCTGAACCCTAATCTCCCTTTGTACTTCATTAGAGATTCGTCTAAGGATACATTTTGTTGGGGGGTATAAACATCCGAAAATTTGTCCTGAAAATGGTCTAGCAGTGGGCGTATTTTATGAAGCCTATCGTATTGGGGGTGATCTCTAGGGTGACAGAGGGTATTGTCACTGAAATGTAAACATCTCAGCAGTAACTCGTATCTGGCATGGTTTGGGAGAATACTGTACTAGACATTATTGGGTTGGTGCTCCAGTATGAGCGAATCGATGGCTTCTTTATAATCCCCATGAGCATTGTAAGAGCCCAGAATTTTTAAAGCTCTGGGACATCTGTGGGATGCCAGTCATGCTCCCTGACTGTATAGCTACCTGGATTGTTATCAATAAATTGGGTAGCATACAAGTTAGTCTGGGAAGCAATCTCCTCCCAGATGGTATCCCCTAAAAATAGTTCTACATACTGCATTGTGGAGAAGCCATCCACATTAACATTAATGCCTGCGTTGGCACTAAAAGGGTGGACGTTGGGCTCGGCTAACTGTGGAGGTACCCAGTCCTCCTCCACATTCGACGTAGCAGAGGAAGCACAGCTTCTTTCTTCAGCTGGCTCACACACAGATGACATATCGTCTTGACTAGACGTGTCAAAAAAGTGACCTGGGTCAAAATCTGACGCAGTGTCAGTGGCGTCAGAAGGCATATGCCTCCTGCAAGTTATACATATGCTGCATTTTTACACATGACTAAAACAAATTACAAACACAAATGTTTTTTGAATATTTCTTTTTTTTTTTTACTAAAACAGACTAAACAGCAATCCCTAAACTAACTCCTGTCAGAAAAATCTAATGGAGAGTTGGGGGAAGGAAACTGACTGAACAAGACAGACCAAAACAGACCAAGACACAGATTTTTTAAATAAATTTAATCCTTTAAGGGCAAAAAAAAAAAACAGACTGTACAAATGCACTGCTGTAACAGATCTGGCAGGGAAGGGGTTAAAATGGATTTTTTTTTAATTCACTTTAGATACTGTATAAAGCTCTGGATCACTTCTGCTGCAACAAACTATCACAATCTCTGTCTCTCTTGCCTCACAAAACGCTACAGAGGAGAAAGGGGCAGAGATCACTGTCAAAGTGAGTGTTTGTAACACCCACTTTGACAGCGGCCAATTGTGAGCGATTGCAATTGGCTGTTACTATCTGCCTGGGATGTCTGGCAGATAGTAACCGTGTTATACGGGTGGGAGCGATCTTTGATCGTTTCCCGCAGCCTGTTTCCTGCAGCGTCAGTGGTCTAAATAAATAAAAAGGTGTGTCTGTTTAACTAATATTGCCTTCAACAGGTTTATACTCGTCTTCTTAAATAAACTTTATACTTATTCCTTGGTGCTATCCCTGCATACAGTTTTAAACTATTTCAACACTGTATTAGGGTCCCTGAGCCCAGCCTGGACCCCATTCGACATACCAATTCATACCAGCAATAGATGGTTGAGATTGGCTGAGAGTGTCAGCTAACCATTTCAGCCTATCACTGGCGCCCGTTGCTGCTTCAGCTAATAGACTTGTGTACAAATACAGAACCAGCTTCTCATTCCTCAGTAGCCCAAGTAAGCTAGAGGGGGATGGGTTGCTGAAGACTCTTGTTTAAACATTAAAAGATTAAACGATTTAACACTGTAACCGTGGCTGGTTCCCTTATTTACCACTATAATGTCTTAAAGCATAGACCTTAGTAGGGCTAACCATACAGATATCTTAGCCATAATTTTATATAGTTAGTAAGAGATCCTCTATTTAACATATATAAATAATTGAGAATACAATATAAAATAAGGATTGTCTTGGAAGCAATAGTTTTGTCTTTTTGGATATTTATTATATAAAAATATAAATATAAAATCCATTATAGCAGAGTTTATAAGATTAAATTACATGCTTGCAAATATCATTAATAGGTTAACATACCCTTCTGAACATGTCATCATGTCAGCCTCTCTGTCATTTTAAGATGGAGCTGCGTCTGTCTCCAAGTCTCTCCTCTGTGTCTTAACATTTAAAAGTACACCTATTTATACCTTAGGTGTCTCCATTTTAGGGTTACCGTAGTTCATATATGAAAAAGTAACACTTCTTTTACTTTATTCATTTTAGGACCTCCCTTAACTTGGCAAACATACAAGGCCATAACTAAAGGGTGCAAACGTCATGGAAATTTTCCTGACTTACCGGTAGTTCAAGATGGCATCTTAAAGTCTGGACATCCTTATTTATCTACTTAAGGTTACCACGGTATATTGAGTACTGAAAGAGTCGTAGCATAGCCTTAAAGCTTGTTTATGCATTATTGTTATTGTAATTCGTCTGGGACAAAATGGCGCAAACATATTATCCACTAAGGTTATTGCTTAAAGAAACAGTTATGAAAAACAATATGTTCCATTTCTAACACCGTGTCAGTTTGCAATATCTCTTAAAGACAAAGCACACAGTTTAAGAAATACAACATTTCATTCTAAAACTTGTAATATTTGCATTTGCCCATAACAACACTGACTACAGACAGATACTATAACCACTTCAGTGAGATGACAAAGTTACATTAAGAATGAAGTCTACATCCAAACAGAGACATTTTAATACAGGGATAAATAAAAGTCTGTTATACACAAATACAGTAACTGCATATTATGTAACCAGAAAATGAGGAGGAGATAGGAGATGAGTGGTAATAAGTTTTATGAAGGAGATTTAGCTTGGGTAAATATACTTTATTTGTATTTGTATCAGATTGGTTAAGCCTGCGATAGCCTGCATACTTATATTGGCCTGTGGTTCCTCATCTTGCTGTGTATTTGTTTTTCTTCCAGCTTTTGATGTTAGTAACGTAAAGAACACTTCTCAGCGCTGCAGAGATTTCTCCCGTGGTGTCTCCATCTCATGATGTTCTTCCGGGCAATTCTCGTTCTTACATGCAGATATATGAATACAGATAACGTATTCCAAGATGTTTCTTCCAAGATTGTATAAAGGACGATCTCCCCTGTGTATTTGGACTTTGCGTCGGCTATTCTAGTTGGAGTACTTGCATTAGCTCCATCAAGGACAATTGGAAAGTCCAGTTTGGGATGCATGCAAACAAGTCATGTCGAGTGCATGTACAAACCAAGTAGATTGATACTTTTTCGTCATGTTACTTTATCCTAATGCTTGTCTGCACTTCCTCCGTCTAGCTTGTAGACGCTGGTCTAGACTTTTGCTAATTATCACTCTTGTTTGTCCTTGTTTTCTTATCCTCTTATTCTTAGGGAAGCTAGAAGAAGGCTTCTCATATTTTCTTCCACTTCTCATTTCCAGTCCATCCCACCCGTCTTCCACTGTTGCCCTACCTCATCCACTCCCACCTTTGCTCATTTCACCCTCTAATGCTTGCTCAAACTCTCCCTTCTTTCTCATCCTGGTCACCAGCACTCCCTCCCACCTAAATCGACGAGATGCCATCCGGCAATCTTGGGGAAGACTCTCCACCTCGCTCACACTTTTTCTTATGGGAGTTCCTGAATCTCAAGATGAAAAGGCTGCCCTTGTACAAGAGGCAGGGTTTCATGGAGACATCATCCAGGCAGCATTTGCTGACACGTACCGCAACCTGACAGTAAAGACATTGGTGGGACTTACATGGGCGGTGGAGAACTGTCAAAATGCTAAATTCCTGCTGAAAACCGATGATGATGTCTTTGTCAATACACCATCCTTATCAGATTTTTTAAGAGTGCAAAAAGGACCTCTCTATTTGGGTCGAATCCACTGGCATGTTAAGCCTATAAGGGAAACATATAGCCGCCATTATACCTCAAAGGATGAATACGCAGGTGATTATTTCCCTCCATATTGCAGCGGTACTGGCTACATCTTGTCTCAGGAAGCAGCTGTTCTCATCTTACAGGAACAGGGACGGGTTCCATTGCTTTCTCTGGAGGATGTGTATGTTGGAATACTGGCAAGTTATGCAGGCATATATCCCCAACACAGTGCAAGGATTGCAGGTTCAATGATGATACCACATCAGGAATGCTGCTACAGAACCATGTACACCTCACACCAGGTTACCCCTCAGGGGATGTCAGAGGCATGGGCTATGCTAAGCAAGACAGAGAAAGAATGGTGCTTAGGAGCTCTGCTTCGTTGCAGGATTTCAGGTACGTGGTAAGATTCTGAGCAGATGGGGGTGATCATCTTGGACAGCAGAACATAAGGGATGGTAGTCTGTGGAATCTAGAAGAGCATACATATCCAGGACTCTGCAGGCAGTAGCTGGTCTTATGTACTCAACAAGGGTATTGGCTTCCGTCCGGATAGAAATAATGCACAATAATGTAAATCTGTTACTGTTGGTGCTAGGAATAGTGCAGTGATGACTAACCCACATGTTCGAGAACTGCTGTTCCCACGATGGTCAGACACTTTTTTGGCCTTGGCGTCATGGGAAATATAGTTCATAAATATCTGAGGACATCACACTTCGCAATGGCTGGAATAGCAAAATGTTTAATGGATTGTTAGAAAACACCCAGGCACCTTAGCAAGCTGCTGGCTTGGATTTACTCTTTAACAAAAGCTGAAACACTGCACATTATCTGAACTTCAGCAGACATTTTACATTCGGGTTTATTCACTGGACAACTTTATGCCAATATAAGCTTTGAAACATTCTCAAACCCCCTATCTTGACATGTCCATTTGTGTCCTAAATTTATTTTGATATTAAGTTCGCAATTCGCCAGTTAAATAATAAGCCCTGTAAACATTATTATATTTATATAGCGCCATCAAATTCCGCAGCGCTTTACAGTGGGTGGACGAACAGACATATAGTTGTAACCAGACAAGTTGTACACACAGGAACAGAGGGGTTGAGGGCCCCGCTCAATGAGCTTACATGTGAGAGGGGGTGGGGTAAAATGACACAAAAAGGAAAGGATAGTAAAAAGGGACACTCCAGGCACCCAAACCACTTCTGCCCATTGGAGTGGTCTGGGTGCCAACTCCCACTACCCTTAACCCTGCAACTGTAATTATTGCAGTTTTCATAAACTGCAATAATTACCTTGCAGGGTTAACTACTCCTCTAGTGGCTGTCTAGTAGACAGCCACTAGAGGGCACTTCCTGCTTCATAGCACAGGTTTTCTGTGCTTGAGCGTCGCTGGACGTCCTCCCGCTGTGTGAGGACCTCCAGCGTCGCTCAATTCCCCATAGGAAAGCAATGCTGTGCATGCGCATTAGGTCTCCCCCGCCGGCTGACGTAATGAAGGGGAGGAGCGGCGGCAGCGACGACGATGACCCGAAACCACACCCCTTCAGCAACCGGGGATGGGAGGTGGGAATATTGCTATATAATCAGACGACATAGCTGAGCAACATATAAAGTAATACACAGTCGTAGCACACATGCAATTTGCTAAATATACTGTGCAAACTCACTTTGGGTGTCGAAAAGGCAGAAGAAATGCTTATTACCACTACACTTAGTGCAAGCTAGCGGAAAAATTATCCCACGCCAAGGTTCAAAATATGCCTTTTGAAATACCCTGGGATATCTTCTTTAAGAAACGGTATGCCTTTATGGTGTAGTTGTAATATGTAGTCCGCTCAAGTGCTCCAAAGTGGGACATGGACGCATCAAAACCCTCCATGAAAATTCACACTTAAAACCTGAACTTGTCACGTCTCCTTTACAGCACTGTAACTTAACAAAATAGGGTCTAGGTCATACATTGCGCATATTGTTTTACGCAGAAGATGTAACTGAGCATAATTTGGGGGGTTTTATGATAGTTGTACAGATAAAGTGTAGGAAATACTCAGGAAAAATGCAATATATGTAAAAATTCCATTTCCCTCCACCACAAACGTTGATATAAATTGGTGAAAAAATGGTGACAAGTTAAGGCACAATATACACCATGTAAGATACCCTGGGGTGTCTGCTTTATCAAATGAAAGCCCTTTGTGGGGTTATTTGAACAGTCACACTGCTATAATACCCTAAAATGAGACATAGGCCCGTCAAATCCGTCTAGGAGAATTCTAACTATAGAAACTGAAATAGCTTTGTCTCTTATATGGCACTGTAGCTTCACAGAATAGTGCCATAGGCATACAATGGGGGTATCGTTATGCTCCGCAGATGTAGCTGAACATAATATGGGGTTCTGTGCAGGAATAGCACATACCAGCTTTACGAAATACACATTACAAATTGTTATATGTGTACATGCCAAAATAAAGAAAAAACACAATTTTACTCCAATATTTAGCAGGGATTGGTGATGAAATGGCTACGTAAAAAGTGTCAAACTAACCTTACGTAAATAGCCTGTGATGTCTACTTTATATAACTATATACTTTTGTGAGGCATTTTTTATTCTGTGATGGCTACTAAACCTACAAGACAAACATACCAACTTCTAAAATTGTTGCAAATTGAAATGTTATTTTAGTCCTTGTATTTTGTGACCTGTAACTTTAAAATAAGCTGAAATCCTATACATATGATGTACTCTATAAAACAAGACACATAAATGAATTTATTTTAAATTACTATTTGTAAGCTGGACATATTATGCACACGCTATTAGTGAAAAAAATGTATTAAAAAAAAAAAAATTGGCTTTTTTAAATAATTAATGATAATGTATCTATGTATATGTTGCCCTCTAAAAAACGATGTATAATGTGTGTTGGTGCAATAAATGTCAGAGATGCAAATTGCGTTTGAACAAAAACAGCAAAAAAAGGCTTTTGTCCTTAAATGTAAGACAAGCTTCTGAAGCGGTGTCCTTAAGGGGTTAAAATAGCTTCTATGGTTTCCTCTGAAAATATACATTTCTCACCCAGCTTACCCGCTGGTTCACAGGTTCTGATCCACTACATAAAATAAATGTTGCCATGTTTAGCTGCAATATATAGCTGAACACCTTAAATCGTTATACTAGTCCATTCACTGTAAAGTAGGTCATTTACATTTATACTAAATAAATACATTTTATTTATATGTAAACCCAGGCTTGACTTTCAGCTTGTATATCTTTTTCCGTAAAACTTGAGATGAATACATAAGAAAATGTTTCAATGTGTGAGACAAACTGTGCCTTTTAAAGAGAAAGTATTGAAGTAATTCGCCTTGGAGTGGCGCCACGATTTTCTATAGACTGCTTCAGTATTTGGTCGCTGAGATGGTGTGCTTTGATGATGACTAAGGGACTTGGAAAGGCGAAGAAGAGTCACATCAGCGAGCATGGTCGTTTCTACATTTACTTGATATTCCATCTTAAAATTGCATTTCTAAGATAAAAATTAATAATAGTGTGCGGTTATAAACTTAGTGCCATGTCCTTTATAGAAACTCAATGCTGTGGATATTGCTGAATATTTGAATCACTGGTGGCCATTGTTACAGCTCGCTATGTATTAAGGGAACTGCAGTACACAGCAGCTTCAGGCCAGCACTGGTATAAACAGACCCTCTTGTATAAACATTCCAGTATATTGATAGTTTCCTTCCACCACATTAACACAACCCACAGCTTTTTGGTAGAGGTGATCTTACATGTCACTAAACCTTAACCTTCATTAATAACAAGCAGAGAGTAATAGAAAGTTGATGGCTAAGTGTGAGATCAAAGTCAGAGTGGCAGGTTCCCTAATGTTCTGGTGCAGGACGTAGACTGTACTGAGACGTTGAATTGCTTTTTCCATAAGACTACCCAAACTTTGGAAGTATCAGGAAGGAATAGTGACCAGTAATTGGTGGAACATGGAAGATCTTCTGAATGTACTATTATTTGAGCTTACAATGGTATTATTAGGACCTGAAGGAATAGATATGCAGAGTTAATCAATATTTAATTTAAATAGATGCAGGTTAACGTCTTCCAGCAGAAGTGGTATTCATGAATAAAAAGGAAAGGATTGCAACAGCTTGGGATAGATTCAGCAGTATTGTAAAGTCTAAGCCTAGAGATCGGACATGAGTGAGCATGGTACTGGCCATAAGTCCCCATTTAGCAGGAATTCAATTAAAAAAAAATAAAAAAAAATTTCAGGCTAAAATAGTAGAATTAAAAAAATTCTTTGGAACGGATGTTCAATCTGTTCCTATTCTCTTCCTCACTATAAATTTGTTTTTCCACCATTATTTTTCTACTGAAATTCATAAACCTAAGTAGGGACTACCTATCCTCATGTATTTTTGTTCTGCTTGACAAAAGAATACATATCTGTCAAGTTTTGTCACTTCTACCAATGGGTGGGAGAATAAGGCATGGACTCACTCATTATGACGGCCTTGCGAGATCCCCAATTGACATTAGTGCTGTACTCTCACACATGTGCAGGAGTACAGCACTGATGTGGCCTCCTGGTGGATAAAGATGGCGGAGTTCATGGGAGACATCATCAAGTAAGTATACTACTCTCCATTGCACAACAATATCAGCATCGGGGGTCTTTGGAAGATATGCAAAGACCCCAGAAGGTGACAGTTACTTTAAGTCAACGGTTTTCAGATTGGCTTTAGACTTGAAGTTCACTTTGAATCCCTGGAAATTCTCACATTAGTGATTAACCTTGTCAATACAAAAGACGACAAACGTTTGAAGATATTTATTATGAAACATATTTACACAGTAAGAAGTGACAGGATAGAGCTCCAATACAGTCTATTAGATAGCGGTTTATTCACTATACAATAGTAAATAGAAAACCAACATGCAGAATGTGGCTGAAATGGCAGATTTGATGGGATAAAAAGTCTTCAACAATCTTGCCTGTTTTAGCCAGAATTTTGCAATTCAGTTTTCAGTTCACCTTGATTCTCTCCTCCGTAAATAAGCTCCAGAATGATTTATGCCTGGCTGTCCCTCTAAGATTCACATGACATTGATCCAGATGATTATCCCCTCTGACGTCGGAGAAGTTAAAACAAAGTAATATAAAATTTAAGCTGGCAATCAACACATCTGGCCTCTGATAAAAGAAATCATGAATTTTACACTCACTGAGTGTTTAAAAGTGAGGGACCCGTACTGGCACATTCTTTGACCAGAGGCTGCAGGGAGGTTACTTGGCTCTTATCACTTCTTAAACCTGTCCAGGGTTGTCCTGTGACTCTGAGGAGCTTTGCTGTCATTGATATTGTGTTCGTTGGCCTTCTGGTCTTCTAAGCTCATCTTAATCTGTTCCTGTTGGTACAAAGGAGTGGGGAAAACCTCAGATAAATTTGTGATCAGCAGAGGACCAAATTATATAGGAGCAAGAGCTTGATCATACATTTACTGATGCCCAGCAGTCTAAAATGAACCTGGCCCATCGGGGTACTTAAAGCTCTAAGCTGTGTGAAACCAACCATAATTTACTTGCGTGCTGGTACAGACCACCACTGCTTTTACACCGCATACCAGAAACCAACTCAGAAGAAAGTGGCCAGTGTGCAGCAGCAGACGGGGCAATTGATACTGGTAGCATTTTGGTACATTCCCATATTACAAACATAATGAGCTAAGGACTTCCATTTTAACCTGATGCAAGGCTACAATCTCCTATTGCCGAACAAAATAAAGAAATGCAGCCATGGTTTATTAATGAATGGAGGGACAGCACCATGTGATGAGGCACTACAACCATATACACTGAAGTGAAATGGTTATAGTCCCTGTAATGTTTTATCTATTGTTCTTCTCACCAGCCTGTACATCATAGTCCACCCACTAACTATACACTACCAATCTTGCACTAATGCCCACACACTCACCCTCTGCCGTTCATGCGCCACCTTCTTTTTGCGTTTGAGCAGATTGGTCGATGAACTTTTACCCTTTAATTTACGTCGGGGAACAAAACGAGTCTTCTCGTGGGGATCAAATCCCTGGGAAAGTGAGAAAGGCAGTTAGCATGATGGAACATTGGAGAATATGGACAGATATAAACAGAGAGGGGGCAACATGCGTTTTATTTGGAAAAAGGGCACCATGATGCTACAAAAGGTGTCAAGTCTCACCAGTCTTTCCACTTGCTCTTTATGTTTCTCCTCCATCGTTGCAGCATCAACTTCTCCAAGCTGAGTGGGGTCCAGAGTGATTAATTCTGGTGGAATCTAAGGAGCAGAAGACCAGACAGTGAATGAATACTATGATCGAAACCCTAAGTAGCTACTGTAAACTGTATAATTTCCCTTTAATTATAAAGTACACAAAATACTTTTCTTGGTCTTACCTTCTCCAGTAAAGCTTTCACCTCCCATTCCCGTTGCTGTTTTTTGTTTTCATATGGATTGCACTCCAAAGCGTCAAAGTTAGCCTCTCCTGCGCCTGTTAAAAGTAACAAGACAAAAAGCAGAATTTTAGTTATGGTTATGCACAACGCAAGAGAAATAAGAAGAATCTTCAGAAAGGGAAGGGAAATGGAAGCGATCAGTAAGTTAATTTTACTGTATCCGGGCTAACCTGGAACAATCATACTGGTGAAACCTCCTCCATGTCCGATGCCCAAGACATCTTCAAAAGGACAGAACTGAAGCCCATGAATTGGTCCCTTTACAGATAAACATAGATACGGGACCTGAGGTGGGCCGAGGTGAGTATCTTTATATACCTGAATAAAAAACAGATTGTTAAATGCCACGACAATATTAAATGTACATCACTGGCAGTTTGCTCATGTTCTAACGCCTAATCACCTGTACAATGTTACCGGTTCCAGCAGCCAAGAGTCCCTTTTGGCTGTGACACAAGGCTCCTGCTCCTAATGGCAGAACACTAGCGTGAAGGGGGCGGAAAGTGCGGATATCGAATATTTTCAGCTTCCTGTCCAGACCAGAGGACGCCATATACCTATAAAAGACAGAAAAACCAATAAATTTGACTTATTTAGGCACGGTGGAGGCTTACCTTGGCACCACAAATTTGTCTAACCTTCTTTTGCCATGGTGCGTACTAACAACATTATGGGCAGTGTAGTTTGGTAATATTTGGTAACATTGGTGTACTAAGGTAAGAGATCATTTCTCTAAAGGAATGAAAATTGGTTGGCGTGTGTAATGACGAAAACGAACATGAAAAGTAAGTTATACAGCGACAAAGTTCGAAACAGTAAATACACTTACATCCCTGTCTTATCGACACTCAGTGATCGAACAGCTCCATGGTGACACAACATCTTCACTAACGGCTCCTTCATAGAAGGGCTCCAGAGAGTGACGGTCCCTGTCACAGAGAAACGGCATGTCAGAGAAATAAAATATGTTTATCAAGCATCCAGTGCTACTTCCATAGTCAGGTAGTGCTTTAAGAAAATTACAAATACTTGGCTATGTTTTTAGTAATGTGTACCATTATTAAAGGACAACTCACCAGAATATTTTTTATTATTATTATTATTATTATTATAAGAATCCTAGCCGCGTGTAATGAAAAGATATGGCATTTTTTAAAATGAGGTGTATGTAAAAACACCAGAAAATTTTTTCACAGAACACTAGACCCCCCTCTGCCATATTCATACACCCTCGTCAGCACGAGGTAGAATCCGACCGTAAGGCTCCTGTTTCACTGCCTGCACAGAGCGATGATGTCATCAGCCATCGCCCTGTGTGGTTTGCCTGGTCTAGTGTTCAGGGATAGTAGGAGCCATATCTTTTCATTACATGCTGCAAAGATTGTTATAATGAAAAAAAATTCTTGTCGACATTTGTTTTTTAAACATTATTAGTTAAGTAAACATAGAACTACTTTATACTGACAGCTTGTTAAGTAGATTATTGTCTGCCCTCCTGTATCATTTAAGTTTGAGAACAATAATATTGCAATGATATAATGATAAAGATAGTTTGATACAACAATACATTTTAAATAAAACAACATATGTAGCCAGATTAAAAATTAACAAAAATAAAAACACGACAAACACTAAGCAGCACAAGTTACTTAGGACCAGATTTACATGGCAGGTGCGTGTAGGCACAAACTTATAGTGATATGATATCGTTGCTAATAATGGCCAGGGTTTGTGACTAAGTGGTTGCTAAAAGAGACTTGACATGCCCCATACCCTGGGTTTTCTACTTTTACAAATTATATGCCAGGATTGTTTAAAATTTCCTTCCAGCAAACCAATCTGGCAAATTTCAATGTGTAAAAACTGTAATGGGCACGCTCATTATATGACGCTACAACTCCCGTAAAACCTGTACATAGATCGCATTGTTGTACTCGTGGGACACCACAGCATACAAATATGTGCATTACATTGCAGTAAATGCCATTCACAGTTAAAGGAACACTATAGTCACCTAAATTACTTTAGCTAAATAAAGCAGTTTTAGTGTATAGATCATTCCCCTGCAATTTCACTGCTCAATTCACTGTCATTTAGGAGTTAAATCACTTTGTTTCTGTTTATGCAGCCCTAGCCACACCTCCCCTGGCTATGATTGACAGAGCCTGCATGAAAAAAAAACTGGTTTCACTTTCAAACAGATGTAATTTACCTTAAATAATTGTATCTCAATCTCTAAATTGAACTTTAATCACATACAGGAGGCTCTTGCAGGGTCTAGCAAGCTATTAATATATCAGGGGATAAGAAAATCTTAATTAAACAGAACTTGCAATAAAGAAAGCCTAAATAGAGCTCTCTTTACAGGAAGTGTTTATGGAAGGCTGTGCAAGTCACATGCAGGGAGGTGTGACTGGGGTTCATAAACAAAGGGATTTAACTCCTAAATGGCAGAGGATTGAGCAGTGAGGCTGCAGGGGCATGTTCTATACACCAAAACTGCTTCATTAAGCTAAAGTTGTTCAGGTGACTATAGTGTCCCTTTAAAATGCCATGCAGAACTTTTAAAAAACATTTCTTGCTTTCTCAAACCTTTTTAGATTGTATTCATATAAAATTACGTTTCATATATAAATATTTGATGTGTAATGAAAGCCCTGTTTCTCCTGAAGAAAATGATATATTATAAGTGTGGATGCACTGAATATAAAATAGGTGAATTATGATTGAGCAAACAAATAGCTCAATTTCTAGGTTTTGTTTTTGTCAGACCTTGGACAATTGCCTCCATCCTTAAGGGTTTAAATAAATAATTCAAAAACTTTTAGAATTCTCTATTGAGTCTTTGGTAACAGCACCTTTAACCCCTTAAGGACCAAACTTCTGGAATAAAAGGGAATCATGACATGTCAGACATGTCAGGTGTCCTTAAAGGATCACTATAGGGTCAGCAACACCCCCACGGTACTTAGAGAAGCAAAACTATTTTAATGTATTCTTTGATTTAATAAATGATATATATTTTTAACATATTCCAAGTCCTTCTTTATCCATTACTGGAATTGGCACCGCTAGCCTGAATTGGCACCCTTGAACCTGCTTTACAGCAAAAAGCCTGAAGGGAATGATTCTACTCACCAGAACAGATTCAATAAGCTGTAGTTGTTCTGGTGACTATAGTGTCCCTTTATGTTGAAGTTATAGTTTGCCTTCACCGTATATCTAGGTTTTAATCATTTGTTTAGCAAACAGACTAAAAGTGACTTTGTGTATTTACTGACCATTGGAATGTCCCAAATGTATCACTGCATTGTAGGGGTTCTGACACATGACACCAAGTCTCCCCGACTTCACATTCGTAGCTACGATTTCCTTCCCAATGGAGACATCCAAATATTGCAGGAATCCTGTTGCGCTCTAAAGAAACACATAATGTGTGGAAATCAGTTGGATAGACAAGAGTTTTGCAAGAAACCAGCAAGGTAGGAGGGAGTACAGAGGTGAGAGAGAAAAGACACAAATAGAAGTTAAGTAAAATGAGTTTCCATGACAGATATGAAGATCATTCCCCAGATATATTATCAGATAGGCTGGAGGCCAGTCGACACAGTTTGACTGTAGACTTACAGAACATATGAGCAGTCTATAGACTAGCTGTCAAATATAGGTAAACTCGTTTTTTTTATACAAGTTAGAATTTCTTTATGAAGTGCCAATTTAAAATAAATAATAAAAATGTATACAGCATTAAATTAAATATATTATTAGCAGTTACATAGCGTTAACTTAATCTGCTTGTGCTTTACAATTATAGAAAAGGAATATTTGAAGGTAAAGACGACCTTGGTCAAACAAGCTTACAATCTATGAGGATTTGACGTAGGGCTACATACCATCAGGTATATTGACTGAGGACATTTACTGATGTAAATTCTAACCTGGGTATCTGGGTTCTAAGGCAGTAATGCTCTATGTAAATGTTTAGCCATGCTATGACCAGCCAACATGTGTAACGGCTTGTTAGAGCATGCCAAAAAAAAAATTTGGTTAGACTTGAGCACAGCAAAAAAAAAAAAAAAAAATCTAGTTCATCCAAATCGATTTAGCAGAAGTGTTCTTGGTTCAGACGAACCAAGTTTCGATCGTGTGACAATTTGAATTGCATGAAATAAAAAAAAAAAAAGTGATAGTTTTTGGAAAAACTATTCTGACAAATCAGAATAGTGTGAAGAAAGGGAAATGTGACAGAATGAAAGATTAGAATGCTGCCAATAAAATGCACTAAGTCAGAAAATAAAGTGCAGTCCTATGGCTGGGTTGTAAATGATCCCATCATACTCATTGTAATATACTCACACTGGTCGCCAGCAAAAAGTGGTATCGCAGGAATTCCATACGCAGTACGTCATTAAACTTCTTTATACAGTGAAGTTCCATTCCAGTAGAATCGTAAATATGCAGCCAGCGCAGCTGAGCCACAGCGTACATGTTATGTGTGTGCAGCCACCTGCAGATAGAAAGAGACGAGTGTCTGTTACTAGAAAAAAATTGGCTGCAGGATAACTGGCGATTTCTAAATACAAAGGAAGGTTTCATCAGACGTGAGCGCACTGTGATTCTAATCAGGGTTATTTAATAAAGTGAGAATTCAAAGTTAATTTCACATTTAAGGACACATGGGCTAAGCAGAGAGCATAGCTAACTTTGAGAATTTTGCCTATTTTGACCTCAATTACACTTTGTATTCTCACTTTAGTGATTAACCCTATAATAAGGTTTCCCGGTTTAATCTGTTTGTTGCAATAAATTAGAAATCTGCTTACACTGTGCATAAAACATTGATGATTTGGCTTCTTCTCTTTTACAAATCTCATGTTTGTTGAATTTATTATGCAGAGACGTACTCGGTGTTACACAAGGTTTCCTTAATTACGCCACCTGACGTGCAATGTCTGAGCAGACATTTCCTGTTTATGGGTAATCCACTGCTTCTTCTGAAGAAGACAACTCACCTTACATCATTGATTGTCTCCATCACATTCATCTCACTGTTCAGGTTCTTAGACTGCCAGTCTATAGCCGCAACATGCCCTCTGTGACCAGCCAAGAGAAGCTTCCTAAGAAACAAGTAGAGAGAGGAGTGAATGAAAAAGAGAACCAGGGTCCAGAGTAACATTGACAGTATACTAGCAGAGTAATGGGGGGGGAGGGGAGAGAACATTGAGTGGGAACAAGTAGATGAGCATCCCTTAGCAACATAGTGAGACAGGAAACAGCGAAAATGCAAGATGGAGAGAGAACCAATGCATGGACAAACCTGAATGCAATCTTGGAGCAGAAGACAGAACAATTAAGACACAGAGTAGAAAGAGGCATGAAACAGGTAAAGGAAAGCAGGTAGAGAGACACATTTGGGCTATAATAAAGAAAGTCAGCAATCTGACAAGAAAGCATGAGATATAATAGAGAGAACTAAAGAACTCGGTCAAGTAGGGAATCAGGCACCTCAGACAACCCGAGAAACAAAACCCCTTAATGACACAAAAATAAAGCCTAAACACAAGGTCCATCGTACAAACTGGGACATGTACCTTCCGTTTCCTGAATAGTTGATTCTGTATGGGCCAAACTGATTGAGAACCAGTTTAAAATGCTGCAAAAGAAAAAAAAAATGAAGTGCACACCTGCATGAAAAAAAATGTTTAAAAATACAAAGAAATCACAGGATATAAGAGGCTGGAAAATAGAGAGTGGGGTTTAAAGGGACACTATAGCCACCAGAACCACTACAGCTTAATGTAGAGGTTCTGGTGTCTATAGCATGTTCCTGCAGTCTTAGCACTGTAAACACTTATAAAGACCCTTATGGAATGGAAAGGTAAGACAAGGTTGGGTATCTGGAAATCAGGTGCTTACCTTGGACCCACTAGTGATATCAACAGCTTCTGCAATGTCCTCCTGAGATATTGTACACGTGTCCTGCCCTTCATCCGCCTCAAGATACCTGAAAGCCATAGATTAAAGATAAGTGGTTTGCACTACGAGGGAATGCGAAGCAAACTATACGTTTGTGTCATTCAGAATACAGAAAAATACATTCACAGGTTGTTGGTTTTTTTAGATTTTCCTTAATGTAGGTGCTGGTCTAAGGTTTTCAGGTTCTGGTGCTGCAGTTCTTCCATATTGTACTGCAACCTGGGAGATGGTGCTGAACCAGTGGAAGAGTTGTGTCTCTTCTGAAAAAGTAGAATCCAGCACCCATTCCTTTATATAGTTTGTGAGATCCTGGCTCAGATGCCAATTACCCCAAACCCTGTGTATCAATTCATCTTGTGAACGCCTGGTTTAAGGGTGTCCTGGCTTGTCTTGTACGTCTTGGTTCTGGGGTTTGTTCAGTTCCCTTATAGTTTAGTTCCTTATTTATCTTTGTTCTTTCCCTGAATGGTTCTGGTTCTCTGTCTTCTTCACCGTCTAAGCTAGGACCAAGTAAATCCACAGTAGTACTACTAGGCCCCTGTTGCTAAAAACTGTTGCTGTGTATTTATAGCACCGCTCTGTTAGGAGAACCACTGTGTAATATAAAACCATGCATTCAAAACTACACCCCGAGTGGCATATCCTTTACTCAGAAGTATACCAACAAACATTGGTATAACGTTGTCACGCGGGGCACATCCACAGCTCGGGAGTGGGTGTACTAATGAACATTATACAATCTATCAGTATACTGCCAAACGTTGCACATCCTTTGTTCATGGGGTATGCATGGCATGTCCTGTGCTCTGGCGCTACTATACCACCATGTGGAATGTTGTGTACACATAGATGTCCTTGTGTTTGGGGTAGGTATTGCTTCTTGGCCACTGATTTCTAGAGAGAGTCCACCATCAAATAAGACTTATGGCTGTTCTTACCCTTCTTCCTCTGGCAGGAGTACATCATGTCTTGCTGACAGACCAACCGCTAGCTGTACCTTCTCTTCATGGGCTTTAAACTGCTGCTTAGCACGATACATATATGTTTTGTCCTAAAACAAAGCAGAGGATAATGTCACTGGATATATTAAACGACATTCATAGAGAGCAACAGACTGTCCCCCTGTGTGTGTAAAGCAAACTTTAATAACCATCCTTTCCAGTCCATGGGGAGATGACTGTGACCCCAACGAACTCAGGAGAGGAAGACATATCTACAACAACTAGTGGTGAAATGCTTAGAAAATGCATGTCGTAAAGCTTGAGCACATCATCTGCCACCTTGAAAGGGCTCTTACCAATGTTGTTTTTCTCGGTCGATCATATTTTGATAGTTGTTTTTTATGAATTGGAGCGGATCCAGGAAAGGGATCTGTTGCCTGCAATCAGACATTGAGGGTTAGTCATGTATTGTACAGGTTGGCCTTACCACCCTGATTCAGTAATACACACAGAGATCGGCAGTAAATGGCTGATGTTCTTACCCCTGATATTTGCTTATTATTTCGCGGTTTCTCGATTCTGTTTGAGTTTGTTTCATTGCGGTTTTCCAGATTATCTTCGAGTATTTTGTCGTTTTCAGGAGCAGCCTTGGAAGGCTCAGGCTCGTTTGTATTATCCTTCTCCTCATAATAACGCTTCATTTTCTGTAAGAAAGGAATACTAATTATCTGCTCATTTAGGGAAATCACACAGCTCTCTCCTAATGGGACAATCCAGGGAATCACATATTAGATGTAATCTGCAGTATACGTTCGTTTAGCTATGTTTAAGGGTTATTTTTGTAGAGAATTTATAAGGTGGTGTCTGAACCTCTTGCCAAATCTTGGCTCCGACATGAGAAAAAAAAATGTATCGACATGAAAAACCTCAGAAATCCTAGTGCAGCTTTTAATGGACACAGTAGGCACCAGATCCACTAGACCAGAGCTTAAAAGTAGAGATTCTAGGCAAAGAGACAGTTCCTGCAGGCTCCGAAATGAAAGCACTACCTCTTTTTTTTATATATAGTTTTTCTTCATAAAGCAACTCTTTTGCCTCCCAAAGTGCACAGTATCCTTTTCTGCTTCAATAATAGAGCTTACACATACACACACAAACAGTCATGGGAAAAAGAAAGTACACCCCATTTGAATCATATGGTTTTATAGATCAGGGCATTATCATCTGTTACTTAGCAGGTGTTAAAATTAGGTGCATACAGCTTTAGATTCTTCCCAACAACACATGACATATTACAAAGTGTCATGATTTTACAAACATAAAGCCATGTGTGAAAACTAAGTACACCCTTACTGCATCCATAGGAATTAAGAGGCTAAGTAGCAGACAGATGCTGCTAATCAAATGACCTTGATTGGTTGATCATTAGCAAGTGTATCTCTATAAATTTCCTGGTCTGGAGCATTTGTGTGTGTTAACACAATTCCAAGAATGAAAGACATCAGCAATGGTCAAACTGGTTAGGGGTTATAAGGCAATTTCCAAACAATTTAAAGTCCATCATTCTATGGTGAGAACGGTTATTCAAAAGTGGAAAATATTCAAGACAGTTGGCAAGCTTCATAGGACTGGATGTCCCTGCAAAACATGATCTGTCTGACGGCTTAAGCTTAGCATTATTGGGTCATGGAAGAGGACAATGTTCCCAAGCACACCAGCGAGTCTATAACAGAATGGCTGAAAAAGAAAAGAATCAAGATGTTGCAATGACCCAAAATCCAGACCTCAACACGATTGGAAAGCTGTGGTGGGAGTTGTGCATAAACAAATGCCAGCAAACCTCAATGACTGAAGCAACGTTGTAAAGAGTGGCCCCAAATTCCTCAACAAATGAAGTTTTGAAACTGCTTAATAAGCTTTACATCTTTATAAACACAGAGGCAGGGTTTTGTGCACTAGGTTAAATTCAATGGTTGGCAAAGGCGCAAACTGTGCAGGTTCCACTCTGGGGAAGAAAGGCTTTTCTTACTTGTGCATATTGTAGCTCAATAACGCACAAACAGGATGGATGGAACTGAAACCACAAAGGATGAAGTGCTTATTCTTTCACTATATCTTAGCTGGAGGAGGGAAGCGGTTAGCTGTGTTAACCCCTTAAGGACCAAACTTCTGGAATAAAAGGGAATCATGACGTCACACATGTCATGTGTCCTTAAGGGATTAAAGGACCACTATAGGCACCCAGACCACTTCAGCTCAACGAAGTGGCCTGGGTGCCAAGTCCCTCTAGGGTTAACGCTGCCTGCTGTAAACATAGCAGTTTCAGAGAAACTGCTATGTTTACATATAGGTCAATCCAGCCTCTAGTGGCTGTCTCATTAACAGCCGCTAGAGGCACTTCACGGTGAGAAGACGCCAGCGTCTATGGGAAAGCATTGAGAATGCTCTCCTATGAAACTGAATGATTGCGCGCGGCTCTTGCCGCGCATGTGCATTCAGCAGATTTAACCCCTTCTACCCCCTAGAGCCCGGCAGGAGGGGGACCTAGAGAAAACAATTGTTTTCCTGGCACTATAGTGATCCTTTAACCCCTTAAGGACCAATATTCTGGAATAAAAGGGAATCATGACATGTCACACATGTCCTGTGTCCTTGAGGGGTTAAAGGAGGAGACTATATTTAAAAGAAACTACCACAAGAGGACAAAGTCTTAAATTAGAGGGGCAAAGGTTTAAAAATAAAAGAATATCAGGAAGTATTACTTTACTGAGAGGGTAGTGGATGTATGGAATAACCTTCCAGCTAAAGTGGTAGAAGTTAACACAGTGAGGGAGTTTAAGCATGCGTGGGATAGGTATAATGTTATCCTAACTATAAGATAAGGCCAGGGCAGACTAGATGGCAGAATGCCGTCACATTCTAGGTTCCTATGTGTTGATTAGTAGAGTCACTTTCTGGTCTGGGCAAACTGAGCAAATTCAAATATGTATATTTTTGCATAATTACAACTTTCTATGTAATCTAAAAAACGTAATGTAAATGTCAGTCTCTCAAAATCCCTTCTAGTTCAGTGTTCCCTCGCGCATGTTTACAGGGATTCTGACAAATGAAGTGCTAGGAGCTGAAGAGTATCAGGAGAAAGATGACAGCAGCTTAGGGACAGTTTAAGGCAAGTAAAACCTTCATTCCCCTGCACCCACACCAGATATTACTTTTGGGGATCTTTGCGAAAAATGTAAAGTGCCAGATCCACTTTTAATGCTCACAGCAGAAGGGAGCTTTATACACAAAACAAGCAAGTGTAGAGGTTAAAAAATATATATATATTTACATGCAACATTCTTAAATCAAATCTAGTAAAACACACATATATATATTCCCTTTAGAGACTGGCAGGCTTAATAATTATAGTGTGAATTTCAATAGCCAGGAAGGAAACTTTGCCAGGTCAGTGATGTTTCTAGACATGGCTATTGTAACCAATAGCTTGCTACAATGTCCTACTGCTTCCCATGGGAGACAAACATCCCAGCAAGTGATACACACTTTCTATGAATTGTTAGTGACCTGGTAAACAGTAACACAACACAAGCTGGGCCATAAAGACTCCCCAGGCAAAGCTGCCTTGTATCCCATAACAGCCATTACCAAATATTAAGCACTAATTCCTGGAGCTGTATATGTGAAATACTGGGGGAGAGCCCATTATCCCACCATTAAGGGCCAGCAGCCCATACAGATATAGAATTAGAGGCTGGAGCCCGCACCCAGACCTATAACCAGCTGCTAAGGCCAGCAGTTACAGGAGTCTGATCCCCCCACGTGTCTAACCTTCTTTTGGGGCTTGCTGGTCGCCATGCTGGATGTAATCATGTTACCGGAAATTGTCAATAAAGTTTTACCCACCTAGTATAGGCAGTGTACGTGAACAATAAAGCGGAAACACGTGTCGGCCATCTTGTGTGAGGGCAACCAGCACCTGACCTGCCGGCCGCCATCATTACTGAGGGAAATTTGCAGCAGCCCTCCCTGTTATTATAGATTCTAATCATGGGCAGGAGCGCTGTCAGACCTCAGTACTCTCACCTACTAGGGGGTGTAATCCTCATAGATTTACACAATACTGATTTTCAAAAAAATCATTATATATATAAAAAAAACAACCACTGATGCTTAGGCAAATGTTTGTAGAGTCCTATTTAATAAATAACTGAAAAATTAGTAAATACAATTGTAGGACTAGATTACTGATTTAAAGGGACACTATAGGCACCAAAACAACTTTAACTTAATAAAGCAATGTTGGTGTATCACACCCCTGTAGTCTAACAGCTACATTCTCTGCAAATTAGGAGTTAAAGGAACACTATAGTCACCTAAATTACTTTAGCTAAATAACACAGTTTTAGTGTATAGATCTTTCCCCTGCAATTTCACTGCTCAATTCACTGTCATTTAGGAGTTAAATCACTTTGTTTCTGTTTATGCAGCCCTAGCCACACCTCCCCTGGCTATGATTGACAGAGCCTGCATGAAAAAACAAACTGGTTTCACTTTCAAACAGATGTAATTTACCTTAAATAATTGTATCTCAATCTCTAAATTGAACTTTAATCACATACAGGAGGCTCTTGCAGGGTCTAGCAAGCTATTAACATGGCAGGGGATAAGAAAATCTTAATTAAACAGAACTTGCAATAAAGAAAGCCTAAATAGGGCTCTCTTTACAGGAAGTGTTTATGGAAGGCTGTGCAAGTCACATGCAGGGAGGTGTGACTAGGGTTCATAAACAAAGGGATTTAACTCCTAAATGGCAGACGATTGAGCAGTGAGGCTGCAGGGGCATGTTCTATACACCAAAACTGCTTCATTAAGCTAAAGTTGTTCAGGTGACTATAGTGTCCCTTTAAATTACTTTACATACGCGGCAACAAAGCTGTCTCATGAGCTGTCCCCCTCTTATAATATTGTAAAGCGCTACGGAATGTGTTGGCGCTATATAAATGGCGATACTAATAATAATATAGACAAACAGATATAGAAGTAGACTAAAACAAAATGACAAACATTTACACACACCGCTGGGTATTGGGGGGATATGCTCAGAGCCTGCAAATATCCGTTCTTTTTTTAAACAAAATTTTACAGTTTAGCTGCTACACTGGATCCAAGCCTTGGGACTTATAAAATAAAGCTTTCATCTTTAACCGGAACAGAACCTGTGTATTCAACAATTGTGGTGTAAATGGTGCCGAAAACATAGTTACATACGATAATTGCTTTAACTGCTGTCATATACTGGGTATATACGCCTCACTGTGTTGAATAAACGTAGTATTCAGATAACGAATGGCATTGTCTGGTGCCTTAGGTATGGGTTTGTTTAGAAATATCTCTAACTTGTTAAAAGCCTCCCCCCATAATTCCTTTACCATTTCACGATCCCACCTAATGTGTACAAAAGATCCAAGATACTTATTACATCTCCAACATACAGCGGAGTAAATGCTATACATTTTAGGCAGCCTAGACAGCCCTAAACACCATCTATTCATTACTCTGAATAAGACCTTGACTAAATGTAAACAATAAATATATTCACACGCATTAGGAAGAACAGAGCTGCATTCCTGTCAAAGTCTGTCTTTAAATCTTTTATCCATTATTCAAATACCGGTCTGGTCCTTGGAGCTTTTATTTCCAGCATTTTTCCTCTAAATTTTGAGGCTTCTTTGACTTGTTCGTTGTTAAACAATGAGTATGTCGGTCTCCATTTGTGTTAGGAAATTCATTATTCTAATATGTATCCAGTTCTGTATTACGTAAATTACATTCTTGAACTATTTGTAAGAATGGCTTTGGTTTCATTGCTCCACTCGCATAACTTTTTGAATCTATTTGTTTAGTGAACAATATTTCTCCAGGAACGTATCTGTTCCAGCGTTCAAATAGAGAATCTAAAAAGCACACTAGATTTTTATCAAGGGGGTCAGTTCTCCTGAAGCATAGGCGTGTATGTAACTCCACAGCTCTCCCTTTCCAAATAGTACCAACTTTCTTCTCTGGTGACTTTTTGTTAAATTGGATGTGAAAAAGAGTAAATTGGAGAAATATGCAAACTCTGTCTTGAGAAAACCTAGACTCCCCCTTACTAACTTTGTGCACACAGGTAAGTAAAACATTTACTGAATAATCATTTGAATACATTTTGCATCTATTTGGCATATTAGTCTAACACCCCTATGGCTAGGTCAGCCTCCAGGCATAAAATGTGGCCTCCTATGAGGCTCTAGAGCAGGGATAGGCAACCTTTGGCACTGCAGATGTTTTGGACTACACTTCCCATGATGCTTTGCCAACATTATGGCTGTAAGAGCATTGGAGGAGATGTAGTCCACAACACCTAGAGTGCCAAATGTTGCCTATCCCTGCTCTAGAGCCTCATAGGCCACATTTTATGCCTGGAGACTGACCTATTCATAGGACTGTTAGGTTGTTTAGCGGTGGTTGAGTTGATATTTTTGCTCAAACATGCCATTTTCTGATCAACTGCAAGGTGATGACCACACAGTCATTTCCAGGCACTTGAAGGGAGATTAGAGGATTCGGTTCTAAAACAAGTGCTCCAAGAGAATGGAACACACCACTGGACTACTTTTTATGGGTTTACAAGTTTTAGAACTAGTCACTGATAAATCTCACTCCCTCACATATAGGTTTTGTTATAAAACTTACCTTTGATCCAGCTTTCTGTACCATTTAAAACCCTATCAATAAAAATTTTAGTTATCACCATGAAAATGCCTTGTACATTCTTGCAGCAACTTTATTTACAGCCCCATTTAACCAGTCATGTCGGAGTATTACAATATAGTACTTATGCCAGTGTTGAAATTTCATTGAAATAGAGTGCAATCCAAGACACCATACAAATCACTTGTATTATTTTGTCTTATGGAAAAGCCTGAGAATGACAAAAGTCAGAGCTCCACTGTCAATGTTTGTCCAGTCCCAGCAACCATCACAAGTCCCACCTGTAGGAGGCCATTTATGGAGACTCAAACAGGATCCTCCACTTCTCAGTATCGTACAGCACTGATGGAGATCTTGGTAGTTGAAGCACCAGGAGCTCAATAGCATCCCTCAGAAGAAATTGGCTATGTAGGCTGCAAGCAGGTTTACCCACTTTTCACTCCAGGCACATGACCTTAAGTAGATATGTCCCCTTTGGGAGTCTTAAAAATATGCAAACCCACATTAAAGTGACAAATCTGCTTTGAGAAATAATGTCATGTTCTTTAACAAAATACAGAACTGTATAGAACTGAAAATAAATTCTATATTAGCACACAGTCTTTATGGCCAAGACTGGGATCCTTAAGGTGGATAAACCCAAACTGAAAAATTCTTCACATAAAAAAAAAAAAAAACTCAGCACTGTCACCATCTGGGGACTTAAATTTACAAAGTTGTACCAAGAAAAATCAAGCAGAGATGAAATACAGAGACAAAATGAGTTCCTTCTTTGTCTATATCTCTTGACTGGGCTGGTAATACAGTGTAACTACAACAGCTATGACTAGAATTACAGATTTTATCTTTATGAAATATTTATTTTATGGACTCAATAAAAAGTTAATTAACGCATTAACTACCAATACAGTATTCATAATCTACACCGTATACAATACAGTGCCTACTTGAATGGTACTGTAAGTGCACCCTCTGCCATTCTACTGTATTTATATAGTACTAGTAGTATATACTAGTCACTTCTCAGTACAGCACTGATTTTAGTCACATGGCTAACAGATGGATTTCCTAGGAGAGTATATTAAAGGGAAACAATAGTGCCAGGAAAAGTTGTTTCCTGGCACTACAGCACCATATAGTGCCCCTATCTGCGTCATCACTGAACATGAATATTAGTGTTTCAAAACTGTCACTGCAATGATAGTCACTGAAAGTGCAGTTTGTGTGACAAGTTAAAAAATAAAACCAAGCACTTTAATCTTTGACACATTTTATGTTTTTGAAACAATACTCATTTTTAGCAAAGTCTTTAGTAACTGTGCCCCCCATGTACAGGTTTTATGGTGTCTTGGAAAGTTACAGGGTTAAATATAGCACTTCCAAATTATGTTTTCTGGACTTTCTGCCTGGTTTGTCAGACATTTCCTTGAAATTATATTTAAATTGAAACTATATGGTCCAAGCTCAAGTCCCTCTACATTGACTCAGGTCCACCTAATGACCTGAAGTCCCTCTAATGGCTGTGGAGTTAACCCAAGCAAGTAATTATTGCAGTTTCCTAAAAACTGCAATAACTACCATTGCCAAATTAAGTGACCTGGGACACTGCACCCAGACCACTTTAATGGGTGGAAGTGGTCTGGGTGCCTATAGTGTACCTTTAAGTTACAAATTACGTTTGTATTTAATAACCATGCCCCCAGATTGCACAAGACATTTGAGACCAGCTTTCTTTTATACAGAGTTTTATTGACAAATAACTGAGCCAAACAGGTTACTTCTTCTTGGACACACCCACTGTGCGTCCACGACGGCCGGTGGTCTTTGTGTGCTGACCTCTGACACGCAGGCTGTAACAGAAAGCCATAACAAGGTTATTCAAAAGATGTCAAAAAGCATGAAATGGATAAATGTACAAAGTAAATATGTAAATGCAGTGATTGCTTTCCAAACACCCCAAATAACCTGGCGGTATGGGAAACATTGTTTAGCTCTAAACATTCTTAAACTTTTAAAACTGCTATTTTCAACCAAATTGATCTACAAGCAACAATTAACCTCCCTGGCAGTCTGATTATGTCAGTATTTAACACTAAAGTGGTACATTGTTTTTACAATGTTTTGTGTGTGTGTTTTTTTATTATTTTTTATTTATTTATTTTACACACACGCACACCAGGGGCTCGTAGGGACAAGGTAAGTGATACTACAGTGTAAGCCCAAGTATAGCTCAGGGTTGCCGCTTTTGGTAGTGAAAATTAAACCTTAGGATTACAGCCAGGGAGGTTAATAAATCTTCAAGCACCTTGAGTCACAAGCAGTTTCAGGGTTATTCCCTAAACTACTGATTGCAAAGAATTTAAATCAGATTTAAACATTGAGGCCAAACTATCTATGCTTTGAGAATTTACAGATCAGCATCTGTCTAGTTGCTCCCAAATTTAAATACATTGCAGTTCGTCTAGTTTATCCACAGAAGTGATAGATCAACATTTCAGGCGGGGATATTTAAATACACAGGAGTTTAATAGGGGCTCAGAGTACCATTACGTTGAGCAACATCTAGACCCCCTGAGCAGTATCTAGATCTGAAAAGAATTGGATTACACACAATGTTTGGCATCTTTACAGTGTAGTTTTTAAATGCAAGGCTATCCCCACAAATCACTTAATTTAGATGAAGTGATGTTGGTGCTTAGATTGGCTTATCTGCGCACTCAAAACACTAATGCCAGTGTTCGCTCCCATACAAGACAGGACAATGTTGCAGTTACAAAAGTTACTCCATTAATAGCCATGCAAATAGGTCCTCAAGTCACAATAGTTGTCACTGCAGAACTTTGAGCTACAGTGACCATGAAGCTCCCCCAACCTTTGTAATTGGGGATGTTTATACCATCTATATCTGACAGCATATTAGTATACAGTCTACCATATGGTGCCCCTGTTCTAGCTGCTCCTGCCATGAAAGTAATATATAAAATGTTCTGGACTTTCTTGGCCGCAGACTCTTGTTTGCAAGAAACATGGCCGCATTTCTAGAAACTGATACTCAAAGTTAAAGAGTTACTCCAACAGCCTGCAGTGGAGTACCATGACCCAGCAATATCTTTACATCTTATATTCCCACTGATGAGAATACCATGGAGGCAGCTTAATTATACCCAGTCAAATGCCAATTCTGCCACTCAGTTAATAAATGACTATTCAAGACTGGCTAATTACTTATGGACACTGCTAGATGTGGATTTACATCTCTCTATGTGCAGCCATTCAATTGAAACACTGAACATACAGACTTCAATCATAATGACCACTGAAGTGATTATGGTGCCTGGAGACCAAAAGCAATCATGGGCACAAAATTTCTAAAACCAATGTCATTTTAAAGCCCCATCCTCAAATTCGTGGTCTACCTTCCACATACCAAATCCAAGATATGCAGAGTAGCAGAAGTTTTTCATTTTTGAAAAGAAGTAACTAAGCTTGTTAACACAGTTGGCAGGTACACTGAGAAAGGACCAACCTGGCCAATTTGAAACTCAATGTACAACATTTCACGGATTGTCTGGATCACTCCAGTTTGTATAAAAATAATTTGCGTGTGTAGCCATATTCCATATTTGTCAAGCAAAAAAAGTTTACACTGCTTTCAAGTTAAGATTTGTTTATACAATTCAGAGTTTCTGTATGGTTTTAGTTTATTGCTGGATATATAATATTGCCCTCACCAATTCTCCAACCATACCAAAGTTCCCACGCTACCTGTTGACAGACTGACGATTATAGTTTTATTTGTAAAATAACCTCGGCAGCAATGAAGAGGATATCCTGCCTAGAGTGTGTGCTGTTCTAGTCTTACGTCAAATACTTTAGGTGCAGTTTGACAAACTATACTCCACATCAAAGAGGACCCACATTTACGAACACAGATAATGCCTAAAACTTACTCTTCCACCAAGTTTCTCAGCTAATCCCTGCTGATTGTATTGGACAAAACACTGATACTGCTAATAAAGTACTAATTCCACATTATAGCAGTCTACTGGAGGACAAGGCAATGTCATGGAAAATACCAGTTTTACTATTTTATTCCTCAAGCTGCATTTACCGTTCCTTTACAACACTAGTTTTCACATAGAGACATGTAGACAACCACAATTAAGCAACACTAGAAACGCTTACGGCAGAAACTCAAGCAATATGTAAGTCTGCTGGTGCTTGAAGACGTTTTGTTTAAACACCCCAAGTCTGGAATCATAGTATAAACCAGTGGGGCAATATTCACCAGGCAAAGCACACTCCATTAACGCCTGCCTGGTAATTTCAGTTCTAAGCTGCATGTAGGATGCTACCACAAGAACACTTACCCCCAGAAGTGACGCAGCCCTCTGTGAGCCTTGATCTTTTTGAGCCTCTCAAGATCTTCACGGAGTTTGTTATCGAGACCGTTAGCCAGGACCTGTGTCACAAAAATGAAGCAACTGAGTAATCTATTCACAATATTGCCTACTCCTTGACATTAGCAGCATCCCACCCAACTTCCCTTATCACTTTCATACCTGGCTGTATTTTCCATCCTTAATGTCTTTTTGTCTGTTCAAGAACCAGTCTGGAATTTTGTACTGACGAGGGTTTTGCATAATAGTGACAACACGTTCAACCTGAAGAGGAGAAAATGTGAGGGAAAAATGAATACACAAACACATTAACAGAGTTTATAATAACATTACAAAAATCCAGGATGAGAGTATTTATACAATGAGCACATAGCATGAGAAAATTAACTTTAAAGCTACCATAATATAAATACTACAATGTATACCTAGTATTTGTAAATTTCATCACCAAGATGTTTTCAGCACTAGAAAATGCATACTGTAATAACTTTACAATGGCACAAACTATTAAACCACTAGTTGTATGATCAACAGATGTGAGCAATGTTCAGTGTATTCAATACAAAGTCACTATTTTATGAGCTCACCTCATCCTCTGTCAGTTCTCCTGCACGCTTTGACAAATCGATATCAGCCTTACGAAGAACCACATGAGCGTAACGACGTCCAACACCCTGAAAGATGGAGAAAACAGTTTATTTAAAGTTGGAAAAAGATTTCATGAGATAGAAACCCCTAACTCAGTGTCTGAGTGTTCCTGCACTCCCTCTAGAGAAAGTGTAGATTGAAGTAAATAAAACTGTTTAATTGAGGTCTTCATATGACACTGATGTAGGTTTTTCTGACTATACAGCACATTTAATAGTGACAAAACAAATCCAGCAAATATAAACAAATGGTGAATGTCCTATTCATTTAGCCAGAACTACAGTAATAGTGAGCCATACATATTCTGGCACATAAGGTCGGTCATGTCTGATGAGAACTGCACTTTAGGACTCAGCCCTCAAATACAAACTAGGTCTATAGAATGGAAACCTAGTGTGCCCTGCCAAGTACTCATGCCGCTAGGTTATAACATGAATGGAAGTCACCACTATTCTTAATATGAAGTCACTAAAGAATGGACAGCGGTCAGAAAACGAGTACTATACAAGACAAACACTACTAGAGGCCTTCTTACAGTTCGTAATTACCTTAATAGCAGTTATTGCAAACGCAATCTTCCTGCGTCCATCGATGTTGGTGTTCAGGACACGCAAAATGTGCTGGAACTTCTCGGGGATTACGAGAGACTAGAAAGAATAAAATACAAGAGTTATATAAATGTAAAGAATAGATGAAACAAAGCAATAGAGCTGCACACAGGCACCCGAACAGAACACCCCAGACAGTAACTAGAACAGTGTCTACCTTAAATATTGCACCCAGCAAGCCCAGGCCTTCCAGCCCCACACACCACCCAGCAAGCCCAAGCCTTCCAGCCCCTCACACCACCCAGCAAGCCCAGGCCTTCCAGCCCCTCACACCACCCAGCAAGCCCAGGCCTTCCAGCCCCTCACACCACCCAGCAAGCCCAGGCCTTCCAGCCCCTCACACCACCCAGCAAGCCCAGGCCTTCCAGCCCCTCACACCACCCAGCAAGCCCAGGCCTTCCAGCCCCACACACCACCCAGCAAGCCCAGGCCTTCCCATGACCATTAGCCCAGGCTGGATATAGTTATAGTACATTGCCAGCTGCTGAGAGTCAATGCTGCCATGGACAGAGCCATTTTAGCAGCAGTTTCAGAGCCCCTTACTGGCCAGCCACCCATTATAACGGCCATAGAGAGACAGGCCTGGTATAATGTTACTAATGGCACCCGAGCCGTCAGCCCCCCAGTCAGACTACCTGACCCGGCATTACTTTATTCCAAGCCCCATCACAAATATCGCCCTCTATGGCTTCCACAGACCGTCCGTGACCCGGGCCAGGCCCGAGCTGGGCTCCGGTGACATTCCTGGGCTCGGATGGAATCGGATTCTAACAATCCCCATCTACCGCAATGTAAACCCTCACCATGGCGGCTGCGGCCCTTAGGAGAGAGAGGAAAAAGGAAGTGACGTTCGCAATATTTATAGAATGCCCGCCTATGAGACAACGTCACTTCCTCTGACCCCGTCCGTAGTGATTGCCGGGAGATGTAGTTCTGCGCTGAACCCGGAAGTGGAGTCGAAGCACAGTCACAGATTGCTCTATCAGCTGGAGAGATGGCTGAGGTGAGACGGCACGGGGGGCACTACTCCCACCCCCCACTGTTACCCCATTAACAACCTTCCCCAAACACTCTCTGCATCAGATTAACAGCCGCACAATGGGCACAGCCTGGATCTAGCAATCATTGTAATGGTCACCTGTTATCAAAACATAATGCAATGAGCAACCCCCCAACACTGAGCCCCCAACACTGGGCTGCCCACAGTGAGCCCCCACACTGAGTCCCACACTGGGCCCCCCACTGCCCAGCTGCCCTCACTGGGCCCCACTGCCCTCACTGAGCCCCCACTGGGCCCACTGCCCTCACTGAGCCCCCCTGCCCCACACTGAGCCCCACTGCCCACACTGAGCCCCCCACTGCCCACACTGAGCCCCCCCACTGCCCTCACTGGGCCCCCACTGCCCACACTGAGCCCCCCACTGCCCGCACTTAACCCCCACTGCCCACACCGATCCTCCCACTGCCCCATTTTATATATAATTAATTTAACCCTATGCACCTCCTTTATAATAACTGACAATCTATCTCCCTTCTCACACTTTATATACAGTGATAGTCTAACCCCTTGTCCCCACTTCATATACAGTGACAGTCTAACTCCTTGCCCCCACTTTATAAACAGCAACACTCTAATCCCCATGCACCCCTTTATATAGAGCACCACTCTTATTTCCTGCAAGCCCTTAATATAGAGTGACACGCTAATTCACTACAATTGCTTTATTTTAAGTGTATCACTAATCCCTGCACCAACTTTATATACAGTGATTTTCTAATCTGCTGAATGCCATCAATGTAGATTGAGGTTATAAAACTCTGCACTCTCTTTATAGATTAACATTCTAATCTCACACATTCCCTATATTTAGCTGGCATTTGCATTCACTACACTCTGTTTATACAAGGCAATTCTCATTCTCACTGCTTGCATGCAGGTGATATTTGCAATTTGTATGGCTCCAGAGATGCTGAATTCTTTGTAAACCAGCGTGATACATACCGTGCAAACCAAATGATAAAAGGTCTCCTCATTACATCAAGAATCATTAAATGTGATATGAGGCCATGCTGTGGTTATTTATAAAATATACGTGTGTATGTATTTTACATAGAACTCACTGTGTCTATTGTGTATTATATAAATCCATGGGTAGACAGAACTACTGCTATACTGCTGGCTCTTGACAAAGCAGAAAGCCTATTGCAACATATGGAGAAAACAACTTTGATTAGATATTACACCCTGAAATGTGCCTGTGTCCCATATCCAATGGTTAAGGTAACATCCCCAGGACGTACTTGAAAACCAGAGTAATCTGAATGTACATTTCCTGGTTAAATACTTTGTTATTATTAGTTCCTGAATTGAATAATGAAGTTGTATAACACATACTGTATTTACTGCAGATGGAGGATATCAACTTGAACCTCGGAGAGCTTGATCTGACCTCTGATGATCTCACCATGGACAATGTCAGCAGTTAGTATCTCTCCTTGTCCGTCATATTCCTCCTCCTATTGCTTTCTTTTTGGCCTTGATTTAGCTGGATGTCTGTTAGTTCACTATTTATGAGCAAAAGGGTGTAGTTCTTTTTTTGTTTATGTTTGTTTCTTCTCTTATAGCTCATTTTTTCTTATCTATTTGTTTAATGCATTCTCCCTCTCTCTATATTCAGTTCACATTCAGGAAAATCTAGAAGACGCTCTTGTCCAAGAAGCCCTTAAAGCTGTGAGTAACAGATATTACACTGTGAACATGTGATGTGCACAAATACCAAAATCATTCAAGAAGAACACGGTAGCCAACACCATGTGAAATGTCAAGCCTAGTACACGCTTGTTGTGATACAGTTTCCGTCCAAGATGGGATAGAGTTTAAAGGCAATAAAGAGAGCTTCATAAATTGTTGGGTTGGACATGGGTGGCTTAGCTCGGTGTTGACTAATCCATTCTACAAGCTCCTTCTTGAGGTCTTTCACTTCTAGTACTTATTGTTTTTGTTCCCCTCTTAGGGTGTAGATCTCAGACAGTACTCAAAACAGGTGGAGATGGAGCTAGAGCAGATTGAACACGTCTCGATCAAAGACTGTATCCTTCACAAACCCACTGGTTTGTTTGTTTTCTCCTTTATGTTGGGTTTGTTTTAGCTAAGCAGACCACCAAGTCAGATTATCTACCAGATATCTTTGTTTTCCTCAACCTGTGATAGATATAGAGCAGAGTCAGAACATTGCATCTCTCCATAACCAGATCATAGCATGTGATGCTATTCTTGAGGTGAGATATGTTACATGTGTCTACAATGCTTTACTTTATTAAGCTGGGCATCTTACAATTGCCAATTCTGTTTCCATCCATTCCTAGAGATGCCCCTTTCCTAGTTTGTTCTTACGCTACTTAGTATCTGTGTTATGTTTTATCAGTGTCTTCTCCTGACGTTGCATGCCCTGTGCTGTATATTTTGACACCTTTCTTGATTTTTCACTGATACTGGTCTTCCTATCCACTTGCCCTGAGTAGTGTCTTCCTTTCTTTCCTGTTTTGGACACACTATCTCTATTTATTTTACAGAGAATGGGTCTCATGCTTGGTGGGTTTCAGTCGGATCTCAGCTCAATCAGCTCAGAGATTCACACGTTACAGGAAATGTCACTGGCTATGAACATTAAACTGAAGAATAGGCAGACTGTGAGAAGTGAGCTAAGTGAGCTAGTGGATGAGCTTATCATACCAAATACAATGATCAGGTGAAGTGATTTCTAGGATCTTATTAAGATAAGCTTGTCGTTCAGAGTTAAGAATGTCCACATGTCTTGTAACACGCCTCTCACTCTTGGCTTTCTAGTGTAGTTTTGGATGTCCCAGTTACGGATCAGCAGTTTGTGGAGCAACTGCAGGAACTAAACAACAAGATTAATTATGTGAAAGAACAATCATTCAGAGACACAAAGGCATGCGCTGATGTGCAAGAGACACTGCAGAAGCTGAAGATTAAGGTGTGTTAATCCTCAATGAAGACTACTATTTATTTTCGTGTTTCCTCTAAAAGTTGCATAAACTAAGTTAATGGGCTAACGGTCTTTTATAAACAGGAATTTATACACTGTTGTTTGATTCCTTGCCTCTCTCAATTCTCCTCCGCCAAAACTCAAGAGCTGACTTTATATTAGTTTGTGTATGGATTTATTTAATTTTGTTTGGTTTTACCACCCTCCTCCAAATCTTTATTGTAGGCAGTTTCTAAAGTTCGTGAGTTCATCCTGCAGAAAATCTACTCCTTCCGTAAACCCATGACCAATTATCAGATACCTCAAAATGCACTTCTCAAATACAGGTCAGTTCATTGTATTACTTAGATTCCCCTACTTACAGATACCCCGGGTACGTTCGTCATATCTCTCAGAATTCATTTCACACATAAGGTTTGGGGTCCATTCATTGCGTCTCCCATAAGTCGCCTGTCACATACAGGTCATGTATTTTCATCATATCTCCCAGCATGCACCCTCTCTATCACTTACCCATGATGTACTGGTGTGCAGCTGTATATTGCATCCCCATAATGCAGTGCTCACTTACCATCCTGTCTTATCACTTTCACGTCTGTTTCATATGATCTCATCCCATCACCCTCTCCACCCACTAACACCTTGCTCTTTGATTACTGGGTTTTTAGGTTCTTCTATCAGTTTCTTCTGGCAAATGAGCGGTCAGTGGCACAAGAAATCCAGGATGAATATGTGGAGACCATGAGCAAAGTCTACTTGTCTTATTTCAAATCTTACACCAGCCGACTGATGAAAGTACAGGTGAGGAGGCTGTGAGCGGGACACAAGGGATTTCTATATGATGGAGGATGACATGCATCAAACTCTATTAATTACCCGGTATCCCTATCCTCTAGTCTAATTTCTGTCTCTGATCTCTCATGTTTTCCTCCTTATCCTTCCCCCTTTCTGTTACCTATTAACTCTCGCATGTTCTATTTTCTTTCAGTATGAGGAAGTTGCAGAGAAAGATGATCTGATGGGCATTGAAGACACAGCCAAAAAGAATATCCTTTACATATAAATATATATTGCTAAACAAATACCTGCTTTGAGAACAAAGGCATTTTAGTTACTGTGGACTGCAGTTTCTGTGATGCACCATGGTAGATGGAGTTTACCCAGTATCCCACGATCATTCACTAGTGGCTGCTGCTGTATTGAATGCTCACTTTAACCATATCATACGTATGGCAATGTTTGAGTGTACACTTGAATAATAAGGCAAATTTAGGTATAATTTTGCTGTCATTAGGGTGGTCTTTGCTTTTATTTATTTTCTCAAAAACCTACTAAGGTGACATGTCTGCTTGCATGGTGATATACTCCCCCCCGGCACCATCACCTTCCATTTTGGCGCTTGATAGAAACTGTGCCACTAGTGTACATTAATGCCACAAGAATGGAAGAGACCATGGGATCCTGATAAGATCTTCTCACACATGCACCATAAGATGCTGGCAGCCATTAATGAGGGCTAATTGTGCCATTTGAAAGCTGTTTGAAGCTGTGCCTTTTGCCAAAAGTTGAGTCCATAATGCAATATATTCTCCCCCTTTTTTTTAATGTTGGAATTTAATTGACGTTTCTCCTTAACATCCACACGCTTCTTCTCAAAGCCAGCTTTGCGTAGCAAGAACACAGTGTTTACAGTTGGTAACAGAGCTGCTATTATCAGTCCCACTGAACTCGAGGGGCCTATCATTGTGCCTCACACTGCCCAGAGGAGTGACATCAGGGTGAGAATTTTATGGGACAAGGGAGGGCAACAACAGTTTATTTGAGTTGTATAGCAATGCATAGTTCAAAAACTTTGTTCTCAATACAAATGTGATCTGTTTAATAATATGAGTGTGAGGGGCATTATAACTGCAGAAGGTGAGTGTGAGTGCTGTTAAATAGCATTCTTTAAATGGATGACTGCGAACTCCACCCAGCCTCTTTACATGCTCACACAATTTCCTGTTTATCCCCTTGAGGACACATTACATGTGTGACATGTCATGATTCCTTTTTATTCCAGAAGTTTGGTCCTTAAGGGGTTAAACTCTGCATTTGTATTCTTGTCTTTGTATCCCTCTAGTATCCCTTTGAGTCTCTGTTCCGCAGCCAGCACTATGCTCTGCTTGATAACAGCTGCCGCGAGTTCCTCTTCCTGTCAGATTTCTTTCTGGTGAGCGGGTCAGCAGCTCAAGAACTCTTTAATTCCGTCATGGGAAGGAGTCTGACCATGTTCCTGGTGAGTGATCACTGATCAATACAAATATATGAACATTGTCCCAATACACAGCTGTGATCTATATTACACTACTTTAGGGGTAGACCCTGATAAATAATGCTGATCATCCAATACACAGATGTGATCTATATTACACTACTTTAGGGGTAGACCCTGATAAATCATGGTGCTCATCCAATACAGACATGGACATGTTGGCTATTTTTTGGCAGAACGTGCCAGTGATTTAGTGTTCCTCTCTCTCCTACAGAAACACATGGACTCCTATGTTTCGGATTGCTATGACAGCATTGCAATATTCTTGTGCATTCACATTGTACTGAGGTTCAAAGGCATCGCCCAGCGAAGGGACATCCCGGCTGTGGACAAGTGAGACACTAACTGAGATATAATTTAGTACACACACTATGTCACTGTGATACTCTGATTTCTGTTAGATGCTTTTATGGCTGTGTAATATTTCTCCTATTCTGAGACACTGCACGTTGTATACTATTGTAAATCTGCTTCCTTAAAGTAATTGACTTTATCTGCCACGTGGTCCTGGAAGCCCCCCATTACTGTATCTCTCTCATATGGTCCTGGCAGCCCCCCATTACTCTATATCTGTCACAGGGTCTTGGGAGTCTCTTATTCCTGCTATTTTGTCTGTCACACAGGTACTGGGATGCCGTCTTAGACATGCTGTGGCCCAGATTCCAACATATTCTTGAGTTGAATATTCAGAGCATCCGGAACACTGACCCTCAGAAGCTGGGAAATCTTGACACAAGGCCACACTATGTAAAATATATTTCCCCACCTACAAAGTTTTCTTGTGTAAAAAATAAATAAATTATAGACTATATTTCACGTCACAAAGTAAGAAAACATTCTCCTATACAGAAAAAGTGCAGTCGTAAAATACAGGCATGAATCTTTTCTGTTTTAATAAGCCACGTTTAAAAAAAAAAAAAAAAAATGGTCTTCAATGTAAATTGGCACCATCACGGTTTTTCTTTAAAGAGACACTCCAGGCACTACTCCCACTACCCATAACCCTGCAAGTGTAATTATTGCAGTTTTTTATAAACTGCAATAATTACCTTGCAGGGTGGCACTTCCTGCTTCATTGCACAGAAACCCTGTGCTAGAGCGTTGCTGGACATCCTCACGCTGTGTGAGGACCTCCAGCGCCGCTCAATTCCCCATAGGAAAGCATTGCCGCGCGGCGGGCGTAATGAAGAGGAGCAGCGGCGGCAACCTGAAACTACCGCCGAGGGACATCGGCGGGGGTCTCAGGTAAGTGACTGAAGGGGTTTTCACCCCTTCAGCAACCGGGGATTGGGAGGTGGGAGGGAGAGGGGACCTGCAGTGCCAGGAAGACGGATTGTTTTCCAGGCACTGGAGAGTCCCTTTAAGTAGGGAATTATGGAAAAGGTACAAGTCAATTGCAAGTGTCAGACAAAAGTAATCAGATTGGAAAATAACGAATATCCAGCTCTGCTAGTTTGGGCTGAAATTTGCCCATGTCAATTCTAAACAATTCCTGGCTTAGTGAATAACCCTGTAAATGTTATTTAAACTTTTAGATTTGCCTTAATGCATGTAATTGTATATTGCCCCATGTTTGCCTCAGAAACACAGTTCGTATTGCAGTAGTGTTTACTAAAGTAATTTCAAGGCAGATAGGCTGAGTCTGTAATTGCAAAATGTATGTACACCGAGTACTGGCATTACATGCATATGTAACCAATTTCCCCTTCCCATTAGATAACCCGGCGTTATGCAGAGTTTTCATCAGCCATTGTTAGCATAAACCAGACCTTTGCAAACGAAAAGACCAACGTCCTCCTTGGCCAGCTTCAGGTAAGTGGCTTTATGCAGAATATTCATTCAGTTTTGCTTGTGGTTTTATTAATGATCAAGGAATGGGTCATGGAGTCTTCTTATTATATGGAAACCATGGCAGAAACAGACAGTACCTGAGTGTTCAGTGTATTCACAGGCTGTCTAATAAACCTTCTTTCTGAAGGATTGAAATTGGCAGTAAAATTGTGGCCAATCGAACCAACATGTCCATTTACACAGTTAAACATTATTTTGTGTTCTCTAGAATCACACCTATATGCTTTATATTTACAATAATCAGAAAAGACATTTTGATTATTAGTTTCATTTTCTGTCCAAGCTAGTACAAAATCTAGCCCTGGAAACAGTGTTATATCTACCTTATTTCAATCATTCGAATAAAGGGGAATGTGATGCATACAATGACAGGTACCCCATGATAATTGTTATTTGCAGAAGGAATCTGTACATTTATTCCATGGTGCCTTCCCCCCCTACCCCCCCATGTCTTCCCTCACAGGTGGAAGTGGAGAATTTCGTCCTTAGGATGGCTGCAGAGTTTTCGGCTCGTAAGGAGCAGCTCATATTCTTGATTAACAACTATGACATGATGCTTGGTGTCCTAATGGTACGTGCCCTCTGTATAGAAAAAAAAAATGATCTATTCATTAAACATTGCTTGGGCAACAGGGCTGAAAATTAACAGCAATATAGCATTTTTTCCCATTGTAGCATTTTGTAAATCACATTTTAGTGACTAAATCTCTAGCATTATACTTTAACTTAGATTTATGAAGAATATTAATCCAGAATTATAAAAAGGAATGAGGAATTATATCCTTTTTTGACCTACAATTTTCAAATATAGTGAATGAACCTATTAAATTCTCTATACCTGCAATCCACTCATTTACTTGACAATGTTCATTTTAGGAACGAGCGACATCAGACAGTAAGGAAGTGGAGAGTTTTCAGCAGCTGCTGAATGCACGCACCCAGGTCAGTGATTAGTCTAGGCTCCTACAAACTTAATTTTTTTTTGTTTTAATTAATTGGCCCACTCTTTATTTTCTTTCAAGGAATTTATTGAAGAACTCCTTTCCCCATCCTTTGGAGGAATGATTGCCTTTGTGAAAGAGTCAGAATCTATTATAGAGAAGGGACAGCAAGAGCGGCTGCGGAGTGAAGAGGGTGAGTTATGCATGCTCCAGGGTAAAGTTTACATCTGTTAATGGCTAGATGTAGCATGAAACTAAGAAATAACAAATCTTAATTACTTGGCAGGCCGTGTTGCTCAGCTGGTCCGCGGATTCTCAGCCACATGGAAGCAAGCTGTAGAGGCACTAAGCCAGGATGTTATGAGGTCATTTACAAACTTCAAAAACGGGACAAGTATAATACAGGTAAGGAAACCATTCCAGCCCAAGCAGTGCGGATAACCTTGGGAGACTGTGACTCCCATAATGTTTAGTGGTAGAAATCCACCAGATTCTTAGACTGTTAATAAAGCATATCCTTTATAACAGTGTTGGCCATATGTAGTTGCTTTGCTTACATGGTGATCTTATCTATTTTGCAGGGGGCACTCACACAGCTGATCCAATACTATCACAGATTTCATAAGATTCTCTCACAGCCGCCACTGCGCAATCTACCGGTTTGTTCGGAGCTGATTAACCTTCACCACCTTATGGTTGAGCTCAAGAAACATAAACCAAACTTCTGAGCAGTATGACATATTGCCTGCCTCACTAATACATACTGTGCGTGGGTTATTTTGTGGGTACCACTTCTTCCAGATTTTTGCCAGTAACTATAACACTATGATGTCTTCACCCTGTCCAGCTGTTCTTACTTTTTGCCTCTGATTGTCCTTAAACAGCCACAAATTATAACTTATTTATGAGAAAATATATTGAACTGTGTTGTAGCGGTTACTCCAGAGTGAGGCTTTGCTGTATTTTACATGTCTCTTTAATGAAGAAATAAAAGCTGCTTTGTATATAAATATACGATATCAAAGGAAAATTGGATCTTTCATTCACAAACCATCAGGTTAAAAAAAAAAAAGTTGTGATCTTACATCCACTGGAGCTTCAAAGCTTGCTATGACTAGTTGTGAACATTTCAGCTTAGAAATGCATCTCTATTTTCAAACAATCCATTACTACTAATAAAGTGCACAGGGAATAATGTGCTGAGTGGAACCTCTTATCATGGGAAACGTAGTTCAAACATGCATAACGGGGCTGCCAAGGAAAGTGCTCACACCATAAGTAATATTCTTCTCTTAGTAGTCTAGAGGAAGGGCTATGATGATGCAGAATACACTATAAAACTAATGCTGTAATGCTAGAGAACTAAATATTTTCAGACAGGATAAGGTAATGCAATGAACGGTGTACACAAACAGTCCAGTAAAGCCATGGGATCAAATTTGAAAGTCCGACCCTACTTTAGAGCCAAGATGGCTTATGAGACAATAGTAAAAACTAAAGACCACGCTATCCCCAAACCCCTCCCTTTATAGTCATAGAAATATACATTGTTATAGCATATTGCAAAGAAATCTGTTTATTTTATGTCAGTGCACTAAAAACACAAAGTGAAAATTGCGGTACCTAGTAGTATAAAGTATTGCAGGCCTGCCTGACATGTTCCAAAAGCGTATGTCAAACTTAAGTTAATACAATTAGTGTGGGGGAGGGGGGAAAATTGCACAGAAAGATAAAATAAACCAAAACTGTACAAAGATTCTGCTATTGTTTAGGCCGTCAAGAAACAATCACAGGTCTATTCTGTAATAATGATCCTATTCCAACACGGAATGCTCTATTCATTTAATGACAGGGCTGCAGAGCTGCTGATAGTAAATAACATTTAGTGCTGGTACTAGGTCTTTGAGATGAGACTGATGACCACGAAGAATACCAATGGTTCTTAAGGTGTTAATCACAACCTCTTAATATTAAGTGCAAAAATGGGGCATTATACCATTGGGCCAGAGGCCCCCCATCATCTCACCATTATGCAATTGCTAATAATTAATACTCATCTAGATTGTACCAAGGAGAAGAATAAAAAGCCACTTCTCTATAACTCATTGCAAGATCTGTGGCACAGGCAGAGCAAATGTCAACTTTTAAACCAAAAATGTAAACTCTATTCAGAGTAGGGTAAACGTTTTTAAATGAAAGCAAATTTGGCGAGTTAGCAGAAATATTTTTTTGTCTGCTGTTAACACACTGCACTGGGGGTTTAAGGTGTACACACAGTGATAACTCAACTGGCAATTTGAGTCACTAATATGGTTTTAAATGCATACTACAGAAGGTGGCAGGAGGTGGTAAATCAACTCCAGAATTGAGTGTCTCTTTAAAAGAGAATTTAACTCACTTAGGTGACATGGACCGGGTTTATTACTGATCTGCTAATGGTTACAAGAGAGGATGTGCTCTCTCTGCTCCCGCTATCCCAAAGTATTATAAATGATCAAATGTGGAGACTAGCCTTTTATAACTATCCGAGTGCCCTTACTTCGCCAAAAAAAAAAAAAGTACAAATAAAAGGGTGTATGATATTTTCTTGTGGTTGGAGTCTATGCTGAATCACAGACTTGCAATTGGCAAAAGGATAAAAATCAAAACTCCAATCTGAATTTTAATAAGCTCAGAGTTGCTTAGGAATTCAAAAAGGCTGCAATATACATAAATGTATATTTTGATTAAGTATTTTTGTGATAATTCCTCGGCTATACTTAGCTTGGCTATTAAACTCCTAGCTCAACACTTTGCTGAATATTTATATAAAATCTACAAGCTGGTAGCATCATAGAGTCATGATAGCTTCACACAGTTCCTACAGATTGAATGTAACTTATCAAACTATATAAGTCATATATTAAGTTGAGCTGTTAAAGAGATTTGTGCCACCTACCCCATCACACATTTGATCCCACCCTTTCTCTGCTAAATGTAATCTTCATTGCCAATGTGTTGGTGCCATAAAGGAATGACAAGCTATCAAAGAAACTACGGTGCATACACTGTAGTTGCTGTGATTAACAATAGGAAGGCTGACTGCAGAACGGTTCTCATCCTTTTCCCTGTCACTCAACGGTCAAAACAGATACATATGCAAAAATATACACTTAAAGAACCACTATAGGCACCCAGACTACTTCAGCTCAATGAAGTGGTCTGGGTGCCAGGCCCCCCCTAGTTTTAACCCTGCAGCTGAAAACAGTTTCAGAGAAACTGCTATGTTTACACTGCAGGGTTAATCCAGCCTCTATTGGCTGTCTTTCCTGACAGCCATTAGAGGCCGCTTCAGAATTTCAGTGAGTAAATCACACTGAAATGACGCTGGATGTCCTCACGGAGTCCAGCGTCAAATAAGATCCCCATAGCAAAGCACTGAGTAACGCTTTCCTATGGGTGGGTTTGAATGCCCGCGCGTGCTTCTGGCAGAGCATGCGCATTTGGCTCTACTCGGGAACTGACGTTGGCAGGGGGAGGAGAGGTCACCAGCGCCGAGGAAGCTCCGGCGCTGGATTAGCGTGAGTGGCTAAAGGGGTTTTAACCCCTTCAGGGGGACCTATTAACCCTCTAGTGCCAGAAAAACGGGTTTGTTTTCCTGGCACTATAGGATCCCTTTAAAGACTAAAAGGCTTTATGGAGGCATGAAATGTCCAATTTAATTTTGGGAGCTCAATTGAGCATTGCATTTGTGAAATAACTGGGTTATCCCATTTTAAAATCGGATATTTAAAGAACAGTTTGTTATGACAGTACTTACCGTAATCGTATCTTGAAGGAACCTTATAGGGTCAGGAACACAAACGTATTCATGACTCTATAGTATTCAGAAACACTGTTTAGCCTCACGCCACTCTTTTATGAAAATATAATGCTAAATTGTGTGTTTACCCTCACACATACATTTTAATGATGTCTTTAAAATAAAGAACCTATAATATGACCAAGAAGGGAATAATATCAGGTTTGCCTTTTTTATCTTCAAGATACATATAAATGAAAACAAACTGGATAAATATTAAGACACTAGAAATAAGAGGATAGTGTGCATTTGAAAGCAGTAATTTTTTTAACTCTGTCAATCCACAGTTTGGGGCCACTTTTTGTGCTCCTTGCATTTGGGAAGTTCATATCCCTATTCCTCACCTTGAAAGTGAGATCGATTGGTATGGAATGAGATGGGGTCCTTAGGCCACTTTCCCTGCAATTCCTGCTGCTGTGTAATACACAGCAATAGAAGTTCATTTAATGATGGGATGAATCAATGTTTTGGGGTGTTTCTCCTCATTGCTGGTCCTTGTTATATTTACAAAAATCCAAGAATTTAAAAAAAAAAAAAAACGCACTTGGAAGGAAAAGCTGTAGATCTCACATCTGGCATTCCGTTCCCCAATTCCAGTGTTCCACTGGTATATATTGCAGGTCATACAGTTCCGGTAACCTCCATGTTCTTTGCTCCCTGGACGGAGCACAGCACTGTTCATGAAATCCAGCCAGTAGGTGCTATGATGGTGGTACATTCCTTCCTTTGTCCTTCTCCCAGCCCCATTCCACCCTATTTCTGCTCCTTAGTGGGAGCATAATACAGCTCCAGGGGTTTGCTCACTTTCCAATATTTCTCATTAACCAGTTCAAGTGTTAACGAACCATTCAGGGTCTGAGACAAAGAGACAAGCATGCACCAAGTCAGACATTAATTCAGTAGCAAAATGAATAATTAGGCACAGAAACAAACAGCATTCTTTCAGTCTTATATTCGGAAATTAACCTTTACAGTCTTCATGGGGGACTGGAGAGAAGTAGACATTCTGCTTTGGCATTAGGTTTTAGTCATAGTGTCAGCTTATTATTGACTGCAGGTCTCTGTTCTGCAATTGGTAATGTTATCGGTCGGCCAATGAACTGTGCAGTTACACTGGCAGTGATGTAGGGCTGTGAATAACAGCCATAGAGTAGCAGGAAGAGGTAGTATAGGCAACTCCGATCATAGCTCTGTATAAGAAAGTCAATGGCTGGTCTCTGAAAAGCAGACAATAATAGGAGGACATGTAAAGAGTTTAACCCCTTAAGGAAACATGACATGTGTGACATGTCATGATTCCCTTTTATTCCAGAAGTTTGGTCCTTAAGGGGTTAAAGTGCCCCTGACACATCTTCAAGCTTACCTTTCTTCAAATCTGTTTTTCTTTTCTGATCTATTTCTCTTTAAAACACAAAGTAGGGACTATTTTTCCTACACCTAGCAAATCTTGACAACTTGTCTTTAAAGGACCACTATAGTGCCAGGAAAACATACTCGTTTTCCTGGTACTATAGTGCCCTGAGGGTGCCCCCACCCTCAGGGACCCCCTCCCGCCCCTGGAAAGGGGAAAGGGGTTAAAACTTACCTTTTTCCAGCGCTGGGCGGGGAGCTCTCCTCCTCCGATCCTCCTCTTCTCCTCCCCGTCGGCTGAATGCGCACGCACAGCAAGAGCTGCGCGCGCATTCAGCCGGTCACATAGGAAAGCATTCATAATGCTTTCCTATGGACGCTGGCGTGCTCTCACTGTGAAAAATCAAAAATAGGGGAAGGCTTAACCCATTCATAAACATAGCAGTTTCTCTGAAACTGCTATGTTTATGAAAAAATGGGTTAACCCTAGCTGGACCTGGCACCCAGACCACTTCATTAAGCTGAAGTGGTCTGGGTGCCTAGAGTGGTCCTTTAAGGCTTGCCTTAAAGGGACACTCCACTACCCAAATGCAAAAAAAATTTTTTACTTGCAGTTTAGTAGATATACCCCAAATTAATTTTTTTTTAGTGGGACATATCTAAAAGCAACTTGCAAAACCTGCAGTTCTTATCTGCTGCCTTTCCAAGCCCTCACCTTTTAACCCCACCTAGACTTTCTGTTGCTATCCAATCAGGTGCTTTCTGTTGCTATCAAGCAGGCGCTCTGGGCAATTGCTGGTTCTTATATTCATTGCAAATAAGCTAACCAAACCAGGAAGTGACAGAATCTGTTGTCTGCTTGAAAGCCAAGGGGGTGTACCCAGGTTAATTTATAGATAGAAAAAGAGCACAAACTAAAGCTAAAAGCTAGTGCTTTCCGGGTCTGGAGTTTCCCCTTTTTCAAGTTTAGTCAGGCGTAGAAAAAAAATAAAAAAAATAAGGACAAAGTAGTCCCTACTTTGTGTTATGTTTTAAAGAGAACTAGATCAGAATTGCAGAAAAGAAAAAATGATTCTGAAAGATGAAAGAGAGAGGAAACAATAGGAGAGAGGCATGTTTGAGCTGACAGAGCCATCTATTGGAATAGGAAAATGAGAACCCACAAGTTAGGTGAAAATGATGCTGTTTTGTTTTTTTTAAATTACTTTTGCTGTACATGGTGTCAAACATAGAGTAGTAGTTATACTATAAAAAGTACCACAGGTGAAAAACAAATAAACTCTGAGTTCTGGATCTTCCAGAAATACTGCTGTGCACACAGAGCACTTCTCAGCAGTGCTATGAAAGTTAATTGCTTCCTAGTTTAGAGTTCATGGTAGATGCTGAGGTTTGAATGCAGGAACTTCAAAAGTGTGTGTAATATGTATATTATTGTTATTTTAATGCATAACAAAATATGTTAACACCAGCCTCAAGTATCCCTTTAAGCAAAAGAACATATAAACTATACAATATTACTACACTAATTATACTCACAGTGTACTGTCCGCCTGCAGCCCCGGCACAAATGTAAATTGTATATTGCTTCTCGCTGACCTCACCCAGTGTCACCCCATCTGCACCACCACGGAGAGCCTCCACTTCCAGAGCAATGCGTAGAGCCAAGTATTTGGATAAGTGATCAACTGTAGCATTTGCTGTTGTCTTTACAAACCTGGAAATAAAAAGGAAAGTGGTAAAATAAAAAACTTGCCAGAAATTGTAATCTTTAATACAGTTCTAGGAATCACCTTCACCTCTTCTCTGCAGCAGAGTTCTAACCACGTTTAGTACTTAGAACCTAAGCTTTTTTGCACGAGCTATATTCAGTCTACTGCATTTTATGTAATCCACTGATGTTCCAGTACTGCAGAGTGTTGGTGGAGAAAGTCCCGCACCACACCTGACTTTCTATATTACAAAATTATGCAGAGTACCTATACTTCAGCCCTCTCTTTGCCAAGCAAGAGTTTTTCAACTCTTTCATTTCCACCTACTGCCATGATCCCAAACGCCTTTTACCTTTAACTCTCTTCTTTGCCTTGCTGCAACCAGTGATATTACATATTACTTTAACCAAATTAGAAATACATTCACCCCCTCTTTCCTCCTACCCTCCAATATACAGCTCACATTTATGTTCCCTCTTTTTCCCCAGGCTCTGAACAAGAGGTTCATGTGCTCTTTAAAACCCTTCCCTCTCACCATATTCAATCTTCCCCTCTACAATCCAACATGCAATAATTTCACCATATTTCTTCTAACTCCTGCTCCATATCGCTTCTCCCCTTCACTTCTAAGCTTCTTCAGCGACCTGTGTTTACCGGTTTAGCCATCTAACTCACTTTCTCAATACTAACTCTTTACTTGACCTTCTTCAATTTAGTTTCCACTCTACAGAGACTGCCCTTACCAAAGTGACTAACGACTTAATCTTGGCTATATCTAAAAGTCATTTCTCGCTCTTAACTCTTCTTGACATCTATACTTGATAGTATTGACCATTGATTATTGATACTATTGACCACTCTCTTCATCAACCACTCCACAACCTTGGAATCTGTGCCACTGTTCTTTCCTGGTTTTCATCCCATTTTTCTGAACGCTCATTCAGTCTTTACCCTGTGAAATAGCTCTCCATCTATCTTCCTACATATCATTGGGACACCTTTTACCCCATCTCCTCAAGCTGGCAGTATTGGAGTTACCTTTGAATCTGGTCTTAACTTTCCTCCTCACATCCAGTCAGTCTCCAAATCATGTAATTTCCACCTTAATAATATTGGTAGCATTCACCCTTTTCTAACTCAAGATTCAACTAAGGCACTTGTTCATGCACTCATGATTTCCCCACTTGACTATTACAACTCACTGGTGCTATATAAAGAATAAGAATCCATAAATATCAGTATTTGAACATTATATTCTATTCTGCACTTCTGTTCAACTATACAAGTGAACCTACCTGGTCTGGCTATAACCATCCTTTTCCACCAACAAGGGGTGAGCTCTGAACACCAGCTCTATCTCACTCCCAGCCTCTCCGCCCCCTGGAGGATCGGGGCTCCTTCCTCCACCCTCATGTGATAGGTCAGGTTCTGCTCCAGAATCCTCGGAGGCGCGGGATCTCTTGCGACTTGGCCCTGCCTCTTGGTTGCTGTGCACAGATGGATTGCTAACATGAGAGCGGCTATCACAGTTGTCCTCCCCACCACTGAATGTGGTGTTGTCGGACTCGTGCTGATGTTTTCGTACCCGTTGTGCCCTGGGAGTCCAGGAAGATGGGAAGAGAAAAGCAAAATTTATAGCATCTTTCACATTGTCACATAGCAGAAAAAAACCCACTTGTGTTGCTGCTTTTTCTGTTACCTGTGCAGGGCTTGCATTTTAAGTCCTTCCTCAATGCTGCTACTAAGGGCCTGTTGGTTATGCAAGCGACTCAGCTTTGCAAGCACTCTGTCCTGATGAGCTTCATACTCATCTCGACTTGGATAGATTTTGGAGATAAGTGCATCAAAATTTGGGTCGGGGCGAAGGGAGCGTTTAGAAACCAATTTCTTTCTACAAGTGGGGCATTCCTTGTTCCTACAAGAGAAAAACCAAATGTTGTGCAGAAAAGGTGCATTAGATACGTCAGAGAAAAAAAAATGTATGGACATACAAATATAACGCAAGACAAACTGTTCTAAGCGGGAAACAAACTGTATTTTGGTATTAGCCCTGCTATGTAAAATAATACACTGCATTCCTCTTTAATCAAGGCACAGCCCTTGCACACATTAACTATTGAACAGCACATGGATCAGAGAATTTATACGTCAGCTGATGGATATTTAAGGAAACATGAACCCATGGCATGATGGAATCGGAATCCAAAGTCTCACACAAACTAATGAAAGTATAATAGCTATCAAGGACATTGTGTGCACAAGAAAGAAAATTGCTCCTTGATTAGGTGTGTACACTGCAAATACTAAATATTAAATACAAATATGTGGATTCAGGAAGACTTAAGGAGCATGAAAACATATCCTATTAAGTCTACCTTTGCTATAATCATGCATACCGATACTGACCCACTGCGCAGCGCTGTTACAATGCAGTCTGAACAGAACCGATGCAGACATTCCTTGGTGGTCATGGTGTTCTTCAGCATGTCAAGGCAGATGGGACACATCAGCTCACTGTGCAGACTACGCGGAGACACTGCTATCTCTGTGCCATCCATGATGGCTTCCTAGAACAAGGTTGGTAAGCATGCAGCAATCAATTATCTGATAATAATGTGAATGAATGAAATAAGAGAAGTGTGTCTATGGACTGCTTACCTGAGGGGTGCGGTGCAATTCATACAAGCTGAGCTCCCAAGTCTTGCTGGAGCACTGTGCACTAACTGGGGTGGCCATTTTATCATCAGCCTGTATGAAAACACAATGGAAATATTGTTAACACTGATGAGATAAACAAACATTCCTAGTAAGAGCAAACTTTGTGCACAATCTATGTGCCCTTATACAATCTGCATGTATAATAATCCAAACTGGCCACATATTATAATTATTATTTATATAGCGCCAACGTATTCGGCAGCGCTTTACAATATTAAAACTAGGGAAATTTAACAATAAATGAGACAATTTAACAAATTCCACAGGAAGGTTGATGAGGACCCTGCTCAAACAAACTCACATTCAGCATTTCTGTGGCCACACACATGCCAGAATTTTAGTAGGACATTGGCAGCTTGCAGATGGGTTTATCATGATTGTGGCTTACTCACTGGCATATTCTCCATTAATATCCAGTATACTTGTAATAAAGTTGAGTTTGCATCACTTACTAACCATTACTGAAAATGTTGTTATTTAAAGTCAGAACGCCTCTATTGTAGAATGTCACTTTAAAGAGATCTACCACTAAATACATGGATTGGCAGCCAGTTCTTTATTATTCATTTCATACTCTCAAGCTCAGCAACTTTTTATTTTCTAATATTAGAAGAGTACTGGATCTTCCCATATTACACATGTAGAGCGAATACTGGTGGCCAGTGTAATGAATACATAGTGTGCAATAAATCGAATATCATTGTACAGAGGAAAGTTTATAGCAATAAGAGGAAATAGCAGGAATTCTATGCTGTGATGTTTGACTACCTTATAAAGTCACTCTCCCTATATACTGTATCAGTTAGCTTATACTTGTACTGATACTGTATCATTATACTAGTTGCATTTACGTGTATTTTGTAGCCATAAATGTATCTTTGCTCGACACACACACACAGCATCTGCAACAACTTTCTGCCTCACACAATGATAAATAGCGAGAATTGTCTGAGATGAAAAGAATTCAGTGTTTTGGTGCCAAATATCCAAGCTAGAGAATCTCTCCGCCATCGCTCCTGTTTCAGGTTTGTTCTGATAGGTTTACCGCACTATGAATTCTCTTTGCCCAACAGACAATTCGCCCCCCGATAATAAAGTAAGAGTTTCCCTATGTTAACTCTTCGTGCCACGGTTTCAGTGTCTGCTCGCTGGCAATATAAACACAGCCACGCTCAGTGGCCCACTGCCAGCACACACAGCTCTGTCTTTACTGAGAGACGCCAACCTATACCGCAGCGCAGACACCCAGACCGACAGACTCTCACACAGAGCTAGCAGTCTCTCTCTCACACACACACACACACACACACACAGAGCTAGCAGTGTCTCTCACACACACACAGAGAGAGCTAGCAGTGTCTCTCTCACACACACAAAGAGAGCTAGCAGTGTCTCTCACACAGAGCTAGAAGTGTCTCACACAGAGCTAGCAGTGTCTCTCACACAGAGCTAGCAGTGTCTCTCACACAGAGCTAGCAGTCTCTCTCTCTCACACAGAGCTAGCAGTCTCTCTCTCTCACACAGAGCTAGCAGTCTCTCTCTCACACAGAGCTAGCAGTCTCTCTCTCTCACACAGAGCTAGCAGTCTCTCTCTCTCACACAGAGCTAGCAGTGTCTCTCTCACACACAGAGCTAGCAGTGTCTCTCTCACACACAGAGCTAGCAGTGTCTCTCACACACAGAGCTAGCAGTCTCTCACACACAGAGCTAGCAGTCTCTCACACACAGAGCTAGCAGTCTCTCTCACACACAGAGCTAGCAGTCTCTCTCTCACACACAGAGCTAGTAGTCTCTCTCACACACAGAGCTAGCAGTCTCTCTCACACACAGCTAGCAGTCTCTCTCTCACACACAGAGCTAGCAGTCTCTCTCACACACAGCTAGCAGTCTCTCTCTCACACACAGAGCTAGCAGTCTCTCTCACACACACAGAGCTAGCAGTCTCTCTCACACACACAGAGCTAGCAGTCTCTCTCACACACACAGAGCTAGCAGTCTCTCTCACACACAGAGCTAGCAGTCTCTCTCACACACAGAGCTAGCAGTCTCTCTCACACACACAGAGCTAGCAGTCTCTCTCTCTATCACACAGAGCTAGCAGTCAGTCTCTCTCTCTCTATCTATCACACAGAGCTAGCAGTCAGTCTCTCTCTCTCACACACAGAGCTAGCAGTCAGTCTCTCTCTCTCACACACAGAGCTAGCAGTCTCTCTCTATCACACAGAGCTAGCAGTGTCTCTCTCACACAGAGCTAGCAGTCTCTCTCACACACAGAGCTAGCAGTGTCTCTCTCACACACAGAGCTAGCAGTGTCTCTCTCACACACAGAGCTAGCAGTGTCTCTCTCACACACAGAGCTAGCAGTGTCTCTCTCACACACAGAGCTAGCAGTGTCTCTCTCACACACAGAGCTAGCAGTATCTCTCTCACACACAGAGCTAGCAGTGTCTCTCTCACACACACAGAGAGCTAGCAGTGTCTCTCTCACACACACAGAGAGCTAGCAGTGTCTCTCTCACACACACACAGAGAGCTAGCAGTGTCTCTCACACACACATACAGAGAGCTAGCAGTGTCTCTCACACACACAGAGCTAGCAGTGTCTCTCTCACACACACAGAGCTAGCAGTGTCTCTCTCACACACACACACAGAGCTAGCAGTCTCACACACACACACAGAGCTAGCAGTCACACACACACACACAGAGCTAGCAGTCACACACACACACAGAGCTAGCAGTCACACACACACACAGAGCTAGCAGTCTCACACACACAGAGCTAGCAGTGTCTCTCTCACACACACAGAGCTAGCAGTCTCACACACAGAGCTAGCAGTGTCTCTCACACACACACAGAGCTAGCAGTGTCTCTCACACACACACAGAGCTAGCAGTGTCTCTCACACACACACACACAGAGCTAGCAGTGTCTCTCACACACACACACACAGAGCTAGCAGTGTCTCTCACACACAGAGCTAGCAGTGTCTCTCACACAGAGCTAGCAGTCTCTCTCACACAGAGCTAGCAGTCTCTCTCACACAGAGCTAGCAGTCTCTCTCTCACTCACAGAGCTAGCAGTCTCTCTCTCACTCACAGAGCTAGCAGTCTCTCTCTCACTCACAGAGCTAGCAGTCTCTCTCTCACACAGAGCTAGCAGTCTCTCTCTCTCACACAGAGCTAGCAGTCTCTCTCTCTCACACAGAGCTAGCAGTCTCTCTCACACACAGAGCTAGCAGTGTCTCTCTCACACACAGAGCTAGCAGTGTCTCTCTCACACACAGAGCTAGCAGCAGTCTCTCTCTCTCACACAGAGCTAGCAGTCTCTCTCTCTCACACAGAGCTAGCAGTCTCTCTCTCTCACACAGAGCTAGCAGTCTCTCTCACACAGAGCTAGCAGTCTCTCTCTCTCACACAGAGCTAGCAGTCTCTCTCTCTCACACAGAGCTAGCAGTGTCTCTCTCACACACAGAGCTAGCAGTGTCTCTCTCACACACAGAGCTAGCAGTGTCTCTCACACACAGAGCTAGCAGTCTCTCACACACAGAGCTAGCAGTCTCTCACACACAGAGCTAGCAGTCTCTCTCACACACAGAGCTAGCAGTCTCTCTCTCACACACAGAGCTAGTAGTCTCTCTCACACACAGAGCTAGCAGTCTCTCTCACACACAGCTAGCAGTCTCTCTCTCACACACAGAGCTAGCAGTCTCTCTCACACACAGCTAGCAGTCTCTCTCTCACACACAGAGCTAGCAGTCTCTCTCACACACACAGAGCTAGCAGTCTCTCTCACACACACAGAGCTAGCAGTCTCTCTCACACACACAGAGCTAGCAGTCTCTCTCACACACAGAGCTAGCAGTCTCTCTCACACACAGAGCTAGCAGTCTCTCTCTCTATCACACAGAGCTAGCAGTCTCTCTCACACACAGAGCTAGCAGTCTCTCTCACACACAGCTAGCAGTCTCTCTCTCACACACAGAGCTAGCAGTCTCTCTCACACACACAGAGCTAGCAGTCTCTCTCACACACACAGAGCTAGCAGTCTCTCTCACACACACAGAGCTAGCAGTCTCTCTCACACACAGAGCTAGCAGTCTCTCTCACACACAGAGCTAGCAGTCTCTCTCTCTATCACACAGAGCTAGCAGTCTCTCTCACACACACAGAGCTAGCAGTCTCTCTCACACACAGAGCTAGCAGTCTCTCTCACACACAGAGCTAGCAGTCTCTCTCTCTATCACACAGAGCTAGCAGTCTCTCTCTCTATCACACAGAGCTAGCAGTCAGTCTCTCTCTTTCTATCACACAGAGCTAGCAGTCAGTCTCTCTCTCTCACACACAGAGCTAGCAGTCAGTCTCTCTCTCTCACACACAGAGCTAGCAGTCTCTCTCTATCACACAGAGCTAGCAGTGTCTCTCTCACACAGAGCTAGCAGGGTCTCTCTCACACAGAGCTAGCAGGGTCTCTCTCACACAGAGCTAGCAGTGTCTCTCTCACACACAGAGCTAGCAGTGTCTCTCTCACACACAGAGCTAGCAGTGTCTCTCTCACACACAGAGCTAGCAGTCTCTCTCTCACACACAGAGCTAGCAGTCTCTCTATCACACAGAGCTAGCAGTCTCTCTCTCACACAGAGCTAGCAGTGTCTCTCTCTCTCTCTCTCACACACACAGAGCTGGGGAGTTCATACACGGCTGGCTGGCAGTCATGGCGTTCAAAGCTTTATTTATAAACCAAACGGACAGTGAACATGCGGAGCCTGGCCGGCAGCACGCTGACTAAGCCGGACTGTAACAGGTACTAACCCCCGCTTCCCGTCGCCTGCGTCACGTGAGTCCCGTTCCTCGGTGAAGAAACGGAGAAAAACAGGAAATACGTCTACTTCCGGCGGCGGAGCACCACTTCCGGCGTGCAGTGTGGGCAACTGGCCTCACAATTTTTGACCAGGGCTCGTAGGCCACGCCCACAGAGCAACCGTAGCGAATCAACGTAGAGCGCCAGACCCGCTTTATCTATCAACCAATCACCTTCACAAACTGTCTGTAGCGCGCGCTGGGGCAATTACCCGCCTTTACAGGGGAGGGAGAGAGAGAGAGAGGGAGAGAGAGAGGGAGAGAGAGGGAGAGAGAGAGAGAGAGAGAGAGAGAGAGAGAGAGAGAGAGAGAGAGAGAGAGTGTGTGTGTCGCAGTAATAATGTGAGTGAATGAGAGTCAGTGATGTGAGAGAGTGTGTGAGTGAATGAGAGTCAGTGATAGTGAGTCAGTAATAATGTGAGTGTGAGTGAATGAGAGTCAGTGATAGTGAGTGTCAGTAATGTGAGAGAGAGTGTGAGTGAATGAGTCAGTGATAGTGAGTCAGTAATAATGTGAGTGTGAGTGAATGAGAGTCAGTGATAGTGAGTCAGTAATGTGAGAGAGTGTGTGAGTGAATGAGAGTCAGTGATAGTGAGTCAGTAATGTGAGAGAGTGTGTGAGTGAATGAGAGTCAGTGATAGTGAGTCAGTAATAATGTGAGTGTGAGTGAATGAGAGTCAGTGATAGTGAGTCAGTAATAATGTGAGTGTGAGTGAATGAGAGTCAGTGATAGTGAGTGTCAGTAATGTGAGAGAGTGTGAGTGAATGAGAGTCAGTGATAGTGAGTGTCAGTAATGTGAGAGAGAGTGTGAGTGAATGAGAGTCAGTGATAGTGAGTGTCAGTAATGTGAGAGAGTGTGAGTGATAGTGTCAGTAATGTGAGTGAATGAGTCAGTGATAGTGAGTGTCAGTGAGTGATAGTGTGTGTGTGTGAGTGTAATAGTGAGACAGTGTGTGTGTGTGTGACAGGGAGAGAGATTGTGTGTGTGTGAGACTGTGTGTTTGTGAGAGTGTAATAGTGAGACAGTGTATCAGTGAGTAACGAGTGAGAGAGAGTCCATGATCGCGTGTGTAGGAATGGGAATAAATAACAGTGGATATAGACATTACATTTACTTAATTTAACATTTTAATAAAGTGCTTGATTAATTTTATAATATTGTTCATTATTTTCATTGGTATTTCAGTTCAGTCCATGGGGATTTCCTGATAGGACAGCAGCTGTGATCCTCTGTCCATAGATAGTACACGAGAACCCCAATTAACAGACACAGGACATCACCCTAATGAACATTCAACGGTTTCTACCACTAATTATAAACCCCGTCTTTGTAGTGCTCTTAACATACAGATAAATGTAGTTTCACAAAGTAATAGACTATTGAGACTATTTGTAGATAGTCATATGATAATGTCTTCATAATTTGATCAGTTCGTTGTTTTGCCCCATGTCTCCACTGGAACATTTGTCTGGAAGCTATTACCATCATCTACAGACTAAGTACATGAGAATTGCACAGCTCTTTTACACCCCCCCCCCGAAACTCTTGCACAATTTAAAACATTTAAAAATGAATTGGTTCTTTTTAACCTAAAAACTCCAATCCCTGACTGTAATGAAAAACTGGTCATAGTGTCCATTTCATCTTCTATTTTGCAAGTAGCAATAAGGCACTTCAGGGTCCATGAGTGGAGGTATAATGCCCGCACATCACCATCAGAGTCGCAGCATTTAACGTACTTGGGAGAACAGTTGAGGTTACATAAAAAGCCCACCTGTATATAAAAAACAAAAAGCAACAATCTAAGCAAGTAGTATAATGCATTGAGCATATAAGCAACAACAGCAATAAATAAAGTACAACCTGATCTATAACCTGGTACTGTGCAGTACACTGCAATATTCTTGTTATTACACTGTGGGATCAGCCTTGTTTGTGGCATAAAATTACACAAATTAGCTGGAATTTCCTGACTTGGACATATCCCAGGACTTCTTCTCACATGGAAATTTATAAACTGTGTGGCTGCACAAAATGTGGATTTAGGGTGTAAATTATAAATGGTAAAATATGCTAAAGAGTTATGAAAAGTCCTAAACACTAATGATTATCATATAAAAAGAAAAAAAATACCTCTCAAAGAAAATGTGCCACTTCCTATATAAACAAATACCAATAAAAACATTATTATAGGAGGGATTTTTCTTTTACCGGTCACTTCAATGCTGGCCCCTGTGATATACTTGCTGTCATCCGATGCCAGGAACGCACAAACATCAGCAATATCTGGAAAGTGTGAAATAATTGACAAGATGTATCAAGGCCCAAACTGGCTGTTACAACTTTACATGTTTATATTTCCAATTTAAAATGGATTTCAACGCAATGATTAGCAAAACGCATGTAGATTAGCAAATACACACAGATCTCTCCACAATACTTTAAAAACACACTCAATGAATTGTCCTTTAAAAATACAGCACACAGGGCTAAATAGTAACTTTACCTTCAGGTTTACCAAGTCTGCCCATAGGAATGGATCCCGAAATCTGTAGAGACAGGGGCGTATTAGAAGGAAATATAATGTAACAACCTGTACTTAAAACTAGAGAAAAGTAAACCCATCACTTTTCTGCAAATCCCACCACTGAATAAGAATTAAAAAAAAAAAAAAATCACTTATAACTTGTGTTAATCTTATTTTCATGTTATGCTATGTTCTTTTTAATGTATATTAAAGAAACACTCCAAATACCATAACAGCTCACTGTAGTGGTTATGGTGCCTATAATGCCCTGCTCCCTCTCCCATTGTAAGGAGTCTGCTGGACCTGCTCCCTATCTCTAGAGAACTGGAAGTTCCTAAGTAAGACGATCCTATGTAGGAAATCGCAATAGCTCTTTTGAGCAAACAAAGTTCCTGCTTAGGAATTCAAGCTCTCCAGAGAGAGACACCCAGCAGACCCAGGTAAGAAGTCAAACCATTCAAAACCAGTTTGATTCCTTACAATGATGGAGGCGTGCTTCGAGTGTTCCTTTAAATTCACATCCAGTTCAGTCATGGTACCACTACCACACATTGCATTGGAGGAGAGGAAACAGAAATGTTGATGGTTCCCCTTGAAGAGACTGGATCAGCCAAAGGTTTTATTATGAATGTTATGGGAAGAAAGTAAGCACAATGGGACAAGAAACCTGTTTAATCCATGACTCATAGGGTTAAAGTGTTTTCCGGTTGCAGTCACAGGCAACTGGTGAGACCTAGGTTAACTGTTCTAAAACAGTTTTGACTACTTGTCAGGGAATACAATAAAACAGAGAGGACCCAAGGATTTAGCACTACCCAGTATTGGTCACCTTATCTAATACTTTCTGCGGGACTTTATCAGTCATCGGTGTAGAGATGAATCCTGGCAGCACAGTATTACACCGGATCCCATACCTGAGAAAATGAAAAATTAAATGTTTACAGCAGAAAAGACATTAAGTAAAGAAAAAATTAATTAGTTTTAAGAACACTCCAAACACCTAAAGCACTTTAGCTTGCTGAATTGCTTTATCTGTGAAGAGTGTGTCCGCTTTTCTGATTTTAGAATAAGTGCAGAGTTCAATTAAAAATGGGCAGTTTTATACATTAACCTGGTTACATCCCCTCGACTGTCAATCAGACAAGCAGTCCTGTTACTTCCTGGTTTGGCTAGCTCAGTGGAGCTAAACTCAAGGAGGTAGCTAAATGCCCAGAGCACCTGCCTTGCAAAGATTTCTCATTGAGTTGTTTGAGATTTGACAGCCTCAGAAAGTCTGGGCTGGGGAAAATGAATCTGCAGCTTTTGTAAGTGGTTTTAGATATACCCAAAATGAAAAAATGCATGTTTTCATTGTGGGTATATCTACTAAATAGTCATTTGTTTGACAGTGGTGTGTCCCTTTAAGAGAATGAGATATAGCTGCATGAGATTTGCCTTCCTGCAGTGAAGATTAGTTGAGATATAAGCAGTGCTGGCCTGTGCAGGAAACAAAGTAGCAGGTAAGGCCTATGCTTTCATGCTGGAAAAAAGAAAGACAATATGGACTAAATCTGCACTGTTAATTTCCTCCATCTGGCAGTGTTGGATGACCTTAAGCCTGACTTACCTTGCAAGCTCCTTGGCAGCAGTTCTAGTCAGCCCCTCGACACCAGCTTTAGATGCAGCATAATTACACTGCCCAAGGTTTCCCACCTGCAAGAATTAGGGTGTTAGAAACAGATTTTTCTATATTTCATGATTTTAATAACAAAAACTGGAAAGGGAAAGTGTATGGAACAAATACATTAGAATACTATAATTATTGATACATCAATCCTCTTCAAACATGAAGTATGAATGCATTTTTTAAACAAACAACATTTTTTTGTCCTACCTTCCCAACAATACTTCCAATGTTGATGATGGAGCCTTTGTTTTGTCCGTTGGCTACAAGAGCTCGAGCCACAGCTTGTGTAATAAGGAATGGACCCTAAAATAAAAAAGGGAAAAAGGCAAAGAGTAAGAATCATGCAGTTTACATTAAAAGGGAAAGACATCTAAAGACTCCTTGGAACGATGCACAGGTAAAAAACAGGAGTTATGACAAAAGACTGATTCCTTAAACAATCAATTTCAGCAAATTACATTTGAATGGCAAAATTGAGGCTAAAATAGCTGTGTTGTGACTGCGGCTGATTTGGGCGAATCTTTCTAAAATCAGGGATTTTAGTCTCCATTTGCCATTTAAATTGAATTCGCTAACACTCAGTGTTCGTGAATAATCTTGTAGAATGGCAACTTGGTCAATGCTTACTCTGACTCCAAATATGCTCATTAACACCATTACCTAGGAAACCTAATATACATGTGATGGCATTCAAAACAATCTGTGGACCAGAAGAAAAGGAAATAAAATAAAATATGGCAGGAATGCTTTAACACAAATGGAGAGGGATGAAACCCTAAAGAATAAATTAAATTGATTCTATGACACATTTAAAAACATTGCAGCAACAAAGAATTGGGTTTTCGCTTTAAAGCTGCTAAGCTATTCAGTACGGTTAATGTTCCTGTTGTACACTTAAAAGATACTGAGGCAAGGAATCTTGTTTTGGAATGACACTGCACCAGTAAAAGATAGGACTGCAGAGTGTAAGGTTATGTTTTAGTCACCTTGAGGTTGACACTCAACACGGAATCAAAGGATTCTTCTGCCAAGTGAAGAAGGAATTCATCTCGAGTGATTCCCGCACTGCTGATAGCAATACATGGTGACCGTGAGTATTGAGCCTGAGGAGGAAAGAGGGACAATTAGAACAGTGTAACTTTTGCATTATATAAATTTTTATTTGCGACCTGTATCTCACACTTAACCTGTATCTGCTCTATTAAGGCACTGACACTCTGTGATTGAGAGACGTCAACTTGAAAGGCTGTGTGCGCCTGTCCCACAAGTCCATGACAGAGACTCTGTAGTGTATCTTTGGCTGAATCAATATTTACATCAACCACAGCCACTGAAGCTCCTTCTAGAGACAACCTTTGAGAGATGGCTCGTCCAATCCCACTACCTCCACCTTGAAAATATTAAGAGTTCAGTTCAGACTTGTTGATTCTTTGGTGAGAACTTTTAATAAACATACAATCTGAATCAATGCTTCATAAATACAGATGCAGGGAAATACGTTTAATTTAACACGCATGAATGTTATGTGACTGTAATTCCAGACTCCTTAGAATGTGTCAGAACAGTAACCTCAAGAGAGTAGGAAACAGTACAAGATTAATTCATATTACAAACCATGTAAGATCTGATACTGATTAACAAATCTTTGAAGGGAGAATTAGAGTGATCACATCTGCTAATATGAAAGGAATCATTATAAAAGATGCAATTCAAGCAGGACAGCAAAGCTTTCAATTTAGCTCTCCAATATGACCAAACCACCATACAAATCACTAATATATATTTTTTTATATCTCTGTGATATATATATATATATATATATATATATATATATATATATATATATATATATTGTGGACAAAAAGCCTCCTACCGAAAAAGATTAGAACCCGGTGCTCGATTGCACAATAGATATAAAACAAATAAATAATCAGCACTCCCAGGGTTTGTAAATAACCCAAAAAATACTTTACTCCGTAAGTCAACGTTTCAGCTCCTCTTGGGAGCTTTCATCAGGACAGCATACAGTATGCTGTCCTGATGAAAGCTCCCAAGAGGAGCTGAAACATTGACTTACGGAGTAAAGTATTTTTTTGGTTATTTACAAACCCTGGGAGTGCTATTTATTATTTATTTGTTTTATATAAAAATAATCCACAATATCCTTGCACACTGGCGCCAAAGTAGTTAAACCGGGTGCTTGCAATCTGGGGAGATTACACATACCAATAGAGAAGATGACCAGCACTCTCGGATTCCAATAGGTAATTAAAAGTTATAAACTTTATTCATCCATCTTTAAAAATAGCTGTTCAGCGTTTCAGTCCACGTTTGGGACTTTCAAACGTGGACTGAAATGTTGAGCAGCTATTTTTAAAGATGGATGAATAAAGTTTAACTTTTAATTACCTATTGGAATCCGAGAGTGCTGGTCATCTTCTCTATTGGTATACATATATATATATATATACATATATATATATATATATATATATATATATATATATATATATATATATATATATATATATATATATATATATATATGTATACCAATAGAGAAGATGACCAAACATATATGATATATATATATATATATATATATATATATATATATTAAAAAAAAACAAAAAAACAATAGATGTGGACTCCCTAATATGGCAGAGTAATTGAGGCTTTTCCTCCTTTTCCCAAAACAAAACACTGCAGGATTAAGAAAGCCAACCTGCAATATGTTGGGCACATTGAAGTTTTAGTTGAGATGTACAAACAAACATAAAAATGTATAAAATTACTAAATAAAATTAAAAAAAACAAACAACATAATTTGGGGCAACATAGCATTCAAAAAATCTGTTGTTCTCCCACATACTTCACAAACTGTCAACAGGCAACCCCTAGATTGACTTTCCTTGAGGGCTGTGCTATTTAAAAAGTCTTGACACTACTCTATCTATACTTAGAAGAGCTATGATCTAAGAATATTTATATCAATATCCCCTTTTACAATGGTACTGCCAGCCCTCCTACCACATTAATACATTGAGTACCCTCACCCCCCTTAATTGTCAGAGAACCAGACTAGAGGCTATATCAGTCCCTGTTAATTCCTGCTGTTCTATCAGTTTCTCAATATCACAGGAAACATAGCTTGGAGCAGTTCCATTGTCAGCCATTACTGATACCTTGAGTAAACTATTCTCAGTTCCATTGTGCCTGTACAAACCCCATCCCCTGCAGCATGTATCTGCCACCATGTGTTAATGCCATTATTGCTGCTAATTCATAATATTCATTGACCTGTCACCAGAGCCAGCCTGGACTTCAACCTGAAGGTGGCAGCCATGACACCGGATATAGCTGTACCATAGAGAAGAATAAGAAACCGCCAGGTACAAACCATAGAGCGAGGGGGAGAGGGAGAGAGCGGCAAGCCAGTGATTTGCCTTGTATAGGGGGCTGAGCTGGCTTCATTAGCTGTGTTGGTCTGCACTGCAACTCCTATAATACTCTGCCAGACTTTGCTGGACTACAACTCTCATTACTCCCAGCCAGTGTGCAACTCCTTCACATAAACTGACCCTTAGATAGTGTTTGGGTTAGGGCTGCAGCATGGATGCAATAATTAAAATATATTTATAATGCTCCACACCCTATAGGTTGCCACATTACTAGCCCAATGTAGAAATTACTCTCCTTCACTCCCCCACATGGATTTACAGGGTGGGGGTTATAGTTAAAAAGTGTTGACATTTATAATGGAAGATATCCATCACATTGAATAATTCATAGATCCCCAGTGTTTTAAAACTACAGATTCCATAATGCTTTGCCATTCTAAAGTCATTCAAAGTATCATGGGAGTTGTAGTTCTACAACATCTGGGATGCTACCTTTTGGGCACCCCTGATTTAGACTGTAGGATTGTTTGAGCAGTGTCCTCATCATTCTAGTGTTCCGGTAACATTTTGTAATTGTCTTGTTTATTGTTAAATTTCCCCCTTTTATGATAATGTAAATCGCTGCGGAATACGTTGGCGCTATATAAATAATAAAAACATTAAACAATAATAATTTATTTTAATACATTTTTTTTTTTTTTTAAAGATGATGGGTTATACGTAAAAGACGTATCTGGCTGCTCACAATGAAGAGGTAGTGAGAAAAGAGTGCAATGTTTTGGCAGAAAGCAGAGGTATTCCAGTTGAGGTAAACTGTTGTACAGCTCTAAGGAATATGTTGGTGCTTTATCAATATGGAAATGGAGGTATATTCAGCAAAAAATGAAATTCAGTTATTAGAAAACTGAAAAAAAAAAAAAGTCCACAAGTTGGAGAAATATTCTTCTCCGTACTGAATAAAAACCGTAATATATATAGGATGGAAACTCACGGTTATTCTCTAAATCTGCAATATTTACCACCTGTTTTTAGATACATCTCCAATGAAAAAATGCATTATTAAAAATATGCATGTTTCGGGCGTGGCCGACTGCCGAGAGGAGAAGTCGCATGTAACGACAGCTCCGTGCTCCACCAGGCCCAAAGCGTCGATTTAGCAACGAAAACCCGGACGAAAACCTGCACAAACGGCGGGCACAAAGTCCGACCACAACATGGCACCCTCTAAACAAACCAAGATCACTGACCCGGTCAGGCAAACGAAGAAGGACAAGACGAGACCGGCGCAAGATGGCGACGGCCACGCGGCTCGCTCAGCGTCGCCAGAAAGTCAAGAGGCTCCAGAATATGATCCGCAGACACTGGATGAGGAGCCGGTCACCAATAAAAGCCTCCACACGATGTTGCAGGCCTTAAAGGGTTCTCTCCGGTCTGATCTCCGCCAATACACCAACGAGCTAAAAAGAGAACTAGCTGAATTAGGAGGCCGCACCAGCCACCTAGAAGCAAAAACAGAAGAAATATGTGAAGCCCATAATGAACTGGTCGACAAGCTGCATACTCTGGAAGAGGAACAAAAACTCCTTAAAAGCAAAATGGCAGATATGGAGGATCGGTCGCGCCGCAATAATTTGCGCTTCAGGGGCATTGACGACGCAATTGCCAACGAGGCACTCCCTCTCCACATCAAAATTCTTTGCAAACTTCTAGCTCCACAAGTGGAAGATTCCGACTGGGAGATGGACCGGGTACATAGGCTACCAAGACCAGCCCGTTTTACAGCAGACACTCCAAAAGACACCATAGTAAGATTCCATCACTACACTGCTAAAGAACATCTACTAAACGCGGCTAGGAAACTCACTGTATTGCCCGACCCGTATCAACGTATCCAAATATTTGCGGATCTTTCTGCTTCAACAATGGCAAGAAGGCGGGAATTTGTGAATGTGACCAAAACCCTGCGTAACCACAGCATACCATACCGTTGGGGGTACCCCACGAAATTGCTAGTTTGGTACCGAGATAGAACCATCGTAATCTTGGAACCAGATGCGGGTATGGAGAAGCTGAAGGAGTGGGGATTACATCACGCGCAAGGCCTGAATCCCAGAACAAACGCCTCACCACTAAAGATCCTACCGGAGTGGAAAAAGATTGGGGCTGACGCCACCTCTCACAAACGGGACTAACATGAACACTTAAAAGGAGACAACCTGCACCCTGGACACTTGAGTATCTTTAACTGTTATGCTATTCCATGTATTTTAATGTCCCCTGGCGCACCTATTCCGATGGGACATAAGTTCAACCCCTAGTTCACCAGTTGGTCACTCATCTAGTTGGGCATCTGCTAAGGGGTATCGGGAAAGGGGCAGCACTTAATTATATCAGGTTCCACTCTAGGGGGCTGGCGCAAGCAGACAGGCCCTATGGAGCAAGGGACACCCTAAAGCAGTTGAGGGCGCTATCAGCAGCTCCCATCCAGACATACGGGAGCAATGGCCCCATCACATAGGTTCAGAACGCCCCCAAGTCACGCACACCTCACGCCAAAGGGCAAATTGAATGTCCCCCTAATCCATACCCTATTCAGGGAAAAAAATAAATAAATAAATAAAAAAAAAATTACATAATAAAAGTATAAATAGCTCATTGTTGAATCTGACAGCATAAAAAGGTCAGCACCAGTAGCCGATGTCTGGACATAACGGGTTGTTCACTCACCCTCCTAGAAGTGTCATAGGGCCCTAAATGGTGGTCATACTCCACGATCCCCATGCCGACGATGTGTGAGGCTCCACCTCACACAAATTCGGCAGTAGACCCTGCTACAGGCAGGAACACGTTGTTTCTTCTTAACATGTTTCCCCATCTCTCCCCCTGTTTAATACCGTCCCCCCCCCCATCAGACATAACTCAAAATGGTATGTTTTTATTATTATGTACGGAGGATTAACTAAATACAATGAGGAATCAAGGCCCACCACTCTAATGTACTTCACTGTTATGGGCAATCTCATGAGCTATGCAGCTTATACCTTCAAATGACCAACTCTGAGTTTAAAATTTTCTCCCTGAATGTCAAGGGTTTGAACAGCCCGCACAAGCGGAGCATAGCAATTAGAGATATGCACAAGTCTAAAGCCGCAGTCATATGCCTACAAGAAACACACCTATGTGTTAACAAACCCCCTAAGTTCCAGACCAAGCGCTACCCCCAAGCCTTCCATGCTTACTCACCAAGCAAATCTAAAGGGGTGTCCATCCTCTTTCATGCAGACTGGGTCTTTCAACCGCAAGCCACATATGTAGATAGTGTGGGCCGCCTCCAGGTGTTGGTGGGCTTGCTTAACGGAGTCGAGGTCACCATAGCATCCCTATACGCCCCCAATGAAGGCCAAATTACCTTCTTACAAAGAGCACTTAAAAAGATAGACTCAATGAAACGTGGACAGGTTATAATATGTGGGGACTTCAATTGTAACCCAGACCCAAACCTGGATATCCAAAGGGTGAATAATAAGAAACCTATCCCTTCCGCATATCAAAATGGTAAAGCCCTGTCAGATATTATGTTCGAGTTAGACTTATACGATTCCTGGCGCAACACTTACCCAACGGGTAGAGACTACACATTTTTCTCGCCACTACACTCAACTTACTCACGAATAGACCTTACACTGGTAGATAAACTGACCCTAACAAACATAATTGATGTAGATATAGGTCTTCGGACGTGGTCTGACCATGCCCCAGTAATAGTTACTCTCAGTAGCCTATACCCATCTCGTGGGAGAGGCAAATGGAGGCTTAACGAAAGTCTCCTAGATGATCCCGCGTCGCTGCAAACAATTCGCGAAACCACTACCAACTACTTCAGGGAAAACATGTCCGAGGAGGTGTCCTTACGCACCCAATGGGCAGCTCACAAAACTGTAGTCAGGGGGGTGCTAATTCAAATCGGGTCGCGTAAAAAACGGAAAACAGACGAAGAAACGAGGCGGATAACACACGAACTCACAGAGGTTGATAAACTTAATAAGAGTAACCCATCCACTAAATTAGCTAAAAAAGTCGCTCGCCTACAGAGAGACTTAAACGCCTTATCTTTACAAACGACTGAACGGAGAATGAGAGCCCTTAAGTCGACATACTACACACAAGGCAATAGAGCGGGTAAATTATTGGCCAATAAGTTAAAAGCCCAACGTCTTCAATCGAAAATCCCCTATATCGAATCCCCGCAGGCGTCTAAATTATACAACCCCACCGATATTGTAAATGCGTTAGCGTCCTTCTACTCCAACTTATACAATCTGAAAAATGACTCCTCAGTGCCTCAGCCGACGCATGCAGTCATAGATGAGTTTCTTCATCAAGTAGAACTGCCACTCCTGTCACAAACACAAAGAGAAACATTAGAGCGACCGTTCTCGGAAGACGAGATCTCAAAAGCTATCGCCACTCTCCCTAAACATAAGGCCCCGGGTCCCGATGGATTCTCAAACTACTATTATATTAAATTGTCAAAGATCCTAACCCCCTTCCTAACCTTATTATTTAATGACATTAAAACGACAGGGCTCATGCCGAAAGAAATGCTGGAAGCGCACATAATTACACTCCCTAAACCGGGCAAACCACCCACCAAATGTGAAAACCTGCGTCCGATCTCACTTCTCAATGCAGATGTTAAACTATATGCTAAA
>OW240920.1:20535432-20611280 GCA_933207985.1 Pelobates cultripes
AAGAAACACATAGCGGGGCTTGAGAAGGAAAGAGACACACACACAAAGGAGCTGGGAAGAATAAAAGACACAAAGGGGCTGGGAGAAAAGGAGTCACACAAAGGGGCTGGGACGAGTAAGACACAAAATGTGGGAGGATGTAAGAGTCATACAAAGAGGAGAGATAGGAGACACACAAAGGCAAAAATAGGAGATACAATACATTAAAGGGAGTCAGACATTTAAAAGGCGGGATAAGAAACACAAAAGGGAGGTTAAGAGGCACATGGGTGAAGATGTTTTTGGGGGGGCGGAAAAATGCATCTTCGCCTATGTACCCAAAATTCTTTGCACCGGCCCTGCAGCTACCACAAGCCCTAGTCCAAAGAAACACAATACATAGATTCTGATTGCTGGGTTGATAGCCTCCTCAGTCAGCAGCACCCCAAGCAGGCCACCCTTATGCAACAAAAAGGTACCCTAACAGGATGGTGGCTGCAAGTATAACAATATTGACGTGTGTATTTGTCAGCGTATGTGAATTTGTGTGTCAAGCTATCAGGGCCGGAATGGCCCACCAGGATACTGGGAAATTTCCCGGTGGGCTGCGGCACCTGGAGGGCTGGAGAGAGACAGGGAGCCCTGCTCCACATATTTTAATAAAATCACGCCCTCCGGCCGCATGTCGGTACCGCCGGGTGGCCGGTCCGGCGGCACACTCTGAGGTGATTACTCACCTAGCGGCCGGTGGCCCCATCTCCTGTGCTGACAGCTGTCAGTATCAGTGAGTGGGCCGTGCGGCCGCATAAGCAATCCAGCAGCACACTCACTGATACAGACAGCTGTGCAGCTGTCAGCACAGGAGGACTGAGGGAGGGGGCAGAGCTAACTACCATGCTCCCTCGTGGTTCCCATAATTCCCAGCATCTACACATCATAGAGTAGGGATTATAGCTTACTGGAGCAATAGCTTAACTGGAGCCTCGCCATCTTCCATGCACCCTGGATCAGCTTCTGTCCTCCAGGTCTGTGTGGGAAAGACCTCTTCCTTCCACCCTGCATGAACCTCCAGCATCCAGGACTGTGTGGGGAAGACCTCTCATCCAAGAAGAGCATGACAGGAACAAGCTCTTAAAAGAGCTAAGTGATTCAAGCTCAGGGGAGTATGCAAAGCATAGTAATCCCCAGTGTAATAATAATAGCTCCCTCCAATAACAAGACAAAGCTACATTTAGAAGGATCAAGAAGAACTGTCTAAACCTTTATTTTACTTGGGACTAGCCCATATGGTCATTACATTAACAATGTGGTGAAAACTCAATAAAATTACAAACAGCCAAATCATAGCAGGCAACATACAGTGACTTATTATAACACAGTGGCATATTTTTAAAAGGGTGGGGGAGACAATATTTAACAGAAAATATCTCACGTGCCTGCAGAATTAGCAATATGCAAATCTACTCGAATATGCAAATGAACCAGTCTTGCTATTCAGGTAGTGCATATTGCTGTTGCTACCAACAGAGGGCACTAGACAAGCTCCATAGCCAAATCCACCTAGTTGGTAGCAAACCTCAGCAGTACAGGAGAGCAGGCAATACATTTCACAGTACACACACACACTATAAACAATACATTACACACACCCTGCACGTATTATGGGTACAGGGTGACTAAAACATAAGAGAAATAAAGCAACCTACATAAATAGTCTGTCTGAAGGTAGAATAGGGGCTTTAAAGCCAAATACATCAGGCAAGCAGGCCTCTCCAGGACCAAGTGGTGAAGGGCCCTTTGTCACAGGGGGGAGACAAAAAGAGGAAGGAGAGAGGCAAAAAAAAGAGGAACCAAAAAGAGGTAAATTAGAGGACAAGAAGAGAGGGGCAAATAGAGAAGAGACCAATAGAAATAAGAGAGGGGAAAATAAGAGAAGGGACAAATAGAGGGTAATAAGCAGGGAAGGGGACGAACTGAGGGTAATAGAAAGGCACCAGGTGCCCGAGAGGCAAAGAAGACAGAGGGTAATAGAGGGCATAGGGCAGGGGGACACAGACAGATGGAAGATAATAGAGACTGCCAGGGATTGGAGAGGGACAAAAAGAGAGTAATAGAAGAGACACACCAGGAAAGGGGACAAAAGACAGAGGGTAAAAAGACATAGGGTTGGAGGGACAAAGAGAGTGGTAATAAAGAGACACAGGAGAAGGGGGGGACAGAGACAGAGGGGTAAGAGAGAGACACAGGGAGGAGATGGGAAAGAGACACACAGAAGGGGAACAAAGTGAGAAGGGGGTTTGTTGGGGGGACAAAGAGACATAGAGTAGGGAAGGGGAACAAAGTGACACAAGATTTGTGGGAGGCAACGCTGGGCTGGGGAAAAAGAGACAGAGTGACTGGGAGAAGAGAAAGAGGCACACAGAGTCTGGAGTTAGAAAGAGACACACAGATAAGATTTGGAAGGGGAGAAAGAGACAAAGTGGCTGGGGCTAAGAACAACACAAAAGGGGTTGGGGGAAAGAAATACAGAGGCTGGAGAAAGGTAAAAAGAAACACACAGGGACTGGGATGAAGTAAAAGGTGCACAAGGGTCGCTGTAAGAGAAAAATAGGAGACAATTGGAGACAAGATGCACTAAACGAGGTAAAGGTAATAGACGTAAATTCATGTGATCCTGACAGTAATACACACACATATATATATATATATATATATATATATACATATGCATGTATATTGGTGTGTGTATTAGTAACATATAATTATGCCTATAATATTTACACATATAGTAATATACATTTATATATGCATAATACACACATAAAGGTCATTAAATATGTCATTATATATATATATATATATATATATATATATATATATATAATGAGCACGTATTGGCCCTGTCTTGTTGCTAGTTGCATACTCATGCACAATAACATATTCAAAGTGAAGAGCGCACCCATAGAACTTCAAAATAAACAAGATCACTTCATTTTTTAGTTGTGCAACTGCAGACATTCAGCATTTCAGTACCATTACTAAAATGTCCTTAATAGGCCAAAGTAGTTGTACTGAAACATTGATTACATGCAAATGTGCGTCTACTTAAAATAAAGGCGCTCTTTTGTTTATTTTGAAGCCCTATATGCGTTCTTTTGTTGGAGTAAGAGTTTTCAATTTCAAGTTATTTTTTCACCCTCTTTATCAGCACACTATGTTGGCGCGACACATTATTGGGCTGGTATAGAATTTTTTTCCAGGGCTGATTTTAGTTCCCAGTCTGGCCCTGCAAGCTATGTTTATGTGTAAGTGTGTGTATCTGTGGGTCAAGCTGTGTTTATGTGTTAGTGTGTGTACCTGTGTGTTTCTGTGTGTGTGTCTGTGTATCTGTGTGTGTGTCAGTGTATACATTACACACAAATGCACGCCTGGATTCAAATGCCCACATACACCAGACAAAAACATGCCTTCAAACACAGACACTGCTCAATGCCAAATACTACCCTGCAAGGATGGGCACATTGTAGATCCCCAGCTGGCAAATCATGTGGAAATTGTACAACAGATGGGGCTCTATATTTTGGCCATCCTTGTGCTAGAAGGGGGCACAAAAAAACAGTGTTAGTGCCACTACTTGCAGGCTCTCGGCAGCCAGTATAGTGAAGAGGGGGCCCAGCACATGCAATCGGCAGCTTCCGGAAACTCTTTAACCCCTTAAGACCAGAGACAAAAAGGTACCCTAACAGGATGGTGGCTGCAAGTATAAAAATATTGACGTGTGTATTTGTCAGCGTATGTGAATTTGTGTGTCAAGCTATCAGGGCTGGAATGGCCCACCAGGATACTGGGAAATTTCCCGGTGGGCCTGGAGGGCTGGAGAGAGACAGGGAGCCCTGCTCCACATATTTTAATAAAATCACGCCCTCCGGCCGCATGTCGGTACCGCCGGGTGGCCGGTCCGGCGGCACACTCTGAGGTGATTACTCACCTAGCGGCCGGTGGCCCCATCTCCTGTGCTGACAGCTGTTTATTTATTACGCCCTATTCTAAGCGGCTCTAAATGCCGCCGGGCGTAATAGTACGCCCTCCGGTCTTTCGGTACTTACCCGGTCGCCGGCGATCCCACGCCGGCGATCGCGGTGGGGGGGACTCCCAGGGAGCCCCCCGCGGCACGTCCATCCTCCTCAAAACCCCCCGGCCATGTGAGAATGGGTTCCTTGCGAGGACCCCACAATCACATGGCCGGGGGTAGCTGCCTCCTGCATTGCCAGCAGGGGGGCTGCCTGTAATGACAGGTGGTCCCCCTGCTGGCTGAAAATAACAATAAAATAAATAAATAGTGTAAAAAAAATAATAATAAGTATATATATGCACATATACATACACACACGTACACCGTCTAGGTGTATTTTACTATTAATATATATATAATTATATATATATATATATATATATATATATATATATATATAGCATATATTAATATCAAATTACACGTAGACTGATACTGATTAAATATATATATAATTATTGTTATATATATATTTATATATAATATAAAAAAAATAAAAATGTAAATACGTTAAAAAATAAAATTAAATAAATAATTAAAAATAAATAATTAAAAAATATATAGATGTGTGTTATTTCGTTCTAACTGTTTTGAGAAATTAATATATATATATATATATATCAAAATACACGTAGAACGAAATAATATATATATCTATATACATAAATATATACGTATATATCACTTTATATATACCTATATATAAATAAAAAAATATTTAGCAAAAAATTATATAGATATACATATGCCTTATACATATATATATATACATACGTATATATATATATATATATACATATATTAATTCTACATATATATTTATGTAATATTTTTACATAATTAGGTATCTTAATTAATTACAATTAGCAGGACCTGCCTGACAACCCATGCCGAAAGTAAAGGGAATTTAATTTGCTAGCAGTATATTTAACCCTATAACTTTCCGAGACACCATAAAAACCTGTACATGGGGGGTACTGTTCTACTCGGGAGACTTCGCTGAACACAAATATTTGTGTTTCAAAACAGTAAAATGTATTATTACAACAATGATATGCGTCGGTAAAAGTACTCAAACAGCATTTACGCGGACAATATTATTGCTGTATTACTTTTTACTGTTTTGGCTACAAATAATTCGGCAACTCTTCCAGTAACATTACCCTCGTAGCCCAAATTTCTCTTTCAAAAGTACAATCCAGAAATATAATTTGCGTTTCATTTTTTTTCACATTAAAATTCGCCAGATTGATTAAAGACCCTATGGTAGCCCAAGAATGAAAATTACCCCTATGATTGCATACCATTTGCAATAGTAGACAACCCAAGGTATTGCAAACGGGGTATGTCCAGTCTTTTTTAGTAGCCACTTAGTCACAAACACTGGCCAAAATTGGCGTTTTTTTGCATTTTTCACACACAAATACTAACGCTAACTTTGGCCAGTATTTGTGACCAAATAGCTACTAAAAAAGACTGGACATACCCCATTTGCAATACCTTGGGTTGTCTACTATTGCAAATGGTATGCCATTATGGGTGTAAATTTCATTCCTGGGCTACTATACAGTCTCAAAGGCAACATAACCTATCTGGCCAATTTCAATTTCAAATGTAACGTGCTATATTTGACCCTGCAACTTCCCAAAACGCCATAAAACCTGTACATAGGGGGTACTGTCTTACACGTGAGACTTTGCTGAATACAAATATGTGTATTTTGTTGCAGTAAAAGCAAACAGTATTATGACATTGACAGTTAAAATGTCATGTAGAACTAAAAAAATCCATACAAATCTTATTTTCTCCCATTTTTTTCATATTCAATCATGTTTCATAGCTAAATATTTGATATTAAATGAAAGCCCTGTTTCCCCTGAATAAAATGATATATAATAAGGGTGGGTGCATTTACTATGAAAGAGGTGAATTACGGTTGGACAGACATGTAGCGCAAATGCCAGGTTTTGTTTACATTTTGTTTTGTTCACGTGTACATTTGGCTCCGTCCTTAAGGGGTTAAATCTTGCAGGTCTCCGACAGAGCATTACAGGGTCACAATCCTTGAGATATGTAAGGGGCCCCAAAATTTCTGATGACTGCCCTGGACAGGACAGTCCATATGGGTGGGGTCTGGGTGAGTTTAGTGGTCTTTAAAGATATCAGAAGACACCCTGTTTCACACTATAGTACGTGCTACATATCTACACAATTGTAGGAAGCATGGAGAACTATCAGGCGCCTGTCCCTTTACAAGTGTGCTGTAAACTTCCATGATTATCTTTCTTATTCTTATATTGGCCAGGTCACAGACATTAATTATCTTCACCCCCTCCCAAGTTCAATCCATGCATAGCATGGCACTGACTTAAAGCATAAATCAGATTAGAAATGGATATAATTAAATGGCATTTCTTACCAGGGTGGTGTGCTGAGATAGCTCTGCCTTTGCAACCAGATAGTATTCTTGTCTTCGTGATCTTTCAAGGACGTTGGCTGTGACTGAGAGCAACGTGTACAGTATGTCATATAAGCCTCATATCAATCCTTGAAAACATATTAACTACACACACACCTTAATATTTACCCTTTCAGGTATATCTATTAGCATTTTAGACTGCTGACACCCTCCAACACCCCCTCCACCCCCTCCTCCTCAAGCCAGCTATCAGAATAACATGGAAACTTTAGAAATTGCTGTTGAAGACTGTAATACACATTACTCTTATCTAATTACTTTGTACAATAATTTTAGTGTCCAGAACACTACATGTTTATAATCACTTATGCAATACTTGTTCAAGTTACATGACATTCCATTCCTAAATTAGGAATGATGGGAGTTGTGGTTGTGAAGAGTCAGATGTTGCATGGTTCTGCCTGTGCATCATTATGTGTGTTTTGAGCACGCAAAAAAGAAAATTAGCTTGATTTTGTGTATGCAATATTTTCAGAATTTTTATAAGATCCATAAGGATTCTGCATCATTCATTCATATCCCAGACACGTGTCATGGTTATTTTGTCCTCTGTACAGATCAAAACCAATTACCAGGTGATATTCTCAGTCATAATTATGTCTCAAAACCATAGTAAGCATTTTTTTCTAGATTGCATTCCGTAGGTGATACATGTTCCAAGGACAGATATATTTAGAATAATTGAAGTTGAAACTATATCAAATGTATTTTAATATTGTTACATCCATAAACATTTTGCTGTATTTCTCCCAATACATTGAAATGCACTCCCCTTCCCCACATGTAGTACTCAAAGTCAAACCTTTGTAAAACAACACACTATAAACGATATATAAAAATATCTATGGGTATAGTTTATACATCTTTCAAAACATTTTATTGTTACAATAAATTAGAATATATATATATTTTTTTTATCTTACTTATTTATTTTAAATAAAATATGACTTACCCCAATTTGCTTGCAGTGTCAGCGATCCCCTCTGGGGGATTTTATCAGTGTAATAAATGTTTTACAGTCAATTTAGATTTCAAAAAATCAACATCAGCTAATTTCAAATGCTGTCATAAACCAAAAGGGATATGAATTATGCACTTCTCCTGTAGCAGCAGAGGATTATGGGTTTGTTCTGAAGATGGAATGCAAATTAGGCCGTACAATATTGGAATCCCACTGGGAACATTAACCTGTACAATAGGAAAGTCATAGCAAACTAAAGTCATGGACTTCTCAACTTACATTTCAAACGGCAACATACATTTGCAGTAGAGTGTTTACCAATGTCATCTTTCCAGGAAGAGGGTAATTACTAAGCTGCTGTCACATTCATAGTGAATGGAGGGATGTTATCAGCTGGGCGTCATATTGTGTCCTTCCGGATAATAATCTAGAAATTACTTTTTTATAGCGACATTTACAATTATTATTGATGTTGCAAGAATAATAAGGTATGAATTCCAATCATACTGTCACCACCTATTACTGATCCTGTTACTATACAGAACACGTTCACTAGTCTAGCACTACATCCATGTTTTCCAAATAAATTGAGGTTAATATAAAAAAACACAATGTCTAATGATATGAGAGATTATAGAATGATGTGGTTAATACTGTCTATAATCTTTTTAGCAAAGCATATGAATTTGCTCACTAAACAAAGAATAATGATGGTTGTCAAAGTGCAATGTTTAGATCAAAATATCTGCACTAAAATTTATTTTATCTCAGCCCTGTATTGTATTATTGTTAATTCAACCCCCGTACAGTGTATAGAGGTTTTGTTTAGATCTACAATGACCACATATTGTCTGATGGAAAATAATTGCTTTAATTAAAATCAGTGGTGCCCTGAACAATCCATATTTTATAAGCAGCCCTAATTGGAGGGGCAGTATGATCATCTAAACTACGACTTCCAACAAACTCAGCCAAACTGACTAATTAACTCCAGAACCAATGACATATCAGACCTGTCACTGCAGCGAGGGATTTGCTTTACCCGGTTTTGAACAGTTAAACCAAATATATTGGTACTTGATACAGTAATTTTTGTTAAAGTGAATAATATTTCTATTAATAATTTTTGAAAATTGACAGAGAAAGAAGGTGTAGGACTACGAAACAAAGAATACTCTCTGGGACTATGTACTTTGTATTTTTCATTATGTTCAAATTGCAATAACCTTTAAATAAATCAAAATATACAAAAAAAAATTTTAATTCCTCTTAGAAAACATCAAACATCATCACATCTGATTGATTGTATCTATCTCTGAAATTTATAACACAGTGGCTTATTCAGCTCTGAAAATTTCCAAGCATAATTGAAACATAGGTGAATTGACCTACATTTTGCCAACATGCTAGTTTAGCATTCTAGATTAGAAACCTAAATTCAACAAAGTGGGTGTTTTTGCCTTTGATTGCAGTTGAATTAAAGTGAGGTTGGGACCATCTTTTAAAGAAACACTCCAGACACAAAGCACTTCAGTTTACTTTAATGTCCTATAAATGACAGTATATAAAATTACTGATTTGAAAGCACTAAATTTAGGAGCAGAAACACCTATCTGAATGTCAGTCAGGTTTTTTTCCCCACTTCCATTAGCTCCACAGAGCTAACGGAAATGGCAGGCATGCTAGAGTGCACCTGCCTTCCTCCTCGCTCAATGTCACCTACTGGGGTATTTGCATATATTTCACAGACCGAAGATGGTAACTGCTCCACTTGCATTCCGGTGGCCATGGGGGCAGAAGGGGTACGTTTTACTTACCTGAACCTGTCCCACTGGGTGCCGCCATCTTCTTCCTCTTTAGCCACTGGTGCATTATCTGCCATGAGCCATGCCAGCGCTGTGCTGCAATTGTGTGAGCGTGTGCGTGCATGCTGAGGTTTCTCCATGAGAAACCACCGATTGGTGTATTCCCTGTAACTGAGGAAAGAGGGATTGCATCGTCGGCAGTCTGTTGATCTGTAGGCACTGAAAAAGCACACGTTATTATAATCATTCATATAGCAATATATATATCAAATTTGAGGTAGACAGATATGTATCAAGGGGATGGGGGAATGAGACACACAAATGGAGGGGATAGGGGAGGAAATTAGACACATGGAATGTCCTGGTGTGGAATGAGAAACATGGAGGATCTGCAGGACACTAATGAGACATATGGAGGGGCTTGGTGGAGGAAATGAGAGGGGATAGGGGGCATGAGACACATGGAAGGGCTGAGGACAGACACCAAGAGAAATTAAGAGGCTTGGGGAAAAAGAGACAAGGTGCTTGGGGAAAGAGACATGCAGACAGGCTGGGAAGGGGAGAATGAGACACACAAATGGGACTGGAGATGGAAAGAGACACACAGGAGGCTGAGGGATACAAAAAGACACAGAGGGTCTAGGGAAGGGGGAAAAGAGACATGTGAATATATGCTATTCACCGCACCAATCAGCATCTCCTCATGGCCCTGTATGTGTCTCATTAGCCCTCCCATGTGTCTCAGTAGCACCACCATGTGTCCCATGAGCCCCCCTTGGTGTGTCTCAGTAGCTCTCCATCCCTCCATGTGTCCTTTTAGCCCTTCCTCCCAGCCTTCCATATGTTCCTATAGCCCCCTCCCAGCCCTCAATGTGACCCAATAGGCCCCCTCCCAGCCCTCAATGTGTCCCAATAGGCCCCCTCCCAGCCCCCAATGTGTCCCAATAGGCCCCCTCCCAGCCCCCATGCGTCCCAATAGGCCCCTCAGCCCCCATCGTCCCAATGGGCCCCCAGCCCCCATGTGTCCCCAAACCATCCTTCCCAGCCCCCATATGTCCCATTAGCCCCCCCCATGTGACCCTATACCCCTCCAAGCCCTCCATGTGTCCCTATACCCTCCTCCCAGCCTTCCATGTGTACCATTGGTTCCCCAGCCCTCAATGTGTCCTACCCCCTCCCAGCCATCCATGTGTCCATATACCCCCCTCCTCAACCCTCCATGTGTTCCTATACCCCCTCCCAGCCCTCCATGTGTCCCTATAGCCTTCTCCCAGCCCTTGATGTGTCCCTATAGCCTTCTCCCAGCCCTTGATGTGTCCCTATACCCTTTTCCCAGCTCTCCATGTGTTCTTATATCCCCCTCCCAGCCCTCCCTGTGTCCCATTAGTTTTGCCCGCCCCAGCTCTCCCTTTCTCACACTATTCCCCCCAGCTCTCCCTGTGTCCCATTAGTTTTCCTCCCCCCCCAGCTCTCCTTGTGTCCAATTAGTCATCCCATCCGTGCTCTGTCTTCTTCTCTTTCTCTACCTCTCATTAAAATTTTCAATCTCTCTCTCTCCTCTGGCATATTTCCATCGCCCTTCAAACACGCAACTATAACCCCAATTCTAAAGAAGCCCAACCTTGACCCTAACTCCCCATCCAACTACCGTCCTATCTCACTACTGCCTTTTGTGTCCAAGATCCTTGAAAGAGCTGTGTATGATCTACTCGCTTCTCCTTGACCTCTCTGCGGCTTTTGACACTGTTAATCATCAACAGCTTCTTCTAATCCTCTGCTATATCAGTCTACAAGATATTGCTCTCTCCTGGTGCTCCTCCTACATCTCCCAGCGCTCTTTCAGTGTTTCTTTCTCTGGCTTTGCTTCATCTACCCATCTCCTCTCTGTTGGTGTCCCCCAAGGTTCAGTCCTTGGTCCCCAACTGTTCTCCATCCATACTGCCTCCCTTGATAAACTCATTAGCTCCTTTGGCTACCAATATCATTTCTATGTGGATGACACGCAAATCTACCTGTCCTAGGTGTTCTCTTTGACTCCGACCTCTCCTTCACGTCTCATGTTCAATTTATCACCAAATTCTGTCGCTTCCATCTCAAAAACATTGCGCACATCTGACCCTACTTAACGCCAGATGCGACTAAGGTGCTGGTCCATTCCACTGTCCTTTCTCACCTCGACTACTGTAATCCGCTTTTCAGTGTTCTTACGTGCTCCCAATTTGCGCCAATACAGTCCATAATGAATGCAGTGGCGAGGCTCATCTTCCTGTCCGGCCGCACCTCCCACGCCTCACCCTTTTGTCAGTCCCTACATTGGCTTCCTGTAAGATATAGGGCTCAATTTAGAATTCTGGTTCTAGCTTTCAAAGCTCTACATAATGCTGCTCCCACCTATCTATCCTCCCTAATACAAAAGTATATCCCATCTTGGCCTTTAAGCTCTGCTGAAGACTTACGTCTATCTTTTGTCCGTACTCCCACCTCTGATGCTCACCTTCAAGACTTCTCGAGGGCTGCACCGTTCCTGTGGAACTCACTTCCCTCCTCCGTTAGATGCTCACCCAGTCTCCACTCCTTCAAAGAATCATTAAAAACCCACTTCTTCATAAAAGCGTATCAATTAAACTGTTAATAACTCCCAATTGATTCCTCTCTTGCAACTGTTGTTAATCTAATACTATCCTTACCTTTTGTGTCACTTTACCCCACTCACTCTAACATGTAAGCTCATTGAGCAGGGCCCTCAATTCCTCTGTTCCTGTGTGTCCAACTTGTCTGGTCCTTTCTCACCTCGACTACTGTAATCCTCTTTTCAGTGTTCTTACGTGCTCCCAACTTGCGCCAATACAGTCCATAATGAATGCAGTGGCGAGGCTCATCTTCCTGTCCGGCCGCACCTCCCACGCCTCACCCTTTTGTCAGTCCCTACATTGGCTTCCTGTAAGATATAGGGCTCAATTTAGAATTCTGGTTCTAGCTTTCAAAGCTCTACATAATGCTGCTCCCACCTATCTATCCTCCCTAATACAAAAGTATATCCCATCTTGGCCTTTAAGCTCTGCTGAAGACTTACGTCTATCTTCTGTCCGTACTCCCACCTCTGATGCTCACCTTCAAGACTTCTCGAGGGCTGCACCGTTCCTGTGGAACTCACTTCCCTCCTCCGTTAGATGCTCACCCAGTCTCCACTCCTTCAAAGAATCATTAAAAACCCACTTCTTCATAAAAGCGTATCAATTAAACTGTTAATAACTCCCAATTGATTCCTCTCTTGCAACTGTTGTTAATCTAATACTATCCTTACCTTTTGTGTCACTTTACCCCACTCACTCTAACATGTAAGCTCATTGAGCAGGGCAGAAAAAGTAAAAAATAGGTAAGCGCTAATAATATATTAAAAAAAGTAGGCAGCAACCTTATAGAGGGTAACCCTCTTACCCTCTAGATAATGTACAGTAAAACAGGAAGAAAGGTAGCGCCAAAATAAAACGAAAAAATAAGTAAAATAAATAAATAAATAAAATAAAATGAGTCCCAATATATGTTGGAGGGTAGAAGTGTCTGTTCCACAATTTCCACTGGAAAAGTGTTTCCTCTGTCTGTGATACTTCAGATCGTCTCGTGATATGGAAAACACAAAGGGAAAGGACCAATCGTGCAGAATGTATAAAATGTGTAGATATAAAATAAGAAGATGAATTGCACTCACATTATCATGAGCTATGACCAGCTCAGGGGTAATGGGTTTTCAGCAGAATAATCCCTGCTTGTAGGATATAACGAATGCTTGTCCTCTTGGAGTATGACGGTGTCCAACTCTCAGGAAAAGGAAAAATAGGAACAACCAATAGTGCTCTCTGATAATATAATGTGGTATAAAAATAAAAAGAATAGGAAATATACTCACAAATAGAGTGCAGATATCACTGCACTTGGAATGTCGCGTGGGCGGTATAATCCCCACCTCAGGATATATATAAAATGCCAGGAAATAGGTAGTAAAAAAAAGGTTATGTGTAAAAATAATAAAATAATAATATAGATGGCACAAGAATATAGCCAAACTTAATTTATTATTTAAAATACACAATAAAAACCATTAACGCGTTTCACCACTAGGGTTTTATCAAAATGGTATAACATGAGAACCTGGCAAGAATAAAATATATATAGGGACACTGGTACTTTAAAAATTGCGCCAAAAACAGCATCAATTAGCTTTAACCAATCAGAATCAAGCATAATGTTCATGGATAACAAAACTTTGAGAAGCACATAAAACAGAGATTGTAATGAGTAAGAATGAAAATATGTGTATCACAATCATATTATGCATTATACATATGAAAAACGAAGCTTTTAGTTGGAATTAAATATTGTTGTAGCGCGTCACGTGACCCGCGTGGCACTATGGGAAATGTAGTGCGCGGGTCACGTGATCGCACACAGACATTCATATTAGCCGTCCCAGCAATGGGCGGTGTAAACGTCTTGGAGGCGGGTGCGTGTGACGTCACGTGACCCGCGGCATACACAAGCAGTGTAGTGCACGGGTCACGTGATCGGCGCTTAGGCACCTGGGAAATGTAGTTAGATGGGAAAACGAGCAGAATATGGAAAATACACTGCATATATTTAGAATAACGATCATATTAGAACACAATCATAATGTACATAAGACAGGCAAGTGAATAAAAGAAAAACCACTGATAAAAGACATACAAAAGGGTATCAGCATAAATAATCCTCATATAGTAATGAGTTAATATAATAGCAGCATATTTATAAGCACATATATAAGTAAAAAATATATATAAAAAATATAAAATATATATCTCAAGGAATAACAAGAAATACATACATTTTTGTGATGACATGTATATATATATTATAATTAAAATATCTATAGTGTGGTCAGATTGGGGGTATCCTAGACTATAATGCCGTAGGTAACAACTATGAATAGGATAGCCCCAAAATGACCACAATAAGGAAGATAAAGATAAAGTGAATAAAATCATAAAAAGTTAAATAAATCAAAATCCACATTTAAGCCTTGGGGGGCTAACGTCTGTAGATTAAATACCCACTCCATCTCATTTTTACCTAAAATATTTTTTATATTGCCACCTCTCCATGGGACTTTGCATTTTTTTATTCCGATACATTTAAGAAATTTAGGATCCCGATTGTGTTTTTCAAAGTGTTTTGATACAGAGTGGTTGGCATAACCATTTTTTATATTTCGGCAGTGTTCTGCTAATCTTGTTTTAAGGCATCTGGTAGTCATACCCACATATTGGAGGCCACAAGGGCACTCCAATAGGTAGATAACATTGGTAGTGTTACATCCAATAAAATCTTTTATAATATAGTTTTTGTTAGTTACATTCGATTTCAAACTGGTAACTTTGGAATGGGTAGCGGGATTAGTACTTTTACACACAATACAACGTTTACATCTATAAAAACCCGTCATTCCATTAAGAAAAGTAGGTTGTGTATTTTTAACTTCTCTGGTATAGTTATTGGTTAAGATAGATCTAAAATTGGGTGCACCTCTAAAAACAATTTTTGGCTGAGTCGGTAATGTTTCTTTAAAGAGATCATCTTGTCTTAGGAGGTGCCAGTGTTTTTTAATCGTTTTTTTGATAAAACCACTTTTGTTATTATAGTTAAAAATTATAGGAAGGGTAGGGGCTTCTGAGATATTTCTATCTTTATAAGTTAAAAGGTTTTCTCTGGGTTTGTTCCTTACTGTTTCTATAATGTTATCTAATTGTGTGGATGAGTAGTTTTTTTCAATAAACTGATTTTTTAAAAACAATGATTGTTCTTTAAAGTCATCAATGTGAGAGCAATTTCGACGCATACGTAGAAATTGGCTTTTGGGGGCGCTCTCAAGCCATGGCTTGTAGTGACAGCTAGTCAGATCAATTGCTGTATTGGTGCATACTTTTTTTAAAAATGTTTTTGTATGCACTACTCCTTCTTTGATAAAAATATTTAAGTCTAGAAAATTAATTGTATCTCTACTGTACTCGCATGTTAAAACAATTCCTCTATTATTTGAGTTAAGATGTGAAATAAAAGCGTTAAGTGAATCTTCCGAACCTTTCCATATAAAAAACAAATCATCAATATATCTAAAATAGGAGACCAGGTTTTGCTCCCATGTATGCCGCCCCCAAATGGCACTGGATTCCCAGTCGGCCATAAAGAGGTTGGCATAGCTGGGGGCAAACCTGGTCCCCATAGCTGTTCCTCTCTTTTGGAGGTAAAAAGAATTAAAAAACCAGAAATAGTTATTATTTAAAATTATATTGATGCCTTCCACAATAAAATCAATCTGAGTTTCTGGGACTCTTTTTTCATTAGATAACATAGTTCTGACTGCATTACAACCAAGTTGATGTGGAATAATAGTGTATAAAGAGGTGACATCGCATGTCACAAGTATAAAATCTTGTTCCCAATAAAATCCATTTAAAAAATTTAATAGTGACATTGAGTCCTTTAGATAAGATTTCATGAGTTTGACTGCAGGTTGGAGTAGGGTGTCAATGTATTGAGATAAATTGCATAAAGGGGAATTAATTCCAGACACTATAGGTCTGCCGGGAGGGTGTTGAGCATCCTTATGTATTTTCGGCAGAAAATAAATTACCGGAATTTGGGGATTCTTAATAAATATATAGTCAAATTCTTTTTTCTTCAAAATATTTTCTTCTAATCCCTTTTGTAAGAAGGTATTTAATTTTTGTTGTATGTCTGGTGTTGGGTCATTGGATAATTTTTCGTATACATCAGTATCATTCAGCTGTCTGTAAGCTTCTTTAATATACATAGCACTTGATTGGATAACAAGACCCCCACCTTTATCTGCAGGTTTAATAACAATGTCTTTATCTTCTTGGAGTTGTTTCATTGCTGTTTTTTCTAATCTATTTAAATTTTGGGTGTCATATTTGCTATACTTGATCTTATTAAAATCTTTTAGTACGGATTTTTCAAACATCACAAGAGGTGCTGATTTAAAATTATAAGGATAAAAAGTAGATTGAGGTTTTAAATCTGTATTAATGTATGTAGGTGTATCTGTAGGGATTTGAGAGGAAGGAAGGGGGGGATTAGTGTTAGCGTCATGTGAATTATAAAATCTTTTTAGAGTAGCTTTGCGTATAAATTTATTAACATCTAAAAATGCCTCAAATGGTTTAAAAGAGTTGGTCGGAGCATATTTTAGCCCTTTACTTAAAACTGAAATTTGTGCTGCACTTAAAACTTTTCGTGATAAATTAAAAATGCCGATGTCTGATTCTTTGGGGGCAGTTATTGTCTTTCTAGTCTCTCTTTTTTGTTGTCTTCTACCACTTCGTTTGCCTCTGGGCTTAGAGGTCTTTTTTGGTCCTTATTGGGTACGGTGTGTTTGTGAAAGTGTGTGGATGTGTCTGAATCTCTAAAAAATTATCATCACTATCTATTTCTGAATCAATGGATAGTAGTTGGTACCTGTTTGTATGTGAGATAGGAGTCGCTGAGTGATTCTTGTAGTAGTGACTGGGTTTGTGAGTTTTAGGTGAGTGATTTTGGATATCTGGGCTCCGTGCGTTGTAGTAGTTGTGACGAGAGTCATAGTGTGTGGAGGTGTTGTTGAAAGTTCTACGTGGTTTGAATGATGTAGGTTTGTGGTATGAAGTTGAGGGTGCATAACCAGAATTGTAATTCCTGTAGTGAAATTTTTGCTTATGTGGAGAGTAATGTGAAGGTTTGTGTAATGTGGGAAAGTGGTTGTTGGGGACATATGGAGACACATGTCGTGTATTGAATGTGGTCGGTTTGTGATATTGTTGTGATTCTGTCCTCATATTTGAGGATGGGTTTTCTGACGTATATCTTTTCTTTAGGTGGTATGTCCTAACCTGTCTGTTAGCATAATCTTGTTTGTCCCTTATGTATTTTTTGACTTTAATATGTTTCGTGTCAATTTCTATTTTTTCAATTTTACTTTGAATTAAAACTGAGTTCTGTTGATATACATTACTTTCTGTGAAGGGCATAAGTTTTTCTTTAAGGTCATTGATTTCCCTATCCAGATTGGACAGTTTTTTACTCTTTTTCTTAATTAGGGTGTCCATAAGGCCAAATGTGCAAGTTTCCAATTTACTGTTCCACTCGTCCATAAATTCCAGATCATCTTGATCTGAAGTGGGTAATTTCATAAGTCTTAGGCCACGAGGTGTTATATGTTCGTCAATATATTTTTTAAAAGTAGCAATCTCCCATTTGAGTTTAATTTCTACTGTTAGAGCCCTTTCTAATTTGATAAATAATTCTTGTTGAGAAAACATTGGGGTCCTAACATAGATAGGACTATTCGGTTGAGTAGAAAATACATGGTCTATATCAATAGTATGATTGGTCCTATAATCAAAAATAGACATATTAAAAGCAGCTAAAACCGGAGGGATATTAATACAGTACAGAAAAAGTCAAAAATAGGTAAGCGCTAATAATATATAAAAAAAAAAAAAAAAGTAGGCAGCCCCCAGCTATGCCAACCTCTTTATGGCCGACTGGGAATCCAGTGCCATTTGGGGGCGGCATGCATGGGAGCAAAACCTGGTCTCCTATTTTAGATATATTGATGATTTGTTTTTTATATGGAAAGGTTCGGAAGATTCACTTAATGCTTTTATTTCACATCTTAACTCAAATAATAGAGGAATTGTTTTAACATGCGAGTACAGTAGAGATACAATTAATTTTCTAGACTTAAGTATTTTTATCAAAGAAGGAGTAGTGCATACAAAAACATTTTTTAAAAAAGTATGCACCAATACAGCAATTGATCTGACTAGCTGTCACTACAAGCCATGGCTTGAGAGCGCCCCCAAAAGCCAATTTCTACGTATGCGTCGAAATTGCTCTCACATTGATGACTTTAAAGAACAATCATTGTTTTTAAAAAATCAGTTTATTGAAAAAAACTACTCATCCACACAATTAGATAACATTATAGAAACAGTAAGGAACAAACCCAGAGAAAACCTTTTAACTTATAAAGATAGAAATATCTCAGAAGCCCCTACCCTTCCTATAATTTTTAACTATAATAACAAAAGTGGTTTTATCAAAAAAACGATTAAAAAACACTGGCACCTCCTAAGACAAGATGATCTCTTTAAAGAAACATTACCGACTCAGCCAAAAATTGTTTTTAGAGGTGCACCCAATTTTAGATCTATCTTAACCAATAACTATACCAGAGAAGTTAAAAATACACAACCTACTTTTCTTAATGGAATGACGGGTTTTTATAGATGCAAACGTTGTATTGTGTGTAAAAGTACTAATCCCGCTACCCATTCCAAAGTTACCAGTTTTAAATCGAATGTAACTAACAAAAACTATATTATAAAAGATTTTATTGGATGTAACACTACCAATGTTATCTACCTATTGGAGTGCCCTTGTGGCCTCCAATATGTGGGTATGACTACCAGATGCCTTAAAACAAGATTAGCAGAACACTGCCGAAATATAAAAAATGGTTATGCCAACCACTCTGTATCAAAACACTTTGAAAAACACAATCGGGATCCTAAATTTCTTAAATGTATCGGAATAAAAAAATGCAAAGTCCCATGGAGAGGTGGCAATATAAAAAATATTTTAGGTAAAAATGAGATGGAGTGGGTATTTAATCTACAGACGTTAGCCCCCCAAGGCTTAAATGTGGATTTTGATTTATTTAACTTTTTATGATTTTATTCACTTTATCTTTATCTTCCTTATTGTGGTCATTTTGGGGCTATCCTATTCATAGTTGTTACCTACGGCATTATAGTCTAGGATACCCCCAATCTGACCACACTATAGATATTTTAATTATAATATATATATACATGTCATCACAAAAATGTATGTATTTCTTGTTATTCCTTGAGATATATATTTTATATTTTTTATATATATTTTTTACTTATATATGTGCTTATAAATATGCTGCTATTATATTAACTCATTACTATATGAGGATTATTTATGCTGATACCCTTTTGTATGTCTTTTATCAGTGGTTTTTCTTTTATTCACTTGCCTGTCTTATGTACATTATGATTGTGTTCTAATATGATCGTTATTCTAAATATATGCAGTGTATTTTCCATATTCTGCTCGTTTTCCCATCTAACTACATTTCCCAGGTGCCTAAGCGCCGATCACGTGACCCGTGCACTACACTGCTTGTGTATGCCGCGGGTCACGTGACGTCACACGCACCCGCCTCCAAGACGTTTACACCGCCCATTGCTGGGACGGCTAATATGAATGTCTGTGTGCGATCACGTGACCCGCGCACTACATTTCCCATAGTGCCGCGCGGGTCACGTGACGCGCTACAACAATATTTAATTCCAACTAAAAGCTTCGTTTTTCATATGTACAATGCATAATATGATTGTGATACACATATTTTCACTCTTACTCATTACAATCTCTGTTTTATGTGCTTCTCAAAGTTTTGTTATCCATGAACATTATGCTTGATTCTGATTGGTTAAAGCTAATTGATGCTGTTTTTGGCGCAATTTTTAAAGTACTAGTGTCCCTATATATATTTTATTCTTGCCAGGTTCTCATGTTATACCATTTTGATAAAACCCTAGTGGTGAAACGCGTTAATGGTTTTTATTGTGTATTTTAAATAATAAATTAAGTTTGGCTATATTCTTGTGCCATCTATATTATTATTTTATTATTTTTACACATAACCTTTTTTTTACTACCTATTTCCTGGCATTTTATATATATCCTGAGGTGGGGATTATACCGCCCACGCGACATTCCAAGTGCAGTGATATCTGCACTCTATTTGTGAGTATATTTCCTATTCTTTTTATTTTTATACCACATTATATTATCAGAGAGCACTATTGGCTGTTCCTATTTTTCCTTTTCCTGAGAGTTGGACACCGTCATACTCCAAGAGGACAAGCATTCGTTATATCCTACAAGCAGGGATTATTCTGCTGAAAACCCATTACCCCTGAGCTGGTCATAGCTCATGATAATGTGAGTGCATTTCATCTTCTTATTTTATATCTACACATTTTATACATTCTGCACGATTGGTCCTTTCCCTTTGTGTTTTCCATATCACGAGACGATCTGAAGTATCACAGACAGAGGAAACACTTTACCAGTGGAAATTGTGGAACAGACACTTCTACCCTCCAACATATATTGGGACTCATTTTATTTTATTTATTTATTTTACTTATTTTTTCGTTTTATTTTGGCGCTACCTTTCTTCCTGTTTTACCCCACCATGCACTGCTTCCCTAATACCCACACATAACCCATGCCCCCACAATGCACTGCTTACCTAATACCCACACATAACCCGTGCCCCCACCATGCACTGCTTCCCTAATACCCACACATAACCCATGCCCCCACAATGCACTGCTTCCCTAATACCCACACATAACCCTGGCCCCAACAATCAACTGTTTCCTCTAATACCCACACATAACCTATGCCCCCACAATGCACTGCTTCCCTAATACCCACACATAACCCGTGCCCCCACAATGCACTGCTTCCCTAATACCCACACATAACCCGTGCCCCCACAATGCACTGCTTCTCTAATACCCACACATAACCCTGGCCCCAACAATCAACTGTTTCCTCTAATACCCACACATAACCTATGCCCCCACAATGCACTGCTTCCCTAATACCCACACATAACCCGTGCCCCCACAATGCACTGCTTCCCTAATACCCACACATAACCCGTGCCCCCACAATGCACTGCTTCTCTAATACCCACACATAACCCTGGCCCCAACAATCAACTGTTTCCTCTAATACCCACACATAACCTATGCCCCCACAATGCACTGCTTCCCTAATACCCACACATAACCCGTGCCCCCACAATGCACTGCTTCCCTAATACCCACACATAACCATGCTCCTCCTAATATCCACACATAACCCAGGTCCCCACAATAACTTGCCCTCCCTGGTTAATTAACTGCTTTCTCTAATACCCAAGCATACTCTTGGTCCCCACAATGTACTTCTCACCTTAATATCCACTCTTGACCCTGCCCCCCCCTAATACCCACAAATATCATTGGGCTCCATGATGCATAATTCTGGACATCTAAAGCACTGACGTTAATCCTCCTGCTATACACTGCAATGTCTCACATATGTAGAGACTGCCAGTATACTTATATTAAAATAATACATTAGTATAATTATAAAAAATGGAAACATTTTTGAAAAAGGTTTTTTTTCTGTTTAACCTATTTTTGCAAAAATATTTCTGACAATTTCTAAAAAAACAAACCTTTTCGTGTCCCCCCTTAAGCCAGATGATGTAAAGATTGCCCCAATTACTGGAATCCTCCATTCATTAACAGTACAAAAAAATAATTTCCATGGAAAGATTTGATGCGAGATGTGCAGCGGAAAAGCTCTCCCAGTGAAGAAAAACAATCCAGTGCTTTTATATTTCAAATATATATTAATATAAATATATATTCATTAATATTTTATTAATTTAAGCTTTGTAAGAAAAATATCATCCAAACTGACTTTTCTAAATTGTAAATAAATCTCTCTAGCAGCCATGGATTATAATGGTCACATCCAAAACCTATTTGTAGCTGTATACATAGATACATACATACGTGTACTTTGTTTATTCTGATGGATAGTAAAGATGTATAGTTTATTCATAATTAAAAAGAATAATTTGTTCTAAATATTTTGATCAGATTGGTGAATATTTAGAACATGCCATGTATACAACATAATATAATCAGATCCCATACTAATGGATTCAAACTAGAAGGTCAAAAATGGGCTATAAAGCCATATATAGAAAATGTGGTAAAAGCCAAACAGTATATATAAAACTGAGCCAAAGTATGGTGTAATTGTATCCATGGGTCCCTGCACATACAGTGCTCCCTACACCCTAGAGCAGTGGTTTCCAAACCAGTCCAGGATTTAGGGAGCACACCGTGTTGTCTAAACTGCTTTTAGAAAGAAAATAAAAATAAAAACCAAAACCACATTGACACAACTTGGAAATCCCCAATTCCTGGACTGGAAGGCGTGCCGTGAGAACTGCTTTAGAGGGTGTTCTGCTTTCATGCGCCAGAGCGTTATATTATTTGTTAGCAAACGTATTGCAGCACGAATTGTATTCATTTAGTCAGAGCTAGACATTTAAAGGATCACTCTAGGCACCCAGACCACTTCAGCTTAATGAAGTGGTCTGGGTGCCTGGTCCAGCTAGGGTTAACCCATTTTTTTTATAAACATAGTAGTTTCAGAGAAACTGCTATGTTTATAAATAGGTTAATCCAGCCTCTAAAGCCTCTAGTGGCTGTCTCATTGACAGCCGATAGAGGCGTTTGCGTGCTTCTCACTCGGAAAATTACAGTTCGAAGACGTCAGCGTCCATAGGAATGCATTATGAATGCTTTCCTATGAGACTGGCTGAATGCGCGCGCAGCTCCTGCCACGCATGCGCATTCAGCCGATGACGGAAGAAGAGGGAGGAGAGGAGGAGGAGAGCTCCCCGCCCGGCGCTGGAGAAAGAGGTAAGTTTAACCCCTTCCTCCCCCTAGAGCCTGGCGGGTGGGGGCACCCTCAGGGCACTATAGTGCCGGGAAAACGAGTATGTTTTCCTGGCACTATAGTGGTCCTTTAATAAGCTTTATTCGAGGAATAATCCAAACACTATTACCACAGTAGCATACTCGTGTCTGAGTGCCCTTGCGCACTCCCGGTGTACATAGTCAAACTGTTGAAGACCCTAATTTGATGGGTTATACATTCCTAAAGGAGTGGCTATAGGAGACAGGTCAGAAACGCAGAGGCAATCTGTTTTTTATTTATTTATCAGGGAGTTAAAAAAAAAAAAACCCACAAGGATTAGAAAGATTTATCTCTGGAATTAAAAGTTTCTCAAGCACCATAACTACTACAGCGCACAGTAGTGGTTTGAAAACTTACATGGGTCTCTCGGGCCCAGAAGTTCTCTGCCTGAAATCAGCCCAGCGTTCTCAGACTGATCTGGCCTTGGCTGAGAAGTCAAATTATTAGCAAATAATAAAGAACATTACCACTATAGTGCACTGTAGTTGTTATGGTACTTTGGGTGTTCTTTAAAAAAGCAGAGCTGCAGGAATATGGTCTTTGCAGCATAACAATTTCAGTAAGATGAAGTGCTTATGGTGCTTAGAGCGATCCCTTAATTGTGCAAATATTCCTGGAGCTTAATGGAGAAACCAAGGAATTTTACCGCCAGCATTTTAATAAAATATTGTATGTGTGCATTGTTGCTGAAAAATAAGTGATTGCGCTGCTAACATTTTCTGTTTTGGCCTCTGAATTATAAATGCAGATAGTCATCGGGGGGGGAAAAAAGTACACCCTCTTTGAAATCTATGAATTCAAAGAGGGTGTACTTTCTTTTTTCCATAACTGTATTTGCCATGTGCCTATGTGCAAGTGCTGTAATGTAAGCTCAAGTACTGTCCATCTTGTTTTTGTTTCTTTTTTTGATTGTATCTCAGGTATATGCATGAGTCTCGTCTCCGGTTCTCTACAACGTTGGGCTGTTATAATAGCGGCTTGTGTAAGTTTGTATCCCCACTTCTTCATACACCAGCACTACGCCAAGGGCTGGACATTGCTTGGAAGGCATTTCTTCCATATCCTTTTTACTAATGCACGTTACGTATACACATTGAAAGCGTGCTTTTACTGGGAACAGTGTATCAAGATTATTCTTGTTTTTTCGTATGTTAGCTGAGGTTATTTATTTATTACTGGTATTTATAAAGCGCCGACATATTCTGCAGCGCTGTACAACTAGGGCAGAACATACAATATACATAGACAAGAAAAAAAGGTATAAAGGTTAATATTTTCTATATCTCCTGGGTAAAAAGCTGAATTGTTTCTGCTCAGAGTAGACTCTGCTGTCTTAAGGTCTGAACAGGTGCTGAAGTTAATGTCATAACCAACTGTATATAATCCGTCATTTCAAGTCTAGTTTGTAGAATGTTAGACCGTAAGGGTTATGTATAATACTGTTTGTGTGTTAAAATAAGTGTCTGTGCTTAAGTATAAACAGATGCTACAAAATAGTCAGATTTCTCTAGGTTACTGCAATGACATGAATGCAAACTATTTAACTAATTAACTGTTCGTTCTCCACCTGCTGCAGTAAGGGTTAATCGCCACTATTCTCTGTTTGTCCCTCATCAGGCAGTGGTGCTCTGTATGACCCCATTTCTGCTGAGAATTGTGGGATTGCGAGCTCTCTCCATGGCTTCTGAAGCTTACACTGCAGGATCTTTCTCCGCTGCCTATGTCACCTGCCCCAGTGACAAGGTGGCAAAAGACATTGCCCGGTATGTATTTCAGGATGGATTGTGTGCAGATAGACATCTTATATGGGGATCAACACTGTTAATGTAGTGACAGCATTATACCTGTATATCTTATCAATCTCTATTTACGCTGCTAGAGCCAATCTGTTATCTATTCACCATCCATATCACAAAACAATTAACAAGCCTCTGCGGCAAGTGACCATAAACATACATTGTTCTCCTTCTTGTGACATCAAGAAACTCTCCATTAGACACATGCTCCAAAGCTTGGCAAGGCAAAGTAATTGTTTAGTATTGGAGATGGCCAAGAACATGACATTGCTATAAGCCTATTGATGAAATCCAACCGAGCACCTTTCCATAGACCGTGTTACCAGCTGTGTATTGTGCACTGCACTCTCTGACTGCACCAAATTCTTCTGGAAACTTGCCCCAAAAAAGACAAGGGAAATAAAGTGTGTTCTGCCAGCAGCTCCAGGCTGGTCATCCTGGATCCCCATGTTCTAATGGTTAGATTTGTTATATAAGAATTTACCTGTTTGTGTATCAACAGGATCTATCATTCCGATAACATTTGTTGTTGTCTCACGCAGGGGCATTGTGGAGAAGAAGCTGGCAGCCTGTGTTAACATTATACCACAGATAACGTCCATGTGAGTTCTGTAGTGTCCCTCTAACTATCTCACTGATACCGAGAGCTCTGCAGTGCTAATGGTTCCCACCTCCGTCTTACCTTCATGGTCTGTCTCTGTCTTTCTCTGAGTCTGTTTCCACTGTTTGTAATGGCCACAACCTCGCCATCTGTGTTTATCTATCTATGTAAATATATACTCTTATCGTTGCTCCTATATTTCAATACAATGTTAAACACAGATCTGCACACCCGTCAACCATAAGACTTGCTTTTCCGACAGAAATCCACATCACAGTAAATTTGAGATTTCTGTGGGAAAAGCAAGTCTTGTGGCTTGACTGGTGTGCAGATTTGTGTTTAACATTGTATTAACTATCCACAGACTTCAGGTGGAAGGGGTTTTCAATCACAGTTTTTCCCCACCACAACTTTCTTGTTTTTTGTTCCTTTGTTCCCATAGATATGAGTGGAAGGGGAAGATCGAAGAAGATAGTGAAGTTTTGCTGGTACGCTTGATTTTCCAAATGATCTGATTTTATATCCTTGTAAAGCGTACTTTTCACTTTAGACGCCTCTAACAGTAATAACAATCCGTAATAGCGGAAACTCAGTTACATTTTTAATTAGGGATTCAAAGTCAATTTCTACAATATAGGACAACAAAGTCAAACTGAAAACATGACTGATTTTGGGGAATGTTTCCAATGCAACTAGTTTGGCCTAAAATTTAATCTCACTTTGAATTAATGATAATTCTTACTTCTGGTTGGTTTCTCCGAATGTTTTTGATCTCTGCATTTTGCAGACTCCCCTCTTCTCTATAATATATACAAATGAATAACACACTTGTTCACCACAGTGGGAAATGGTTAAAAATAAAATTACCTTAATACAGGAATAGATTGTAAGAAGATCCCTTGGTCTCCTTTACATACATATACAAAAATACAATCTAAAAATGGAAATAGAGAGAAATAGCAGGTAATGGTGTAGAATCAATGTCACCAAGCAAAGTGCTGAGTAGAATTGCACTCACAAAATAATCTTTGACTGCAGGCACATAAAATATTAAAGATGGAAGGAACTCAGTCCTCTTCTCTTTCTTCCTTAAGAGGGGTTTAAAACAGAGAGACACAAAACATAGTGCACCAATAAAAATAAAATGTATGTAATTTATTTTAGATTGCACTCACAGGATATCTGTAAAATTCAGCTTATCACAATGAAGTCTCTGAACGGACTGTGAAGCTTCCAGATGTTCCTTCCGGTCAGCAGACAAAATAGGATAGCCGAAAAATATAAACAAACTTTACAAAATAAAAACACAAATAAAAGTCCAATAAAAATTCTTGTGCTGAAGTGGTCTCTCCACCTTACGCGTTTCGTTCTCTCGAACTTCGTCAGGGGCAGTTGTGTGACACTATCCTATCCTATTTTGTCTGCTGACCGGAAGGAACCTGGAAGCTTCACAGTCCGTTCAGAGACTTCATTATGATAAGCTGAATTTTACAGATATCCTGTGAGTGCAATCTAAAATAAATTACATACATTTTATTTTTATTGGTGCACTATGTTTTGTGTCTCTCTCTGTGTTTGTGAGTGCAATTCTACTCAGCACTTTGCTTGGTGACATTGATTCTACACCATTACCTGCTATTTCTCTCTATTTCCCCTCCTCTCTCTGTTAACAGGGAGTTCAAAGAGTGCTAATGGATGGGGGATATTCCCTGTCATATGTTATGATCAAAGACTCTGTCTGTGAATGTCAGTGTTCCGAATCAGAATACTCTGCAGCCTGTGATAGCAGCCTTCATACTGATTACACTCAAAGGGACACTATAGTCACCCAGACCACTTCAGCTCAATGAAGTGGTCTGGGTGCCAGGTCCCTCAGGTTTTAACCCTTCAGATGTAAACATAGCAGTTTTCATTTGGGGTTAATCCAGCCTCTAGTGAGTGGCTGTCTTCCGGACAGCCACTAGAGGCGCATCTGCGACGCTGGAGGCACATTTCACCTCCATCGCGCAAAGCGTCCATAGGAAAGCATTTTGACACTTTGAATGCACTTGCCGCACATGCGCATTCGGCTCCGGATGGGGGAGCTGATATCAGCGGGGGAGGAGAGGTCACCAGCGCCGAGAGAGCCCGGCGCTGGATTAAGGTAAGACCCTCAGGGCACTATAGTGTCAGGAAAACCGCTTTGTTTTCCTGACACTATAGTGATCCATTAACGTCTGTATCTCACAATTCTAATCTGCCACATGTACGCTTCATCTGTATTTCTTACATAGATCTATAAAGGAGTTATGAATAGAACAATTGTGGGGCTTAAGTGTAAAAGTTGATTAGTCAGCCAGAGCAATCCTTTGGTTTCCACGGTGATAGCTCCACTTTTAGAACAAACATTGCCCCTGAATTGCTTTATGTACATAGTGTGTGACATCTAGAAATGAAGCATCTCCTGTATATTGATTACTCAATAATGGTTGATTTATGTCCCCTTCTTGCCAGTAGATGCTGGGTTTTTTAATGTAACTGTATTTCAGATCACTCATTGTCACCTTTCTGTCTCTTTTCGTAGATGATTAAGACAAGAAGCTCTAAGGTTTCAGCCCTATCAGAATACGTAAGGTGAGACTGAAGAAGTGATTTTATGATAACACAGGTTTTGCAAATTGCTCTACTCTGTCTATGGGATTTCCCTTGTGAATCTCAGTGTAGGAAAGTACTCCGACTGTGATTCCTCAGTTTCTTTCTTGATGGTCTGAATTCTCTGTGTGTGGGAAGTATTTGTAGTCTGATTGAATCCTGCGTGTCCTTTCCAGGGGAGGTAATACTCATAGCTTGAGTGATTCCTCTGTGAGATCTCCAGCATAGAGCAGAGTCATTCTTTTGTGCCCCAGCAGAGGGGTCTAACCAGAATGAGAAGCAGCAAAATACACATGCTGTGCTACTACCAGAAGTGCGATGGGGTAAAACTCTTATCGCATCGTTATTGCAGCCATAACCAGTTACTACTTTTCTCTCGTTTGATCTCTTTAGGTCTGTTCATCCATATGAAGTGTGTGTGGTAATAAGCCTTCCGATAGAGCAGGGGAACCCCCCCTACCTGAAGTGGCTTGCAGAAACTGTTCCTGAGTAAAATCTCCTTTTCTATGTAATAAAGCTGCACATTACACTCTGCCTCATTCATTTTTATGTGTGATCTCCCACCAGCTGCACTGCAGTTTTCTAGAAGAAAACATACTTTTTGTTAATTTTTTTATTTTTTTTTATTTTAAAGAGACATTGTTCTAGGATCCTGAGTAACTACTAGTGGTAGATTAAAGGGTTACCCCAACCACCATGACCACTTCAGTGATTTGAGTGGTCATGGTTTTGGAGTCAGTTTGAAACACCTGCACACGCAACACACATCACATTGGCAGCCTAGAATTAACTAATGGCAATTCTGTGCATATCATCTCCTTTGCAGGCAGAGCACCTGCAAGGGGAAGAATTACGCCTCCCTCCATTTCCTACAGTGTATTTAAGGAAACTATACGCACTCTGCGCTGGCAAAACACGGACCAATCTCAGGATTCTCCATGAGAGTCTTGTAATTGCACTGCACAAGGTCCATGTGATGTCAGATACAGCACAGAAGTCAATGTCGGGAGCTTTAATTCCAGGGAAGTAAAAACCTTTTATTTGCAGGTTATTGTGAAAATGCGGGACCTTCTCTATAGTGCCCAATAAGGCATTTTACACAGGAAAGGTCCTCTCTTAATACAGATTTCAATAGGAATTGGCTCATTTAATATGTAGAGATTATCCTTGTTACATTTCCCACAGCTGTCAGACGACCAGTTCTTGTTACTTCCTGGTTGTGACAGTGGAGCAATTGCTCAGAGCACCTGCCTTGCAAACCCTTCTCCTGGAGCTGCATTGGGATGTCTGATTGAACACACAGAAAAGTCTGTGCTGGTGAAAAAGGGCTTGCAAAGGGTGCAGACAGATCTGCAGCTTCCTCAAGCTGTTTTTAGATATATTCCCAGTGAATAAAATGCACAATTAAATGTATGCTTGTTTTCAGTGGGATACATAGATTTTTTTTGTTTTTTTTTTTGAGCAGTGGAGTGTCCCTTTATGTGCATTTAGTAGTGGTTGGTATCATATTCGTGTTAGATTTTATATATTTAAATTTCTTTAGAGCTATTTAATTGTAGTTGGCTGTTTACCATGGACATATTTCAGTTGCAATAAGCAATGGCTGTCTAAGGCTTGACAAAGGCCACCAGTGTGGCTGAAATATTGTCTGTTTGTATGCGCTGAAAATGGATTGCGGACTACTTAGGTATGCAGAACTGTCGTCATGTATTTACTATATACCTGTAGTGGAGAGCTGGAGGTATGTTGCATCCTCATTGCTATACTGCTTAGTTTGCTCGGCAGCACTCTGTCTTTCGGTGTCTCCGTCACAGATGTTCTTGCATACTAGAACCCACTCTAGCCTTACACCTGGTACAGTTGTGTTCAGGCCCTGCTATGGGAGCAATGGAATGTTAATGTGATCACTGGAAATCAAACCGGTCCAACTCACTACCAATGCATAACCAGTGTGTCTGAATGAGAGCATCTCCTCTACACAGATCCAAGTACATATGGTGTTCTGGCCAGCATTCAATGTCCCCTCTTGGAAATGAAATCCTTTACCTTATCCCCCACCAGTGTGTCCCCATACTAATCTATTGCAAAATGTAATCTGCTGATCTGGATAGAGAGTCTCAGATGAGGGTGCTGTGCAAGAAAAACAAATCAAAAAGACACGATGGCTAAGAGTGACTTGTCCTTAATAAATTGATGGCGTAGTCCAGTACATCTATGGCAGAAACCACTGCTTAAACAATGGAACCCAACTTAATGGTAAGAGTAATATTACCAATGTTTTCTGTGTAATGTAAGCACCGTAGCCATTCATTTACACCCTGCATGACCATGTGAATAGTTGTTGCATTACTAGGTAGGTAAAGCTTGCGTTAGTAGAACATGCTGCAATTCAGTTCTCTGCCACTAGATGAGGCACCGAGTTCACTTAAGATTTGAAGCATCAGGATCTGCTGCTTAGATGAGATTTCCTCCTCCCCCCCCTTAAAGAGACATGCATCAATATGCTTTAGCCTTTAATGATGCAAGACTCACTTTGCAGGCTGAAAAAGCAGATAAATATATATTTTTTTCTATATTTACTTGCGTCTTCTTTCTTATGCTTTTCACACCCACTCCAGGGAAACACTAATCTAAGCAAACTGTGTCCTATCTGTAGCAATTTGGGCAAAGTGCACTGGGCATGCCTGTTAGATTTACACACAGATCTCTTCACCTTGTAATATGCTGATGGGGAGAAGAGAGGGAGTCTGATCAGTGTGATCATGCAGAGCAGCCTCTGTTGGTGGGTATCTCCCTCCTTCTGTTGCACAATGATGCCCTGTTTATGGCATTAGTCGGATGACTAGTTGGAAATTGAGCTTGGTGGGTATGCTGGGGAGGGGGGTGAAGAAACTCACTTTGCTGAAAGGCATGCCCAGCAATGCAATCTGACAAAGTTTATAAATGTTTATTACATACTTTTTAAAGTTTTACTTGCTTTTTTGTTTTGTTTGTATATTTGATTAAAAGTGTATGCTTTCTGAATTACAAAAAAAAACCCAAACCCATGTTAAGTGATGTTAAAGGTCTCTTCTTGTAATCGGGCTTCATTACCTGACATTATGACTCCAGTGATTTCTGTAAAGCGCAGAGTAGACTAGCCAAAGATAGCTAACTTTGGACATTCCAGCTACTGCATGTTTCTCCATCTGGCGATGCATCATGGGAACATTTGCAGTGAGGTCATGCTGTCTTGATCAGAAACAAATGGCACATGACATCACTGTGGCCATGTTTCCAGGCAGTAGGTCGACAAATAAATGCAGGTAATACACGATCATTTATGAGGATACAAAAGCCATTATCTTTTCAATGACATGCAAACATGACTTTTTTTTTTACCAAGGGGATGGGAGCTATAGAGAACCCGTAAAATGCAAAAAGTTTCCCCATCTAATGTAGGATTAAAAAAAACATGAATGAACACAATTTTAATTTTCCAGTCATTCTTTATAGATATCTAGGGGGAGAGGGCTAACACGATAGATTTGTAAAAACGATACCTATATACTGTAAATATAGTTTCACCAAAGACCTGTGTTATGGTTGGCATTGCAAAATGCTAATAATCTCAAACACAATTAGTGTGCTCAGCACTCCTCCCCACCTCCTGCTACAATGCAGCCATGAAATCTGACTATCATGTTGGAGAAGAAAGGGGTTGCCACTCACAGACCTTCTGCAGAACTGATAAAAGTGGAGGTTGGCTGAGAAGTATGTATCTGTGCTGGGGGGGGAGTTATGTAAACTTCATGGTCTATATCTTGTCCAGCATTGCTTTGGGATTGACTCCCTAAACTAGAAACTGGGGAGAATTGCAAAGGGGATCGGGGAATTTAGGCCAAAAAAAATAAATAAAATAGTTAAGATGGAGAATATTTGTCTAATTTTGCGCTTTCCTGGTCAAATCTCTCCAATTTTAGGTTTAGTAATTAATGTTATATGGGTGTTCTCCAGACAGATCTTTTTCAAAAAGTCATATTAACAAAGCTATTGTTATGATGAACCGTAACAAATTCACACAACCAAGATCTTCCCATAAGAGTTACAAAAGTCCTTTATTGATAAGCCTTTCGTAAATGCCCACACAACATAAGCCAATCATTTTTGGTCCCTGGATATAGCAGACGTGAGGATTCGGAGTCAGACTACACACCAGAAAGAAAGATGTGACGCCAGCACTAAAGGGTACACCTCAACCCCTAAATCAAAAAGTAACAACAATAGTATTCTTACAGGGTTATTCAATAAATTGAGAATGGTCAGGAATTCAAAGCGAATTTCAACTTTAAAAGGACCGTTAAAGTAATTTAGATCACTTCACCTCAAATTAGAGGTCTGTAAGCAGAGGCCCTGGCGTTTTAACCCTGCAATGTAAAACATCGGGGCAGTTCCTGTTTGATAACCAAATGAAACTCTGTTGTCAATCAAATGCTGTTCTCCTAAAAGCATTGGATTGGATAATGTCATTAAGATTGATGATCTCAACTTGAACCAAGTTGGGTCAGTCGCGGAGAAACCAGAAACATCAATGAAGAAAAGATAAGAAAACCTTTTTCATTCACTCAGAGGGGGCCCAGACATCTACAGAATATTATAGCGCGAGGAATACATGTTTTATTCCTAACACTATAGTGTTTTCTAAAAAAGCTGAACTAAGAAAATTCTCTTTATTGGCTATACTTCCAGATCATGTACTTTGGCTTTAAATTTGTGATTCACTTAGAATTCCCGACAAATCACACTTCCGCGAATAACCTCGTTATATATAAAGTCCCAACATATTCTATCTGGTCCCTCTGTCCTGCCAACAGGCTTTGCCTTTGCTCCCACCCCAACATACAACTCTAATTTCATCTCTTCTCTAGAGCGGCATAATTCTCATTTCATTCTACACGGTTTAGGTTATTTAGTTAAGAGAGAATTGCTGTGAATTTAACATTTTAGACCAAAATAGTTGAACTTGAAACACCTATTTTGGAGAATTTATCCAGTTCAGCTATTTTGGTCTTAAATTTAAATTCACTTTGAATTCAGCATTTGTAACTTTATTAAATAACCTTGTATAGAACAATCTGCACTAGCTTCCAGTCCTTAAAATAACTTCTCTAAAAACACTCTTCATTTTAGATATTACTTCCTTTTCCTCCTGCTGCATTCTGCTAACACTGTGTCCTCCCACTACCTGCTGTAATAGTTTAACACCTTTTTACGCTTCAATTATCTATCCATTGTAGGAAATATAGAATACAGATGTGGCCTATGTATTGAAATTACCTTAGACTACACTAATGAATCTTTATTAAACAGTTACTCCACGCACCATAGCAACTTCAGTGATATAAAGTGGTCTTGGTGCCTGGAGTCTGAGTGTATGTGCAGCGTTTCGCTTTTAAACTTGCACATACAGAGTTTAACTCCTTTGCTGCCGGAAGTGTAACTCAGTCTCCAGCAGCGTCACAGGGCAACACGCTTATCATACTGGCATCAGCCACCCAACGGCAGCATCCCTCCCTTGCATGCCGCCCGTGTCCAATGTCTCTGTTAGCGGAAATGAGTGGGGGTGGTGGTACTGGAACGGTTTCAGTTTTATTTATTTTAAAGTTGGGGGACCGGGATAGAAAGGGTTACTTTAACCAAAACCGTATTTTTATTAAAACAGTGTTTTTTGGTTGTAGTAACCTGTTTAAGCAAATTTCCAGTTTAAGGACAAGTCACCTAAACTAAAAGCATAGCTGACTTGGAGAAGTTTGAATTCCTAACAATTCACTTTTTAATAAAGTTCATTTTCACGAGAGGCCTTCATTGATTATTTTTCATATACTCCTACGCTTTCTTATACTTGTCAAATCCATGTAACCATTGCACAACACCGCAGAATATGCTGGCACTTTAATAAAACCATTACTACATTTACTTTATTTTTCTTTATCTCTAACACTACATTCTTTATCCTGACAAAATACACCAATGGCCAAAATATTGGATTCTTAAATAAAGATTTGATTCTTTTCCATGATTCACTGGTTACAATAAAAGCATTTACTATGAGGCATAAGTACCATTTTCTACATAATAAAATATGCAGGCAACAAATAACGGGGAAAATTTCAAGGGTGCCACAATTTTCAGACCAAAATAGCTGAATTGGAAAGGTTTTCAGACCAAAATAGCTGAACTGGAAAGGTTCTCTTCCAGCGCAGCTATGTTAGTGTAATGTTTTCACTTCCCGTGTCAGTTCTGGACAATTTCAGAGTTCATGACTTGTATCTTTATACAAATGTTTATTCGCTAAACCTCAAATTGTGTACTGTAAACCAAATGGCAAAACGTAGGCTCAAATACTCCATAACTAGAGCTGAATTGGAGCCTTTTGTCAAGTAAGCAATTTTTGCCTAAATTAGAAACATAGAATGTGACGGCAGATAAGAACCATTCGGCCCATCTACTCTGCCCAATTTTCTAATTACTTTAATTAGTCCCTGGCCTTATCTTATATTTAGGATAGCCTTATGCCTATCTCACGCATGCATTAACTCCTTTACTGTGTTAACCTCTACCACTTCAGCTGGAAGGCTATTCCATGCATCCACTACCCTCTCAGTAAAGTAATACTTCCTGATATTATTCATAAACCTTTGCCCCTCTAATTTAAGACTATGTGTAATTTTGTTTTACATTCACCGTTTATTGAAGAAAAAAAAAAAACTTTATATAAAGAAATTAGCCACGATCAGTGGTAGTGGAATTGTTAACTTTAGGCTGTTTCCTCTCTTTGCTTTGATGTGCAGCCTTCCCCTGTTACAGGTGTAGTTCCTATGGTATAGTACACTGCGATTCTGGGTTTGAAGCCTGAATAATACAAACTGCCATTTTTAGGTAAATTATTTACTCCCCTTAATTTTTTGTTTCTCTTTCACCATAAAATAAGTTCCCAGTACCCTCCTTCATTCATTCCAGGCCATCATTTAAGAAATATTAAAGAGTAAAGAACCTGATCTCACTGGTATATCAAGACTGTCTTACAGGCATGTCCAACCATAGCTATCAAAACCAGTAGAACCAACTCCATGTTTATGGCACGATTGCTCCACAGAGACACCTTAAATCAGAACATCTAGAACTCTAGAAGCCGGCAGCATCAGGCCAAGTCCATAAAACACAATCCCACAACACATCCTGGATCTTAAAATTATACAATAGACAAAAAAAAAAAAAATCAAAATCAGATTTCGCTCAACTAAGACTGTCCCATTATAATGCAGTCTCCAGGAGCGGATACTGTAAATAACACGTGACAGAACAAGAAGCACGAGCATGGTTATGTACACGCGTGTATAGAGTTTAGGATAAACCATGTATAGCTATGTACAGGAAGCAGAGCAATCACTGAATCCTCGCGGGAAGCACACGCGACAGAGGAAGGATGCATGATGCAAGTATAAGTCCCTCTTCAGTATGCTTTACAGCTCTCAGAAGATGTTTCCTCCGCCCCACTCCACCAGGTACTGAACTGCCCCCTGCGTTGTAACCCTTCGAGCCAGTATGCGCGTGTCCTCCTCTGCAGATCCCGGCCATAAGCAGCCCTCTGAAGTGGAAGAAGATGGGGGAGGGGCGATCCGGGTTCGTCCAAGAGTAGTGGGGGACGGTCCTGGGGCCGCTTCGAACATCTCGGAGAGCACAGGGGCTTCTGGGGCTTCCGTTGAGATCTCACTGAGAGGGTATGGTAAAAGAGAAACAATAAAATCCGTTATTTTCTATGGGAATGCTGAGAATGTTCCCCCACCAAAAAGGTTGCAATGGTGTGGCTTGTATTGTATGAAACTAGTTTTATTTTTCCATAATAAAATATACAGTCCTTCCCATTCTGTGCAATTTACCAATTTGCTGTCCCAACCATACAACCACAAGGTAACACTTCTAGTACAATGCTTTTATTTGAAATCAAAGAAATGGGAGACGGCTGCACTGGGCTCACCATGATCAGAACATAAAATACCAGGTTCTAGGTTTGGAAGCCTCCCCCAGACAAAGATGATTGACAAGTAGTTTGTTTCGCAACAACCTACATCAGGGATAGGGAACCTTTGGCCCTTCAGATGTTTTGGACTACATCTACGATAATGCTCTTACAGCCATAATGCTGGCAAAGCATCAAGGAAGATGTAGTCCAAACCATCTGCAGGGCCGAAGGTTCCCCACCCCTGACCTACATGGTGGAACACTCGCTGGTGTGTAGGTAGTGTAGGGCAGGGCAGAGCTGTGGAAAAAACTGTGGATTTTCACATAGAAATGGGTTTATGTTGACTGTTTTGTAAAATTGGGAAAAAAAAAAGACTCATGCTAGGAGCTGGCAACGGACTATACTTGATCAGCCTATCCACAGGCCATCACATTACTGGTCGGTACTGGAAGACAACAAAGCATGATCTCGTATGTCTACTTCTAACGGTAATCAGAACTCCCTGCCTTGTTATAAAAAGTCATGCATAATTTTCACTCTTACCCAGACTGCAGAGAAGCAGCTACAGACCCTGATGTGTTTGCAGAGGGATGGAAGGAGGCAAACATCCTAATGGGAGGACTAAAGATAAAACAATTATTCATTTAATCAATCCACGGTAGTATTTTCAGATTATAACAAAGTGGCGACAGCTCAGGTGGAACCACAGACACAGATTTTGGAGTAAATTGTTCAACCTCTTTAACTCAGCTTTCTAGATTACCATTTACAGAAATAATAAAAGCCCTTGTTGTGGACTACATTTCCCATGATGCTCAGTAACCATACAGAAACTCATGTACCAATGTTTAGCTGAATCTTGTAGCTATTCAAGTGAACTCAGGAGCTGAAAAACCCAAGTGAGTTCCACTTAGTGTGAATATTTTCATAGTCTTAAAGGACAACTATAGCATTAGGAATACAATGCTGTATTCCTAACACTGTAGTGTCCCTGTACCCTCCCCTCTCCAGCACACAAAGGGTTAAATAACCCTTTAAACTCTCACCTTATTCTACCTCCGAGGTCCCTAGGTGCTGGCTTCCGACTCATCACGAGGGGGAACGTAATGCGCATGCATTAGGCCTTCCCTATAGAAAAGCACTTTATTAATGCGTTCCTATGGAGATTTAGAAGATGCTGGACTTTCACGGACCATAGTTTCACTAGTTAAACTCTGTGACACAGCAGGAAGTGCTTCTAGCAGCTGTCTGGTAGACAGCCACTAAATGCAGTCTAAACACTGCAATGAAAACATTGCAGTTTCTCTAAAACTACAATGTTTTCAGTTGCAGAGTTCAGGGGACACTGCATCCAGATCACAGAATAAAGTGGCCTGGGTGCCTATAGTGTCCCTTTAAGAATGCCAGTGGTCAGTAAAGTGACATTTTATTCAAAAATCATCATGGGGGTTTAGTACACTTTCTCCTCACCTCTGCAGGCAGCGTGTTCCTATGCGTCGGAAGTTGTAAGTGCTACCACGGTATCCCAGATACTCCTGGTGGGGGCTAAACGGATTCTGTATCACATCCTGCAACAGATGCTCACACATTACTTTCAGAGACAACAATCACCTGTAACAGGCCATATTTTTTATGGTGCGTGACTATCTCAGACAAAATGTACAGGTCTTACAAGGGGTTTATCATCATTAGAAACCAATATTGTCAAATTAAGTAAAATCATACTCCACCCATTGATTTTTGCCGGCAAGTAGATACTTTCAAACGTTAGTTTTAATTGATTAATTCGAAAAAAGTTCCTAGTAATCTTCCAACCAGTAGATTCCCAAAATTTGGTTCATTCCCAAACAAACCGAATCATCAAAATATAAATCCTTGTAAAAAATATTTTTGGGTTTGAACGATTTGGTTAAAGGACCACTCTAGGCACCCAGACCACTTCAGCTTAATGAAGTGGTCTGGGTGCCAGGTCCCTCTAGGATTAACCCTTTTATTTATAAACATAGCAGTTTCAAAGAAACTGCTATGTTTATAAAATGGGTTAATCCAGCCTCTAAAGCCTCTAGTGGCTGTCTCATTGACAGCCGCTAGAGGCGCTTGCGTGCTTCTCACTGTGAAAATCACAGTGAGAAGACGCCACAAAATGCTTTCCTATGAGACTGGCTGAATGCGCGCACAGCTCCTGCCGCGCATGCGCGTTGAGCCGAAGAGGAGGATCGGAGGCGGATAGCTCCCCGCCCGGCACTGGAGAAAGGTAAGGTTTTAACCCTTTCCTCTCCCCAGATCCTGGCGGGAGGGGGTCCCTGAGGGTGGGGGCACCCTCAGGGCACTATAGTGCCAGGAAAACGAGTATGTTTTCCTGGCACTATATTGGTCCTTTAATTTGTGAATGAGCCGAATTCAGAATCTATTAGTTCTACGATTGCCAGTAAATCTATTTGGATAAATCGCTTAAAAGCAATTGCCTTTCAGATTGAAACAATTATACACATTTAAACATATTATAAAACTGAAAATGTATCTTGGATTGAGGAAGGAATATGTGATGAAAATAATACTAATTTCAGTAATAATCAATACTAATTACTATAACTACTGGTGAACTCAGAGGAGTTTGACATATAGTAATCTGAATCTCTGGTGGAATCACCATACTTTGCTTGTGTTGCTCAGCCAGTTAGTAGTCACACCAAATCCATTGGTTAGGTTACCTGGTTAACCTAGGTATCCATTACCTGGGTAAGTGCTTGGCGCAGACTCCGCCTCTCTCTCTGTGTTCGCTGCTCTATGCTCTGCGTCCTCTTTCGGTGTGGGGGGCGTTTCAGGGCCCCCATTCTCCCTGAAAGGGAACTGCAAGAGATCTTTATGTCCGCTCGCTGGGGAGGGGAAGGGAAATACGTAATGCAGCGTGATACTTAAATAAAGCGGGGGCTGACAAACTGATCATATGGAGAGCGAAATACGTGACCGTAAAAGCAGGTCAGAGTCCCTCACCTTACGCAGGGGGCGGGGCTTCTCACGTCTGTTTCTCCTAGTCTCAATTCTGTTGTCTGAGGGGCTGGAGGAGGGACGCGGCTCTGAAGCCCAAACAAGCACTTTTTCTTCTTAATCTCTTTCCCAGAGATGAACCTGTGTGTGGCACAAATTAAACGCTATATAAACCATACATGGATCCAATTCTGCTGGTATAGGCAGAAAGGCGCTGGAAGGATATCTTCTCATTTAGAGCTCTGCTTAAACCACAAGATTCAATAACCAAAGATGAACTTAGCAGACACAGTTTAGCAAATGTGTTATTCTCAGTGAACGGAAGTGAAATCTTCACACTAACTGCCTACCATAGCTTACGTTAATTCAGTAGTAGCCGCTTCTTGCATAATTATATTGATCCCAGCACAGATGTAAAAATAAACTCAGCGTATACATGCACTGAACTCACCATGTCACTATAAACTTTGCAAAATCAGCAGTTCTCTATAAACAGACTAATAAAACCAGGAGCTCTCTATAGACTTAACCCTTTTTCAAAGATAATAAAATAATGTCCTACTGGCATTATTCTATATGTCCCCCCAGCCCCCTATAGAAAAATGCAAAAAAAAATAAAAAATAGTTTTAACCCCTTAAGGACCAAACATCTGGAATAAAAGGGAATTATGACATGTCACACATGTCATGTGTCTTTAAGGGGTTAAACTAAAGTTTACTCACCGTAAGCCAGCGCCGAGTGAAGCTACCCGGTGCTGCTTGGCACTCCCAAGTCTGTTGTCTCAGGGGCCACCCAGAGGTCCACTAATAGGCTTCTAATATAAAAGCCTTCTATTAAACCATTTTACCGGCTCAGGGTTTATGTGCTAGCTCAGAACCGGCAAGGGAATGGGGACTGGGAAGGAAGGAGGGAAAGGAGAAGTGTCAGCATGGGTTATCAAAAAATGAAATGGAGGGTACTTGGAGAACAGGGGGGTTTATTCAGGGTGGGAGTGACGGAGTGGAGAGAACTCTCACGCAGTTACGTCTGTTGCCAGTATGCAGTGCGCGCTGACGACAGGCGCAAAATATACACAGAACAGACATTGGCAGCCCAGAGTACAGTTCTGGAGAGACTAAGTCTGTTGTGCTGGGGGTGCAACATGCCCCCAGAACACAATTCAAAATAACACTGCACATCTAGACTCCTACCACCATGACCACTTTAAAAAAGCAGAAGTGGTTGGAGTAACCCTTTAATACAGAACATATAATTCACACCACAGTACCCCATCCACTGCAGCAGCTTTCTATAAAAGGTATTTAAAATGGGGGAAAATCTCCTTCAATTCGGGCACATATTAACTCAACAGAAACATGAACAGCAGCAGTTTAACAGAGATTGGCGAATATTCCCATGAGTAAGTAAGTAGATTTTATTTACAGTTTTTATTATGACTTGGTAACCTGCACACTGATTGGCGTTTTTAGTATTTGACTAGATGAAATGGAAAGTTGCAATATACACTGTGTCAATAACCTGCCTGGAAATACTAAACCAAATACTTGCAAAGTGACTGCACAAAAATCCACTAGTCCTTTCTCCAGCATGGGACAATAATGCACATGAGGGGCTCGGGACAGATTTTGAGGTCACACACTTAGGCCAATTGGAGATAGATGATTCCTTACCTGTCCTTCTGCCCAGTGAGGGCGTGCAGCAGATGCGAGTATCGCTCGGACCGTGGAGTATCTGTGAGCTGCAGAGGGCAAATTATCATACAGCAAGAATTGAGCTGTGTATGTATCCATAGAAATATACAAAGTGCCTCCTTGCACACAGAAATAACCCAGATTACAAATCATTAGGTGTGATTCCCTGGTTGTGCATTTTACATATTAATCGATAAGTTTATCCATATCAAACATTTGGTGTTTAATTATTCACTGAACACCAACTTTAGTAAATTAAACTCCAATGGCAACATTGAAGATTTTAACCTTCATTCCATTGTCCTCTGTCCCAGTGTCTATCAAACAGAGTGGGGGGGGGATAGAGCCACCCATACTGGATGCTGGGTGATGAAAGGTGATTAGTGTGATAATCTGCACTTATTATATTAAATTAAATAATTAATAAGTAGAGGTGCAAGTCAATGCCATATGTAGAACTAGAGGATAATGAAAGCTATTTATCGTATTCAGTAACAGGGTATTCCGAGTGTATACTTGTAATACAGCTGACAGCTCCATTTTGAAGACACTAGACACCTAGATTGTTGCTATCGATATTCAGAGGCATCGAATAAAGGGTAAACGATAAGCGTAATAGTGACAAGAACATGACTTGATAACAAAGACCTTACACCTCTTCTAGAAAAATAATGTGAATGGAATCTGGTAAGATAATATTACCGGTGACGTATGATGTTGCTGATAGTGTGACTGTCACATCAGAACGATGTTCTTCCTAAAGCAGCACTTACCTCTCCTACTAGTAAACTATCCCAGTTCTCGTTTACAAAGGACAAAATTTCCCGCTCAAAGTCAAAATATTTCTTCTTACAACAAATACTTAGATGATACAGGACAAGGTGTGAAACGTCTACCCTATAAGTGAGATAGAAAGGAGTCATATTACACAATAAGATCCTAACAGAAAGGTTAAGGTGAATAAGGTGTTAGTTTGACATTAATCAGCCATCACAAATTTATAATATCCTGTAACAAAGACGTCACAGGGTATGGAACAAAATTATAGTTTAACATGACCAGCATTCAACTATAAATATGTGACAATGTGAGTAACGCAGCCTCCTTGTAACCAAGAGAGGGGGTGACCTGAGACGGCTGTGTGATCAGACCTTCTCCGAGCACGGTAAAAAGTGTTTTATGGTAACCGTGCAAAGAAGGAAAGACAAGGAGGTGCGAATAATATGCCAAGACAATGACACACTCAAATTGCAGGCATGACCGTGACAATTCATCTACAAAAATATGAATGGAAAACACACACTCACCATCCCAGGGGAAGTCTCCAGGCGTTCTCTGGACCTCTGGTACAGACAGAGCACTCAAAAATATAAAACCTGTTAAAACATGAATGTACAGAAAATGTGTAAAGTGGAAGATGGACAAAGGGAAAAAATTGGGGGGCAGGAGAAAGAAAGTACGAGAGCAAGTGGAACGTGAGTGAGGCAGGGTCGAGAGAAACGAGAAATAAGAGGAAAAAGAAATATGAAAGAAAAGATGTCAGATTATATTAAAAAAGTGACAACACATTATTGTACAGAGTAAAATAATATACTTCCCCCTGAAATGTCTGCTTTGCCCAAATGTTATAAAGGGAACCATGGCAATTTGATGATGCAAAGTCTAGCAATGAATCTGGGCTAGACAGAAAACCAGAAAATCACCAAATATATGCATCATTATGCGCGACCATTCTCTGTGCGCAAGCAGAGAATATATTTTGGAAAGAGGAAGCTAGCTTGCATAAGGCATCTCCTTCACGAACAGAACAAAACAATACGATACTGTGAAGAGCTGTAGTAATAGCCAGCGAAAAAAAGTTAAAAAAATAACCTAAATTAAAAACATGACAGGCCAGCGCCCATTGTACAGTGCTACGGAATCTGACGGCGCTATATAAATAAAATAATAATAATTAAAGGAACACTATAGTTCTCAATGAATTGGTCTCAAAGCAATGGTCCTGTCATACTTACATTGCAGGGTTAAATACATATCTAATGGTGGTCTTCCTTTCAGCCACAAGAGGCACTTCCTCCCCCAGACTGAGTAAAATTTGGTCTGGGAATGAAATGCTGCCGATAGCAGCTGTGCAGGCTTACCTCAATTCTATTGCCTCTCTATGAGAAGCAATGGAATGGTGGAGATCGTAAAGATGTCTGCAGCCTCTGGAAACAAGGTAAGTAATCTGTATTTACTTAGGGGGTTATGGACAGAAGGGGACCTATAGAAATGACGATTGTTATTTTTGGGACTATAGGTTCCCTTTAGGTTTTGAGAACCAGTCAGCTTCCAGGAAGGGAAAGTAACACTTGCAGGTCATGTGACAATCAGTTAAGATGTATCCCATTATCAAATACACACAAATAGGTTTATTAACTAAATAATGACTTGTCACGAGATGACAGAGTACAATATAAAGAATTTTTGTTTCTCCCCATCTCTACTAGTTTGTTCTAAAGGTGTGTCAATTCACCACAATTCACAGTTTAGAATAAATAAAACAGGCAGTATAAAGATTGCACAGCTATGTACAAAGTAAGGACTTGTCCGCAGATGCCCACGATGATCTACACACCTGTCTCCGTAGAGAAGAGGTTTGCTCAGACACTGGGTGCAAGCCTCATGAAACCACTGTAAACAGCGACAGCATTGTAACATCTTCATGTTCCATCTGTGGGGAAAGATTTCCGTGTGTATATACACATGTATGATAAAGCAAACATATACACACACTGACCAGCACTTTCACAACATCCATTCCTCACCCTGCTTACTTAAGCCATACTTACTGTCCTGGATCCCCCAGACCCTTAAAAAAAAACAAAAAAAAACTTCCCCTGTCCACTTGTTACTTACGCCATACTTACTGTCTTGGACCCTCCCCCTCAAACTACACCCCAGACCCCTAAAAAAACCTCCCCCTGTCCACTTGTTACTTACGCCATACTTACTCTCCAGGCCCCCCACAGTAGCAGTAACACTGCTGTTTATTGGTTAGATGCAGTGGGTCCCACTCTAAAGATTTCAGCTGATAGGGCAGAGACAGCTTCATATGCAGCATGGATCGTGCATAAGGACCTTTCTTTAGAGCGCCACCTCTCTGAGAGAGCAAGAAAGACAGGAGATGGTTATATCACCTGGTGTATATGGAACGGTGAGGAGCACGTCAAGCAAAAGAACACAAGAAGGAGCTGGTACCTTGGTGGCCACAGCAAAGACACACTGTCTGCACATCCACGAACTGCCAGGACAGTCTGTGTCGCATGGAACATTGGGAACGTGGCATTCCTGGTGGTATGCTGTAGGAGCAGACAGCCATATTGTCATAATACAATGGACTGAGAGGTTGCATTGCAGACAATTATCACATCAATCTTACCGTGTTTACATTTCCCACAGTGTACAAGTTTGTTGTCTGGGGTACACGCCTGAGAGTTGCACACACAGCACAACTGCTCCTTTCCAGGCACGGCAGCTGTGGGGAAATAGGATCAGGGGAATTAAAAATATCTGGTACTCTTCTTTAATTCTATCTGGAAGGTATTTTTAAAAGAGACACAGTAGGCACTATAAACATTAATCTCATTGATTATAGTGCTTGGAGTCCCCTGGCACTGTCCCACCATTACGCATTAAACCGCTTTCAAACAGTTTAAGGCTAAGTAAAGGTCTCTGGCCACCCACCCCCCAGCCCCTACTGGAGAAACACACTACCTCCTAGCCATACCAACTCATACCAGCAATGGGCGCTGTGATAGGCTGAAAGTAATCAGTTGACACGCTCAGACAATAAGACAATAAGAGACATCCATTGCTGTTCAGCCCAAAGCTCCATCATTAGCCCAAGCAGCAACCATTAGGCCCTCATTTAGCATTAAAACCGGTTTCACACTGAATAGAAGGAAGGGGCCAGAGGACACCAGACACATACTATTTTAATCCGATGAAGCAGCTAAATAATGTTACTTTAAATGACACCTAGTGCAGGGTAGGCAACCTTCAGCACTCCAAAAGTTGTGAACTACATCTCCCATAATGCTCTTACAGCCATAATGCTGGCACTATTCCCAAACTTATCGCTCTGAGTTGGCCAGGCTGGGAATCAAACTTTTGGCCCAACGTTCTCGGTCTCAGTGCCCAAGGAGGCACGTCAAGCATCGTTCTCCTCTAGAGCTCTGCAAATGTGAAATAACCGGACAGAAAACAGCCAATCTGCCACCATCCTGAAGTCCCCAAAACATCTGCACCCATCTCCCATTAATCAAACAATGCAGATCTTTACGTCTTAGAAAACTGTCTCAATGTGTAAATATGGCACATGTTGCAATGAAATGAATGCTTACGGGGGAATATGTCCTTCCACAGGACTGAGAACTGAGAGTTATCTTCAAAGCGAACAAGACACGTCTCCTGTGCACTGTCCACCTGTAAGAGAAATCATAGGAGGGAGGTAGACATTTAAGAAGGTTCGTACCTAATATTTTTCCACCTTGGATATTTTGGCCTAAAATTAATTTTCTTGTGAATGCTCCACAGTTCCTGGTTGAGTGAGTAGCTCACACCTACAAAAAAGCACCCACACAGGAATAGACGGTCAGATGCATGCTGGTTAAAAGGAAACTATAGTCACCAGAACCACTATAGCTTAATGTAGCGGTTCTGGTGTTTATAGCCTTTCTCTGCAGGCTCAGCACTGTAAAACTAACTTTTCAGAGAAAAGGCAGTGTTTACATTGGTGACTTGGAACACCTCTAGGTGCAGTCACTCAGATGGCCACTAGAGGTGCTTTCCAGTCCTACACTCAGCATCTGCCTGCTCTGCATGGAGACGCTGAACACTTCCCAAAGAGATACCCTGCTTCAGTGCTTCTCTATAAGGAGATGCTGATTGGGGCAGCATGACATTTTGCTGCGTATGCACAAGAGCCTCCCAATGCTTTCCTATGGGAAAGCATTTGATAGGCTGAGATTATCAAGATTGATGATCTCAGTCACGGAGGCGGGGCCAGCCGTGGCAAGACCAGTGCAGACTTTGAGAAAAGGTCAGTAAAATCACCTTTTAACTCCACAGAGAGGGGCTGGGGACCTAAATATTTATTCCACCACTATAGTGTTAGGAATACATGTTTCTATTCCTAACACTATAGTGTTCCTTTAATATTATGGATGGTACAAGGTCTTAGTAAAGATAAGTCAAAGGCTCCCAGTGAGCTTCGTAAATAGCTTTAAGAATCAGTCTAGGCACTATAACCACAGTGTGATGTAGTGGTTCTGGTATCAAGAATACCCTTCTGCCATACCCTGGGTAAGAGTCAAACCATTTTCGGGTCCAAGTATCTCTGATCATCCTCCTCTTCTGAAGTAGGTAAACTGGAAGATCCTTCTTCGTAGCAGATATATCAAATAGTTTCCAACAGAATTAATGTCACTAAAGCAGAATTAGGAACTTTTCCAATAATGAAACCAGAAGAGGAGGCAAGATTGGAGATGCACAGGGGACCCAGGTAAGTGGAAATGGTTTGAAACCGTTTGACTCTTAAAGGGACACTCCAGGCACCCAGACCACTTCTGCCCATTGGAGTGGTCTGGGTGCCAACTCCCACCACCCATAACCCTGCAAGTGTAATTATTGCAGTTTTTATCAACTGCAATAATTACCTTGCAGGGTTAAGTCCTCCTCTAGTGGCCGTCTAGGGACCCTATAGTGTTTTAAACTACGCTAGACGTTCTCACGCTATGCACGAGGACCTCCAGCATTGCCGGAATCCCCATAGGAAAGCACTGAATAATGCCTTTTCTATGGGGAGGTCTATTGCCGCGCATGCAGATTAGGTCTCCCCCGCCGACGTCAGCCGTGGAGGCGGAGCCTGACCCAGCACCGAGGGACATCGGTGCTGGATTCAGGTAAGTCACTGAAAGGGTTTTAACCCCTACAGCAACATGGGATGGGGGGTAGGGCAGTGCCAGGAAAACGGATATGTTTTCCTGGCACTGGAGAGTCCCTTTAAGGAAATACCACAACAGAATTTTATTCACAATGAGCACTACATCACACTGTAGTGCTTATAGTGTTTAGATTATCCCTTTAATCACAGCTGCACCATGATTTTTGAAATAAAGTGCATTTGAATGGGACATTATATGTTCTTGTATGTTACCCAGGAAAAGGAACTTTCAGGCACTGAGAAGTGCAAGATCGGTTTAAGGGAGTATATCAATAATTATGAACATAATGTATATTTAATTCCAATTTCAATAACAGAAGAATGCCAACCTGCCCACCTCTCTGTCCCAATGCCTCATTCAAATCTTACTGCAACTAAATGATACATTTCATTAGCGCTAGATAAAGTGAGAGAGAGACACAATAAATACGGTAATGATAGTTACTAGCTAAATCTCACAAGGATTTTAGAAAATTTTCTAGAATTTAAACTAAATTTCAAATTTTAGGTCAAAACAGATAAAAATTTTAAGAACAATTCCAATTGGGTTATTTTGGCCTAAAACACGAAATTCATGTGAAATTCCGGACGATTCATAATTTAGTGAACAATCTTGTCCTTGACCATAAGATAAAGTTGAATAAACCAGGTCACCTTCTTGATTATTCCCAGATAGAGAAGTCCATCTGTCCATCGTGCCAGGACATCCTGACCTTCCCAGAAACGAGCCAAAGTCTGGAACCGTGGCCTTTTCACCAGAGCAGGCGTCACCCTTGGACTAGCGGGCGTCGTACGGTTTGGTCGGGTCGGGGGCTCCCGTCCCTCCATCACACATTGTCTGTATGCAAAAAAGAAAGGAGGGCGAGTGGTGGTTTCCAGGAGATTGTGACAAAAGAGAGACATTAGAAATTATAGGATTCCTAGTTAACAAAAGTCACCTCTGACATTATTTTACACTTGGAATCGTGTGAAAGTCCATAGCAGCTGAACATTGCATCTAGATAGGCCGTCTGAATTCATTATGGAAGTGACCGAGTAGTCACATACAAGTTATGGGTTTGTTGCACATGGAATTCCCTGTACTATAACTTGTGACAGCTTTATTCACTATATTGTGAATTGTAAGCATCTCAAAGTGAATTTCATAATTCAGGAAATTCACTTTGGAATCCCAACAATTCATATTGTACTGAATAACGGAGAGCATGCCTGCAGAACCCATAATGCATTACTCTGCCGCACAGTGAAGATTAACTTACAATATGGAATAAATATAAGTAATAGCAATATTGCATATAAGAAAATCCAAAATTCACATAAACAAAAATCAGTGCAATCTGTGACTGATACAATGCCTAGAAATGGTCTCATTACTATGCACTGTTCGCAAGAATGCACCTAGTGAGAGACACCCACCTTAAGCCCATCAGTGGATTCCCCACATCAGATATCCGACGTTTTACAGTAGAATATACAAAAGGTTACAAACGTTTACTGGCTTATATGCCAGTTATAGCGTTTTGATATCCAAATAGCAAAATCTAGGCTAAGACAGCCGAGACTACAACGGAGGTGGAGAATTCTTCCAAATCTGCAATTTTGTGGTTTTGTTTTTAATTCACTACAAGTAGGAGTCATTTAACTTTCATAAATGCCCAGATGGAGGTTTCGCTGTTTTTTTCAGTTTGAACGCACATGTGGTTTTTTAATCAGACAGTTAGACTTGTAATAAATTGTGCATTTCACAATTTTGTCTAAAATAGGCAAAATGAAAAAAAAAAAGATGACTTGGAGAACTTTTAAAGTTTAACTAGTGTGACATAAAATGAAAATCCACTTTGCATTCTCAACAATTTCCACTTTAGTGAAGGATGTTGGCAGTTTAGAATGTGTTTTTGGCAACCCACCCCTGTGCTGGTCAGACCTCCAATTCAAAAAGTCTGTTTTACAAAAAGCAAGACTGCACTGAGGGATTAGTTGATGAATTAAGAAATAAGTTCCCTAAATCAATACCGTAAAAAAAAAAAAAAAAATGTCATTACACAGTACTTGCATAATGAGCATTCAGTGTAAGGATCGCGTCAATGAAAAGTGAAGATCTCCAACTCATCTCGCAGGGAATTAACCTCCTGCTGTTTTATGACTTTATTAATTAACTTTGCATAGCAATATATCAAGGGTTAGCCTGAAGACCTGGGTTCGACCAACCTCGATTTATAGTAGACATCTTTCTCCCAAGTCTCTATCCTACAGTAATTTTTGGCATTTTCCCAATATACACACCATTAGCCAATTAACTCTGCATCTTTAAACAGGAGTTAATTGGGTAATAATGTTGATCATTATCTCGAGAACCAAACATCCCTCTAGGCAAGAAGTTGTGCAGCTCACGTTCCAGATGGAACTGGCAGTACTGAACGCGCCAACCCTTGACAGCCACACGTTCCAGGACTGTATGATAAGATGTATCATACAGCCAAGTGAGCCATAGAACCTATTAATCATGTGTAAACATGATTATCAACACTAATCAGCCACTAACAAAAAAATTATATATCTTCCATAAAGACTATGGTGCTTAATGTCAAATTACGGTTACATTTTTACAAATTCAAGCATGTTTGGGACATTGTAATTTTATTTAAGCTAGCGTAACTATCAATGGTAAGACATCACATTGTCATTTTGTGACCGAAGGAATCTTATGTCCCAAATTTTTCCATTCTAATTTCTGCTTCACGCAATCCAATGTGCATCACAAATGAAGAATGAGAATCAACAATCTGGATGAACTGAGTTGATAAAGAATTGATGCTTATTTATGTAGAATCCATAACGATAAAAACTAGTCTACTGATCTGTTGAAACAATGCTAGATTTAACAAAGGATACAGACATTCTATGAAACGGATTTACATTGATGGCTGTAATGAAGATTGGAGGACCACATATTCTAATCATGAGTGTCACATACGTGGCATGCATAATCACGTGAAAAAAAATAAACATGTGATATATTAAAGGTGCAATCCCGCCTTTAAAAAAAGAGAAATGAGAGCACGCAAAACATTCAGAAAGGTTTATTTGCACATTTAGCACATTTCACCAACACATACAAGTCACAAATTGAAATACATCATTTTACCGTGACTCGAAAAACGCCACCTGAAAAGAGAAAAACAATTCAACAGCACACAGCTCTATATATAAAGCACAGAAAGACCAATATTAGGATTGCACCTTTAATCAGTTACCAGAATTAATGTGTCAATGTCTGATAAAAATAACAGGCTGTATGAGACTCTACAAATGCGTGGTGTGCGTGCAAGGCGCATTCTATAAAATGAGATGAAGCTGATGAAACTGATACAGTGAAACTCGTAATACATAAAACGAATATTTTAATTACAAAACCAGAGAGAGGAACAGTTGAGGCCTGGCACATTGAAATTATTTTCTTCACCCAATATTACGCTAATCTCTTTTCCATCATGGCGCTCTCCTACGGGGTAGGTCAATCAATGCCTATAACGTTTCTCTTGGTTTATTTCAGGATATCAGCCTGTTCTTGTCAGAATGGCTAGACAAGACGTAGCCACAACTCCCATAATCACACCATTGGACGCACATATAAGAGCGCCATAGGTGTTCTAGCCAACAGGCCAGCCTGCTTTTAAATTTTAGGAGCGATAAAAACAACCTCCAGCATGCACTATAACTCAGCATATAAAAACCTAACTACCGTGCTCCTATATTCACATTGGCCACTGCTGGAGGAGACTATACTCAAAAGACTCACAGGTCAAGTCCGGTATTAAATAAAGTATTTCATCTTGTCCTGCCTCTTGTTTTTTTTTTAAATTTTATTTTGCTTTTAAAAAAAAAAACAAAAAAAAACAAGATGACATACTCCAATACTGTGTATTTCTCTTGCGCTAAATATATATATTTTTTTCAATAAATTAAATATATAATCAATCTGCTTCCTCATACCATAAATTGACATAAATCAGATTTTTAGATTTAAAAAATAAAAAAAATCTGAAATTTTAAAATTACTCTAAATGTAGTGAATTTGTTAAAAATAAATAAATAATACCCCCAACCCCCAGTGTTATCTGAAGTTGCCCCTTTTTCTCCCTTTATTCAATGTATTGCCAATGGAGTTACTATATTAATCCAGACAGCCCCCCCTCTCCCCCCATGTCCCCCCCATTGAGCAGATTAACCCCTTCCTGCCCTGTGAGTGCAGAGTCTTTGTTGCAGGCTGTGTGGGTGGAGGGCATGGAGGGGTCTATGCTAATTTGCCGTTATTGTCATTTTATTGGAAGCCAATGGCCTCTCCTGCGCCTGTCTCCCTCTCATGGTAATTGGCCTCTGCTGTTCCTCTCTCACGGTGCTCCCCTCACCCCGGGATCCCCTCAGATTCCACCCCCGGCTCCTCCTCTTCTTCTTGCCCTGGCTGTGGCGCGGTGTCTGCCTCTTCTCCTCTCCCGGGGGGGTCCGGGCAGGGGAGCGTCCTCCTTCCTTCTATCCTCGGGCCGCACCTCGGCCCGAGTGACGCAGCAGCCTAAAGGCAGGAGGAGTCAGCCAACGACCCCAGCGACGTCACCACACCCACCCCCCGGAGCCAGCCAATCGGAACGGCTCCACGAAGCCAAGGGCTGGTCGGTATTTCACACCGTTCGCCAATAAGGGGGCGGGGCGAAGGAGAGGACGCCTGTCAAATGCGGCAGGAAACGCGTTTCGCCTGCCTTAGCCAATCGCAAGAGGGCAAGTAGGGAAATGGGCGTGGCGCAACGGCCACCAAATGACTGGGCGGGAAAACTTGTGTCCAATCAGAAGTGTGGTCTGGAAGTCTAACTGTCCCTTAGGCTCCTAGGAGCATTTCAGCATTAAAGGGACAGTTCAGGCCAGAGTTGGACAGTTGTTGTTGTTGTCCAAATGTGTTTGTGAATCAGTCTGTGTAAATAAAATACTTTGGCCTTGGGCTACAATACATTTTAGTTGCATTAATTATTAATTAGTCACCTAAAAAATGTCTCAGAAAAGCACCTCACCCCTGGCCCACCCCATTCACACACCTACCATTAAACTGTCCCACTGTGTTCACTGTAAATGTTGGAAGCGATGTTTATTAAAATTTGCCCAAATACCCCAGAGCAAAGAAAAATGGGACCCCTTTCAGAATCTTGGCAGTATAATTATGTGAATTGCATGAGGTAGTAACATACACAATACAAACAGGAGATTGCGTTGTGTAACATACAAAATAGAAACTTCGAAAATAGAGAAACATTAATAGCACCAAAATATACGCTCTTGGCACCAAAAGCACTACAGTCTGATACTATTTGGCTACTGTCAAGTGTGTAGTTCAGCCAGTCGAAAGCTTCCAAATTAATAGAAAATGGACATCGCTAATGCAGAAGTGTAATTTTCATATGTCGCGGGAGTCTGGGAGCCGCTGGCTTTGTGTCAAACTGCTCAAAAATGGTTTTACAAAGAACCGAAGTGCTAACAGCTCAACCAGCACTATAAGTACTATACGCAGAGTAAAGGTAAGGCTATAGGTGTAGGGGGTTCCTTGTCTTGTATTAAACCATTCTAAAATGGTTTGACAGAGAACAGGCTGTAATAGTTGTCATTATTGATCTACCCACAGTCAAATTGGAGTGTAAAGGCTAGGGTTAGAGCAATATCATATATCTTATCAATGTCATCAAGCTCCAGAGTCCCCTCTCTCCAAGCCCTTTTATTTTTAAAACAGCATGGGAGAGGGTACAGAAGGAAGAAAAAAGGGTGGGTGTCGGGGAGGGGAGTATTCACTCTAGTACAATAATTAGCCACATTAACAGTTGGATCAAAAAGGTACAGTATCTATGAATAGGTACAATGGTAATGTAGCAGAATGGACACGTGCAAGCTACTTTTTATCCCCTATATTGTCTGTCCGTATCTTCCCCCTGTTATTTAGTGTATTTTTCCCTGGTTATTTCGTGTGGTTCTTCTTTGGCCGCTCGGGAGACTTAGAATGCCCCTTAATTGAGGTTTAGGTTATAATTTAGCATAATATCATCTTTAACTTAACCCTAATTCTAATTGATTAAATAGGTTTTATCCTAACAATAACCCTATAACAATAACCTTAATCCTAAACTGGTACATTTAGTGTTATTGATGTCCTCCTTCGCGAGGTCCAATTTAAATGTTTCTCATTTGCACACGTGAACCACAAAGAGGAGGAAGTGGAGGCTGGGATTTAAACACCTATTTTGAAAAATGTTCTTATTCTAAATAGAAGGAGACAGGGAGGGCTTGGAGAGAGGGGACTCTGGAGCTTGATGACATTGATAAGATATATGATATTGCTCTAACCCTAGCCTTTACACTCCAATTTGACTGTGGGTAGATCAATAATGACAACAAAGTCAACTATTGCATTGATTATTATTATTATTTATATAGCGCCATCAGATTCCGAAGATAATCCACAACAGAAATATGCGATTTAAAATTAGTGCATATAAATTATTTCAGTTAAAACCGTGAAATCGCAAAAAGCATTGAATGCCCTTCTCTCTCACCTGGAACCATATTGAGCAATGCAATGTTTTTTATTTCCTCATTTAAAAAGTTTTTATTTTTAAAACAGCATGGGAGAGGGTACAGAAGGAAGAAAAAAGGGTGGGTGTCGGGGAGGGGAGTATTCACTCTAGTACAATAATTAGCCACATTAACAGTTGGATCAAAAAGGTACAGTATCTATGAATAGGTACAATGGTAATGTAGCAGAATGGACACGTGCAAGCTACTTTTTATCCCCTATATTGTCTGTCCGTATCTTCCCCCTGTTATTTAGTGTATTTTTCCCTGGTTATTTCGTGTGGTTCTTCTTTGGCCGCTCGGGAGACTTCATACGAACAGAATCAATTCGTCTCCCGAACAAGGACCACCCCTGTGTCCCATTAGAACATTAACACCAACAATTTAAGTGGGAAACCGGAAGGGAAATAATGAGTGCTTCTCCTTGGTGGCCGCCATTTCGTATAACCAAACACGTGCCTAAGAGAATGGCGGCCATCTTGTCTCCCGAACGAGGGCAGCGGTACTTGGTCATCAAATGCCTGGAAATATTTTCGGCTAGGCACTCGCGCGAACACTGGTAAACTTTCAACCGCTGCCCTTCCTGTTCCTGATCACTCACACGAACGGCGTTCGGGAGATATAATCTACCGAACAGGGGGAGCATTCGTACCCAGAAAGCGAGAGATTCCCTTGCATGGTTTTCGCACGTAGACCGGCCAAGACACATATTTCCCTGGAACTATTTTGGGCCTGCGCCTCATGTCTGGCCGGTCAAAACTTCCACAGGATGGCGTTCTCGTTCTACCGAACAGATCTGAGTGATTCTTGGATACGTTGGTCACTCAGATCGGGGAATGTGTTTTTTTTTTGTGTAACCAGCGGAGGAGAGTCCCTGCTAGGACTAGGGCTCCACTACAGGTACAAAGTTATTTAGTAAGGTCAACTTCAACTGAGCTGTGTTGCTCACCTAGATGTCTCATACATGTAGTAGGGTTATACAACGTAATAGGGTTATACATTGTAAGTATAGGCAGGTAAATCGGCATAAAAATAGTAGGAATCGTCTTGCATACCATACTTATCAAACATAGTATACATAGGACAATACCTTAAATAATGGAGCTCATGAAATGTGCTATATATGTATTCACCAAGACCCTTGTTATACAGAGCCTTAGGCACCAGATCTCCATGTGTCCCAATTTTGCCATGAAGCTCGGGAAAGGGGGAAAGTTGACCTGTAGGAGGATTCGTATGTTGTGTATCTAGATCTTTAACTCCTTAAGGACACAACTTCTGGAATAAAAGGGAATCATGACGGAATATTTCCATCATGTGTCCTTAAGGGGTTAATTACCTCGGGCACTTTTGGGGGGTGGGCGGACTTCCATGATCTGTGGTGTTGGCAATACTATATTTTCACATAATCCCAATTATCCACATATACATGGATTTATAATTTACCTCTTGAACACATCTTATCTGCCGCACACATATACATGCACACCTAATTAATCATTTACATCCACCTAATATGCACATGTATACAAACTGCTAATGAATGAATACTTATTAAATTAGCAATATACTCACACATAGAAGTATATTCAAATACATCTAACTGCAACGGTGCCAGAAGAGAGGCTCATGAGATGCATTGAATTTTAAAAATGCAGAGGTTCTCCACACTGGACTATCAGGGAATGGCAAGATGTCCCAAATACATGCCCGAAGGTAATCAGAGGGAGTGAATCCATCACTTTCAGGTAAATACGACGAGGCAGCTGATGTTGATTCCAACAAAAGGTTTTGCAGAGTATTTTGAACAGTGGAAGAAATGCTGGGAGAACTGTGTGACGTCCCAAGGTGCCTACTTTAAAGGGCACTGAGGGGTCATTGTCCTATGTACAATTTTTTTGTATCTTGTAATTTACTAAATTAAGAATTGTTCATATTAAATTTCAATTTTAAAGCCAAATTAGCTGCATTGCAAAAAATAACCTTCAAGACAGCAAAACCTAAAATTTGTCTATGTTGGCTTTAATTTGAAATTCACTTTGAATTCTTGACAATTCTCACTTAAATGGGTCATTATCAAGACTACTGTCAACCCATAAACGTGCATATTTATAAGAAAAAAAAACATACCATAATAATTACCCTTCCCAATAAAAGCATTTAAACCCCGTGACTACTGTATATCAGGACCTAGAACTGACGTATACGAAACCAGAACCCGTGTGATAGGGCGCACCATGTGATGTGTGGAAATGTGCATATAGCAGTTGCTATGACGACTAATGTACCAATGTAAATCCGTGATACCAAGGTGTGAACCAAGTGAAAGATCTCAAATAAATATGCAATTATACATGCAATATTCCAAACATGGAGAAAAACATTTACATAAACACAATGATCATCAAAGGCAAACACCTGAATAGGATGTACCACATGATATACAAGAATGTGAATGCAACGGTTGCTATGGCGACCTACATACCAGCGAGAGTCTGTGATTACCAAGTATTAAATACGTACAATAGAAACCACCGTAATCGTATAAAATTGTATATGCAATATCCTAGACATGAAGAAAAATGCACATAAACATGATAACCATAAAAGGGAGAATCACTATTATCTGAATAAGGCAAACACCCTTATTCTAAAACGTATAATAAAATAATAATTGACAGTTTTGGATAGTGTTTACCATTATTATATTTGACCTTTTTTTTTTTTAGAATACTTCATGTACAATTGCATATTTATTAATATCTTTCACTTAGTTCAAGCTTTGGTATCACTGATTTACATTGGTACGTAGGCCATCATACCAACTGTTGTATGTCTGTTTCCACACATTACATGGCGGGTCCTATAATGCTTTTTTTTTATTGGAGATACATGGTAATAACAGGAGTTTGAATGTTTCAGTTGGTATGTGCACTTATTTTACTCTGTTATTTTTCTTGTAAATATGTATGTTTTGGGTTGGAAATCGTCTTGATAATGACCCAGTATGGTCAAAACGTTAAACTGAATGCTTGTTTCATATATCATGTTTGAATTGTCACACAATAATCACGTTTTGGGATACTTGTGAGTGCTACCGTTATTAGATATTATACATACCCGTGTACCTTTGTGTGAATGTGTGTATAACTGTAAGTGCCTGTGTGTGTCTGTCTGTGTGCCTATAATCTTTTCGTATCGGCCTGTGCATGCCTGACGGTATGTCGATGTCTCGCTTTGTGTGTGACTGAGTTGTGCATGTCTGTGTGTATGTAAATAACAGTGAGTGTGCAAAGAGGCGTGTTGGGTAGGGGCCAGGTGTGGTCACCAATTTATTTTTTTGGGTTCAAGCCCCAGGTGTTTTTTGACCATAGCTTTGAACTTGAGTAACTGACAATAAAGATACATATGCAGATCATTAGAAACTCACTTACATCGCATGCTGCACAAACTTTAAAATGTCTAATAAGCCACAAACCAGTCACACACAATAATACTCATATACCAGGTCACCAACACAGAGTCACATTCAACTCACATAGAGGACACAAACGATAAGACTCGCAACAAGGACTCAGATAAAAATATGTCCTTGCATTAACATACAAGGATTCACAAAAAGGTCACACACAGATGTACATAGTATTCTAAACACAGATCTATCTAAATAGCAGACACTCACCGATACACAAGGATGCACGTTCTCATAATTACAAAAAGACACGTTCATGTGTAATTTATCTTCATTTTGTCCATTTCCTGTCCTTGCTACACACCATTCTTGGTGGTGCAGAGGGAAGGAGAGGGGCTACAGAGTTTCCTGTACCTAGTGCCTAGGTTCTGTGTACAAGTGCCAAGAAAGGCTAGTGAAATAGCTCAGTGGGTGAAATAGCTCAGTGGGCTAATGCAACAGCAAAATCTGTTCTAACCCCTTCATCCTTCTGAGGTAGATAAAATGAGTACCATTAAATTGGGTGATAGTAACAACCCCTGGATGTTGGGCTAAGGTAACATCCCCAGGACATACTTGGAAACCAGAGCAATCTGAATGTACCTTTCCTGGTTAAACACTTTGTTATTATTATTACCTTAAATGCCAGCACCCACTTCCTATTGAGTGAATGTGTTACAGGGGTCTTATCCACATCCTCACCAGAAACATTAACAGGTGCCAGGGCAGTTACACATCTTGGGAGGTTGCCACATAATGTTAAAAAAATTAAACAAATAATACAATGTATGACTTGTTAATAGTGGCATTTTAGCATCCATATCCATGCTTCCTAGGTCCACCTGACCCACTGAAACCCCTTTTTGGGCAGCCTTGCTAGTTGTATCAAGCATTCATAATATAAACTGTTACAAAGAGATATGAGCTATATTCAACTCTCACGTACTATTGAACTGCTGAGTGTAAATAGTCATATTGAATCTTTACAGTGTCATTTTCTCCTCCCCACAATTGAAACCCTTGCAAGATCACAGTGGGGTTTACTAAACAGGGAATTGTGGCAAACTGGTCATAGTACTAAACGGTCGAAATGGTCGTTTAGGCAAATATTGTGACTGGTGTCTTTCAAACCATCCATACAGCAATTTAAAGGGACACTATAGTCACCTGAACAACTTTAGCTTAATGAAGCAGTTTTGCTGTATAGAACATGCCCCTGCAGCCTCACTGCTCAATCCTCTGCCATTTAGGAGTTAAATCCCTTTGTTTATGAACCCCAGTCACACCTCCCTGCATTTGACTTGCACAGCCTTCCATAAACACTTCCTGTAAAGAGAGCCCTATTTAGGCTTTCTTTATTGCAAGTTCTGTTTAATTAAGATTTTTATGTTAATAGCTTGCTAGACCCTGCAAGAGCCTCCTGTATGTGATTAAAGTTCAATTTAGATATTGAGATACAATTATTTAAGGTAAATTACATCTGTTTGAAAGTGAAACCAGTTTTTTTTTTTTTCATGCAGGCTCTGTCAGTCATAGCCAGGGGAGGTGTGGCTAGGGCTGCATAAACAGAAACAAAGTGATTTAACTCCTAAATGACAGTGAATTGAGCAGTGAAATTGCAGGGGAATGATCTATATACTAAAACTGCTTTATTTAGCTAAAGTAATTTAGGTGACTTAGTGTTCCTTTAATTGTTTTAAAACGGATATTAAAATTTTTTAAATCTTAGAGGCCAATCGAGTTAAAAATAACAGTAATCTGTTGGGATTATTTTGGTTTTGTCATCTTTGTCTACTTGTCTCTTTTTAATGTGTCTATATTTGAATTTGTAATAAGCATAAAATATGCAGATGTTTATGTATATTATGGATTTAAATTGAGGTAGAGAATTGTGAATTCAAATTTATTCATGATGTATTACATAACTGAATGTGCATCCAGCACCAAAGTGCATACAGTCAGAGTGAGAGCGGCGCAGTGCGCACAGTCGGCGGGAGCGGCGCAGTGCGCACAGTCAGAGGGAGCGGCGCAGTGCGCACAGTCAGAGGGAGCGGTGCAGTGCGCACAGTCAGAGGGAGCGGTGCAGTGCGCACAGTCAGAGGGAGCGGCACAGTGCATACAATCAGAGGGAGCCTGGGAGAGCAGCACAGTGCATACAGTCAGTGGTAGAATGGGAGAGCAGCACAGTGCATACAGTCAGTGGTAGAATGGGAGAGCAGCACAGTGCATACAGTCAGGGGAAGCATGGGAGAGCAGCACAGTGCATACAGTCAGTGGAAGCATGGGAGAGCAGCACAGTGCATACAGTCAGGGGAAGCATGGGAGAGCAGCACAGTGCATACAGTCAGGGGAAGTCACAGTGCATACAGTCAGGGGAAGTCACAGTGCATACATTAAGAGAGAGCAGCACAGTGCATACATTCAGAGAGAGCAGCACAGTGCATACAGTCAGAGACAGCAGCAAAATCAGAGAGAGCCTGGGATAGCAGCGCAGTGCATACAGTCAGAGAGAGCTGCACAGTGCATACAGTCAGTTGGAGCCTGGGAGAGCAGCACAGTGTATACAGTCAGAGGGAGCATGGGAGAGCAGCACAGTGCATACAGTCAGTGGTAGCATGGGAGAGCAGCACAGTGCATACAGTCAGTGGTAGCATGGGAGAGCAGCACAGTGCATACAGTCAGGGGAAGTCACAGTGCATACATTAAGAGAGAGCAGCACAGTGCATACATTCAGAGAGAGCAGCACAGTGCATACATTCAGAGAAAGCAGCACAGTGCATACATTCAGAGAAAGCAGCAAAATCAGAGAGAGCCTGGGATAGCAGCGCAGTGCATACAGTCAGAGGGATCCTGGGAGAGCAGCACAGTGTATACAGTCAGAGGGAGTCTGGGAGAGCAGCACAGAGCATACAGTCAGAGGGAGCCTGGGAGAGCAGCACAGTGCATACAGTCAGAGGGAGCCTGGGAGAGCAGCACAGTGCATACAGTCAGAGGGAGCCTGGGAGAGCAGCACAGTGCATACAATCAGAGGGAGCCTGGGAGAGCAGCACAGTGCATACAGCCAGAGGGAGTCTGGGACAGCAGCACAGTGCATACAGTCAGAGGGAGTCTGGGAGAGCAGCACAGTGCATACAGTCAGAGGGAGCCTGGGAGAGCAGCACAGTGCATACAGGCAGAGAGAGCCTGGGAGAGCAGCACATTGCATACAGTCAGAGGGAGCCTGGGAGAGCAGTACAGTGCATACAGGCAGAGAGAGCCTGGCAGAGCAGCACAGTGCATATAGGCAGAGAGAGCCTGGGAGAGCAGCACAGTGCATACAGTCAGAGAGAGCAGCACAGTGCATACAGTCAGAGAGAGCCTGGGAGAGCAGCACAGTGTATACAGTCAGAGGGAGCCTGGGAGCGCAGCACAGTGCATACAGTCAGGGGAAGCCTGGGAGAGCAGCACAGTGCATACAGTCAGAGAGCCTGGGAGAGCAGCACAGTGCACACAGTCAGAGGGAGCCTGGGAGAGCAGCACAGTGCACACAGTCAGAGGGAGCCTGGGAGAGCAGCATAGTGCATACAGTCAGAGGGAGCCTGGGAGAGCAGCACAGTGCATACAGTCAGAGGGAGCCTGGGAGAGCAGCACAGTGCATACAGTCAGAGGGAGTCTGGGAGAGCAGCACAGAGCATACAGTCAGAGGGAGCCTGGGAGAGCAGCACAGTGCATACAGTCAGAGGGAGCCTGGGAGAGCAGCACAGTGCATACAGTCAAGAAGAGCCTGGGAAGCAGCACAGTGCATACAGTCAGAGAGCCTGGAGAAACAGCACAGTACGCCTACAGTCAGAAGAGCAGCACAGTGCATACAGTCAGAGAGCCACAGGAGAGCAGCACAGTACGCCACAGTCAGAAAGGAAGCAGCACAGTGCATACAATCCAGAAACCTGGGAAACAGCACAGTGCATACAATCAGAGAGCCTGGGAAGCAGCACAAGTATACAGTCAGAAATTACAGTGTATACAGTCAGAAATGCATTTTGCCACAATCAGAAAGGAGCCTGGGAAGCGCAGCACAATTACATACAATCAGAAGAGCTGGAAACGCACAGTATACAATCCAGAAATCACAGTATATACAGTCAGAGGAAGTCACAGTGCATACAGTCAGAGGCGCAGGAGGCACAGAGTATACAGTCAGGAAGTCACAGTGCATACAGTCAGAGAGAGCCTGGGAGAGCCAGCACAGGTGCATGCAGTCAGAGAGGAGCCTGGGAGAGCAGCACAGTGCATACAGTCAGAGGGAGCCTAGGAGAGCAGCACAGTGCATACAGTCAGAGGGAGCCTGAGAGCGCAGCACAGTGCATACAGTCAGAGGGAGCCTGGGAGAGCAGCACAGAGCATACAGTCAGAGGGAGCCTGGGAGAGCAGCACAGAGCATACAGTCAGAGGGAGCCTGGGAGAGCAGCACAGTGCATACAGGCAGAGAGAGCCTGGGAGAGCAGCACAGTGCATACAGTCAGAGGGAGCCTGGGAGAGCAGCACAGTGCATACAGTCAGAGGGAGCCTGGGAGAGCAGCACAGTGCATACAGTCAGAGGGAGCCTGGGAGAGCAGCACAGTGCATACAGTCAGAGAGAGCTGCACATTGCATACAGTCAGTTGGAGCCTGGGAGAGCAGCACAGTGCATACAGTAAGAGGGAGCCTGGGAGAGCAGCACAGTGTATACAGTCAGAGGGATCCTGGGAGAGCAGCACAGTGTATACAGTCAGAGGGAGTCTGGGAGAGCAGCACAGAGCATACAGTCAGAGGGAGCCTGGGAGAGCAGCACAGTACAGTCATACAGCACAGTGCATACAGTCAGAGGAGGGGAGAGCAGCACAGTGCATACAGTCAGAGAGGAGCCTGGGAGAGCAGCACAGTGCATACAATCAGAGGGAGCCTGGGAGAGCAGCACAGTGCATACAGCCAGAGGGAGTCTGGGACAGCAGCACAGTGCATACAGTCAGAGGGAGTCTGGGAGAGCAGCACAGTGCATACAGTCAGAGGGAGCCTGGGAGAGCAGCACAGTGCATACAGGCAGAGAGAGCCTGGGAGAGCAGCACATTGCATACAGTCAGAGGGAGCCTGGGAGAGCAGTACAGTGCATACAGGCAGAGAGAGCCTGGCAGAGCAGCACAGTGCATATCGGCAGAGAGAGCCTGGGAGAGCAGCACAGTGCATACAGTCAGAGAGAGCAGCACAGTGCATACAGTCAGAGAGAGCCTGGGAGAGCAGCACAGTGTATACAGTCAGAGGGAGCCTGGTAGAGCAGCACAGTGCATACAGTCAGAGAGAGCAGCACAGTGCATACAGTCAGAGAGAGCCTGGGAGAGCAGCACAGTGCACACAGTCAGAGGGAGCCTGGGAGCGCAGCACAGTGCATACAGTCAGAGGGAGCCTAGGAGAGCAGCACAGAGCATACAGTCAGAGGGAGCCTACGAGAGCAGCACAGAGCATACAGTCAGAGAGAGCCTGGAAGAGCAGCACAGTGCATACAGTCAGAGAGAGCAGCACAGTGCATACAGTCAGAGAGAGCCTGGGAGAGCAGCACAGTGTATACAGTCAGAGGGAGCCTGGGAGCGCAGCACAGTGCATACAGTCAGAGGGAGCCTAGGAGAGCAGCACAGAGCATACAGTCAGAGGGAGCCTACGAGAGCAGCACAGTGCATACAGTCAGAGGGAGCCTGGGAGAGCAGCACAGTGCATACAGTCAGAGGGAGCCTGGGAGAACAGCACAGTGCATACAGTCAGAGAGAGCAGCACAGTGCATACAGTCAGAGGGAGCCTGGGAGAGCAGCACATTGCATACAGTCAGAGGGAGCCTGGGAGAGCAGCACAGTGCATACAGTCAGAGGGAGCCTGGGAGAGCAGCACAGTGCATACAGTCAGAGGGAGCCTGGGAGAGCAGCACAGTGAATACAGTCAGAGAGAGCCTGGGAGAGCAGCACAGTGCATACAGTCAGAGAGGCCTGTAGAGCAGCACAGTGCATACAGCTCAGAGAGAGCAGCACAGTGCATACAGTCAGAGAGAGCCTGGGAGAGCAGCACAGTGCATGCTGAAGTCAGAGAGAGCAGCACAGTGCATGGCTAGTCAGAGAGAGTCTGGGGTGAGCAGCACAGCAGTATACAGTCAGAGGGAGCCTGGGAGCCGCAGCGCACAGTGCATGCTAAAATGGGAAGCCTGGGAGAGCAGCACAGTGCATACAGCCTGAGCCTGGGAGAGCAGCACAGTGCACAGTCAGAGGGAGTCTGGGAGAGCAGCACAGAGCATACAGTCAGAGGGAGCCTGGGAGAGCAGCACAGTGCATACAGTCAGAGGGAGCCTGGGAGAGCAGCACAGTGCATACAGTCAGAGGGAGCCTGGGAGAGCAGCACAGTGCATACAGTCAGAGGGAGCCTGGGAGAGCAGCACAGTGCACACAGTCAGAGGGAGCCTGGGAGAGCAGCATAGTGCATACAGTCAGAGGGAGCCTGGGAGAGCAGCACAGTGCATACAGTCAGAGGGAGCCTGGGAGAGCAGCACAGTGCATACAGTCAGGGGGAGCCTGGGAGAGCAGCAGTGTATACAGTCAGAGGAAGTCACAGTGCATACAGTCAGAGGGAGCCTGGGAGAGCAGCACAGAGCATACAGTCAGAGGGAGCCTGGGAGAGCAGCACAAAGCATACAGTCAGAGGGATCCTGAGAGCGCAGCACAGTGCATACAGTCAGAGGGAGCCTGGGAGAGCAGCACAGTGCATACAGCCAGAGGGAGTCTGGGACAGCAGCACAGTGCATACAGTCAGAGGGAGTCTGGGAGAGCAGCACAGTGCATACAGTCAGAGGGAGCCTGGGAGAGCAGCACAGTGCATACAGGCAGAGAGAGCCTGGGAGAGCAGCACATTGCATACAGTCAGAGGGAGCCTGGGAGAGCAGTACAGTGCATACAGGCAGAGAGAGCCTGGCAGAGCAGCACAGTGCATATCGGCAGAGAGAGCCTGGGAGAGCAGCACAGTGCATACAGTCAGAGAGAGCAGCACAGTGCATACAGTCAGAGAGAGCCTGGGAGAGCAGCACAGTGCATACAGTCAGAGGGAGCCTGGGAGCGCAGCACAGTGCATACAGTCAGGGGGAGCCTGGGAGAGCAGCACAGTGCATACAGTCAGAGGGAGCCTGGGAGAGCAGCACAGAGTATACAGTCAGGGGAAGTCACATTGCATGCAGTCTGCTGTTGCTGCCTGGGACCGGAAGCGGAAGTGACGCTGTGCAGTCAGTGGAGGAGAGTTGTGTGAGCACAGAAAGGGCTGCATTGAAGATTCCCGGGAACTGTGAGTGGATCTGCCCGAGCCTGCAGCCAGTGTACCCAGCGCCGTGCACACCGCGGGCTCTGTGACTCCCTGCAGCTCTGCCAGGTATGTGGGCAGCCAGCAGCCAGCACTGCTCACCCAGGCAGAGGGACAGAGAGCTCTGTGTTTATAGAGAATTAGTGAATCCAACATGGCAGGGTGTCTGTAAATCCTGGCTGTCATTATACTATCACTATACACTGCCATATGGGCTGGCTGGCTGGCTGGCTGTCTGTAAAATATATAGAAAATCAGACCGCCCATTATTATTATTATTATTATTATTATTAATTCACAGATACAGGACAGTATAAAAAAAAAATGTAAAATCGATTTTCCTTTAATTTTCTTTATTATGTAAAATAGGTAAAATGTGACAGGGTTATTATTGCAAATTCAAATTGAATGGCAAATTTAAGGCCAAATAAAAATAAAATCTAAAAGTCAGCAAAAACCTTTTTTTTTTTTTGTTGTCTATTTTGGCTTAAATTTGAAATTAACTTTTGATTTTGACAATTTTTTACGTAAATAAATAACCCAGGATTTAAATTTAAGGCCAGAGTAGCCAACTGAAAGCACGGCTGACTTAGAGAATTTTTGCAGTTTGACTATTTTGACCTTTAAATTTGAAATTCACTTTAAATTCTCACGTTGCTCAATAATCCTGTGTGTGGCAATATACCAACATACAAAAGTATAGTATAAAGGGGTTACTCCAAACACTATGACCACTTCAAATCACTGAAGTCTGTATGTGCAGTGTTGTGCTATGAAATACTGCACCTATGGAGTTTAACCCCTATGCTGCAGGTGGTGTAACTCCACCTCTGTTTGTGTCATTGTGGTGTCATTAGCCAGCCCGCAAAATGAGTTACAACTGGCTAGTGTCCATTCTGTGCATACCTATATGTCCATACATGTGCATATTCCTATTCATTGGCTGAGAGTGGACAGCTAATGCTTTCAGCAAATGAATGGCCTGTGGGATCGACATCTGGCTTCTGCAGCTCTGCAGAAACCAAACGTCATCATTGGCCACAGGAAGACCGTCTGCGCTAAGTGGGCAAACCATTGCAAAACGGTTTGCCCCATTACTGGATACTCCTAAGCATTACAACAGGCTATAATGCTTATGATGCTTGAAGCAACTTTTATCGCCAGTAGGGCATGCTATGCCGTCCAGGCAGTTAGCCTCGACTCTCTTATGTATATGTTAACGTGATTGCAGTCCATATATATATATATATATATATATAAGTCTAGGCGAACGCCTTGGTTTTGCACCCCTCCCTGTCACAGGTGCCTCATTCCAAAACACTATTTAACATTGCCCTGCAGAGAGTCCCAGGAGGAAGCATTTCCCAAGTAAGTGCATTTATCTTTATAAGCGCAAGCATTAGGCTGCTAGAGTAGGACCTATCAGGAATGGGGTACATTAATGTTGTGGCAGGCCTATGCAATTATGATCATATATTGTAACTAAATCCCATTATTTTTTGCATAGATGAGGTGGTTTTATATACAACTATTACATTCTGCAAGACTTTGCTGTTTAGTGAATGAGTGAGTGCGTTGGGTTTTGTATGTTGTATGAATTGACCCCAGCAGCAACCTATAATGTATGCATGTTCAGGTGAGTGCAGCCTTCTTAGTAAAAAGCTTTTATTTGTATATTTATGTATTATTTGTATTATTTTCTACATAATTATGTGAATTTATTATTTCTATATTTAGGAATCTGCCTGAAAACCCAGGCAGAAATTCCAGTGAATTTAATTTGTGAAGCCCCATATTTTACCTATAACTTTCCAAAATTCCATAACACATGTTCAGGGGAGGGTACTGTTTTATTTGTCAGACATTTCTGGGCTGCCATACTGTTTCAAAGTAAACATGGGCCCAACTAGCCAATCTGGCAAATTCCATTTGTAAAAACTGAAATGGTCAAGCTCCAAAACACAGTGAAATCTGAACATGGGGGGTATCATTGTACTGAGGGTACATCACAGCATACAAATGTGTGTTTTATTGCAGTAAATGCTAAGTGTCATGACATTCATCCCAGCCAGAACTTGGAAAATAACATTTCTTAATTTCTCACACTTTTGTTTCTAGATTTTATTTATACTAAACTGTGTTCCAAATATAAATATTTGATGTGAAATGAAAGCCGGTTATCTCCTGAACAAAATCATATATAATAAGTGTGGGTACACTTAATATGAAAGAGGTAAATTATGGATGAACAAACATACAGCTCAAACACTAGTTTTTATTTTGATCAGAACTTTAATTTTGTAAAATAAACTCTCTCTGCACTGGTGACCTCTCCTCCCCCTGCCGACGTCCGCTCCCTAGTGGAGCCGAATGCACATGCGCTGCCGGAGGCCATTCAAGCCCCCCATAGGAAAAAAATTACTCAATGCTTTCCTATGTGAGGTCGTCCAGCTTCAAATAAGTGCGATTTACTCACTGAGAATCGCGGAAGTGGCCTCTGTCGCCTGTCAGGGAGACAGTCACTAGAGGCTGGATTAACCCCCAATGTAAACATGTTTTCAGCTCCAGGGTTAAAAGTAGGGGGAACTGGCACTCAGACCACTTCATTGGGCTGAAGTTGTCTGGGTGCCTATAGGGGTCCTTTAAACATACTTAAAGCAAACCCAATTGTTTTGGTCTCCAAGGACCTACAAGATAGCATGAGTGACCTCCCTCTTCTTTTCTTCCCTCGTGTGGATGGTGGAAAGAACCATTTGGAAATAAATTTAGTCAGTTCCCCAGAACACACCTTAGTTTGGAAGGCCTGGCAGAATGGCCCCTCCACTCTCACAGCATGCTTGGCAGTGTGAGACTTCCACGTTCCCTGCTTCCTCTGTGGGTCGGGGAGAGAGAAATTAATGCCAAGTTTCTCACTTTTCCCTCTACTCAATAAACTCCTGATTTTGAGTAAAGAAATTGGGGTATATAGTCCCCGCAGCTATGATGGTCATTACCTTTGCTGGGATCCTGCTATTCCTAATTAGTGGTTTGGGGATTAAAATACTAATAAGATGGGATCCCTCCTTTCCCTTTCACTTGCTGTGTAGCTACGAAAGGGTTAAAGTTATTTACCTGCCTCCCTATACGCACATCCCTTGTGATGGAATTAATGGGAGTGTGTCTGCCCACATGCCTCCCCCAAATATACCTGCCGGTGAGTAACTGCAGGTTAATGTTCAACCTCCTGTTATTAATGTGGTTGACATCCTTCCCAGGTAAAGTATTCAGTGGAATGCCCATTCTCCTTACTTGACCTTAAATAATATATATAGAAAAAATAAGCCCAATTTTGTCCTGTGCACTTATGTAGGGTATATCCAGCTGTAACTGTTTTTTTCCCCTGTTAATTATAGTAAACTAACGCTTAGCTATATGTTTGTTGACGGTTATTTTGCTAGGTCGCATTGGAAGGCAAGTGGTTATTGTCAAAGAAGGACCTTAATCTGGAGTCGGGGATCAACTGACCATCATGAGCCCAGTAGTCAAGGGAAAGGGAATGTTGCTCCACAAGAAAGATAAATTTGGATTTTTCCGTGGAAAAGATGGAAAAGAGAAAAAAAGGGGACGAGGGAGACCGTGTGGGAGCACAAATAAAAATAAAATGGTAAGAATGCTGTGAATTGCAGAGAGTTGTCATAAAGACACAGATGTTGAAGGCAGGACACTTGACCACTGGTGAAAATTGCAGAAGAAGAGTGCAAGTGTTATACAAAAGGATAAGAATATATACCTGAATGTATATTGTATTGTAAATATTCCATCAAGATTACATGTGACCCGCAGTATGTTTACAGTATTTAAAGGGACCTGTTTTGACATTTCTACAGCCTTCTTTTGGCTGAGCTTTGCTCATAGTAAGAAGCATGGGGAAAAAAATCTCAATTCAGAAAGTTTTGGTGGAAGAGCAAAATGACATGGACAGCTCTGCCCTCCACCCCATCGATCACTTCATTTTGTTTCACAATTTATATTGAGGAAGAAAATGTGCAGTAGATGTAAATACTATATTGACAATATATTGCGTATTAACATAAATGACAAAACATAGTCACACTTACTTCATCCACGCCCCGCAAACCTTTCTTGGTCCCTCCACTGTCTTCTTACCCAGTTATTTGAATAATTTTAGAATATTTTGTGGAATTAAGTTGCAGTCTGCCAAATATGGCTACCTCGTTTGAGTTGGTGAAATTGACCTTAAGGAGGGCTTCCTAATAATCACTAAGCTATATCCAGAATAAGCAAATCTTATAACAAATCATCTAAATGTCCTCTTCTTCTATATTTAAAAAGCATAGGCGCCATTTGTGTGGGCCAGAGAAATGTGAATTATAGTCAGGGGTCGGTCCTAGTACATTGTGTATTGAACTAGGGGGATAGTGCTCTGACTATTCCTATTCAGTAAACAAATGATGGGATTGGAACAATCATTGTCACGTAATACGAGGAAGAATAGTATCAATGAAACTCTGAATTTGTGGATAGTAAAGTAAAATTATCAGAACAAGAAATGTGTTTTATGGTTGTGTTTATATCTGAAATGTTTAGAAAATCCTCCACTCATGAAAGACCCTGGCCACTTCAGGATGTGTATGGGTATTGTGCCCCCCCCCATTTTGAAAGAGCAAATTTTCAGTGAGCAAAATGTAGACAGAACATATTAGAAAGTTTGCCATCCAACTTCTTTATATGAATGGGCAGTGTGAAAAAGACAAAGTAAGAGAACCCCAATATTTCCTTAGTTTTTCTATATCAGACAGAATTCTATTATGTTCTCCAAGTGCAACATCATCATGTTTAGGGATATATATTTCTAAATATATGAGATGAGATGATTCCCAATAGAGACCATGCTAAGTGGGAGAGTGATGTTTAGTTTCCAGTCCTGTGATTAGATATCTAACAGTTTGCAGTCTGCAAAGAGATCTGGTGCTGAAGAGAATAATAATGGAGATAAAGAACAACCCCTGCATAACCCTTGCACAATCATAATTGGGCAATTTAAATCCCTATATTAAAACATTAAAGGGTTATTCCAACCAAAAAAACCCAGTATTTTTGAGTAGTTAGAGTAACTCTTACTGTGCTGGTATGTCATCCCACCAAAAAAAAACAACTAAAATTTACCTTGATCCAGCACCAAGGCCATGTTTTTAGTGCCTACATGCTGTGGTGCTGGTGTCGGATGCCATATTTGCATTTTAGCCACCTGGAATGGTTGTTCGGCTGGCTAATGATGCCCAATGACTTGGCCATTTACTCCTCCAGCATCTGAGGGGTTAAACTATGTATACATACAACTCGGTGTGTCATAGTCAATACTGCACATAACAACTCCAGGCACCTTGATCACTTCAAATAAGTGAAGTGATCATTGTGCTTAGAGTAACCGTTTAACATTTGGTGTCCCATCTGTTGTAGATTGGGCTTCCATTATACTCCATAAGCTACATGGAGGGACAGAAATCAGCCTTCTCTGAAATTTTACAAATGCTCTGCCAATTAGGGTGAATGTTGGTTTATCTTTGGCTGTACAGTTTGCTGATCAAAAGATCCTATAATCCTCCTTCTGTCAGCAAGCTGATACTGATCTTAGCGGTCCACCAATCATATGGTGCCCCGATCTAGCAGACTACCGTTTCTCCAGTCCCTGCTCACTCCTTTGGCCTCCGACCCTGACCGCTGTTAACGTGCTCCTTTTTCATTACGTCACCGACACCAATTCCTCTAATTTTCACCTCCCCCTTCATGTTTTGGGGACATGGTTACCGCAATAATGTTCATATAGGAAAAAAAAAATATGAATAGTGCAAATACCTCCTTCCATATATATATAATAATTATATTCTTCCTTTTCCCAGCGTAGTTTAAAATAATTCCAGGTGTGCTGTCTTAATTCAGTTATTCACCCTCGTATAGTCAATCCAAACAAATCTTTAAAGTAACAATAGCAAGCGGTGTTCACAAAGACGGTGGTCACTGCCCGTTCCTTCAAAAATATTTATTAGGCTTCTAATGGGAATTAAATTGGACATACAGTGAAAAGCGCAAACTCACATTACAGATCTTGGTAACGTACACATTTTCGTGTTTTACAAGACTTAGCAAGTTCACCAGCTGGTTAAGCCATTCTGTTTAATCAACGTCCCAAATACGACTCTTGTGTACAGAAGTACCTGAACCCTACCAACCCTGACAAGAAAGAGGCTGATAAACTGTCCAGCATTTTTTTTATGATTGTACGATAGATTTGCTTCTATGGATTATACCATCTGGAGGTTCTGTGTGTCCTCTCTCTGTTAAAAGAATCTCAGAGTTTGGAAGGATATTTTAGCTAAGGGATTTTGTAGAAGCTCCTCGTCTGCAGCAGGAGTGAGATTCTCCTTCGTCTCAAAAAAGGAGGGGGTGTCTTAGGCTTTGTATCGACTACCGTCGTTTAGACAAGCTACAAAATGTGTATCCTATTCCTGTGATCACTGAACTTTTTTGACAGATTAAAGTGCTCTAGAACAGGGCTTGACAAATTTGTTTGGAATCTAGGAGCCAGCTAAAAAAAAAAAAGTTAGGAGCCAGTCATTTTCAATGAGGAAATGCAATTTTTTTTATTTTTTAAAAAATTCTTTTATTTTTGGCGTGTCGTTACATTGCACTTTGGCTTATAAATATGCATAACATCATACATTTATACTTTTGAGTACATATATACAACGTGTATCGCGTTTCTTACAGTGTTATGTTCGTTGTCTCAAGCTTAGGTGTACTGTTGTTGACGACACATTTTAACCAATAAACAGTGAACGATTAACCAGTTAGGAGAATGGAGACCTTCGTATAGTGCTTAGTCTGTTTTGGTCGCCCTCCGCTCGTGGCGGGTGGCCTCAATTCGTGGTCTACAATTCTCCCAATGTCACATAAGAAAAAGGAGTATCGGATAGAGAAGGGGGGGGGGAGCCCCCCAGGCAGAGATCGGAGCTTCGTCTGGATTATGTTCAGGGTTGGTTATTGGTGGCGGTGCCCCTTTTCCTGATCTAGGCTCAGTTCTCTCTGTCACTGACCTTCCAGGGTTCCCAGATCTTTTCATATGCCTTCATGGTGCCTCTCACCAGTGCCGTGAGGTGGTCTATGACGTGGATATCTCTTATTTTGTTTATCACCATATGGATCTGGGGGATTTTGGGTTTAAGCCATGCCTGTGCCATGGTGAGTCTAGCTGCTAAGGTGATTATGCGTAGGAGTTTTTGGTCCTTTCCTGGCCATTCATCGATTGGCCTGGATAGCAGGCACACCCATGGATCTATGCCCACCCTTCTCTGGAACACTTTGTCTAATAGGCTCCCTACTTCTCCCCAAAAGGCCTGTGCCTTCGGGCAGTCCCACCACTTGTGCTTATACGTCCTTTTGCGTCCACAGCCCCTCACAGATCGTCGGGTATTTTGCGCATATGGTGCAGCTTCACTGGGGTGGTATACCATCTGAACATGGTTTTGTATGCCTGCTCCTGTTGTGTAACACATATTGAGGTGGCCTTATTTGCATTCCAGATGTCTCTCCAGTCTGTGCCCTCCAAGACCTCTCCCAGATCTGATTCCCATTGAGTCGTGTAATGTAAGTCCCCCCAGTCGGTGTTATTGTAGCTAAGGTGTGCGTAGAGAGTCGTGATGAGCCCTTTTTGGGGGGTTTTCCTTGAGACACATTTTCTCAAAGCCCGTTGGTTTAGTTTGTGTTGCAGTTTTTGCTAGGTTGTGTTGTGCGAAATGGAAATGCAATTTTTAAAGGGACACTATAGTCACCAGAAGCACTACAGCTTGATGTAATTGTTCTGGTGTCTATAGCCTGTCTCTGCAGGCGTTTCAGTGTAAACACTGCCTTTTCTGTGAAAAGGCAGAGTTTACATTGCTGCTTACTAACACCTCTAGTGACAGTCACTCCGATAGCCACTAGAGAGTCCCGTGTCACTGCTGCAGCACCCAGGTTCAGTGTCTCCAAGCTTTGCATGGAGTACTGAGTGTTCCTCATAGAGATGCATTAATTGAATGCATCTCTATGAGGAGATGCGGATTGGTACATTTGCTGCGCATGCACAAAATCCTCCCAATGCTTTCCTAAGGGAAAACATTGGCTTAGCTGAGATCACAAAGATGGATAATTTCAGTCATGGCAAAACTGGCACTGCGTAGGAAAATGGGGGGGAAACGGTGAGAAAAAAACAGCTTCCTCGTGCGATCGGTGGGGGCAGGTACCTAAACGCGCGCACACACTCTGACAGGCTCACATACACACACTCAGGACTGGCTTTCACACACTCTTACGCTGACAACAGGCTTGCATGCACACACTCTGACAGACTCGCACACACAAACTCTGACAGGCGCTCACACACACTCTCTTGACAGTCTTTTTCACACACACACACACACACTCACTCTGACAGGTTCACACACACTTACATTTTTGTTTTAATTGAAGCCCACTCAGCCTCCCTACATTTGGGAGATCTAAGTTGTTCTTTCCTGGGATCCAGTGGGGCTGCTCTCTTCCTGTGTGTGAAGGAGCAGTAATGTGCCTGTAGCTCCTTTCTGCTCCCTTGCGCTCTGTAACGATGCCGGGGCCGGAATGACGTCATATTCCAGCTCCCGGCATCATTAGACAGCCCGAGAGAGCAAAGTACTGCTCTCTCGTGCGTTGTCCACAAAGCTCGCCCGGGCGGCCAGCCGCCTCCATACTCCTCAGGGTGGCAGGCTGCCTCGGCCGCCTCCAATATTCCCCGTGATGGCCGCCGTCAAAGCTCCCTCAGCGGCCACACTAACTAGAGAACTGGCAAATCTCAGACGCCAGGGCGAAATTTTTAGTCGCCGTGTTGGCACCTGGGATTTGTTGAGCCCTGTATTCTAGAGTGTTTACTAAATTTGATCCATGTGGTGCTTACAATTTAATAAGGATCAGAGAAGGGAGATGAAGGCCTTTCAGACTAGATATGGGCATTGCGAGTGCACTGTCATGCCATTAGAAATCTGTAATGCACCAACCATCTTCCAGTGATAAATTATGTATTGAGAGACTATTTACATGTATTCGTTACAGTCTGTTTAGATGATATTCTGATATTTTCCTCTGACCTAAAGACTCATCACAAACAAGTGAGATTGGTTATACAAAAGCGGTTAGAAATTGATTATGCTGTAAATATGAAAAATTTCTTTTTGACCAAAAACCTGTGAATTTCTTGGGGTATGTGATTTTTGGAATCTGGATTCCAAATGGATCCAAAGAAGCTAGAAGCCATAAGTAATTGACTCGTACCTAAAGGAATTAAAAGCCATACAGAGTTTCCTAGGTTTTTCAAATAATTACAGGAGGTTTATTAGGGGGTTTCCTCCATCCTTGCTCCCATCACTAATATGACCATAATAGGAAAAGAGAATCGGATATGGACTCCTGAAGCTCTGGCTGCTTTTGGCACCTTAAGGCTGATTTTGTTTCAGGTCCCCTATTTAGATTCATCCCGATATTTCCCTTCCTTTTCTTGTGGACGTAGATGCTACTGAAACTGGATTTGGAGCAATACTCTCTCAGCGTGTCTCTTGATCCGCTACCCCATCTCTGTGGAAATTGTCTAAAACGGAAAAGAATTACGAGATTGTTGAGTTATTAGCCATCGTCGTGTCTTGAGGGCTCATCCACAAGTGTTACTATACGAACAGATCGTTAAAACATATCATATTGGAGAAACTAAAAGGTTAATTGCCAGACAAGCATATTGGTCTTTGATCTTCATGCTTTAACTTTGTACTTGCTTATAGGCCAGACACAAAGAATGTGAAAGCGGACACTTTATCTCGTACATTTGAAACCCTTTTACCAACTAAAGTAGCATTTTCAGACGATTCCATAGAGAATGTATTGTTACTACCACTAACATTATTATTTGTTCTAAAATACTACACAATTTGACTACCATGGTCTAAAATAAGGGAAAAAAACAAAAGGAGATTCCGAGGCAAACTCTCCTGAACAAATTGTTCCCCCAACGAAAAAAAGAAATTTGAACTTACACCATGACAAAAATGATTGCTGGTCACCCAGAAATTAATAAGATGCATTTCTGATGGCCTTGTTTCAAACAGGTTTCTAAAATAATACATACATGCCTGTATTGTACGTGTTTAATCAAAAATTCCTCACACTTTTCCATATGGTCTACTTCAACCACTAGATATTCCCAAGAAACCATGTTCCAATAAGTCGATTGACTTCATAGCAGAGCTGACCAAATCTGGTATCAACGCTGTAATATTAACCATTGTAGACAGATTTTCTAAAATGGCCAATTTTGTATTCTTAGCTTAAACTACTACCCTCTTCTTTGGAATTAGCAGACATATTTACTATAGAAATGTTCCGTTTACACTGAATACCCAATGAAATCGTATCTGACACATGTCCTCAATTCATATCTCGTTTCTGAAAAGTTTACTACCCAGCTAGATGTTAAACTATGCCTCAGTTATTAATTTTATCCACAATCAAACGGTACTGCTGAAAGAACCAATCACGCATTGCAACAATACTTGAGGTGTTTTGTTTCTAGTAATCAGCAATTAGGTGGTTCTGCTTCCTTGGGCTGAATATGCTCACAACAGCAATCAACGAGAAACCCCTCGACCGTTCTTTTTACCTCAATTATGGTTTTCTCCCGTTTTACTTACAGTGTCCTTCCCCCTCACAGGGAATGCCTGCTAATTGGCATAGACAAGCGGTTCCTAACTTTCAGTTTAGTGATGGCGTTTGGCTTAGTAACAAAAACCATTAGATTGAAGATTCCAACGATAAAAATTGCTCCAAAATATATTGCTCTCTATAGGGTCTTGAGACGACTGAATCCTGTTTCGTATAAATTATAATTACCTTCTGCTTTACTATTCCCCAATTCTTTTCAGTCTCTTTATTGAAGCCTCTCGGGTGTAATAAATTCACTAGGCAGTCCATTGTTCCGTCTACTTTTGTAGTGGAGGGTCAATAAGAATTTGAGGTCCAGTCCATTTTGTATTCTCGAGTATCTAATGATAGACTTCATTGTCTGGTGCATTGCAAGAGTTACAGCCCTGAAGAGCAGTCTTGGGTTGGTGTCATTGATCTACACGCCCTTTCTTTCGCTCCCTTCCTTCCATGTTTGTTTTCCTAATTGTCAAGGTGGTTCCTGCCCGATGGGCTGTGCTGGAAGGGAGGGCAATGTCAGCAAGCCAATACTTACTTTGGGGGTCCACCGATATCACATGGTTCCCTAATCCGGTGAACCACCGTTCCTCCAGTCCCTACTCACTCCTTTGGCCTCTCTGACACTGGCAGCTGCGCTCACGCTTCTTATTATAATTTCCCCAGTGGCACTTTGCATCATACCTTAATTGCAATTAATTTCTTATGGTGTCCAGGGGGTACCTTTTTAAAAAAAATAAAATAAATGCAAAATATAAAAATAGATATGTACCTGAAAGAGTCTTCAGAATGCACTAATTAACTGATGAATGAAAGGTTCAACCCCAACGTCTGCAAGCCAGCACCCGATTGCTCTGCCCCTTCATTTCTGCTTCAATCAGGAAGCCTCTGACTGGGCTATTAATACGCTTCCCAGAGAGTAAAAAAGATTTGTACGTTTTTCACTTATCTCAATGGGGAGCCACTGATGGGCTCCCAGCAGTGACCGATCTGAGGATTTCTGATGCTTACCAA
>OW240920.1:20611380-20692113 GCA_933207985.1 Pelobates cultripes
GCTGGAAGTATTTGGAAGTATTTGGATTTCCTGATTTGTTCCAGAATCATTAGACAATAATTTCAACAACAAACAACATTATAATTGAAGTTGTTATGGAATCAAAAGTTTATGGGAGCCTCCTCCATAGGATCTTCCCATCAACCCCTCCAACTTGTTGGAGGTGCCAAGAGGAAAGGAGCACGATGATACATATCTGGTGGGAGTGCAACACCCTTGTTCCTTACTGGGAATTGATACGACAAAACATAATCGAAGTCCTGGGAGAAATACCCACATGGACAGCGGCTCTGGCACTACTGCATATATCACAAATGCCGATAGCAAGGTATAAAAAGTCGATATTACGCCATCTACTCAACGCTGCCAGGGCTCTGATCCCTATATATTGGAAAAAGACAGAGACCCCCAGCGTGGAGGAGTGGATCCGTAGAGTGGAGGGCATTCAGGGGGTGGAGGTGATGCAAGCATCTCTACTGGGTAGGGGGGACAGACATGCAGAACTGTGGAGTCCATGGTTCACATTTGTGTACAGGATTCGATAGGATGGAGCGAGTGAGGCTCGCGAGGCGGGGCCCGGATCCTCGGGGCGAAACCCATATCTCCTCTCATAGCTAAATACTCGCACCCTTATTCTTTTCCCTTCTCCCTTCTTCTCTATCACGACTCTCGTGACTACAATCCATTCACTTTCCTTACCATATACACATGCACACAACCAACTTAATGAAGACACGCCACAGTCACATGTCCAAAGGAAAAATAAACAAGAAACACTACCATTATAACTACAACCCATGGATATACAGTTAGATAAGGCAGAACCATGAACAGATATACGGAACAAGGACAGATAAGGTAGCTTGGACAGGGAAACTATGAATCCCTACCACAGTCACTCTACCAAAATATAAGATTAGCGAGCCCACAGGTAACTGACATGATACGTAGCTACCACAAACATATCGCATACGATGTCACCCTTCATAGGTTCCCATATCCATCACGAACACCCACAAACGCGCTAGGGAGAGCTTGTGGCTGACCGACCATGTAATATAAATACACCCTGAGGGGTAATGATAGGAAATATGTGCAAGTTAACCAATATAAACTGAGCCGTGGTTGTCTAGAATGCCGTGATTTAAGACGGCGACGGAGTTGTTCCCAGGACTGAATGTTATGATTGTTACACATTTGAACATAATGTAGCAGATACACACAGGTCGGACGTGACCAAATGGTTTGATGTAAAAGTTTTACCTTCACTGCCCGACACAGATGCCCCGGACTTCCTCTCTGCCATCACTAAGATAGATTTAGCCAGGAAACCAGTCATGGGCACTGCATTAGCTGACACTCTCAGCCTATCATTGGCCACCAGGCTAAACCATTCTCATACAGGAGTAAGAGACTTTAGGAGTGGAACCATTGTAAGAAGGTTTAACCTCTTAAGATAAGACACTATAGGCGTAAGTTCCTCTTGGAGTGCTCCTTTAAAGTAGCATGTGTGATCTGCTGTAAAATCCACCAGGTTGAATTAGAAATGTTAAACTTATAAGGTATCAGATTTTCTGAAATTAACCGCAACCTGAAATGTCTAGTTTTCTATCTGCTCTATACCTGAAGAAGACAACACAGATTAAATTGATTAGCTTCAAACATATTTATATACTCCTAATTCTAAAGATTAAATCCACCAGCATGGTTACAAGCGCAAACACAATACCTTATTGTGTGAGCACCATAGACATTATTGTAGACAACATTTTTACTATAAGGCTGCACTGTTTGAGCAAAGCATTGGAAAGTGTACTACGTAACTTCGAACGAAGTACAAATGAGTAGTTACGTATTGCTGTGTTCTCACACACAGAGCTAGCAGTGTCTCTCTCTCACACAGAGCTAGCAGTCTCTCCTCCTCACACAGAGCTAGCAGTCTCTCTCTCTCACACAGAGCTAGCAGTCTCTCTCTCTCACACAGAGCTAGCAGTCTCTCTCTCTCACACAGAGCTAGCAGTCTCTCTCACACAGAGCTAGCAGTCTCTCTCTCTCACACAGAGCTAGCAGTCTCTCTCTCTCACACAGAGCTAGCAGTGTCTCTCTCACACACAGAGCTAGCAGTGTCTCTCTCACACACAGAGCTAGCAGTGTCTCTCACACACAGAGCTAGCAGTCTCTCACACACAGAGCTAGCAGTCTCTCACACACAGAGCTAGCAGTCTCTCTCACACACAGAGCTAGCAGTCTCTCTCTCACACACAGAGCTAGTAGTCTCTCTCACACACAGAGCTAGCAGTCTCTCTCACACACAGCTAGCAGTCTCTCTCTCACACACAGAGCTAGCAGTCTCTCTCACACACAGCTAGCAGTCTCTCTCTCACACACAGAGCTAGCAGTCTCTCTCACACACACAGAGCTAGCAGTCTCTCTCACACACACAGAGCTAGCAGTCTCTCTCACACACACAGAGCTAGCAGTCTCTCTCACACACAGAGCTAGCAGTCTCTCTCACACACAGAGCTAGCAGTCTCTCTCACACACACAGAGCTAGCAGTCTCTCTCTCTATCACACAGAGCTAGCAGTCAGTCTCTCTCTCTCTATCTATCACACAGAGCTAGCAGTCAGTCTCTCTCTCTCACACACAGAGCTAGCAGTCAGTCTCTCTCTCTCACACACAGAGCTAGCAGTCTCTCTCTATCACACAGAGCTAGCAGTGTCTCTCTCACACAGAGCTAGCAGGGTCTCTCTCACACAGAGCTAGCAGGGTCTCTCTCACACAGAGCTAGCAGTCTCTCTCACACACACAGAGCTAGCAGTCTCTCTCACACACAGAGCTAGCAGTCTCTCTCACACACAGAGCTAGCAGTCTCTCTCTCTATCACACAGAGCTAGCAGTCTCTCTCACACACACAGAGCTAGCAGTCTCTCTCACACACAGAGCTAGCAGTCTCTCTCACACACAGAGCTAGCAGTCTCTCTCTCTATCACACAGAGCTAGCAGTCTCTCTCTCTATCACACAGAGCTAGCAGTCAGTCTCTCTCTTTCTATCACACAGAGCTAGCAGTCAGTCTCTCTCTCTCACACACAGAGCTAGCAGTCAGTCTCTCTCTCTCACACACAGAGCTAGCAGTCTCTCTCTATCACACAGAGCTAGCAGTGTCTCTCTCACACAGAGCTAGCAGGGTCTCTCTCACACAGAGCTAGCAGGGTCTCTCACACACAGAGCTAGCAGTCTCTCTCTCACACAGAGCTAGCAGGGTCTCTCTCACACAGAGCTAGCAGTCTCTCTCACACAGAGCTAGCAGTCTCTCTCACACAGAGCTAGCAGGGTCTCTCTCACACAGAGCTAGCAGTCTCTCTCACACACAGAGCTAGCAGTCTCTCTCTCACACAGAGCTAGCAGGGTCTCTCTCACACAGAGCTAGCAGTCTCTCTCTCTATCACACAGAGCTAGCAGTCTCTCTATCACACAGAGCTAGCAGTCTCTCTATCACACAGAGCTAGCAGTCTCTCTCTCACACAGAGCTAGCAGTCTCTCTCTCTATCACACAGAGCTAGCAGTCTCTCTCACACACAGAGCTAGCAGTCTCTCTCTCTATCACACAGAGCTAGCAGTCTCTCTCTCTCTCACACACACACACACAGAGCTGGGGAGTTCATACACGGCTGGCGGGCAGTCATGGCGTTCAAAGCTTTATTTATAAACCAAACGGACAGTGAACACGCGGAGCCTGGCTGGCAGCACGCTGACTAAGCCGGACTGTAACAGGTACTAACCCCCGCTTCCCGTCGCCTGCGTCACGTGAGTCCCGTTCCTCGGTGAAGAAACGGAGAAAAACAGGAAATACGTCTACTTCCGGCGGCGGAGCACCACTTCCGGCGTGCAGTGTGGGCAACTGGCCTCACAATTTTTGACCAGGGCTTGTAGGCCACGCCCACAGAGCAACCGTAGCCAATCAACGTAGAGCGCCAGACCCGCTTTATCTATCAACCAATCACCTTCACAAACTGTCTGTAGCGCGCGCTGGGGCAATTACCCGCCTTTACAGGGGAGGGAGGGAGAGAGAGAGAGAGAGAGAGAGAGAGAGAGAGTGTGTGTGTGTGTGTGTGTGTGTGTGTGTGTGTGTGTCTGTGTGTCGCAGTAATAGTCAGTGATGTGAGAGAGTGTGTGAGTGAATGAGAGTCAGTGATAGTGAGTGTCAGTAATGTGAGAGAGAGTGTGAGTGAATGAGTCAGTGATAGTGAGTCAGTAATAATGTGAGTGTGAGTGAATGAGAGTCAGTGATAGTGAGTCAGTAATGTGAGAGAGTGTGTGAGTGAATGAGAGTCAGTGATAGTGAGAGAGAGTGTGAGTGAATGAGAGTCAGTGATAGTGAGTGTCAGTAATGTGAGAGAGTGTGAGTGAATGAGAGTCAGTGATAGTGAGTCAGTAATGTGAGAGAGAGTGAGTGAATGAGAGTCAGTGATAGTGAGTGTCAGTAATGTGAGAGAGAGTGTGAGTGAATGAGTCAGTGATAGTGAGTCAGTAATAATGTGAGTGTGAGTGAATGAGAGTCAGTGATAGTGAGTCAGTAATGTGAGAGAGAGTGTGAGTGAATGAGAGTCAGTGATAGTGAGTCAGTAATGTGAGAGAGAGTGTGAGTGAATGAGAGTCAGTGATAGTGAGTGTCAGTAATGTGAGAGAGTGTGAGTGAATGAGAGTCAGTGATAGTGAGTCAGTAATAATGTGAGTGAATGAGAGTCAGTGATAGTGAGTGTCAGTAATGTGAGAGAGAGTGTGAGTGATAGTGTCAGTAATGTGAGTGAATGAGTCAGTGATAATGTGAGAGTCAGTGAGTGATAGTGTGTGTGTGAGTGTAATAGTGAGACAGTGTGTGTGTGAGAGTGTGACAGGGAGAGAGATTGTGTGTGTGTGTGAGACTGTGTGTTTGTGAGACAGTGTATCAGTGAGTAACGAGTGAGAGAGAGTCCATGATCGCGTGTGTAGGAATGGGAATAAATAACAGTGGATATAGACATTACATTTACTTAATTTCACATTTTAATAAAGTGCTTGATTCATTTTATAATATTGTTCATTATTTTCATTGGTATTTCAGTTCAGTCCATGGCGATTTCCTGATAGGACAGCAGCTATGATCCTCTGTCCATAGATAGTACACGAGAACCCCAATTAACAGACACAGGACATCACCCTAATGAACATTCAACGGTTTCTACCACTAATTATAAACCCCGTCTTTGTAGTGCTCTTAACATACAGATAAATGTAGTATGGTAGATAAATGTAGTTTCACAAAGTAATAGACTATTGAGACTATTTGTAGATAGTCATATGATAATGTCTTCATAATTTGATCAGTTCGTTGTTTTGCCCCATGTCTCCACTGGAACATTTGTCTGGAAGCTATTACCATCATCTACAGACTAAGTACATGAGAATTGCACAGCTCTTTTACACCCCCCCCCCGAAACTCTTGCACAATTTAAAACATTTAAAAATGAATTGGTTCTTTTTAACCTAAAAACTCCAATCCCTGACTGTAATGAAAAACTGGTCATAGTGTCCATTTCATCTTCTATTTTGCAAGTAGCAATAAGGCACTTCAGGGTCCATGAGTGGAGGTATAATGCCCGCACATCACCATCAGAGTCGCAGCATTTAACGTACTTGGGAGAACAGTTGAGGTTACATAAAAAGCCCACCTGTATATAAAAAACAAAAAGCAACAATCTAAGCAAGTAGTATAATGCATTGAGCATATAAGCAACAACAGCAATAAATAAAGTACAACCTGATCTATAACCTGGTGCTGTGCAGTACACTGCAATATTCTTGTTATTACACTGTGGGATCAGCCTTGTTTGTGGCATAAAATTACACAAATTAGCTGGAATTTCCTGACTTGGACATATCCCAGGACTTCTTCTCACATGGAAATTTATAAACTGTGTGGCTGCACAAAATGTGGGTTTAGGGTGTAAATTATAAATGGTAAAATATGCTAAAGAGTTATGAAAAGTCCTAAACACTAATGATTATCATATAAAAAGAAAAAAAATACAGGGAGTGCAGAATTATTAGGCAAGTTGTATTTTTGAGGATTAATTTTATTATTGAACAACAACCATGTTCTCAATGAACCCAAAAAACTCATTAATATCAAAGCTGAATATTTTTGGAAGTAGTTTTTAGTTTGTTTTTAGTTTTAGCTATGTTAGGGGGATATCTGTGTGTGCAGGTGACTATTACTGTGCATAATTATTAGGCAACTTAACAAAAAACAAATATATACCCATTTCAATTATTTATTATTACCAGTGAAACCAATATAACATCTCAACATTCACAAATATACATTTCTGACATTCAAAAACAAAACAAAAACAAATCAGTGACCAATATAGCCACCTTTCTTTGCAAGGACACTCAAAAGCCTGCCATCCATGGATTCTGTCAGTGTTTTGATCTGTTCACCATCAACATTGCGTGCAGCAGCAACCACAGCCTCCCAGACACTGTTCAGAGAGGTGTACTGTTTTCCCTCCTTGTAAATCTCACATTTGATGATGGACCACAGGTTCTCAATGGGGTTCAGATCAGGTGAACAAGGAGGCCATGTCATTAGATTTTCTTCTTTTATACCCTTTCTTGCCAGCCACGCTGTGGAGTACTTGGACGCGTGTGATGGAGCATTGTCCTGCATGAAAATCATGTTTTTCTTGAAGGATGCAGACTTCTTCCTGTACCACTGCTTGAAGAAGGTGTCTTCCAGGAACTGGCAGTAGGACTGGGAGTTGAGCTTGACTCCATCCTCAACCCGAAAAGGCCCCACAAGCTCATCTTTGATGATACCAGCCCAAACCAGTACTCCACCTCCACCTTGCTGGCGTCTGAGTCGGACTGGAGCTCTCTGCCCTTTACCAATCCAGCCACGGGCCCATCCATCTGGCCCATCAAGACTCACTCTCATTTCATCAGTCCATAAAACCTTAGAAAAATCAGTCTTGAGATATTTCTTGGCCCAGTCTTGACGTTTCAGCTTGTGTGTCTTGTTCAGTGGTGGTCGCCTTTCAGCCTTTCTTACCTTGGCCATGTCTCTGAGTATTGCACACCTTGTGCTTTTGGGCACTCCAGTGATGTTGCAGCTCTGAAATATGGCCAAACTGGTGGCAAGTGGCATCGTGGCAGCTGCACGCTTGACTTTTCTCAGTTCATGGGCAGTTATTTTGCGCCTTGGTTTTTCCACACGCTTCTTGCGACCCTGTTGACTATTTTGAATGAAACGCTTGATTGTTCGATGATCACGCTTCAGAAGCTTTGCAATTTTAAGAGTGCTGCATCCCTCTGCAAGATATCTCACTATTTTTGACTTTTCTGAGCCTGTCAAGTCCTTCTTTTGACCCATTTTGCCAAAGGAAAGGAAGTTGCCTAATAATTATGCACACCTGATATAGGGTGTTGATGTCATTAGACCACACCCCTTCTCATTACAGAGATGCACATCACCTAATATGCTTAATTGGTAGTAGGCTTTCGAGCCTATACAGCTTGGAGTAAGACAACATGCATAAAGAGGATGATGTGGTCAAAATACTCATTTGCCTAATAATTCTGCACTCCCTGTACTTCTCAAAGAAAATGTGCCACTTCCTATATAAACAAATACCAATAAAAACATTATTATAGAAGGGATTTTTCTTTTACCGGTCACTTCAATGCTGGCCCCTGTGATATACTTGCTGTCATCCGATGCCAGGAACGCACAAACATCAGCAATATCTGGAAAGTGTGAAATAATTGACAAGATGTATCAAGGCCCAAACTGGCTGTTACAACTTTACATGTTTATATTTCCAATTTAAAATGGATTTCAACGCAATGATTAGCAAAACGCATGTAGATTAGCAAATACACACAGATCTCTCCACAATACTTTAAAAACACACTCAATGAATTGTCCTTTAAAAATACAGCACACAGGGCTAAATAGTAACTTTACCTTCAGGTTTACCAAGTCTGCCCATAGGAATGGATCCCGAAATCTGTAGAGACAGGGGCGTATTAGAAGGAAATATAATGTAACAACCTGTACTTAAAACTAGAGAAAAGTAAACCCATCACTTTTCTGCAAATCCCACCACTGAATAAGAATTAAAAAAAAAAAAAAAATCACTTATAACTTGTGTTAATCTTATTTTCATGTTATGCTATGTTCTTTTTAATGTATATTAAAGAAACACTCCAAATACCATAACAGCTCACTGTAGTGGTTATGGTGCCTATAATGCCCTGCTCCCTCTCCCATTGTAAGGAGTCTGCTGGACCTGCTCCCTATCTCTAGAGAACTGGAAGTTCCTAAGTAAGACGATCCTATGTAGGAAATTCCAATAGCTCTTTTGAGCAAACAAAGTTCCTGCTTAGGAATTCAAGCTCTCCAGAGAGAGACACCCAGCAGACCCAGGTAAGAAGTCAAACCATTCAAAACCAGTTTGATTCCTTACAATGATGGAGGCGTGCTTCGAGTGTTCCTTTAAATTCACATCCAGTTCAGTCATGGTACCACTACCACACATTGCATTGGAGGAGAGGAAACAGAAATGTTGATGGTTCCCCTTGAAGAGACTGGATCAGCCAAAGGTTTTATTATGAATGTTATGGGAAGAAAGTAAGCACAATGGGACAAGAAACCTGTTTAATCCATGACTCATAGGGTTAAAGTGTTTTCCGGTTGCAGTCACAGGCAACTGGTGAGACCTAGGTTAACTGTTCTAAAACAGTTTTGACTACTTGCCAGGGAATACAATAAAACAGAGAGGACCCAAGGATTTAGCACTACCCAGTATTGGTCACCTTATCTAATACTTTCTGCGGGACTTTATCAGTCATCGGTGTAGAGATGAATCCTGGCAGCACAGTATTACACCGGATCCCATACCTGAGAAAAGACATTAAGTAAATGAAAAATTAATTAGTTTTAAGAACACTCCAAACACCTAAAGCACTTTAGCTTGCTGAATTGCTTTATCTGTGAAGAGTGTGTCCGCTTTTCTGATTTTAGAATAAGTGCAGAGTTCAATTAAAAATGGGCAGTTTTATACATTAACCTGGTTACATCCCCTCGGTTGTCAATCAGACAAGCAGCCCTGTTACTTCCTGGTTTGGCTAGCTCAGTGGAGCTAAACTCAAGAGGTAGCTAAATGCCCAGAGCACCTGCCTTGCAAAGATTTCTCATTGAGTTGTTTGAGATTTGACAGCCTCAGAAAGTCTGGGCTGGGGAAAATGAATCTGCAGCTTTTGTAAGTGGTTTTAGATATACCCAAAATGAAAAAATGCATGTTTTCATTGTGGGAATATCTACTAAATAGTCATTTGTTTGACAGTGGTGTGTCCCTTTAAGAGAATGAGATATAGCTGCATGAGATTTGCCTTCCTGCAGTGAAGATTAGTTGAGATATAAGCAGTGCTGGCCTGTGCAGGAAACAAAGTAGCAGGTAAGGCCTATGCTTTCATGCTGGAAAAAAGAAAGACAATATGGACTAAATCTGCACTGTTAAGGTCATCCAACACTGCCAGATGGAGGAAATTAAGCCTGACTTACCTTGCAAGCTCCTTGGCAGCAGTTCTAGTCAGCCCCTCGACACCAGCTTTAGATGCAGCATAATTACACTGCCCAAGGTTTCCCACCTGCAAGAATTAGGGTGTTAGAAACAGATTTTTCTATATTTCATGATTTTAATAACAAAAACTGGAAAGGGAAAGTGTATGGAACAAATACATTAGAATACTATAATTATTGATACATCAATCCTCTTCAAACATGAAGTATGAATGCATTTTTTAAACAAACAACATTTTTTTGTCCTACCTTCCCAACAATACTTCCAATGTTGATGATGGAGCCTTTGTTTTGTCCGTTGGCTACAAGAGCTCGAGCCACAGCTTGTGTAATAAGGAATGGACCCTAAAATAAAAAAGGGAAAAAGGCAAAGAGTAAGAATCATGCAGTTTACATTAAAAGGGAAAGACATCTAAAGACTCCTTGGAACGATGCACAGGTGAAAAACAGGAGTTATGACAAAAGACTGATTCCTTAAACAATCAATTTCAGCAAATTACATTTGAATGGCAAAATTGAGGCTAAAATAGCTGTGTTGTGACTGCGGCTGATTTGGGCGAATCTTTCTAAAATCAGGGATTTTAGTCTCCATTTGCCATTTAAATTGAATTCGCTAACACTCAGTGTTCGTGAATAATCTTGTAGAATGGCAACTTGGTCAATGCTTACTCGGACTCCAAATATGCTCATTAACACCATTACCTAGGAAACCTAATATACATGTGATGGCATTCAAAACAATCTGTGGACCAGAAGAAAAGGAAATAAAATAAAATATGGCAGGAATGCTTTAACACAAATGGAGAGGGATGAAACCATAAAGAATAAATTGAATTGATTCTATGACACATTTAAAAACATTGCAGCAACAAAGAATTAGGTTTTCGCTTTAAAGCTGCTAGGCTATTCAGTACGGTTAATGTTCCTGTTGTACACTTAAAAGATACTGAGGCAAGGAATCTTGTTTTGGAATGACACTGCACCAGTAAAAGATAGGACTGCAGAGTGTAAGGTTATGTTTTAGTCACCTTGAGGTTGACACTCAACACAGAATCAAAGGATTCTTCTGCCAAGTGAAGAAGGAATTCATCTCGAGTGATTCCCGCACTGCTGACAGCAATACATGGTGACCGTGAGTATTGAGCCTGAGGAGGAAAGAGGGACAATTAGAACAGTGTAACTTTTGCATTATATCAATTTTTATTTGCGACCTGTATCTCACACTTAACCTGTATCTGCTCTATTAAGGCACTGACACTCTGTGATTGAGAGACGTCAACTTGAAAGGCTGTGTGCGCCTGTCCCACAAGTCCATGACAGAGACTCTGTAGTGTATCTTTGGCTGAATCAATATTTACATCAACCACAGCCACTGAAGCTCCTTCTAGAGACAACCTTTGAGAGATGGCTCGTCCAATCCCACTACCTCCACCTTGAAAATATTAAGAGTTCAGTTCAGACTTGTTGATTCTTTGGTGAGAACTTTTAATAAACATACAATCTGAATCAATGCTTCATAAATACAGATGCAGGGAAATACGTTTAATTTAACACGCATGAATGTTATGTGACTGTAATTCCAGACTCCTTAGAATGTGTCAGAACAGTAACCTCAAGAGAGAAGGAAACAGTACAAGATTAATTCATATTACAAACCATGTAAGATCTGATACTGATTAACAAATCTTTGAAGGGAGAATTAGAGTGATCACATCTGCTAATATGAAAGGAATCATTATAAAAGATGCAATTCAAGCAGGACAGCAAAGCTTTCAATTTAGCTCTCCAATATGACCAAACCACCATACAAATCACTAATATATATTTTTTTATATCTCTGTGATATATATATATATATATATATATATATATATATATATATATATATATATATTGTGGACAAAAAGCCTCCTACCGAAAAAGATTAGAACCCGGTGCTCGATTGCACAATAGATATAAAACAAATAAATAATCAGCACTCCCAGGGTTTGTAAATAACCCAAAAAATACTTTACTCCGTAAGTCAACGTTTCAGCTCCTCTTGGGAGCTTTCATCAGGACAGCATACAGTATGCTGTCCTGATGAAAGCTCCCAAGAGGAGCTGAAACATTGACTTACGGAGTAAAGTATTTTTTTGGTTATTTACAAACCCTGGGAGTGCTGATTATTTATTTGTTTTATATAAAAATAATCCACAATATCCTTGCACACTGGCGCCAAAGTAGTTAAACCGGGTGCTTGCAATCTGGGGAGATTACACATACCAATAGAGAAGATGACCAGCACTCTCGGATTCCAATAGGTAATTAAAAGTTATAAACTTTATTCATCCATCTTTAAAAATAGCTGTTCAGCGTTTCAGTCCACGTTTGGGACTTTCAAACGTGGACTGAAATGTTGAGCAGCTATTTTTAAAGATGGATGAATAAAGTTTAACTTTTAATTACCTATTGGAATCCGAGAGTGCTGGTCATCTTCTCTATTGGTATACATATATATATATATATACATATATATATATATATATATATATATATATATATATATATATATATATATATATATATATATATATATATATACCAATAGAGAAGATGACCAAACATATATGATATATATATATATATATATTAAAAAAACAATAGATGTGGACTCCCTAATATGGCAGAGTAATTGAGGCTTTTCCTCCTTTTCCCAAAACAAAACACTGCAGGATTAAGAAAGCCAACCTGCAATATGTTGGGCACATTGAAGTTTTAGTTGAGATGTACAAACAAACATAAAAATGTATAAAATTACTAAATAAAATTAAAAAAAACAAACAACATAATTTGGGGCAACATAGCATTCAAAAAATCTGTTGTTCTCCCACATACTTCACAAACTGTCAACAGGCAACCCCTAGATTGACTTTCCTTGAGGGCTGTGCTATTTAAAAAGTCTTGACACTACTCTATCTATACTTAGAAGAGCTATGATCTAAGACTATTTATATCAATATCCCCTTTTACAATGGTACTGCCAGCCCTCCTACCACATTAATACATTGAGTACCCTCACCCCCCTTAATTGTCAGAGAACCAGACTAGAGGCTATATCAGTCCCTGTTAATTCCTGCTGTTCTATCAGTTTCTCAATATCACAGGAAACATAGCTTGGAGCAGTTCCATTGTCAGCCATTACTGATACCTTGAGTAAACTATTCTCAGTTCCATTGTGCCTGTACAAACCCCATCCCCTGCAGCATGTATCTGCCACCATGTGTTAATGCCATTATTGCTGCTAATTCATAATATTCATTGACCTGTCACCAGAGCCAGCCTGGACTTCAACCTGAAGGTGGCAGCCATGACACCGGATATAGCTGTACCATAGAGAAGAATAAGAAACCGCCAGGTACAAACCATAGAGCGAGGGGGAGAGGGAGAGAGCGGCAAGCCAGTGATTGGCCTTGTATAGGGGGCTGAGCTGGCTTCATTAGCTGTGTTGGTCTGCACTGCAACTCCTATAATACTCTGCCAGACTTTGCTGGACTACAACTCTCATTACTCCCAGCCAGTGTGCAACTCCTTCACATAAACTGACCCCTAGATAGTGTTTGGGTTAGGGCTGCAGCATGGATGCAATAATTAAAATATATTTATAATGCTCCACGCCCTATAGGTTGCCACATTACTAGCCCAATGTAGAAATTACTCTCCTTCACTCCCCCACATGGATTTACAGGGTGGGGGTTATAGTTAAAAAGTGTTGACATTTATAATGGAAGATATCCATCACATTGAATAATTCATAGATCCCCAGTGTTTTAAAACTACAGATTCCATGATGCTTTGCCATTCTAAAGTCATTCAAAGTATCATGGGAGTTGTAGTTCTACAACACCTGGGTCGCTACCTTTTGGGCACCCCTGATTTAGACTGTAGGATTGTTTGAGCAGTGTCCTCATCATTCTAGTGTTCCGGTAACATTTTGTAACTGTCTTGTTTATTGTTAAATTTCCCCCTTTTATAATAATGTAAATCGCTGCGGAATACGTTGGCGCTATATAAATAATAAAAACATTAAACAATAATAATTTATTTTAATACATTTTTTTTTTTTTTTTAAAGATGATGGGTTATACGTAAAAGACGTATCTGGCTGCTCACAATGAAGAGGTAGTGAGAAAAGAGTGCAATGTTTTGGCAGAAAGCAGAGGTATTCCAGTTGAGGTAAACTGTTGTACAGCTCTATGGAATATGTTGGTGCTTTATCAATATGGAAATGGAGGTATATTCAGGAAAAAATGAAATTCAGTTATTAGAAAACTGAAAAAAAAGTCCACAAGTTGGAGAAATATACTTCTCCGTACTGAATAAAAACCGTAATATATATAGGATGGAAACTCACGGTTATTCTCTAAATCTGCAATATTTACCACCTGTTTTTAGATACATCTCCAATGAAAAAAATGCATTATTAAAAATATGCATGTTTCCACTTTGGGTATATGTACTAAACATGTATTTATTTTTTATTCTGGAGCGAAGCATTCCTTCAATATTCTTTCAATACTTCCAGATCTTTTCAAATGCACTTAGTTTAGACCAGCTGCCCTGGTATCTTTACATTTGTGCTGACATGTTAAATGTTTAATTTATTAAACACTAAATTATAGCAAACTGAAACCCATTTTTAAAAATATAGTGAAAATGTGGCTAAACTGAAAAACTCCCCAATTCAGAAATAGTTAAAGTTTGACAATTTTAGCTTATATTTGCCATTCATATATTCATTTAATAGCATTTATATTTTAGTGATTACATTCTCCTGATTCCCAAGGCATTGGGAGGCAGGTGTCATTTCTTAGCAATGGAAAATGCTGTATGTTGATGATGAATAATAAAATAGCATTAAATCTCCCATTAACACCATCATCCAACTTGCTGTTGATGTCATCTCAGAATTTTCAGGGGGTTATGAGGAAGACCTGCTGCTAAGGTCAAAACGCGTAGTGCCTGTTTGTTATTTGAATAAAGAAGGTTTACTTACCTTATTCCGGGTTTCTGTATTGCCATCCAGAGATATACTATTACCTTCCAGGCCACCTGCATTTTTTCCCAGCATTAACCTTGGATTGATGAACATGCCATTATAGTTTAGAGTCGACTCATATGGCTCTAACATTGTGAGCGTTCCAAGTTATTCTTCATTCTAACCGTGTTTAGATATATTACTCTATGATGTTTTTTTATGTCTGTTACCCCCAGGTATAACGTGCGAATTTACTAAAGACCATTGGGTGCTCAAACTACCTTTTCCTTTCTATACAAGCATTTATGTAAATGTTCTTAGTGACAAAACACTTGGGTGAGTTTAGTCGCACTGGGTTTTTTCACATATTATCTACCTATTGGATTTTTAGCGCCACTTCCTTTTTTTTTTTTTTTTTAATGCGGGCGGTTGTAAGGATCCTGAAACAGCTATTTGCACTACCCAAATTGCAAGACTTGTTACTTTGCATATTCCAGTTGATTTGCATATTATGATTTCTGCAGGCAGGGGAGATATCTTGTGTTAGCTATTGTCTTCCCCACCCCTTTATAAATGTTACTATTAATATGAGTTCTTGTATGGTTTCCCCATATAATTTAATCATTTTGAGTTTGTCACCGTAAGCTTGATGTAATTAGCATATGGCTAGTCCGGAGTAAACATAAAGTTGAACATATTAACACCCTTTGGAACTGTGTGTCCTGGTTGGCTATTTGGGGATCCCAATATCAGAGTCTTTGGACCTGTTGGCTGGCTGCTTGGTAGCTAAGAAGCGACAAGTGCCGGGGACAGGGCCTGACTGCCATGGAGGGAAGACGTGCCTTGCTAGAGCTGCTCACTAGACTCAGCTAAAAAGGCATTTCTCACCCACAAAACACACTACAGCAATATTTTAAAAGACTTACCAGCTATCAATCCCCACGGTGAACCGGTGATACGGCCCGTGAGCGGACACCAGACAGCCAGTAATACCCACAAGGGCATACGGCCTGCCATGCGCCGGATGGGAGAAGCGGCCGACCTCCCACCCTGGGGCTACCCGGAGACAGACTGCTACAAGCGGGTACGCCGCAACCCCCCCCTCCTTGGACCAGCGGGGGTGATCCCGGGCCACCCCCGGGGGTCCTCTCCAACATGGCTGAAACCACAGGAAGGCGTGCCGGAGAGCCGAAGGGCCTACCTAATATGGCGGAGACCACGCAGTCTTCAAACAGCCACGAGGTACAACACGACCCAATGTCCAATCTGGACCGAATCTTTGCAGACTTCTGGCTGAAGCTCGAGCACAAACTGCAACAGGGGGCCCTAAAACGGCGGGAAACCGCTCACCACGAAAGCCACCACTCACCCCACAGCCAGCAATTCCAACAGAAAACAAAGATGTAAGATGGCTGTGGAGGGTTCAGCACTCACCTCTCCCACGCCAAGCAGTAAAGCAGAGGGGACCGTTGAAACCAAGCACGGGACCTCCTCAAGTACCCACGACATCAGGTGTGACCCTGCTCTAGCCACACAGTCCAGCTACTCGACCCCAAATGAACCCAAGTAACTGCGGCACCTCAACGAGGCAACATGAGCACCCTCAGCAGGGAAGTACCCAGTCCCCACGAGGCATAGAGTGAACCACCCAGGGGATATCGAGACGCTGGTTTCCTAGCTGGGAGACCTCACACAGCACCCTGAGCCACAGCACGAACCCGCAATCTTAAAGGCACATTTCTCTACTTGCCAGCCAGCTGGGAGAGGGACTTATGCCTGGGGGACCCTAGAGGACTTTAGTATAGTATTTGTTTCTTACATAAAGAATCATTCATTTACATCTGCCTAGCATGTCCTATACGCATAAAACATTTTATATTGTAATCTTAAGTTCTTTCAAATTTTTTTACAACACTCAATAGGCATGCGTTCAAATAGTCAGCGATAGCTCTATTGCATGCTCGAGTCATATTCTTGTTTAAATATACATATGCAAGGTTAGCCATGCTTTAGGACTTCCAAGTACTTAATCTTCTCTCACCTAGCGTAACTCGTTGCAAACTAACAGCGTGAACTAGACCTATATTCTATGCATAAACGTGTGTAGTCAGATACTAGGTGAGGAATGTTTAGCTCAGTTAAGAAATGCAAAGTCCTAGCCTGCTGAAACTCTCACTGTGACTACTAGGGAGAACGTGTATGTAAGCTGAGCTACTGTCTCTCTTTGTCTAGCATAGTTTATATGAAGCTACAGACATAATCCTGTATACTTATCTACCTTAACCAAAAAAAAAAAAACAGTGCAATGTTTCTCTTTAATGCCATATGTCTAACTGTTTAAACGTGTATACAATCTTGGTTGCACCAGCTGTTGTGGCAGTGCAAATCCACATGTTCAACCCATGCACGAACAAAATAAAGATTTTTATTTATTTTTTTAAAGCGACAAGTGCCTTTGTAAAGGTAGGAGCTGGCCACAGTGTAGGCAGAGGTGTGGATACCTGCCTAGGGAAGGAACTGAAGATGCAAAGGGGACAATACCTACCAGGAAGGAAAGCGCTGCAGCCTGGTCCAGGGTGGAAGAAGTTCTCAGCGACCCTAGTCTTGCTTCGGGGAGTGGGGCCAAAGTGTTCCAGGGTCCCTGAAAGCTAAGCTGGTGGAGGTACTCAGTACGGTAGCTCACCCTTTATTAACAGTTTCTATTTCTACAATGTATCAGTTTTAGTTATTTTAGGTTAGTATCTTTTATGTATTGCCCTAAGCATGTATGAAACGTTCTGTGACCTGTGAAACATGGTGGACCTGGCAACCTTAGCATGACCCTGCTTAGTGTCGGACATAAATTCTTAGGCAATCAAGCTTCTTTGCACATTAATACAGATTGGTTTAATTCTGCACCTAAAATGGAATTGGAACTAATGAGATTTAGATACATACTAATAGGTGTCTAACAATTAACTATAGGCTTAATTCTCACTCAATTATATTTGTTTGTCGAGGCATGAAATATAAATTAAATTATCCACACCGGTACCAGTGTTGCACACTACTAAATGACTCATGACATTCTCCCTAGATGCATTAGGGGGTTGCAAAGTTAATCTGGACACAGACGTGCAGTAGAGGTTAGTTTTTTTGTTTACTTACTTTCTCATCATTATTCACCCCAGTAAAAGCATCGAGAGTGTTTACTATGGTAAGGAAACCATAAACTCACTTTCAGAAGAAGAAGAAAAAAAAAAAAACGCACACATTTCTTACTGAAAGCTGAACGAAATTAATGTATTCTCTTTAAAATTTATCTTTACAGAAATAAAAAACACACATAATGTCAGCCTTTTATTGCTGTTATTTTTGACGTAGCTTTACAATAAAAAAAAAAGGAAGAGCCCACAAAAGCCCCAGAACATTTGTATACATTATAGGAGGAGCTTCACTGTTAAACCAAGCTGATAGGATTACTGGAAAATGTCTACGGCCACTAAACAGAATAAAAAAAACTTGTATTCTACAAACATACAAACACCTGTCAGCCATGCTTCCACTCTTGCACAGTCTGAGAGTTAGGAGACTGCACCAGACATATCTATGAATTCTGCCACTCGGAATTTCTTCAACCATTTAGTATCCAAACAGCACCTTTCAAACTGTCGTTGAACTAGAATTGTAAAGGATCACAGTGTGTGTAGTTCATTAATATCATATTAGCTACAAGTTACTATGCAGATTCTCAACCCTTTCCAGGAGCTCACTCTATAATTCAAAGACCCACGGATCTTACATTTTTCCCCCCAGATTCAGTTACAATTTTTATACTTTTTTTTTTTTTTTTAATTCTCTGGCTGCTTACCCAAAAACAAAATCACCTGGATCAATCAGGATTCAAGATTGTAATTAGAGTTTTCAAAAAAATGTAAGGGGAAAAAAAAAAACCTGCATTTATAAGAAATAAGAAAATGACAGAATTCCTATTTTTTTTACTGGTTAAAAAAAATAAAAATTAAAAAAATTTACAGTTACGAACTGGACATAATACCAGCATATAGAATCTGGTAAACCTAAGGTGTGGTCCACATCATGTATTTTTGCTGTTTAACAAGAAAATTATTTCAGCATGAAAGTGGATGTTTCAATCACAATTCTAGAATTTGGTCCAATGTATATATCCAAATTTAGATAGGATGGGCAATGACGCCACCTTGACCTCAAATTACAACATCTGATCAAGCCCAACATGGGAAACACATCAGTGCTACCAAAAGACAAGCATGATTATTGCAAAGTTACAGCAGCAGAAAATGCCCCTTTGCCCGAGAATGACATCACTGCCTGGTGAGGTCATTAAAGTACAACAACATTGTCTTTATCCACAGAGGCAACACAGGTGATCCCCTAAACAGAATTACGGAATGTCTTCCTTATGGTAACCAACTGGATCATCACGGAGAGCCTTTACTCAAACTGTGCAATAAATACCATCATTGCAACCCCGAGAAGCATGCCAAAGGTTTCCCGAATGGATTGAGAAGGGCGTGAGTCTTTTAGGAGCTCTGGGATGACAGAGACCGTTGCGATATAAATAAAACCTCCTGCAGTGAATGGCAGAATCCACAACGTAGCTGCTTCACCAATCCCCTCTGCCAACAGAGAGCAGGCAGTGCCCGCGAGAGCCCCCACGGCGGTGCTGAGCTGTAGCATCATAGCCTGGAAGACACCATTCAAACAATGAGAGCAAGCAACATACAAAGCATTAATACGGTCTATTTGCAGGTTTCATGTCACAAGCTACAAACAGATAAATATCCCAAAAAACAAAGTTTTGGAAATAATGAACTTTCAGGACACACTGCCTTTATCAAGTATACAGCATATCTGAACAAACCTGAGATTTGATACCGGGATAAAACCGTAAAAAGAATAAATAAAAAACACGGGTCTAATAAAGACAGGCAAAATAAGAAGGGAAAAAAATTGTGATCAAGGACGGGAAAAAGAGAAGAAGGATTTAGAAAAAGAAAACATACAGTTGGTCAAAAAGCACTTGAAGGGGGAGAGAGGAACAACGGTTACGATGAGTGTGTGAACTATAAAATAAAATAAAAAAACATACATAAGAATGTGTACATTTCATGAAAAAGGAAATAAAGACACAAAGTAATTCCGACTGACAGGGAAAGGAAGTGAGATTTACAGAGACAGAATCACACGGCATCCATTTATTGGGGATTGAATGAAGGAAACACACCTTCTTCTTGGTGCACCCACTCTGCACCAGGATAGCGAAGTCCCCAATCTCATGTGGCACTTCGTGGAGAAGAATCGTGATTGTAGTGACTATTCCAACATTGCTACTGACCAGAAAAGAGGCTCCAATTGCTAAACCATCAGTAAAGTTGTGAGTGAAGTCAGCAGCCAGGTTTAAATACCCTGACACAGTCATATCTGTGATATGGAGACTCTTGGTTAGAATTACATAAAATGTGGGAGAAGAAAGAAAGACAGAGAATACAATACACAGCACCCACAGTTAAATTATACAATACCCAAATGCCAGTTATATTACCAGAAATATGGATGTTTTCATCTTTTATGTAGGAGGTGGCCATGCTTTATACTAGCAAAATAAAGGTGATCATGGGGAGGCTTTAGAAGCTCATCACACTGATTGCAACCCCACCTACGCTAGGTTCACTGAGCCGGTTCAAATGGATGCTTTTTCCCTTTGTGAAAACATTACTTTTCCTGCCCCCCCTCCGGAGCATGCTTTGTTAGAGAGAGGTCAAAATGAGTTGTCATAACTTGAGAAAGGAGTTGGGGCACAATTACACTAGAGATTCTTCCACCCCATTAACAAAATCAGAGGATGCCCGCCCCTCTTCTCCCAGCCCAGATGGTATGGGCTTTGGATACACTGTCCTGCCATGCTGATATTCATGTAAACTCCCTACATAAACTAATCATATGTCACACAAACATCATGAATCCTCATATTCGAGATGATAAAATTTTTTTTAAATAAATAACTTTTATAAAATTAACAATAGATTTGCCAGTGACCTGATATGGGTGCATCATCTTTGCCCTTTTTGGCTTTTTGTGAAGTGTTTGCTTCAGTCTTCCTTTGTCTCACTCCATCTTTCTCACCTTCGTTTGTCGATTCATCCTTGGAAGCTGTGGGAAACGGTACAGGTGACACGTGGCATTGACACATTAACAAACAAACAGAAATAGCCTGAAGGCGTCAGACAAATGTTTACATTTAACACACTAGCAGAAGTCATTTAGTACCGTATAACAAGGACACTGTAGCCGCCTAGCCCAATACTCTCACACCATAAAATAAGCAATGAGTTAGGGGTGACAGCTACAAAAAGCAGATATAGAACTCGAAAGACATGAAACTAAAGGCCGCCACAAGACTTACCGTGGCTATGTGCATGTCCATGGCTGTGGCTATGGCCTCCTTTTAGGTGTCGTACAAATTTCTCAACTACTAGGAAGGCAATTATTCCGGCAAGAACCCAGAGTCCAACAGACATTGTGTGACCATGATTGAGATCTAGAATAACAGGAGAAATGACACGTGTGAGGCAAGAGCAAAATGAAGAATAAAAGAAGGAAAGAGCAGGTTTGGAGGAACATGTAGATACGAGCACTATCTGCCAAGAGGTTAGCAGGAGAAGGTGACAGAATGTAGAGGCAAGAAGGGGTGACATGGGACCTAATATCACAGAAAGTGGGGACAAGAGGGGGAAGGTGTAGCAGAAGGTGGAAAGAGAGGAAGAAGGGGTATAGAATCTATGGAACAAATGGGGTGGAGGGGGTAACATAGGATGGATATAGTGGAAGATAGGGACAAATGGTATAACGTTGGATGTAGATAGATAAAGACAGATGGCAAGACATATGAATATGTACAAAGGAAAAACATTTATTAGTTGCAAAGGAGGGACACTTTTCTTATTATAAATACTCACCATGAGAGTGTCCATGCCCATGTGATTCAATATGCTCATCAGATTCCTTGTGGTGAGAATGTGGCTCTGAGAAAAGACAAATGGGAAAATCTGATAAACACTAGGCAAGATTTGTGGGGTAGGAGACAATGACAGTGGCAAGTTGTAAGAAACAGGAAGGAGGTTTGCATACCCAGTGCATGGGGGATGAGATGCAGAAATGCATCTCCCAGAAGCCCCCCAGAGGCAAAGCTCAGGAGCAATTTGAGCAAGGACTGGTGCTGGCTGCTGTTAGACTGCACTGGGATCAGGAAGAGGATGAAGAAGGGAGCAGCTGAAATCAGGAGTGTGGCACAAATAGCCTGCAAGGGAAAGACGTTGTCAGAAAGAACAACAGCAAGCAAGCAAGATCACACTATACATTAGAGAAATATAACATAGTAAGATACAGAGGCAATAACTGGTACTGTGAAATCTACTAACATTAACTATTAGGTGAAAAAAATGGTTTTGTGTGGTGCTCCCTCTAAGCATTTATATGTGCATGGCCCAGTAATGCCAAATAAGAAATACATTTTATATATATTTATTTTTCATTTTCCTTACATGGAGTACAATTGTTAATTTTCAAGCTTCCTTTCTTAACCAATCCAGAGCTGACAAAATGTTCATAGAGGGAACACTGCCTAGGAGTGTGTTAAAGAGATGTCAACAAAAACAGTCCATTGTCACAGCTTACTAAAACAAATGGGGCTATAAGGAAGACGTTTGTATTGCGGATCATCCGTAGAGATGTGCACGGAAAAAATGTTTGGTCAAAATTTTTTAGTTTTGGCTAAAACTTGTTAATTATTGATTCAACAGAACAAAAAATATATTACAAATTGTTTATTTAACGAATTTCAGTTTGACCTTTGATATTAATAAAAAGGTGGTGGTAATAACAGCAACCCCAAAAAGTTTGATATTCTAGTTTCTTCAGTTATTTTCTATGACTTTATGCTTCAAGCCCAGCTCTTTTGTCAATGCTTTCCCTGGTTACCTGTATTATACACAATTTTAAATTGAATGCCTTGCTAGTGCATATACAAACCTATCCATGATCGATTGTCGCATTCACCATACAGAAAATAATAACACTGCTTGATGCGATCTTCATTGAAGATATGTACTGTAGAATGAGAGACACAATACAAAGAGCAACAGGAACTTCGGAAGTATGAAATGGAAATCAATTTAAATTATGTAAAATACAGGAAGCCTCGAAGAGCAGCATTGATTTAAGGAGCTGGGCTTTATGCAATAACATAAGCACTAACACATAAGACAAGAAACTCATTCATTCAGAACAGCAACAGAGATTCACCAAGTGGCCAAATTCATTTCATTCGGTGGCAGATTTGATCATATGATAAAGGGACACTATAGTCACCAAAACAACTACAGCTTAATGTAGTTGTTCTGGTGAGTTTAGTCTGTCCCTGCAGGCCTTTTGCTGTAAACACGGCCACTTCCGAAAAAGGCAGTGTTTACATTACTGCCTAGAGACACCTCCAGTGGCAGTAACTCAGACAGCCACTAGAGGTGCTTCCAGGGTCAGTGCTGCACAATGTACGATCTGCATGGAGGGTACAAACGTTCACCATAGAGATGCATTTGTCTATTTCCTTTTGGAAAGCATTGCATGGTCTGGGATCTGATGATCTCAGCCAAGGAGGTGAGGTGGAACCAGCGCCACTGGAATAATGAGGAGTTTTACAGGGGGAGGGGTTCATCCAACTTAATAGTGTTTTTAACACTTTAACCCCTTAAGGACCAAACTTCTGGACTAAAAGGGAATCATGACATGTCACACATGTCATGTGTCCTTAAGGAGTTAAAGGTCAGGAATGCACATTTCTATTCCGGACACTGTAGTGTTCCTTTCATTTATAGCCCAATATTCATTTCTCCACAAAATGAACAGAAAACCTATTTTTAGCAAATTTTTTTGATTTGTCTAGAAAACAAATGCACATGTCTAATAATCAGCAAATCAGATATATAAACTTTAAAGAATATGGTACTGAAATTTCTCACGTAGGTCCACAGATGTACAGGATCCAGCTTTTCTCTTGATCCATGAGTTTGTGAAGATGACTCTAGTTTTGCAGCCTCCCGTTTAATGCGCTCTTCAATTTCATGAGCAAATGCATCAACTGTCCACTTATTTTGACCTTGCAAAATGTCCTCATGGCTATGCCCATGGGGAAGATCCTCATGGCTGTGTCCGTGATGACCATGACTATGCCCATGGGGAAGATCCTCATGGCTGTGGCCGTGATGACCCTCATGGCTGTGGCCGTGATGATGGCTGTGGCCGTGATGACCCTCATGGCTGTGGCCGTGATGACCATGACTATGTCCATGGTGAGGATCCTCGTGGCTATGCCCATGATGAGAGTGGCTGTGCCCATGATGCAAATTTTCATGGGACTGGGCAGAGATTATGCGAACCACAGAACTAGACACAATGAGTGCTAGTAATGCAACACATGCCACATGGCCTCTGGGCAAAAAAATACGTCCCATCTTACCTGGAAAAAATAAATAATATATTGCATACAATCAAAACTTTAAACTATGGAATTCTTTCTAAAACTTCTATTTAATTCCATTTCTAAGGAACCAATATATAACAATGATTACAGTTAGTGATGGCCCAACCTATTCCTAATGATGCCCTATTATCAAATGCAAAGCACCAGTTATGCTTAATATATATCCCCCCGCCCCGTTATATCCCATTATCTATCGCCCCGTTATATCCCATTATCTATCGCCCCGTTATAACCCATTATCTATCGCCCCGTTATAACCCATTATCTATCGCCCCGTTATAACCCATTATCTATCCCCCGTAATAACCCATTATCTATCGCCCGTTATAACCCATTATCTATCCCCCGTAATAACCCATTATCTATCGCCCCGTTATAACCCATTATCTATCGCCCCGTTATATCCCATTATCTATCGCCCCGTTATATCCCATTATCTATCCCCCGTAATAACCCATTATCTATCGCCCCGTTATAACCCATTATTTATCGCCCCGTTATAACCCATTATTTATCGCCCAGTATCTATCGCCGTGCCAGTAAAGCCCATGTAAAAGCTATTATCTAATGTTCAGAGCCAGCAATGCCCTATTGCCTAACGCCCATTGATGGCCTAATACAAAGTGCCAGAGCTGCCCTGTTATTACCCATTATGTAATACAAGGTGCCTGTCCCTAGTGAAGCCCCCGGTGCTGTGCCCGGTGTTACCTGCTCTCCCGCCTCGCTGCCTGCACTCAGTTCGGTACCTCTCTCAGACGTGGCACAAAGCAATCCGGTACAAAACCTCGCGAGAGCAGCTGACCCGGAAGTATATGGAATGGAACGCGGAAGTGGTCCCGGTGGAACGCACGGCTGGAGTAATAATAATAATGATAATAATAATGAGTGTGGGAGGACACGTGTTTGTCACAGGGTGTGAGATGTGTAAATGGAGAGGTTTTCCTGGATAACACGTTTCATTCAGGGCGGGCTTCCACGTCTCATACACTATATTACAGTAATGTGCAATACCTTTATATTAATATTACACTTTATTATTAACCTCTTTAGAGGTAATTCATTCTAGAGTTTGTTGAAGGCACAGAGGGGAGTATTAAATTAATTATCTTTTTTCTGAACCTTCACCAGCTAATAAAAATGATGGAAATAATATTCAGATTTGGATTTTTATTTTATGGGAAAATATCTACATGTCCCATCAGAACATCCTATAGAATTTTTATTGAGACGTCTCTAACTTTCTCTTTTTGCACATGCTTACCGCCCTCAACACCCTCTGTTCCTGTGCGTCCAACGCATCTTGTTGCAAATACCTGTCTGTTAGTCCACATATTGTACAGCGCTACGGAATATGGTGGCGCTTTCTAATTAATAATAGTAACTGTAAATGAATAACATTTGACAGATTAGGTTTAGATAGAACCTGTATTAAAAACTATTTTTTTTAATTGTGTTGGAATTTCTTTGAATTCCACCACAATTAAAAGAAATATGAAACAAAGTAAGGACTACTTTGTCTCATGTAATTGTCAATCTTTGGCAAAGGGTTGTGGTGCCACTGCCCATTCCCATCAGCTGTCTTTCAACCTCCAATTGGAACAGGAATCATCTTGTGAAATGCTCAATAGATGACTATGGTACCTTATTGCACATGTGTGAGAGTATTTATGGAAGATCCAGCTGTGTTGCAGGATCCCCGCAACAGTAGGCAACCGTTGGCACTACATTTCCCTTATTGCTGGTGAAGCATCAGGGAAGATGTAGTTAAAAAAAAAACTGGAGTGCCAAAGGTTGCCTACTGCTGCTCTATAGACACTATTACGTTCTCTGAGTAAGTCCTTATCTGCTCCCAATTCAGTCACCATAACACACGCAAACATGTCACCATGTAGGATCTTTGCAAAAAATGCATGGTCCTACAAGTGAGAGTGCCATTCTTCTTTAACCCCTTAAGGACACATGACATGTGTGACGTGTCATGATTCCCTTTTATTCCAGAAGTTTGGTCCTTAAGGGGTTAAAGGGACACTATAGACACCCAGGCCACTGTCTGCCAGACAGCCTCTAGAGAGGGACTAAACGATCGCTTAACTTATGCTCGACCTCCCTAGCGTCACCCCCAGCGTTTTTGTGAGGTTTCTCTTAATGGCAGGAGGGAGGTGTGTGCATGTGGTTGTGCTGAAGAAACGAGGGTCGCAGATAAAACCCACCATGAAAGCGTGAATCACCCACAAGTTGGCAGTAGCGACCAGGTTGACTACCACTGCTCTAGCGCAAAATAGTAATGATCTGTCAGACTTGCGAATGGCTCCTCCTGTTTGAGCTCTGGGTGAACTGCAAGCTAGGTCTAGCCTTCTGATGTCATCAGGGGCTGTCTATGCAGCCAATCAGAGTGCTTGTAGGGATGAGGCTGGAATGGTCATGCTGCTGGAGGCTCCAGGGAGGAGAGGAATACAGCCACCACATGGCAAGTTAGGAAAATACCTACAGATTTGCACACTACAACTACACGCTCCCTCCAATTAATGCTCCCCGCTGTACAGCTGTCTTCATGCTGAGCCTGAATCTGGCTGAGTTTGTTGAGAGTTGCAATTATGGCACCATATCCACCATAGAGCTTTGTAGTGGTTATGGTGCTCGGAGTTCCTTTAATATTCTCATGTAATTTTGCCAATCAAAGCTTTCTGCTCCAGGCCCATTGGTTACTTAAAGGGAAACTCCAGTGCCAGGAAAACAATCCATTTTCCTGGCACTGCAGGTCCCCTCTCCCTCCCACCCCCCATCCCCGGTTGCTGATGGGGTGAAAACCCCTTAAGGTCACTTACCTGAGACCCGGCCTTGGCGGTGGTTTTTTTTCGCCGCCGCTCCTCCCAGTCTTTACGTCGGCCGGTGGGCGAGACTGGTCCCACCTACCGGCCGGGGAGACCTAATGCGCATGCGTGGCAATACCGCACAAGCGCATTAGAGCTCCCCATAGGAAAGCATTGAAAATGCTTTTCAATGCTTTCCTATGGGGAATTGAGCGACGCTGGAGGTCCTCACACAGCGTGTGGACATCAAGCGATGCTCTAGCACAGAAAACCTGTGCTATAGATCAGGAAGTGCCCTCTAGTGGCTGCCTAGTAGACAGCCACTAGGGGAGGACTTAACCCTGCAAGGTAATTATTGCAGTTTATGAAAACTGCAATAATTACACTTGCAGGGTAAAGGGTAGTGGAAGTTGGCACCCAGACCACTCCAATGGGCAGAAGTGGTCTGGGTGCCTGGAGTGTCCCTTTAATTTACCAAAACAGTTACTATTCTTGGTCAAAGCCTTAGGGTGAGTAATCACTATGGAAACCAACAGAATGTTTCAACATTTTCCACTCTAAATTCCACCTAAAAATCTCCTCTTATGTGGTAACCAAGTACAGTCTGTAAAACACAATGATCTGAAGTGATGTCATCCCAAGTCTCGAATTGGATAAATCTGTCAACCAGTCAATTTGGGGAAAGGAGACACCTGACATTTTTGACATACATGAATGCGCTATGAAATTTGAGAAAAAAGATGTAATTTCTAAAAGCTTCATAGCGAAGCCTTTGAAAAGCAAATATTTTCTGCTAATCGGTCACAAATATCCATTTTTAGACTGAATGCAATCCCTGATAGTGTTCTTTATAGAATGTATGTAATGCCAATATCTTTACTTATCTCCTATATTAAAATAGTATGCATTTGTGAGCTGGGAAAAATTTAATGTGGAAATTCATATCACTGTATATAGTTTTATCCTTGAACTGGGTGCCTCTGTCTTGGCTTCAAGTGAATCATTATTGTAAAAGTTGCCCTTTTTAGACACTGAACATAGTGGAAGGGGAGAAACCAAAATAATGTTTCTGTCCTCATTTGCATTGTGTGCCTTGGTTGTGCCAGAAGTCAACTGAATTGTGATGTTAATTACTAAATCTTTAGTATTTATTTAAAAGTAAATGTAGCATCACATGAAAAGTTTAAAAATGTAGGCCCCACACTAGTCATAATCTTAAATGTATACAAATCTTATACATAAGGTATGTGGCATTCCCTCAGTTCATGTGTATTTCATTGTGCTGCCAATCAACTGTAGAAATGTGACAAATTGAAAATAAAAATTGTCAAAAAAAGAAGACGTTTAGGCTCTCTTCTGATTAACCTTGGTCTTCACCTATGATTATGTGAATCTGAATTAGTATCGCCCATCAGTCCCGTTTACCCCTTAAGGACCAAACTGCTGGAATAAAAGGGAATCATGACATTTCAGACATGTCATGTGTCCTTAAGGGGTTAAATGTGTACACATAAGGCTCTACATTCCATTATAGACTAGAAATGTACAGCCATACACACAGCCAAGTTTTTAGTATGAAAAATATGGAGCACAATTTTTAAGAAGGTGAAATTGGTAGAGGCCTCTTTTGTGCAACAATAAAACCCGTACAGGTTTATTCACTAAATTAAGAATGCAAAGTGAATTTCAAATTTAAGGTCCAACAGGAAAATAATAAAACTATTCTTTCAGTTTGGCTACTCTAACCTCAAATTTTAAATTCACTTTCAATTCTAACAAAAGTAAATAAACCTATTAGACACACTCACTTATTAAAGGGACACTTTAATCACGAGAACAACTACAGCTTTTTGTATTTGTTCTTGTGAGTAGAATCATTACCTTCAGGCTTTTTGCTGTAAACACTGTCTTTTCAGAGAAAATGCATTGTTTACATTACACCCTAGGGACACCTCCACTGGCCACTCCTCAGATGGCTGCTAGAGGTGCTTCATGGGGCAGTGCTGCACAGTGAGCAGAACTGCCATTCAGTATCTCCTCCCTCTGCATGCAGACACTGAACTTTCCTCATAGAGATTCATTGATTCAATTCATCTCTATGAGGAGATGCTGATTGGCCAGGGCTGTGTTTGACTTGTGCTGGCTCTGCCCCTGATCTGCCTCCTTGAAAGTCTCAGCCAATCCTATGGGAAAACAATTTTATTGGCTCAGAGAATCACTTCTGAGTATGTCAGCCAAGCAGGCAGATCAGGGGCAGAGGCAGCAGCTGCAGACTTGAGGGGAGGCCAGGGGGGCTAGATGGTGATTTTAACACTATAGGGTAAAGAATACATGTTTGTGTTCCTGACCATAGTGTTCCTTTAACTAAAGTGGATAATCAGATATCAGAGTGAATATCAAAACATAGGCAACAGTAGCCAAAGTGAAAGAATTTTGGCTATTTCATAGTTACACAAAGAAAACTCATTTTTAGTACAAATCTTTATTCCAGCTCCATTTGGGTGTGAGAATAAAAATGATTGGCACTCGAGGCAATAAATATAAATGTTTTGTAGGTCAAGGTATTTTCTTTCTAGGTCAATAGCCTCCAGTCTTTGAATGAGTTGCCAGAACAGGCTGATTATTTTCCAAAAGCCCATTGTAAATGCCACTTGGGGAATAAAGCCCCATTGCTAAAAATATAGTTGAGTTTGTTTCATTCTTTTCCAGAAAATGTGGCATTCTTAGTACCTAGCTGTTCTTGATTATAATACAATTTAAATGCTCATCTGTGGATTTCATAAAGCATTGACAATGTGTTTGCTCTCTTGTAGCCACAAATGTACATAATCCACACTATGCGCTTTGTACGCAAGACCCTGCCCAGCGGAGCTTGCAATCTAACCTTGTTTGAAACCCAATTTCACTTTTTTCCAAACTGCTGTCTGGTGATTTATATAAATAATGTGTAGGAGAATCAATTGTTATTATATGTGTCAGTATAAAATGATATTATCCTTTGAAAATGCAAAGGCCAACAGCTTGAGTTTTTCTGGGTACGACAGGACTGTTCTTCTCAGATACGTAGCTTGGACCAGATTTATTTGTTCTAAGCTGTTGGCTCCAAGATCTGATTATGGATGATACTTGGAATACAGAATGTTTGTTAGAGGGTGATCTTATATAGGCAGCAGGTGTTGTCATGGGTCTTCTTGCACAATATGCCGGCAGTAACATGAACAGTGTTATAGATTGCATCTTGGCAAGATCTTTCTCCTCATCCACTGTGATACGTCCATATGTTGCTTGGCTGTAGATTTGCTTCGAATCAATAGGCTGCAAAGACACACAGTATAAAATAATTAATATGTAAAGTACGTAGTCAAAGCATTATATATATGCCCTATGTATGAGTTATTGGGAAGACACAGCCTCAGTATATGTGTCCAGTATAAGCCCTATGTATGAGTTAGTGGAAAGACACAGCCTCAGTGGGAAGACACAGCCTCAGTATATGTGTCCAGTATATGCCCTATGTATGAGTTAGTGGAAAGACACAGCCTCAGTATATGTGTTCAGTATATGCCCTATGTATGAGTTAGTGGGAAGACACAGCCTCAGTATATGTGTCCAGTATATGCCCTATGTATGAGTTAGTGGAAAGACACAGCCTCAGTATATGTGTCCAGTATATGCCCTATGTATGGGTTAGTGGAAAGACACAGCCTCAGTATATGTGTCCAGTATATGCCCTATGTATGAGTTAGTGGAAAGACACAGCCTCGTATATGTGTCCAGTATATGCCCTATGTATGAGTTAGTGGAAAGACACAGCCTCAGTATATGTGTCCAGTATTTGCCCTATGTATGAGTTAGTGGGAAGACACAGCCTCGTATATGTGTCCAGTATATGCCCTATGTATGAGTTAGTGGAAAGACACAGCCTCAGTATATGTGTCCAGTATATGCCCTATGTATGAGTTAGTGGAAAGACACAGCCTCAGTATATGTGTCCAGTATATGCCCTATGTATGAGTTAGTGGAAAGACACAGCCTCGTATATGTGTCCAGTATATGCCCTATGTACGAGTTAGTGGGAAGACACAGCCTCAGTATATGTGTCCAGTATATGCCCTATGTACGAGTTAGTGGGAAGACAGCCTCAGTATACGTGTCCAGTATATGCCCTATGTATGAGTTAATGGGAAGACACAGCCTCAGTATATGTGTCTAGTATATGCTCTATGTACGAGTTAGTGGGAAGACAAAGCCTTAGTATATGTGTTCAGTATATGCCCTATGTATGAGTTAGTGGGAAGACACAGCCTCAGTATACGTGTTCAGTATATGCTCTATGTACGAGTTAGTGGGAAGACACATCCTCTGTATATTTGTACAGTATATGCCCTATGTATGGGTTAGTGGAAAGACACAGCCTCGGTATATGTGTCCAGTATATGCCCTATGTACGAGTTAGTGGGAAGACACAGCCTCAGTGGGAAGACACAGCCTCGGTATATGTGTCCAGTATATACCCTATGTACGAGTTAGTGGGAAGACACAGCCTCTGTATATTTGTACAGTATATGCCCTATGTATGAGTTAGTGGAAAGACACAGCCTCAGTATATGTGTCCAGTATTTGCCCTATGTATGGGTTAGTGGAAAGACACAGCCTCGGTATATGTGTCCAGTATATGCCCTATGTATGAGTTAGTGGAAAGACACAGCCTCGTATATGTGTCCAGTATATGCCCTATGTATGAGTTAGTGGAAAGACACAGCCTCAGTATATGTGTCCAGTATTTGCCCTATGTATATGCCCTATGTATGAGTGGGAAGACACAGCCAGTATATGTGTCCCTATGTACGAGTTAGTGGGAAGACAGCCTCAGTATATGTGTCCAGTATATGCCCTATGTATGAGTTAAGTTGGGAAGACACAGCCTCAGTATATGTGTCTAGTATATGCTCTATGTACGAGTTAGTGGGAAGACAAAGCCTTAGTATATGTGTTCAGTATATGCCCTATGTATGAGTTAGTGGGAAGACACAGCCTCAGTATACGTGTTCAGTATATGCTCTATGTACGAGTTAGTGGGAAGACACATCCTCTGTATATTTGTACAGTATATGCCCTATGTATGGGTTAGTGGAAAGACACAGCCTCGGTATATGTGTCCAGTATATGCCCTATGTACGAGTTAGTGGGAAGACACAGCCTCAGTGGGAAGACACAGCCTCGGTATATGTGTCCAGTATATACCCTATGTACGAGTTAGTGGGAAGACACAGCCTCTGTATATTTGTACAGTATATGCCCTATGTATGAGTTAGTGGAAAGACACAGCCTCAGTATATGTGTCCAGTATTTGCCCTATGTATGGGTTAGTGGAAAGACACAGCCTCGGTATATGTGTCCAGTATATGCCCTATGTATGAGTTAGTGGAAAGACACAGCCTCGTATATGTGTCCAGTATATGCCCTATGTATGAGTTAGTGGAAAGACACAGCCTCAGTATATGTGTCCAGTATTTGCCCTATGTATGAGTTAGTGGGAAGACACAGCCTCGTATATGTGTCCAGTATATGCCCTATGTATGAGTTAGTGGAAAGACACAGCCTCAGTATATGTGTCCAGTATATGCCCTATGTATGAGTTAGTGGAAAGACACAGCCTCAGTATATGTGTCCAGTATATGCCCTATGTATGAGTTAGTGGAAAGACACAGCCTCGTATATGTGTCCAGTATATGCCCTATGTACGAGTTAGTGGGAAGACACAGCCTCAGTATATGTGTCCAGTATATGCCCTATGTACGAGTTAGTGGGAAGACAGCCTCAGTATACGTGTCCAGTATATGCCCTATGTATGAGTTAATGGGAAGACACAGCCTCAGTATATGTGTCTAGTATATGCTCTATGTACGAGTTAGTGGGAAGACAAAGCCTTAGTATATGTGTTCAGTATATGCCCTATGTATGAGTTAGTGGGAAGACACAGCCTCAGTATACGTGTTCAGTATATGCTCTATGTACGAGTTAGTGGGAAGACACATCCTCTGTATATTTGTACAGTATATGCCCTATGTATGGGTTAGTGGAAAGACACAGCCTCGGTATATGTGTCCAGTATATGCCCTATGTACGAGTTAGTGGGAAGACACAGCCTCAGTGGGAAGACACAGCCTCGGTATATGTGTCCAGTATATACCCTATGTACGAGTTAGTGGGAAGACACAGCCTCTGTATATTTGTACAGTATATGCCCTATGTATGGGTTAGTGTAAAAACACAGCCTCGGTATATGTGTCCAGTGTATGCCCTATGTACGAGTTAGTGGGAAGACACAGTCTCTGTATATTTGTACAGTATATGCCCTATGTACGAGTTAGTGGAAAGACACAGCCTCTGTATATTTGTACAGTATATGCCCTATGTATGTGTTAGTGTAAAGACACAGCCTCGGTATATGTCTCCAGTGGGAAGACATCCTCGGTATATGTGTCCAGTGTATGCCCTATGTACGAGTTAGTGGGAAGACACAGACTTGGTATATGTGATTTATATAATGTCAGTGTATGGGCTGATGAGAAGAAAATAAGTATATACCGGTATGTCCAAAATAAGCTCTATTTATGGGGTGCTGTTAAGTCACAGCTACAGTAAATGTGTGTTATATCATATCTGTGTAGGAGGTGCTCTTAAAACACAGTCACAGTATATCTGACTGATTTAGTATATGTAATGGTGTGGACACATAGACTCAGTGTGTATAATTGATAAAATCTCTGTATGATGTACAGCCTCGGTATATGTGCCTGATATTATCTCTATATGTGAGGTGTTGTAAAGACACACCCTCAATATATGGGACTGATATAATGTGTGTATGAGGAATCACATAATGGTGTGTACAAATCATTTCTGGGAAGACATCACCATAACAACCTAGTTACAAGTGGTATTATCTAGCAGAAGATAAAACGTCATAAACTGAGTGAAACATGAGAAGATCTGGTATGAAAATACATAATTATCCTCCAGATATTGTCTGAGGCCTAATACATATACTTGGATTTAAGTGGAACAACCATCAAAAACCATAGTCTGTCAAAGTCTCCACGCTCCAGCCCACAAAAACATAATCCTTTTGGTTGTCACCCCAAAACCCCTCATCCACTGTGTGTCACCCCATAACCCCACATCCCTTGTCTGTCACCCCATTACCCCCATCCACTGTGTCACAACATAACCCCCACATCCCTTGTCTGTGCTAACCCATTACCCCCCACCCACTGTGTGTCACAACATAACCCCCCACATCCCTTGTCTGTGTTAACCCTTTACCCCCCATACACTGTGTGTCACCCAATAGCCCCCACATCCCTTGTCTGTCACCCCATTAACCCCCATACACTGTGTGTCACCCAATAGCCCCCACATTCCTTGTCTGTCACCCCATTACTCCCATCCACTGGGTCACAACATAAACCCCACATCTCTTGTCTATGTTAACCCTTTACCCCACATACACTGTGTGTCACCCCATAACCCCCACATCCCTTGTCTGTCACCCCATTACTCCCCATGCACTGTGTGTCATCCAAAAGCCCCCACATTCCTTGTTTGTCACCCCATTACCCCCATCCACTGTGTCACAACATAACCCCCACATCCCTTGTCTGTGCTAACCCATTACCCCCCCACCCACTGTGTGTCACAACATAACCTCCACATCCCTTATCTATGTTAACCCATTACCCCCCACCAGGGCCAGATTAAGAGCCCAGTGGGCCTGGTGCTGACAATTATGACGGGCCTAATTACAGAATCATATCGACCCAAAACAGTAAAACACTCCCAAGCATCATGTATCTGATGGAGATGGTGCTGGAGCGAAAGAAAACAGCAGCTATAAGAAAACACATACCCTAGGCTAATCTCTCACTAATTTATGTTTTCATCTTTCAAGTAAATCCATAACCCCTAACAGCAGTGTCCAGTCAAGTAGGAAGTCAATGGGCATGGTAAAAGGGTGTGCCACTGACACAAATCACATAACCTGCCAAAAGGGGCGAACATGCCCAAAAAGAGGACATGTCTGCTCAAAGAATTAGAAGACCAGTGGCTGGCATGTCAGGCTGCCTGCCAATCATGCAGCTGGCCAACTAAGGGCATACTATGCAGACAGCACCCTGAGCTTGGCATAAATGCATCTAATGATGCGCTCACTCAACGCTTTCTAAGGACTGTCCCCTAGCACTCACTGGTCCACTTGTCTCCTTACCTTCTTACTAGCAGGCAGAAGCTCCTGGTATATGGTCCGGGACAGAGAAAAGCTGTATGTAGTGAGTGTAGAAGAAAGGGAACATGCCACCGTGTTAGAGAGACCAAAGTCAGCATTACCACAAGCATGAATTCATGACCCTATAGTGTTAACACCACCATCTAGCCCCCCTGGGCCCCTCATGCCTCCATAAATATAGCAAAATCCTACTATATTCAAGCCTGAAGCTTTAACTCTGCATGCTGTTAGACTCATAAAAACAAGCAGTCTGCTGGCATCATTAGAAGTGGTGGCCTGATCCAATCCCAGTGCTTCCCCATAGGATTGGCTGAGACTGACAAAGAGGCAGATCAGGGGCAGAGCCAGCATGATTCAAACACAGCCCTGGCCAATCAGCATCTCCTTATATAGATGAATTTAATTAATGAATCTCTATGAGGAAAGTTCAGTGTCTACATGCAGAGGGAGGAGACACTGAATGCTTGGATGCATTTTAGGCAGCCATGACCCAGGAAGGATCTCTAACAGTCACCTAAGGAGTGGCCAGTGAAGTTATCACTAGGATGTAATGTAAACACAGCATTTTCTCTGAAAAGACCATGCTTACAGCAAACAGCCTGATGGTAATGATTCTACTCACCAGAACAAATTCAATAAGCTGTAGTTGTTCTGCTGACTATAGTGTCCCTTTAACTATATTCATTGTCAGCTAGTCCACACAAGTTTACATCCCTCTTAAGTTTCCATACTTAAGTAAGAGTATGTGAAAAGTAGTTAGGGTTGCCACCTTTCTTGGAAAAACATACCGGCCTTACTAATTTATGTGTGGGTGACATCACATGATGTAAATCACAAGGAGTGACATAAGAGAAAATGCTGTAAAATCACCAAAAAACTATTTAGTTTAAATCTGCTGTAAAGATGGATTCCTCCCAGTGCCCCCATATGTCGATTACTCCAGTCCTCAGTGTTCCTATGTATCAGTGTCTCAGTGCCCCATGTCTCCCAGTGTCCCTAAGTGTCGTGTCCCCAGGTCTCCCAGTGATCCTATGTATCAGTGTCTCAATGCCCTATGTCTCCCTGTGTCCTCATGTATCCCAGGGTCCCCATGTCACTAGGACACTAGGAAGACGGGGAGACCTGGGGACACGGGGAGACCTAGAGACACCAGTGACACTGGGAGACTAGGGGACTCTGGCTGGGACACATGGGGACAATGGGAAAATAGGGGACACTTGAAGACATGGGGACACAGACACCAGGGACAAAGATACTAGAGACACTGGCTGGGGGACATGGGGACATGGGGACATTGAGACATGGGGGCACTGGGAGACATGGGGACACAGACACCAGGGCCACAGACACTAGGGACACTAGCTTGGTGACATTGTGACACTTGAGGCACTGAGAGACATGGAGGCACTAGGAGACATGGGGACAGTGAGACACTGGCAGACTGGGGGCACTGGGAGACTAGGGGTCACTGGAAGACTAGAGGCACTGAGACACCAGGGACACTGGCTGGGAGACATGGGGACACTGTGTCCCCATGTGTCTGTGTCATAATGTCTCCCAATGTCCCTTAGTGTCTCAGTGTCTGCCATAATGTCTCCCAATGTCCCTTAGTGTCTCAGTGTATGTCTCCTTGCAGCCTTTTCCCCCATCCCTTACTTCCCTGAGCTGTAGGTTGTCTCTGCAGGGTGGGAGTTGCTGTCTGGACTCTCTGTAGCTGCACCCCTGCAGATCAGTGAGTATAGATAGGCAGGGAGGGATATGCTGGAACTTCCTATACCTGCCTGTCTCCACATGCAGCGACCCCTACTGGCCAGTGCTGGTATTGCATAGTAATTTCCATTTATACTTAGAAAAATACCAGCATTTATATTGCCAGTATCACTGCAATATTGGCACCAGCCAGGCAGCCTCAAATACTAGCTGTGCCAATAAAATAAAAGCCAGGTGGAATCCCTAAGAGTAGTGTGTGAAAAAAAAAATGTAAAAAAAAAATTTTTTTGTTAATCCGGCCCTGCCCCCCACCCACTGTGTGGCGGAACCAACCTCGCCACTGGCCACTGGAGGAGCCTGGTTTCCCACCTCTTGCCGCTGGACTATGGCCCTGCATTAAAAACCTTTTATTTTCCCTATGTGAGCAGTGTTACCCCAGATAGCTAAGCCCATTTGTATACCGAAAGACTATGGGAAAGACTGGCTCCATGGCGATTGAACTGTATGTATGTGATCTGAGCGCCATTCGGTAATAATGTGCGCTCAGATCTAAGCTATCTGGGGATATGTAGAATGTCTATGTTTTATGTAGTAATTGTAACACTGTGTTATTTTATGTCTTTTTACTAACATGTGGCTGATGGAGTTTTGCCTCTGTCCTTGTAGATAATTGGATTACTTCCCAATTATCTCCAGGACAGAGAGGAGGGATTGCAATGCATTGTGGGATCTGTTTAAATGTGTAAGCTTGTGATTGGTACTTTTACCCTTTGTGTCCAGTTTCCCATCTGGTCCCCTAGGGGAGTGTCCACCAGGTGGGAGATCTGCATAAAAGCCGGGCAGGTAGCCCCAGTAAATCAGTTCAGCTTGACCCTCAAACGAAGTGTCATCTAGTTATTGGGGGAATTGGATTGTATGCTGTTTCAGACTGATTGCTAGGAGTGTAAACTGTTCGTGTGGTTTTTCTTATTCAGCTGTTTACAGCATTCATATGTTTCAGAGCATTCGTATGCTTCTCCGGTTCGGTGGATTGGTGTCTACAGTAGCTGCCTGTATATAGGGAAGGGGAATATCTCTTAAACGGTTTTTAACCTCTTGTGTGCAAAACGGTCCGTTACACACTGTGTCACAACATAACCCCCACATCACTTCCCTGTGTTAACCCATTACCCCATACCCACTGTGTGTCACAAAACAACCTGCCACATCCCTTGTCTGTGTTAACCCATTACCCCACCATCCACTGTGTGTCACAACATAACCCACCATATTCCTTGTCTGTCACCCCATTAACCCCCATACTCTGTGTGTCACCCAATAGCCCCCATATTCCTTGTCTGTCACCCCATTAACCCCCATACACTGTGTGTCACCCAATAGCCCCCACATTCCTTGTCTGTCACCCCATTAACCCCCATACACTGTGTGTCACCCAATAGCCCCCACATTCCTTGTCTGTCACCCCATTACCCCCCATACACTGTGTGTCACAAAACAACCTGCCACATCCCTTGTCTATGTTTACTCATTACCCCCCATACACTGTGTGTCACAACATAACCCACCATATTCATGTCTATCACCCCATTACTCCCCATACACTGTGTGACCCAATAGCCCCCACATTCCTTGTCTCTCATCCCATTACCCCCCATACACTGTGTGTCACCCCATAACCTCCCACATCCTCTGTATTTTACAGCCCATAAGCCTACTCAGTGTATGTCCCTGCATTCATTCACACTATGTTGAGATACTTGAAGAGTAGTGGTGCTGTTAGATATGGGGACTGCTTTAAAGCAGTGTGGGGAAGGGGGGAGTTTTAGCTAGGGCGGGATAACAGGTATATTCACCATTATAGACTATCTTCCTATATCACTGCCCATTGCCCCAGAGTAGAACCTGCTTTTTTAAATTTCATTCCACCCTATTATTAAGCAAATCTCTACTTCACCTTAATTGTAGCAATATTACATCCACTGAGAAGTACCATTTATTTATTGCTATTATTGGTTGGGAATAATTTAATAGTTTTGCTACAGGTGGCTTAGTGAGGACAAATGGGGGAAAACGTACAATATACACAGACCAATACAAAAGGTATAGAGGGCCCTGCCCGTAAGCTGATGGCAATGCTTCCAAAAATTCTCCAAAATCCCCTATATAATGACTAAAGCCTAGGACATTTAGCAAGCTCTGAGATATATTGAATTCCAGGCAGACGACAAATGCACAGTCATTTCTTAACTACTACAAAAAATAACCATAGCAAATCTTAGGATGAATGCAACCTACCCTTCTCAGTAAGTTGTTGCTAGCATTCCCAAGATCCTTTGCCAATCATAGTCTGCGTTGAGTACTGAAGTAAACATTTTGGGCCCAGTTTCTACAGAACTTTATATTAAAGGGATTCTATAGTGCCAGGAAAGCAAACCCGTTTTCCTGGCACTATTGGCTCCTGCATGCACCCCTCCCAATGCCCATATTCTAGTCTTTCCTATGGGGAAAAAAATCTGACGCTGGAGGTCCTCATGCAGAGCGTGACGATGTCCAGCGTCAGATAACAGACCAAAGTCCCTCTAGTAGCTGTCTGATAGAAAGCCACTAGAGGAGGCATTAACCCACAGAGGTAATTATTGCAGTTTCTCAGAAACTGCAATAATGACGACTGTAGGGTTAAGGGACATGGGACATTGCACCCAGACCACCTCAATGAGCTGAAGTGGTCTGGGTGCCTACAGTGTCCCTTTAGGCGGGGGTTTGCTTTCATCTCACCTCTAAAGATCCAACTCCTCTTCTGACTCTTCTTGCATTAGCAGATAATCTTTCAGCCTCCTGTAAAGTGCTATCCAGGGCACAGTTTGATGAAGTATATATGAAACCTCTCCGAACAGTACAATTAGGAAAATACCCAATAAAAACAGGAAAATCCTATCAACGTAATACAGAATCTTCATCTTCTGGCTGCGTTGCTCCCAGGGGATCAAATCAGGCGACGGTGTTGCCCTTGCCAAGACAGCAAAGGCATCTTCATCATCGTCAGCTTCATCCGGAGGAGGGGATTGGGCAAGCAGAGGAGTTAAGGGTTCCTCAGCTTCACTGCTTCTGGTGTCCATGAGGAAGAACTGTGAAGTATGGGAGTTATGGCAAATAGGGATGTGGGGTACTCTGGAATGGCAATTTAATAAAATCTTAGGACAAAAAAAGAGGTAAGGAAAGTAAATTAGCAAAGGGGGTTACAGAATGGAAAATGAGGAGGGATCTCGAAGTAGACTATCTGGATCACTGTTCATGATAGAAACACAACCTTAGAGAAGGGTAAGAGAAAGCAGCTGTTTTCTGTAGAGGCTGATCACTAATCCGAGTGTGAGACACGCTTACTGAGTCAGCACAAAGTAGATTATCAGCTCAGGGACAAGCATGTCACCTCTATATCATCTGTCGGCCTCATCGCTGCCAACAGCTATGTCATGATCCCAAACTATATTTTGGAAGTGAATGCTTTAAAAGCTACCCTATTTTTTTTTTTTTTTTTTTTAAGAATGTGCTACAAATATGTCCTAAACAAACATAGAGGGAAATAATCCTAAAATGTGCTCTGTTGACATTTGGAAGACAGCTAGACCAATGATGGTGAACATTTCATCCAGATTGCAATATCATCTCCATCAAGTAATTAATCAGAAAGCCCATTCGAGCCAACCAAGCAGGTTCCACATGGTTGGAGCTCCTCAGATGGAGTCTGAAAATCACATGATTAACCTGCAAAATCAATCAATCTATATTTCGCCTGACGATACTCTATCTACCAGAGGAATACTCTGCAGAGTAACTGGTCTGAGCTTTCTTGGTCCAGGTGGCTGGACAGTTATCACAGTCCCCACTGGTGTGTTCTTTGTGCCCTCACATGGACTTTTCCAGACAAGTCAAGCTGGAAGCCAGAGGCCTGCTCACTAAGATGGCCAACAACGCGCAGAGTATCCCAGCACATACATACCTATTGATGCCTATCCAAGTGGCTCTGCGTTCAATAGCCTGTGCACCAAATTTTGGGAATGAATCAATACCCGAGCTGCAACTAATCTACCTGAGAAGCCAGGCATGACAGTCTGGACTAAAGCGCTTGGCAGCCAGGATCAAACAAAGTTTCTGTGACATCTCTCCTGCACATGGATGAGACGGCAAAAATGGAGGCCAAAGCTAACGCCACCTTGTGGTCTGCCTTCTATCAAGCCCTTGTACCACTCTAGTACTCTGAAGTATCTTGCCTGCAAGAAAGCTTAGCTTTTACCATGTGTTTATACAACTATACCTAAACTGGTTTTCGGTCTTTAGAATTTAAAACTAAGGCTGACTCCGCTAGGAGTTTATTCCTGTATGTTTATTGACACTGAAGTACAGATGTTCATACTAACTTTTTCTACACATGTATAGTTTGTTATAACTCTTATCTAACTGCTATGTACCATTCCATTGCCTCAATAAAGAGAAAAAAAATAAATACAATTTTGAAAAAAAGCCAATTCTCATTTGAAGCAGCTCTGTCACCTTTTGGAGTCTCTGCATATTTTGCAATGGTAACATCGGCGCATTCCCTTTGTGCATATATATAGCGATTTTTGCTATATTTATACATATATATATATATCTGCACCTGTGGCCCACCGGCTCCTGTTCACTGCAGTTCCCAGCGGCTCCTCTGTCTCTAACGCTCACAAGCACCACGGCCGTCATTATAAAAACACACCCACTGCAGTCACTATACACACAACCTCCACTACACAAACACTGCAATATACACACACTACCTCCACTACACAAACACACTCGCAGTCACTATACAAACACTGCATTCACTATACACACTACCTCAACTACACAAACACCCTCTCTGCATTCATTATATACACACTACATCCCTAGACAAACACACACTCTGCAGTTACTATAAACACTACATGCCTAAACGAACACACACTGAATTCACTATACACACGCTACACAAACACGCTCTCTGCATCTGATATACACTGCATACATGACACAAACATACATTCTACATCCACTATACACACCGCATGCAATACACACACTGCATTTCAGTAGGCGGACTCAGGGGTGGGCCCCAGGGGCCTAGACCCAAATTGATAGTGACCCAAAAGGTAAGGGTAGAGTAGAAAACTAGGTTGCTAGAATTGTTTTTACTGAGGGCTTATGTTTTGTTTTTATATATAATAATGTCAGTGGTTTGAAAAAGCCCATGTATACAAATATGAACAATACACAACACATAAAAAAAATAGCAACATTCTCACAAGCCTGCTTTGTGCCAGCAATTCACATTACATCCTCTAAAGATATTCATGACTATTGTAATAATTACAACTGACTTGTTTATTAAATTTATAGAAGCAAACCTTTTGGTACACACACTCTCCATGTGTAAAATCCCTGCTTTTATAATGAAAACAAATTAATATTGGTAAAAGATTTGAGGTCGGTGAATGATAGTCATTGGCACATTCGGACACCCCTCTCGTCACATCTGCCCCCAATAATTTACATTTGTGACTCTTCCCTATGCCTGTGACAAACAGTCCCTGCTTAATGGACTATCTTACTCCTTTGGCCCTTTCATATGTATATCTTTAAAAAACATAGCTTTACATTCGTTCCCACTGACTTGGTGGACTTGTTTGGGTCACTCTTGTTTAGTTCAAAACCCAGACACCCTTTAGATTCAGAGTACCCTGGTCACCATGGGCCGGATAGCTCTGTCGAGATGCTGATCCAGGGACTGCGACTATGATCTTGCGAACTTGGTTACACCATAGCCTTAATAATAGTTTTACAAGATTTTATAGCCTCTGATGTGTTTTCTGTATAGTTTGTTCTGTTTTATGTGCATGATGAACATTTTCTGTTGAGTTGCAGTATAAATGTTGGAGAAATGTATTATTCTATATCTTTCAGTGCGATGATGATGATGATGATGTGGATTTGTACACAGGTTAAAGAATAGATTAAAACAAGTGCCTTTGTTAAAAATAGGCTTAAATCCTCTCAATCAAATACAATAAAAAAAAAAAAATTCCAAAAATGATCACAAGAACTTAAAGGAGCATTATAGCTTTAGTAATACACGCATGCCTAGTCTATTTAGATACCAGCTCCCCTATTACCCTTTTTCCAAGTCATAGACTCACTTGGTTCTGTCACCCACGGAGTTTGTTGTCAAATTCAATGCTCCTGGGCACGAGGTTTGAATGTCACTTATCCAACCTAATGCTTCTCAAGAAGCATTGAATCCAATGAACAGCTTAACCCCAAAGTCTTGAATCTGGCACCGGTTAGCTCTTGCCATGAACATCTGCTGCAGTTCGAGGCGTAAAATACATACAGAGTTTTCACACTTCATTTTTGAGAATGCCGTTAATCAACGGATGAGAGTGTCTGCCAAAGCTCTCAGCAGCGCCCCAGTCTCAGGCTTCCTCAAGTCTCAAACTGCACTGGGTGTTTGTAGGAATAACTACTGGGCGACAGATTCAAGACTTTGGGGTTAAACAGTTAATGGTTCTTGATGTAACCCAGGGACCACCTTGTACCACAACTTCATTTGGGTGACGTTATGGAGCTTGGAATATTCCTTTAACCAATAACAATAAATATTGTAGCAAAGATGTATCAGTCTCTTTTAGCAGCACTAGATGGCAACAATGTCCCAGAAGTAACTGGGGATTTTTACACAACAATGAGTGATTTTACACCCTCCCCACCGAAAAAAACAAATCCTGTTTTACCATTTTTTTAATACAATGCATAAAAGATCCAACCAACAGGCTCACTTTAAAAACATAATTATACCAGGAATTGACTATTGATAGTAAATCTGTCAAGATGTCTTGTGCAACCTTAGTTTCTGTGCACACACTCCTACCTTAGAGTATGGATTTATTCAGAGAGGTTGAGGAATTACAACGGAGTAGTGAGTTATTTTTGGTTACTTGTGATGTGACTTTATATATTATTAATGAACATGAAAATGGCTCAGAACTGACTAGATAGATTTCAGAGCAGGATCGTAAATTGACAGTGAAAATAGAATTTATTATAAACAATATTTCATGCTCATACATAATTCTTTCTAGTATGAAGAGGAGGTTAAAAAATAATCTATTTAGACAACCAATCAGTCTAACACTGCAATGTAAACATTACAGTTTCTCTAAAATTGCAACTAAGGGAGACAGGGACAATTAGCTGAAGTGGTATGGGTCCTTTTATGTATATTTGTTAACATCCACATCATATGGATATATGTATTTTCCAAGCACGGTTTGTGGATCAATCTGTGAAGCTGGATTGACTAGACACTATTGCCATCTAGGATTGCTTTGAAAGACTGATAGACAATTGCTACAGTGTTTATTTTTCTTAGTGAACTTTTGCAATTGTATCCGTAAGCTTTTTTTGTTGAATTTTAAAGGGAAGGTGTAAGTACATTTGTGGTTTTTAACCTCTCCTGTTATTTTACATTGCAATAACTTTTAGTACTTTGATTATTTAAAAAAAAAAAAATAATAATAAAAAAATCTATTCTTTTATCCGAGAGAAGATATAATCTTGTGGGATTTAAAAATACATTTTTTTTCTGGTTAAAGAATCGATGTTGTATAGTATGCAATGTGATAGCATTGCGTCATCATTGTATATTCATTAAGTTCTAATCTTAAGTGTGATGAAACATCCGTCTAATTATAGAGCAGATGCTGTGTAATGTACCAATATGTGATGAGGTTATTGTATATTGGAGTTATAAGAGATGTTGTGTGATATATTACGTGATGTCCCACATTGTGATAATGAAGTCATGGAGTGATAGGATAGATATTATGGAATGTGTTGATGTTCTTTAAGATATCCTGCACCCAATTTAGGACTATAATGTAAAAGTCATTGTCTTTATTTTGCACTGAAGGGGACTAACTCGTCAGATCTTTATCAAGAGGCCCTGAAACCCTCCTCGGAGAGTTATATTTAACAATACTGCTCTTCCCACCTCGTAGATTACTCTTATAATGACACTACCCTTCCTGGCGGTGGTGTTGTTTTGTATTTGTTTTTATTCTTTGTTTACATTGATTGGTTTGGTTTAAGCATTGTGGCAACTTTGTATACTTAATTGTGCCAAAGAGTAGCCTCTGCCAACTCCGAGAGCTGCGAATGGCATATCTGCAGAGATTATCATAACCACTACTGCCCACTGTTACAGAACGCCCTAACGCTGCCAATAGAAATAAAAGAGGTTAAACTCTGAGAAGTGCTGTTTATCATAGCAAAACTCTGCACCTACAGACTCTATGCATTATGACCACTTCAAATCACTTATAGGACAACTGCCATCAAATTTTCACTTTTTAAAATATTTTAAGTGATTTTTTTTTTTTAATTACGTATATTTATTAGTTTGAGAAAAATAATTTTAAAAAAAGTGTATTTTTTAATTTGGCTGAGCAATCATGTTGGGCCAGGCTTTACCATTATCTGTCCAACTGCTGCTCAACCTAACTTGCTGTTGCAATTGCTCTGTATTCTCAATGTGAACCTGCAGCAGAAAAGTTGGTTAGATAACAGTTATGTCTGATGCAACATGGGTGCTCAGCAAGATTTATAAAAAAAAAATTAAAAAAAAAAAAAATATATATATATATATATATATATATATATATATATATATATATATATATTTAATATCTGCATACATCATTTGAAAAAACAAAAAACACTAAGTTTTATTATATGTAATCAAAAAATGAGAAGTGAAAATGTCACAGTTGTCCTTTTAAATGGTGTGACCATTTGGCACCAAAACCACTGTGGCCTTTGAGTGTTTCTTTAATGCAAAATCTATATAATAATTTATAGATGTAAGGGTCATTTTCAATCCATACATTCCTTTAAATGTTGTTGTTTTTTTTTACCAAATGTATCCCAACCCCATTCTTTATTGCCTATTGACTACATGTTATGCACATAAAAAGTTTCAGTACATAATATCCCTTAATTGGCAGTCTTGGCTCGATTATAGGAAGAGGTCCTAGGATAGCCCAGCATACATTGAATAGAGCAGTTAAAGGGACACTCCGGACTCCTAAAGAATTTTAGCAGCTGAAGTGTTGTATGTGTAAAAAGTGTGTCCTCATTTTACAAAAAGTGCAAATTTCAGAACAAATTGGCACATTTATAAATTAACATTGTTAAACCCCCTGGTTGTCAGACATTCAGTCCTGTTACTTCCTGGTTTGTTTAGCTCATTGGAGCTAGATTCAAGAGGCAGCAATTGCTCAGTGCACCTGCCTTGTAAAGACTTCTCATTGAGCTGCATTGGGAAGTCTGTGATTGGACTTGCAGGTCCTAGTGCTAAGCTATACTGCCTCACTAGCAAAAATATAAGATCTCATCTGGTGGTCAGACTCTCCTCCACAGAGTAAAGGGCAGATCAAGTTAGAAACAGCCCAGTGAAGGATTAATTGCTCCAGTGCCCTTGTGAGACCAGGTGGTCCAGTTCTGACTGGAGACAGAAATATGAAAATTAATCTTTTCAACAAACGGGCAGTTCTGACAAACTGTCAACCACGTAAAAAAAACAAACAAACAAAACAGAAAAACAAAAAACTGCTTTGGAATAAATTTTTGATGACTCCAGTCAGTAGTAGTCAGTCAATTGTTCTGAGGAATCTAGTGGGAATGTGGATTTAAAAAAACAATTATCAAAACAATTTCAACATCAATGGCCTACACAGAAGAGGGGGAGAACATATAAAAACAAACATCTATGTGCACTCCAACAGGAGTAGGTCCCGCACGTTAGTTAAGAGCTAACATGGGAGGTATCCAGTGTCTGATGACTTTATAGTCGGAAATTCAGTCAATGACACTGGGGACTCAGAGTCTTGCAATATCATTAGCGCCACATCTCTCTCAGTCTGCAGCGGCGCTGTACCTGCACGCGGTGATGTGGGTGGAGGTTGCAACGTAACAGCAGAGTCCTCTGACATCATGGTAGAGACTTGTGAAATTTGTATACTGTCTTGTGACAACGTGGCTGCAGACTGTGAAAGCACTGAGTTATCTGACATAATTTCAGAGGACTGTGACACCATGTTGAAGTTTTCTACTGTAGGGATTTCAGGGAAGGAAGTTTCTGTGTCCTCTGCTAGCACAGGAGAGCTGATTGATGAAGGTCGTGATACAGCTGTTGGACATTCAAAAACAGAAGTCATTGCAGTTGGAACAACCAATAATGCAGGAGCTGTATCCTGAGTCAAGCAAAGATTGTTGTCAATTGTTGGACAATCCAAAACTGGGTTTTTGGCTTCTGGATCATGGTCTGGAGACTGAGAAAGTGAAAGGTCATGTTTTGGTGGGCTTGGTGATGCGGTTGGCATTGCGATCTGCTTAGGAAGATTCAGTGTGTTGCCATGGGATGTGTCTTTAGCCAGTTTGTTAATAGGTGGTGAGCAATCCAACACAGGGGTTAATTCCTTCAAATCGTTCTGAGTTTGGGAACATGGCAAGTCCTGCTGTGGTGTTGATCTGGTAGGGTTGGCAGTGCGCTGATGGAGACCTGGCATGTTTTGGGAGGATGTATCACTCTGTGTGTGAAACATGGTCTCAACAGGGAATGAACCCTGTTGAGAGAGACCACTGGGGTTGGTAAAATGTGGGAGGTGCTGGGATACATTTGGAGGGTCATCAGGGGGTGTGTCTTGTTGATGACGAAGTAGAGTGTTAAGAGGGGTTGAGTTCTGCTGGGGTTGCAGTATATTTCCAGATGTCAGGACCGTGATAAGAGGCTGTAAAAGGAGCCCAAGCCGTCTGATCTCAGCAGACACACCATCAATGGCTGACCTCACGAGCTCAGCCCCTTCCCGCATCTCCCCTCTTGCTGCTGCTAGTTCCCTTGTCAGCTGGTACCTGAAATCTGCTAGACCACGGAGAAGGTCCTCTCGATACTCATTCTGGTCTAAGGAGGTTCCTTCTGTATAAATAGGAGGACGGGGGGCTTGGGATTCTTCAACAACCCAATGTGTCACTGTATTGTTGTCTGAGTCAATGACCCCTGCAGTAAACAAAGAACCTTATAAACATCATGTATAACAACAACCTTCTTGTATACATTTTACAAACTAAAAAACGAGAAACACGTAGAAGCAACCTCCACCACTTCTTTCTGTTTATCTGAATTTGTTAAAATGTAGGTTTTATATAGCCAGTGATCAGTGCTATGGCATTTAATGGAACACTATAAATATTAATTAAAACAATTTAGTCCGGTCCAGTTTTTTGGTTTTCCATGGAAAATGCCAAGATTATAAGCCTGAGTTTACATATGCAAACTCTATTTAAATTGCTTTTATAGGTTTTAAATTTGAGGGAAAATAATTAAAGGTGATTGTGGAAAAAGAAAACACCTAACTCTGACTTTCATCTTTACTAAAACTGTGCCAAAGATCAGATTTACCAGCAGATGGAAGGGATAGAATGCTTTGCCGATATCACATCCTGTGATCTGCAAATCCTGTTATGTTATGAGAATGCAGAAAGATCAGGTGATTATGGGAGGAAGGTGTTAAAAAGACAGGAATAGGCAACCTCATTGAGAAAAGTTCAGACAGCCATGCTGAACTTCCTTTCTACAGGAGTTTACATATTACACTCACTCCTTGTAGATATTATTATAAATATACACCATCTACTTTCATATAGCTTTCCTTTACAGAGGCTGATCTGGGTATTGATGGGGCACTGTTCCCAAACAGTCTGCACTCTTTCTGACTTTATTTAGAAAGCTTTCAGCTCAGGACAAATTTGAACATGGTTTTCTGAATTTCAAAGATGCAGATTTTGCTCCAAATGATTTTTCCCAATTTTACAAACACAGAGCACGTCCCTATTGAGCTCTTACCTCCAGGAACCCAGCTCACATGTGACGGGTCGGGTTGTGCTTCCCAGCCTGGATATTGCGAGCCATGCGTTTCTCTGTCTGGTGGGAGGAGCTCATTTTCTACCAATGCCTCCCTTGCCCAGCCTCTCTCATGAGAGACTCCTGGTGGGTGGATTTCGTGCGTGATCTGTAAAGTCAAAAAAGTATTACAAAGAGGAACACTAGCAGGCACAACACTGATATTTAAACAAAGTAGCATACATTCCATTCAGAATTGCGCATAAGAAATAAACATATCTGTAGCTTAAACAAAAAAATAGATATCTAGAACTCTCCTTACTAACAGAGGGTTGCCTGAAAGTAGCAAAGGTTTGCCATGCCAGGGGCTGGTTATAGGACTGTGCACCTTATTACCAGATATCTGCTGGTTATCATATTGTCAAATACAGTATCCTATGCTGGTAAATGCTGTGTTTCTATATGTTCGCATGGAGAATAAACCATGCAATCATTTCCACTAGTTAACCCTTGTGTCTGTGTACAATGCCAGCAGGTCGTCACCAGTGAGTTATTGAATCATACCGTCACCTTGCTGATAAGGCTTCTGGGAAATTAGGGACATAGTCCTATAACGAATATCCTAAAATAAGTTTATACTCTATATATATTTACTGATAACCCAACAAAACTACCAGGAGTCTGTAAATGTAATCGAGATCACATTAATTTCGTTACTAGTAGTCACTTCAGACACAATTCCCGTCCCCTTTAGATGTTTGTATTGTGTCTTTTATGTACAGTACATCTTCTACCCTCCGTACATTATTACTTTTTGTTTATAAAGCACCAACATTTTCTGCAGCGCAGTACAAATATAGAACTAATAGATAGGCCTTTAAGACGATACGATATCCATCTGGACAAAACAGTATAAAACGGTGATCACTGCCCAAGAACCTGAAATTTAGCACAGCATATCATGGCACATGAGCTTACAATCTAAATGAGATCATGAGTAGTGAGGTGGCACTCAACACTAGTACAGTCACAGTATATGCACCTGCATTGGTCCTGCATTTAGTGTGCTAGCTTCAAGTTCGCCTGGATGCACATTTTGTCGATGCAATTTTGGTTGAAAAGGATCAACTTCATTCTGATGGCCATATTCAGACTTCAGCATCTCAGGACTGATATCAGTGTATTCTGGGACAGGCTAGAAAGGGGCAACGAGAAAATACTCTAACAGGGTGCAAGAGAAACAGGACTCGGGGTGGAACAGATTGAGTGATAAAAAGAAACAAAAGAAGTGAAGAGAGAGAACGTGGAGAGAGTGACTGACCTCTTCAACATCTTCATCAACCTTCTGTATTTTCTTGGGTCTGCCCCTTGGCCTTTTTGGGATCTGTGAACCAAGAATTAGACGTATTACAAAAAACACTGTATGTTACCTCGACCACAAGAATCCTTTCACAGTTGCTTTCCCTTTCCTGCACTACCTTCAAACTTTTTAATCTGCTTCTTTTTGTCTCCATACTACAAGATCTAGCCATCAACTGCCCAATAGGTTCTGTCACAGTAGATACTATGTCTCCCATCTGCCCAACAGATTTGTCACAGCACGCACTATGCAAGTCCACTGACTTCAAAAAAGTTCCCATAATGTCAGTCCAACAGGTTTCATGATGTCTCTGTCACATTCGCACAGTGTCTCCAATCTATCCCCATCACCACCTCTGGTTTTGGCTCCAGTTCTATTTTCCGAGGTCTTCCTCTTCCCCTCTTAATACCAATCATGATTTCGGTGGAAGCAGACTGGCAGCTGATCTGCAGAAGAAATAGACAGACTACATTGCAGAGATATTGTGACCATCTTGCTCAGCATTACCATATACACTTAACCCGTTCGGAGCTCCACAAATAGAGGACACATAGCACTTACCCCATTCATTGACCCGTGCTTCTCACGTTCCATTTTAAATGAGACAGCTCCGACCTGGACCTGAAGAAACACAAAACAAAAAAAATCCCCCTTATATTTAATATTGCATGCACAAACAGGTGCCCAGGTGCTGTACAATGTGTCAAAAACAAGTTGGCGTGTTGAATATATTGCATGAAAAATAAAATATCACGTATGTAAATCACGGCTTGACAAATTTGCTTTGAATCTATTAGCCAGCTAAAAAAGTTAGGAACCATTTTTTTTTCTACAACAAAATTACAATTCTTACAGGGACCCTATAGTCACCAGATCCACTACAGCTTCATGTAGGGGTTCTGATGGCTATATCATGTCCCTGCAGGCAGGGTTTACATTGCTGCCTAATACTACCTCTAGTGACAGTCACTCAGACGGCTACTATAGGTGATTCCAGTACAGATGTCCAGTACTGCACAGTTGCACCACCCTCTGCATGGAGGCGCTGAATGATCCCCATAGAGATGCTGATTGGCACTGCATTTTGTCGCACAGATCTTCAAGATTGATTATTTCAGCCACAGCTAGACAGGCATGGCATAGGAAAAAAAAGGTGAGTAAAAACACCTCTCTTATGTGATCGGAGTGGGCCAGTAACCTAAATAGACACACACACATACAGATAGATACACTCTCAAACTGACACACACTCACATTTTTAAAATATTTTTTTATTTCGTTTATGTCCATCCAGCCTCCCTACCTTTGGGAGAGCTGGAGTGAATCCTTTCCTTGGGGTTCTTTATGGCTTGTGTAATCTTCAAGCTCTTCTCCATCGCACGCGGCTTAGTGATGCCGGGGCCGGAGTGATGTCATGTTTCGGCTCCTGGCATCACAGCAGAGCATGCGAGGGAGCAGAGCAAGAACTGCAGGAAGATTTCTGCTCCCTTGCCACCCAGCTCCACGCTCCCATGGCAGGCCGGCTCCACGATCCCTTGGCAAACAACCAGGTGCCAGGACAAAAATCCTAGTCGCCATGGCGACCTGGGATTTGTCGAGCCCTGATGTAAATAAATAATAATTAAAAAAAAAAAAAAGACAAATACACTCGCAAACATTTTGTTGAAAGTACCAGGGACATAAGCATTTCAATGTCTAACTTAAAAGCATAACATTTAAATACAAAAATGCCATTGTGGAAAGAGTTATAAATGTGATCTAAGCATACCTAGTCACATTTAAAATACAGAAACTACATAAATGTGTACATTAAAATGACAACTGATCATAACATTTTTAGTTAATGGTTACACTCTGTAATCCACCAACCAACATGGTATCAAAATCCACTTTTGCAAATATACATACACACACACACACACATTATACTGTACACAGATTAAGAGTGACGTTCCATTTAAAGGACCTCAATTCAATAGATCTAATATTGCAAATAGAAATGAAATTAACCTGAATAAATGGAATACAATAGCTGCTTTTGATTCAAGAAGAATATTAAAAACTATAATAGTCTGAAATTGGTAAGCATCAGAAATCCTCAGATTGGTCACTAGAGAGCCTATCAGTGGCTCCCCATTGAGATAAGTGAAAAACGTACAAATATTTTTTACTCTCTAGGAAGCGTATTAATAGCCCAGTCAGAGGCTTCCTGATTGAAGCAGAAATGAAGGGGCAGAGCAATCGGGTGCGGGCTTGCAGACGGGGTTGAACCTTTCATTCCTCAGTTAATTAGTGCATTCTGAAGACTCTTTCAGGTACATATCTATTTTTATATTTTGCATTTATTTTATTTTTTTAAAAAGGAACCCCCTGGACACCGTAAGAAATTAATCGCAATTAAGGTATGATGCAAAGTGCCACTGGGGAAATTATAATAAGAAGTGTGAGCGCAGCTGCCAGTGTCAGAGAGGCCAAAGGAGTGAGTAGGGACAGGAGGAACGGTGGTTCACCGGATTAGGGAGCCATGTGATCGGCGGACCCCCAAAGTAAGTATTGGCTTGCTGACATTGCCCTCCCTTCCAGAACAGCCCATCGGGCAGGAACCACCTTGACAATTAGGAAAACAAACATGGAAGGAAGAGAGCGAAAGAAAGGGCGTGTTGATCAATGACACCAACCCAAGACTGCTCTTCAGGGCTGTAACTCTTGCAATGCACCAGACAATGAAGTCTATCATTAGATACTCGAGAATACAAAATGGACTGGACCTCAAATTCTTCTTGACCCTCCACTACAAAAGTAGACGGAACGATGGACTGCCTAGTGAATTTATTACACCCGAGAGGCTTCAATAAAGAGACTGAAAGGAATTGTGGAATAGTAAAGCAGAAGGTAATTATAATTTATACGAAACAGGATTCAGTCGTCTCAAGACCCTATAGAGAGCAATATATTTTGGAGCAATTTTTATCGTTGGAACCTTCAATCTAATGGTTTTTGTTACTAAGCCAAACGCCATCACTAAACTGAAAGTTAGGAACCGCTTGTCTATGCCAATTAGCAGGCATTCCCTGTGAGGGGGAAGGATACCGGGAGAATGGGGGGATGAAAACCATAATTGAGGTAAAAAGAACTGTCGAGGGGTTTCTCGTTGATTGCTGTTGTGAGCATATTCAGCCCAAGGAAGCAGAACCACCTAATTGTTGATTACTAGAAACAAAACACCTCAAGTATTGTTGCAATGCGTGATTGGTTCTTTCAGCAGTACCGTTTGATTGTGGATAAAATTCAGAACTGAGGCATAGTTTAACATCTAGCTGGGTAGTAAACTTTTCAGAAACGAGATATGAATTGAGGACATGTGTCAGATACAATTTCATTGGGTATTCAGTGTAAACGGAACATTTCTGTAGTAAATATGTCTGCTAATTCCAAGGAAGAGGGTAGTAGTTTAAGCTAAGAATACCAAATCGGCCATTTTAGAAAATCTGTCTACAATGGTTAATATTACAGCTTTGATACCAGATTTGGTCAGCTCTGCTATGAAGTAAATCGACATACTGGAACATGGTTTCATGGGAATATCTAGTGGTTGTAGTAGACCATATGGAAAAGTGTGAGGGATTTTTGATTAAACACGTGCAATACAGGCATGTATGTATTATTTTAGAAACCTGTTTGAAACAAGGCCATGAGAAATGCATCTTATTCATTTCTGGGTGACCAGCAATCATTTTTGTCATGGTGTAAGTTCAAATTTATTTTGTTCAGGAGTTTGCCTCAGAATCTCCTTTTGTTTTTTCCCTTATTTTAGACCACGGTAGTCAAATTGTGTAGTATTTTAGAACAAATAATAATGTTAGTGGTAGTAACAATATATTCTCTATGGAATCGTCTGTGAAAATTCTACTTTAGTTGGTAAAAGGGTTTCAAATGTACGAGATAAAGTGTCCGCTTTCACATTCTTTGTGTCTGGCCTATAAGCAAGTACAAAGTTAAAGCATGAAGAACAAAGACCAATATGCTTGTCTGGCAATTAAGCTTTTAGTTTCTCCAATATGATATGTTTTAACGATCTGTTCGTATAGTAACACTTGTGGATGAGCCCTCAAGACATGACGATGGCTAATAACTCAACGATCTTGTAATTCGTTTTAGACTATTTCCACAGAGATGGAGTAGCGGATCAAGAGACACGCTGAGAGAGTATTGCTCCAAATCCAGTTTCAGAAGCATCTACGTCCACAAGAAAAGGAAGGGAAATATCGGGATGAATCAAGATGGGACCTGAAACAAAATCAGCCTTAAGGTGCCAAAAGCAGCCAGAGCTTCAGGAGTCCATATCCGATTCTCTTTTCCTATTATGGTCAGCAAGGATGGAGGAAACCCCCTAATAAACCTCCTGTAATTATTTGAAAAACCTAGGAATCTCTGTATGGCTTTTAATTCCTTTAGGTACGAGCCATTTACTTATGGCTTCTAGCTTCTTTGGATCCATTTGGAATCCAGATTCCAAAATACATATACCTCAAGAAATTCACCGGTTTTTGGTCAAAGAGACATTTTTCATAATTACAGCATAATCAATTTCTAACCGCTTTTGTAAAACCAATCTCACTTGTTTGTGATGAGTCTTTAGTTCAGAGGAAAATATCAGAATATCATCTAAACAGACTGTAACGAATGCATGTAAATAGTCTCTCAATACATAATTTATCAGACACTGGAAGATGGTTGGTGCATTACAGATTTCTAATGGCATGACAGTGCACTCGCAATGCCAATATCTAGTCTGAAAGGACTTAATCTCCTTCTCTGATCCTTATTAAATTGCACGTGGATCAAATTTAGTAAACACTCTAGAATACAGGGCTCAACAAATCCCAGGTGCCAGCACGGCGACTAAAAATTTCGCCCTGGCGCCTGAGATTTGCCAGTTCTCTAGTTAGTGTGGCCGCTGAGGAAGCTTTGACTGCGGCCATCACGGGGAATATTGGAGGCGGCCGAGGCAGTTTGCCGCCCTGAGGAGTACAGAGGCGGCTGGCCGCCCGGGCGACCATTGTGAGCAACGCACGAGGGAGCAGTACTCTGCTCTCTCGGGCTGTCTAATGATGCCAGGAGCTGGAATATGACGTCATTCCGGCCCCGGCATCGTTACAGAGCGCAAGGGAGCAGAAAGGAGCTACAGGCACAGTACTGCTCCTTCACACACAGGAAGAGAGCAGCCCCACTGGACCCCAGGAAAGAACAACTTAAATCTCCCAAATGTAAGGAGGCTGAGTGGGCTTCAATTAAAACAAAAATGTAAGTGTGTGTGAACCTGTGAGTGTGTGTGTGTGTGAGAGAGACTGTCAAGAGTGTGTGTGAGCGCCTGTCAGAGTTTGTGTGTGCGAGTCTGTCAGAGTGTGTGCATGCAAGCCTGTTGTCAGTGTAAGAGTGTGTGAGAGCCTGTCCAGAGTGTGTGTATGTGAGCATGTCAGAGTGTGTGCGCGTGTTTAGGTACCTGCCCCCACCGATCGCACAAGGAAGCTGTTTTTTTTTTCTCACCGTTTCCCCCCATTTTCCTACACAGTGCCAGTTTTGCCATGGCTGAAATTATCAATCTTTATGATCTCAGCTAAGCCAATGTTTTCCCTTAGGAAAGCATTGGGAGGATTTTGTGCATGCGCATCAAATGTACCAATCCGCATCTCCTCATAGAGATGCATTAAATTAATGAATCTCTATGAGGAACACTAAGTGCTCCATGCAAAGCTTGGATACACTGAACCTGGGTGCTGCAGCAGTGACCCAGAACTCTCTAGTGGCTGTCGGAGTGACTGTCACTAGAGGTGTTACTAAGCAGCAATGTAAACACTGCCTTTTAACAGAAAAGGCAGTGTTTACACTGAAACGCCTGCAGAGACAGGCTATAGACACCAGAACAATTACATCAAGCTGTAGTGCTTCTGGTGACTATATTGTCCCTTTAAAAATTGCATTTCCTCATTGAAAATGACTGGCTCCTAACTTTTTTTTTTAGCTGGCTCCTAGATTCCAAACAAATTTGTCAAGCCCTGCTCTAGAGCACTTTAATCTGTCAAAAAGTTCAGTGATCACAGGAATAGGATACACATTTTGTAGCTTGTCTAAACGACGGTAGTCGATACAAAGCCCCCTCCTTTTTTGAGACAAAGGAGAATCTCGCTCCTGCTGCAGACGAGGAGCTTCTACAAAATCCCTTAGCTAAAATATCCTTCCAAACTCTGAGATTCTTTTAACAGAGAGAGGACACACAGAACCTCCAGTTGGTATAATCCGTAGAAGCAAATCTATCGTACAATCATAAAAACAATGCTGGACAGTTTATCAGCCTCTTTCTTGTCAGGGTTGGTAGGGTTCAGGTACTTCTGTACACAAGAGTCGTATTTGGGACGTTGATTAAACAGAATGGCTTAACCAGCTGGTGAACTTGCTAAGTCTTGTAAAACACGAAAATGTGTACGTTACCAAGATCTGTCCTGTGAGTTTGCGCTTTTCACTGTATGTCCAATTTAATTCCCATTAGAAGCCTAATAAATATTTTTGAAGGAACGGGCAGTGACCACCGTCTTTGTGAACACCGCTTGCTATTGTTTCTTTAAAGATTTGTTTGGATTGACTATACGAGGGTGAATAACTGAATTAAGACAGCACACCTGGAATTATTTTAAACTACACTGGGAAAAGGAAGAATATAATTATTATATATATATGGAAGGAGGTATTTGCACTATTCATATTTTTTTTTTCCTATATGAATATTATTGCGGTAACCATGTCCCCAAAATGTGAAGGGGGAGGTGAAAATTAGAGGAATTGGTGTCGGTGACGTAATGAAAAAGGAGCACGTTAACAGCGGTCAGGGTCGGAGGCCAAAGGAGTGAGCAGGGACTGGAGAAACGGTAGTCTGCTAGATCGGGGCACCATATGATTGGTGGACCGCTAAGATCAGTATCAGCTTGCTGACAGAAGGAGGATTATAGGATCTTTTGATCAGCAAACTGTACAGCCAAAGATAAACCAACATTCACCCTAATTGGCAGAGCATTTGTAAAATTTCAGAGAAGGCTGATTTCTGGCCCTCCATGTAGCTTATGGAGTATAATGGAAGCCCAATCTACAACAGATGGTTACTCTAAGCACAATGATCACTTCACTTATTTGAAGTGATCAAGGTGCCTGGAGTTGTTATGTGCAGTATTGACTATGACACACCGAGTTGTATGTATACATAGTTTAACCCCTCAGATGCTGGAGGAGTAAATGGCCAAGTCATTGGGCATCATTAGCCAGCCGAACAACCATTCCAGGTGGCTAAAATGCAAATATGGCATCCGACACCAGCACCACAGCATGTAGGCACTAAAAACATGGCCTTGGTGCTGGATCGAGGTAAATTTTAGTTGTTTTTTTTTGGTGGGATGACATACCAGCACAGTAAGAGTTACTCTAACTACTCAAAAATACTGGGTTTTTTTTGGTTTGAATAATCCTTTAATGTTTTAATATAGGGATTTAAATTGCCCAATTATGATTGTGCAAGGGTTATGCAGGGGTTGTTCTTTATCTCCATTGTTCTCTTCAGCACCAGATCTCTTTGCAGACTGCAAACTGGTAGATATCTAATCACAGGACTGGAAACTAAACATCACTCTCCCACTTAGCATGGTCTCTATTGGGAATCATCTCATCTCATATATTTAGAAATATATATCCCTAAACATGATGATGTTGCACTTGGAGAACATAATAGAATTCTGTCTGATATAGAAAAACTAAGGAAATATTGGGGTTCTCTTACTTTGTCTTTTTCACACTGCCCATTCATATAAAGAAGTTGGATGGCAAACTTTCTAATATGTTCTGTCTACATTTTGCTCACTGAAAATTTGCTCTTTCAAAATGGGGGGGGGCACAATACCCATACACATCCTGAAGTGGCCAGGGTCTTTCATGAGTGGAGGATTTTCTAAACATTTCAGATATAAACACAACCATAAAACACATTTCTTGTTCTGATAATTTTACTTTACTATCCACAAATTCAGAGTTTCATTGATACTATTCTTCCTCGTATTACGTGACAATGATTGTTCCAATCCCATCATTTGTTTACTGAATAGGAATAGTCAGAGCACTATCCCCCTAGTTCAATACACAATGTACTATGACCGACCCCTGACTATAATTCACATTTCTCTGGCCCACACAAATGGCGCCTATGCTTTTTAAATATAGAAGAAGAGGACATTTAGATGATTTGTTATAAGATTTGCTTATTCTGGATATAGCTTAGTGATTATTAGGAAGCCCTCCTTAAGGTCAATTTCACCAACTCAAACGAGGTAGCCATATTTGGCAGACTGCAACTTAATTCCACAAAATATTCTAAAATTATTCAAATAACTGGGTAAGAAGACAGTGGAGGGACCAAGAAAGGTTTGCGGGGCGTGGATGAAGTAAGTGTGACTATGTTTTGTCATTTATGTTAATACGCAATATATTGTCAATATAGTATTTACATCTACTGCACATTTTCTTCCTCAATATAAATTGTGAAACAAAATGAAGTGATCGATGGGGTGGAGGGCAGAGCTGTCCATGTCATTTTGCTCTTCCACCAAAACTTTCTGAATTGAGATTTTTTTCCCCATGCTTCTTACTATGAGCAAAGCTCAGCCAAAAGAAGGCTGTAGAAATGTCAAAACAGGTCCCTTTAAATACTGTAAACATACTGCGGGTCACATGTAATCTTGATGGAATATTTACAATACAATATACATTCAGGTATATATTCTTATCCTTTTGTATAACACTTGCACTCTTCTTCTGCAATTTTCACCAGTGGTCAAGTGTCCTGCCTTCAACATCTGTGTCTTTATGACAACTCTCTGCAATTCACAGCATTCTTACCATTTTATTTTTATTTGTGCTCCCACACGGTCTCCCTCGTCCCCTTTTTTTCTCTTTTCCATCTTTTCCACGGAAAAATCCAAATTTATCTTTCTTGTGGAGCAACATTCCCTTTCCCTTGACTACTGGGCTCATGATGGTCAGTTGATCCCCGACTCCAGATTAAGGTCCTTCTTTGACAATAACCACTTGCCTTCCAATGCGACCTAGCAAAATAACCGTCAACAAACATATAGCTAAGCGTTAGTTTACTATAATTAACAGGGGAAAAAAACAGTTACAGCTGGATATACCCTACATAAGTGCACAGGACAAAATTGGGCTTATTTTTTCTATATATATTATTTAAGGTCAAGTAAGGAGAATGGGCATTCCACTGAATACTTTACCTGGGAAGGATGTCAACCACATTAATAACAGGAGGTTGAACATTAACCTGCAGTTACTCACCGGCAGGTATATTTGGGGGAGGCATGTGGGCAGACACACTCCCATTAATTCCATCACAAGGGATGTGCGTATAGGGAGGCAGGTAAATAACTTTAACCCTTTCGTAGCTACACAGCAAGTGAAAGGGAAAGGAGGGATCCCATCTTATTAGTATTTTAATCCCCAAACCACTAATTAGGAATAGCAGGATCCCAGCAAAGGTAATGACCATCATAGCTGCGGGGACTATATACCCCAATTTCTTTACTCAAAATCAGGAGTTTATTGAGTAGAGGGAAAAGTGAGAAACTTGGCATTAATTTCTCTCTCCCCGACCCACAGAGGAAGCAGGGAACGTGGAAGTCTCACACTGCCAAGCATGCTGTGAGAGTGGAGGGGCCATTCTGCCAGGCCTTCCAAACTAAGGTGTGTTCTGGGGAACTGACTAAATTTATTTCCAAATGGTTCTTTCCACCATCCACACGAGGGAAGAAAAGAAGAGGGAGGTCACTCATGCTATCTTGTAGGTCCTTGGAGACCAAAACAATTGGGTTTGCTTTAAGTATGTTTAAAGGACCCCTATAGGCACCCAGACAACTTCAGCCCAATGAAGTGGTCTGAGTGCCAGTTCCCCCTACTTTTAACCCTGGAGCTGAAAACATGTTTACATTGGGGGTTAATCCAGCCTCTAGTGACTGTCTCCCTGACAGGCGACAGAGGCCACTTCCGCGATTCTCAGTGAGTAAATCGCACTTATTTGAAGCTGGACGACCTCACATAGGAAAGCATTGAGTAATTTTTTTCCTATGGGGGGCTTGAATGGCCTCCGGCAGCGCATGTGCATTCGGCTCCACTAGGGAGCGGACGTCGGCAGGGGGAGGAGAGGTCACCAGTGCAGAGAGAGTTTATTTTACAAAATTAAAGTTCTGATCAAAATAAAAACTAGTGTTTGAGCTGTATGTTTGTTCATCCATAATTTACCTCTTTCATATTAAGTGTACCCACACTTATTATATATGATTTTGTTCAGGAGATAACCGGCTTTCATTTCACATCAAATATTTATATTTGGAACACAGTTTAGTATAAATAAAATCTAGAAACAAAAGTGTGAGAAATTAAGAAATGTTATTTTCCAAGTTCTGGCTGGGATGAATGTCATGACACTTAGCATTTACTGCAATAAAACACACATTTGTATGCTGTGATGTACCCTCAGTACAATGATACCCCCCATGTTCAGATTTCACTGTGTTTTGGAGCTTGACCATTTCAGTTTTTACAAATGGAATTTGCCAGATTGGCTAGTTGGGCCCATGTTTACTTTGAAACAGTATGGCAGCCCAGAAATGTCTGACAAATAAAACAGTACCCTCCCCTGAACATGTGTTATGGAATTTTGGAAAGTTATAGGTAAAATATGGGGCTTCACAAATTAAATTCACTGGAATTTCTGCCTGGGTTTTCAGGCAGATTCCTAAATATAGAAATAATAAATTCACATAATTATGTAGAAAATAATACAAATAATACATAAATATACAAATAAAAGCTTTTTACTAAGAAGGCTGCACTCACCTGAACATGCATACATTATAGGTTGCTGCTGGGGTCAATTCATACAACATACAAAACCCAACGCACTCACTCATTCACTAAACAGCAAAGTCTTGCAGAATGTAATAGTTGTATATAAAACCACCTCATCTATGCAAAAAATAATGGGATTTAGTTACAATATATGATCATAATTGCATAGGCCTGCCACAACATTAATGTACCCCATTCCTGATAGGTCCTACTCTAGCAGCCTAATGCTTGCGCTTATAAAGATAAATGCACTTACTTGGGAAATGCTTCCTCCTGGGACTCTCTGCAGGGCAATGTTAAATAGTGTTTTGGAATGAGGCACCTGTGACAGGGAGGGGTGCAAAACCAAGGCGTTCGCCTAGACTTATATATATATATATATATATATATGGACTGCAATCACGTTAACATATACATAAGAGAGTCGAGGCTAACTGCCTGGACGGCATAGCATGCCCTACTGGCGATAAAAGTTGCTTCAAGCATCATAAGCATTATAGCCTGTTGTAATGCTTAGGAGTATCCAGTAATGGGGCAAACCGTTTTGCAATGGTTTGCCCACTTAGCGCAGACGGTCTTCCTGTGGCCAATGATGACGTTTGGTTTCTGCAGAGCTGCAGAAGCCAGATGTCGATCCCACAGGCCATTCATTTGCTGAAAGCATTAGCTGTCCACTCTCAGCCAATGAATAGGAATATGCACATGTATGGACATATAGGTATGCACAGAATGGACACTAGCCAGTTGTAACTCATTTTGCGGGCTGGCTAATGACACCACAATGACACAAACAGAGGTGGAGTTACACCACCTGCAGCATAGGGGTTAAACTCCATAGGTGCAGTATTTCATAGCACAACACTGCACATACAGACTTCAGTGATTTGAAGTGGTCATAGTGTTTGGAGTAACCCCTTTATACTATACTTTTGTATGTTGGTATATTGCCACACACAGGATTATTGAGCAACGTGAGAATTTAAAGTGAATTTCAAATTTAAAGGTCAAAATAGTCAAACTGCAAAAATTCTCTAAGTCAGCCGTGCTTTCAGTTGGCTACTCTGGCCTTAAATTTAAATCCTGGGTTATTTATTTACGTAAAAAATTGTCAAAATCAAAAGTTAATTTCAAATTTAAGCCAAAATAGACAACAACAAAAAAAAGGTTTTTGCTGACTTTTAGATTTTATTTTTATTTGGCCTTAAATTTGCCATTCAATTTGAATTTGCAATAATAACCCTGTCACATTTTACCTATTTTACATAATAAAGAAAATTAAAGGAAAATCGATTTTACATTTTTTTTTTATACTGTCCTGTATCTGTGAATTAATAATAATAATAATAATAATAATAATGGGCGGTCTGATTTTCTATATATTTTACAGACAGCCAGCCAGCCAGCCAGCCCATATGGCAGTGTATAGTGATAGTATAATGACAGCCAGGATTTACAGACACCCTGCCATGTTGGATTCACTAATTCTCTATAAACACAGAGCTCTCTGTCCCTCTGCCTGGGTGAGCAGTGCTGGCTGCTGGCTGCCCACATACCTGGCAGAGCTGCAGGGAGTCACAGAGCCCGGGGTGTGCACGGCGCTGGGTGCACAGTGCTGGGTACACTGGCTGCAGGCTCGGGCAGATCCACTCACAGTTCCCGGGAATCTTCAATGCAGCCCTTTCTGTGCTCACACAACTCTCCTCCACTGACTGCACAGCGTCACTTCCGCTTCCGGTCCCAGGCAGCAACAGCAGACTGCATGCAATGTGACTTCCCCTGACTGTGTGCACTGTGCTGCGCTCTCAGGCTCCCTCTGACTGTATGCAGTGTGCCCTTCCAGGCTCTCTCTGACTGTATGCACTGTGACTTCCTCTGACTGTATGCACTGTGCTGCTCTCCCAGGCTCTCTCTGACTGTATGCACTGTGCTGCTCTCCCAGGCTCCCTCTGACTGTATGCACTGTGCTGCTCTCCCAGGCTCCCTCTGACTGTATGCACTATGCTGCTCTCCCAGGCTCCCTCTGACTGTGTGCACTGTGCTGCTCTCCCAGGCTCCCTCTGACTGTATGCACTGTGCTGCTCTCCCAGGCTCCCTCTGACTGTATGCACTGTGCTGCTCTCCCAGGCTCCCTCTGACTGTATGCACTGTGCTGCTCTCTCTGACTGTATGCACTGTGCTGCTCTCCCAGGCTCCCTCTGACTGTATGCACTGTGCTCTCGTAGGCTCTCTGACTGTGCTGCTCTGTGCTTCCCTTCCTAGGCTCTTCTGACTGTAGGCGTGCCTGTGCTGCGCCCCAGGCTCTCTTCGACTGTGGCACTAAAGCGTTTCCCTAGGCTTTCTGATTGTGGCGTACTGTGCGTTTTCTTGGATTGTGGCGTACTGTGCTGTTTCTTTTCCAGGCTTTCTGACTGTGGCGTTTCTGTGCTGCTCTCGTGTAGGCTCTCTGACTGGCGCGTGCTCTGTGCTGCTCTCCTAGGCTCTCTGACTGTGGCGTACCGTATGGCGCCCTGTGTTCCTCTCTGACTGTGCACTGTGCTGCTTCCCAGGCTCTCTCTGACTGTATGCACTGTGGCAGTTTCTCTGACTGTATGTACTACAGCGTTTCTACCAGGCTCCCTCTGACTGTATACACTGTGCTGCTCTCCCAGGCTCTCTCTGACTGTATGCACTGTGCTGCTCTCTCTGACTGTATGCACTGTGCTGCTCTCCCAGGCTCTCTCTGCCGATATGCACTGTGCTGCTCTGCCAGGCTCTCTCTGCCTGTATGCACTGTACTGCTCTCCCAGGCTCCCTCTGACTGTATGCAATGTGCTGCTCTCCCAGGCTCTCTCTGCCTGTATGCACTGTGCTGCTCTCCCAGGCTCCCTCTGACTGTATGCACTGTGCTGCTCTCCCAGACTCCCTCTGACTGTATGCACTGTGCTGCTGTCCCAGACTCCCTCTGGCTGTATGCACTGTGCTGCTCTCCCAGGCTCCCTCTGATTGTATGCACTGTGCTGCTCTCCCAGGCTCCCTCTGACTGTATGCACTGTGCTGCTCTCCCAGGCTCCCTCTGACTGTATGCACTGTGCTGCTCTCCCAGGCTCCCTCTGACTGTATGCTCTGTGCTGCTCTCCCAGACTCCCTCTGACTGTATACACTGTGCTGCTCTCCCAGGATCCCTCTGACTGTATACACTGTGCTGCTCTCCCAGGCTCCCTCTTACTGTATGCACTGTGCTGCTCTCCCAGGCTCCAACTGACTGTATGCAATGTGCAGCTCTCTCTGACTGTATGCACTGTGCTGCTCTCCCAGGCTCCCTCTGACTGTATGCACTGTGCTGCTCTCCCAGGCTCCCTCTGACTGTATGCACTGTGCTGCTCTCCCAGGCTCCCTCTGACTGTATGCACTGTGCTGCTCTCCCAGGCTCTCTCTGCCTGTATGCACTGTGCTGCTCTCCCAGGCTCCCTCTGACTGTATGCTCTGTGCTGCTCTCCCAGGCTCCCTCTGACTGTATGCTCTGTGCTGCTCTCCCAGGCTCCCTCTGACTGTATGCACTGTGCTGCGCTCTCAGGCTCCCTCTGACTGTATGCACTGTGCTGCTCTCCCAGGCTCCCTCTGACTGTATGCACTGTGCTGCGCTCTCAGGCTCCCTCTGACTGTATGCACTGTGCTGCTCTCCCAGGCTCCCTCTGACTGTATGCACTGTGACTTCCCCTGACTGTATACTCTGTGCTGCTCTCCCAGGCTCCCTCTGACTGTATGCACTGTGACTTCCTCTGACTGTATACACTGTGACTTCCTCTGACTGTATACACTGTGCTGCTCTCCCAGGCTCCCTCTGACTGTATGCACTGTGCTGCGCTCCCAGGCTCCCTCTGACTGTATGCACTGTGACTTCCTCTGACTGTATACACTGTGACTTCCTCTGACTGTATACTCTGTGCTGCTCTCCCAGGCTCCCCCTGACTGTATGCACTGTGCTGCTCTCCCAGGCTCTCTCTGACTGTATGCACTGTGCTGCTCTCTCTGACTGTATGCACTGTGCTGCTCTCCCAGGCTCTCTCTGACTGTATGCACTGTGCTGCTCTCTCTGACTGTATGCACTGTGCTGCTCTCCCAGGCTCTCTCTGACTGTATGCACTGTGCTGCTCTCCCAGGCTCTCTCTGACTGTATGCACTGTGCTGCTCTCCCAGGCTCCCTCTGACTGTATGCACTGTGCTGCGCTCTCAGGATCCCTCTGACTGTATGCTTTGTGCTGCTCTCCCAGGCTCCCTCTGACTGTATGCTCTGTGCTGCTCTCCCAGGCTCCCTCTGACTATGCACTGTGCTGCGCTCCCAATCCCCTCTGACTGCCACTGTGCACTCCCAGGCTCTCTGACTGCCTTTTTCATGCTGCCCCCCTCTGACTGCTTATGCACTGTGCTGCTCTCCCAGACTCCCCTCTGACTGTATGCACTGTGCACATCCCAAACTCCTCTGACTGTATACACTGTACTTTTTCCTCTCCCAGGCTCTCTCTGACACAACATGCACTGTACTGCCCTCTCTGACTGTATGCACTGTGCTGCTACTTCCAGGCTCCTCTCCTGACTGTATGCTCTGTGCTGCTCTCGGCTCCCTCTGACTGCCCATGCTCTATTGCTGCTCTCTAGGCTCCCTCTGACTGTGTGCACTGTGCTGCTCTCCCAGGCTCCCTCTGACTGTGTGCACTGTGCTGCTCTCCCAGGCTCTCTGACTGTATGCACTGTGCTGCTCTCCCAGGCTTCCCCTGACTGTATGCACTGTGCTGCGCTCCCAGGCTCCCTCTGACTGTATACACTGTGCTGCTCTCCCAGGCTCTCTCTGACTGTATGCACTGTGCTGCTCTCTCTGACTGTATGCACTGTGCTGCTCTCCCAGGCTCTCTCTGCCGATATGCACTGTGCTGCTCTGCCAGGCTCTCTCTGCCTGTATGCACTGTACTGCTCTCCCAGGCTCCCTCTGACTGTATGCAATGTGCTGCTCTCCCAGGCTCTCTCTGCCTGTATGCACTGTGCTGCTCTCCCAGGCTCCCTCTGACTGTATGCACTGTGCTGCTCTCCCAGACTCCCTCTGACTGTATGCACTGTGCTGCTGTCCCAGACTCCCTCTGGCTGTATGCACTGTGCTGCTCTCCCAGGCTCCCTCTGATTGTATGCACTGTGCTGCTCTCCCAGGCTCCCTCTGACTGTATGCACTGTGCTGCTCTCCCAGGCTCCCTCTGACTGTATGCTCTGTGCTGCTCTCCCAGGCTCCCTCTGACTGTATGCTCTGTGCTGCTCTCCCAGGCTCCCTCTGACTGTATGCACTGTGCTGCGCTCTCAGGCTCCCTCTGACTGTATGCACTGTGCTGCTCTCCCAGGCTCCCTCTGACTGTATGCACTGTGCTGCTCTCCCAGGCTCCCTCTTACTGTATGCACTGTGCTGCTCTCCCAGGCTCCAACTGACTGTATGCAATGTGCAGCTCTCTCTGACTGTATGCACTGCGCTGCTATCCCAGGCTCTCTCTGATTTTGCTGCTTTCTCTGAATGTATGCACTGTGCTGCTTTCTCTGAATGTATGCACTGTGCTGCTTTCTCTGAATGTATGCACTGTGCTGCTATCTCTGAATGTATGCACTGTGCTGCTCTCTCTTAATGTATGCACTGTGACTTCCCCTGACTGTATGCACTGTGCTGCTCTCCCATGCTACCACTGACTGTATGCACTGTGCTGCTCTCCCATGCTACCACTGACTGTATGCACTGTGCTGCTCTCCCATGCTCCTTCTGACTGTATACACTGTGCTGCTCTCCCAGGCTCCAACTGACTGTATGCACTGTGCAGCTCTCTCTGACTGTATGCACTGCGCTGCTATCCCAGGCTCTCTCTGATTTTGCTGCTGTCTCTGACTGTATGCACTGTGCTGCTCTCTCTGAATGTATGCACTGTGCTGCTCTCTCTTAATGTATGCACTGTGACTTCCCCTGACTGTATGCACTGTGACTTCCCCTGACTGTATGCACTGTGCTACTCTCCCATGCTTCCCCTGACTGTATGCACTGTGCTGCTCTCCCATGCTTCCACTGACTGTATGCACTGTGCTGCTCTCCCATGCTTCCCCTGACTGTATGCACTGTGCTGCTCTCCCATTCTACCACTGACTGTATGCACTGTGCTGCTCTCCCATGCTACCACTGACTGTATGCACTGTGCTGCTCTCCCAGGCTCCCTCTGATTGTATGCACTGCGCCGCTCCCTCTGACTGTGCGCACTGCACCGCTCCCTCTGACTGTGCACACTGCGCCGCTCCCTCTGACTGTGCGCACTGCGCCGCTCCCTCTGACTGTGCGCACTGCGCCGCTCCCGCCGACTGTGCGCACTGCGCCGCTCTCACTCTGACTGTATGCACTTTGGTGCTGGATGCACATTCAGTTATGTAATACATCATGAATAAATTTGAATTCACAATTCTCTACCTCAATTTAAATCCATAATATACATAAACATCTGCATATTTTATGCTTATTACAAATTCAAATATAGACACATTAAAAAGAGACAAGTAGACAAAGATGACAAAACCAAAATAATCCCAACAGATTACTGTTATTTTTAACTCGATTGGCTAAAAAATTTTAATATCCGTTTTAAAACAATTAAAGGAACACTAAGTCACCTAAATTACTTTAGCTAAATAAAGCAGTTTTAGTATATAGATCATTCCCCTGCAATTTCACTGCTCAATTCACTGTCATTTAGGAGTTAAATCACTTTGTTTCTGTTTATGCAGCCCTAGCCACACCTCCCCTGGCTATGATTGACAGAGCCTGCGTGAAAAAAAAAACTGGTTTCACTTTCAAACAGATGTAATTTACCTTAAATAATTGTATCTCAATATCTAAATTGAACTTTAATCACATACAGGAGGCTCTTGCAGGGTCTAGCAAGCTATTAACATAGCAGGGGATAAGAAAATCTTAATTAAACGGAACTTGCAATAAAGAAAGCCTAAATAGGGCTCTCTTTACAGGAAGTGTTTATGGAAGGCTGTGCAAGTCACATGCAGGGAGGTGTGACTAGGGTTCATAAACAAAGGGATTTAACTCCTAAATGGCAGAGGATTGAGCAGTGAGGCTGCAGGGGCATGTTCTATACAGCAAAACTGCTTCATTAAGCTAAAGTTGTTCAGGTGACTATAGTGTCCCTTTAAATTGCTGTATGGATGGTTTGAAAGACACCAGTCACAATATTTGCCTAAACGACCATTTCGACCGTTTAGTACTATGACCAGTTTGCCACAATTCCCTGTTTAGTAAACCCCACTGTGATCTTGCAAGGGTTTCAATTGTGGGGGTAGGGAGAAAATGACACTGTAAAGATTCAATATGACTATTTACACTCAGCAGTTCAATAGTACGTGAGAGTTGAATATAGCTCATATCTCTTTGTAACAGTTTATATTATGAATGCTTGATACAACTAGCAAGGCTGCCCAAAAAGGGGTTTCAGTGGGTCAGGTGGACCTAGGAAGCATGGATATGGATGCTAAAATGCCACTATTAACAAGTCATACATTGTATTATTTGTTTAATTTTTTTAACATTATGTGGCAACCTCCCAAGATGTGTAACTGCCCTGGCACCTGTTAATGTTTCTGGTGAGGATGTGGATAAGACCCCTGTAACACATTCACTCAATAGGAAGTGGGTGCTGGCATTTAAGGTAATAATAATAACAAAGTGTTTAACCAGGAAAGGTACATTCAGATTGCTCTGGTTTCCAAGTATGTCCTGGGGATGTTACCTTAGCCCAACATCCAGGGGTTGTTACTATCACCCAATTTAATGGTACTCATTTTATCTACCTCAGAAGGATGAAGGGGTTAGAACAGATTTTGCTGTTGCATTAGCCCACTGAGCTATTTCACCCACTGAGCTATTTCACTAGCCTTTCTTGGCACTTGTACACAGAACCTAGGCACTAGGTACAGGAAACTCTGTAGCCCCTCTCCTTCCCTCTGCACCACCAAGAATGGTGTGTAGCAAGGACAGGAAATGGACAAAATGAAGATAAATTACACATGAACGTGTCTTTTTGTAATTATGAGAACGTGCATCCTTGTGTATCGGTGAGTGTCTGCTATTTAGATAGATCTGTGTTTAGAATACTATGTACATCTGTGTGTGACCTTTTTGTGAATCCTTGTATGTTAATGCAAGGACATATTTTTATCTGAGTCCTTGTTGCGAGTCTTATCGTTTGTGTCCTCTATGTGAGTTGAATGTGACTCTGTGTTGGTGACCTGGTATATGAGTATTATTGTGTGTGACTGGTTTGTGGCTTATTAGACATTTTAAAGTTTGTGCAGCATGCGATGTAAGTGAGTTTCTAATGATCTGCATATGTATCTTTATTGTCAGTTACTCAAGTTCAAAGCTATGGTCAAAAAACACCCGGGGCTTGAACCCAAAAAAATAAATTGGTGACCACACCTGGCCCCTACCCAACACGCCTCTTTGCACACTCACTGTTATTTACATACACACAGACATGCACAACTCAGTCACACACAAAGCGAGACATCGACATACCGTCAGGCATGCACAGGCCGATACGAAAAGATTATAGGCACACAGACAGACACACACAGGCACTTACAGTTATACACACATTCACACAAAGGTACACGGGTATGTATAATATCTAATAATGGTAGCACTCACAAGTATCCCAAAACGTGATTATTGTGTGACAATTCAAACATGATATATGAAACAAGCATTCAGTTTAACGTTTTGACCATACTGGGTCATTATCAAGACAATTTCCAACCCAAAACATACATATTTACAAGAAAAATAACAGAGTAAAATAAGTGCACATACCAACTGAAACATTCAAACTCCTGTTATTACCATGTATCTGGACTCGGACGTGATATCTCCAATAAAAAAAAAAGCATTATAGGACCCGCCATGTAATGTGTGGAAACAGACATACAACAGTTGGTATGATGGCCTACGTACCAATGTAAATCAGTGATATCAAAGCTTGAACTAAGTGAAAGATATTAAGAAATATGCAATTGTACATGAAGTATTCTAAAAAAAAAAAAAGGTCAAATATAATAATGGTAAACACTATCCAAAACTGTCAATTATTATTTTATTATACGTTTTAGAATAAGGGTGTTTGCCTTATTCAGATAATAGTGATTCTCCCTTTTATGGTTATCATGTTTATGTGCATTTTTCTTCATGTCTAGGATATTGCATATACACAAATTTATACGATTACGGTGGTTTCTATTGTACGTATTTAATACTTGGTAATCACAGACTCTCGCTGGTATGTAGGTCGCCATAGCAACCGTTGCATTCACATTCTTGTATATCATGTGGTACATCCTATTCAGGTGTTTGCCTTTGATGATCATTGTGTTTATGTAAATGTTTTTCTCCATGTTTGGAATATTGCATGTATAATTGCATATTTATTTGAGATCTTTCACTTGGTTCACACCTTGGTATCACGGATTTACATTGGTACATTAGTCGTCATAGCAACTGCTATATGCACATTTCCACACATCACATGGTGCGCCCTATCACACGGGTTCTGGTTTCGTATACGTCAGTTCTAGGTCCTGATATACAGTAGTCACGGGGTTTAAATGCTTTTATTGGGAAGGGTAATTATTATGGTATGTTTTTTTTTCTTATAAATATGCACGTTTATGGGTTGACAGTAGTCTTGATAATGACCCATTTAAGTGAGAATTGTCAAGAATTCAAAGTGAATTTCAAATTAAAGCCAACATAGACAAATTTTAGGTTTTGCTGTCTTGAAGGTTATTTTTTGCAATGCAGCTAATTTGGCTTTAAAATTGAAATTTAATATGAACAATTCTTAATTTAGTAAATTACAAGATTCAAAAAAATTGTACATAGGACAATGACCCCTCAGTGCCCTTTAAAGTAGGCACCTTGGGACGTCACACAGTTCTCCCAGCATTTCTTCCACTGTTCAAAATACTCTGCAAAACCTTTTGTTGGAATCAACATCAGCTGCCTCGTCGTATTTACCTGAAAGTGATGGATTCACTCCCTCTGATTACCTTCGGGCATGTATTTGGGACATCTTGCCATTCCCTGATAGTCCAGTGTGGAGAACCTCTGCATTTTTAAAATTCAATGCATCTCATGAGCCTCTCTTCTGGCACCGTTGCAGTTAGATGTATTTGAATATACTTCTATGTGTGAGTATATTGCTAATTTAATAAGTATTCATTCATTAGCAGTTTGTATACATGTGCATATTAGGTGGATGTAAATGATTAATTAGGTGTGCATGTATATGTGTGCGGCAGATAAGATGTGTTCAAGAGGTAAATTATAAATCCATGTATATGTGGATAATTGGGATTATGTGAAAATATAGTATTGCCAACACCACAGATCATGGAAGTCCGCCCACCCCCCAAAAGTGCCCGAGGTAATTAACCCCTTAAGGACACATGATGGAAATATTCCGTCATGATTCCCTTTTATTCCAGAAGTTGTGTCCTTAAGGAGTTAAAGATCTAGATACACAACATACGAATCCTCCTACAGGTCAACTTTCCCCCTTTCCCGAGCTTCATGGCAAAATTGGGACACATGGAGATCTGGTGCCTAAGGCTCTGTATAACAAGGGTCTTGGTGAATACATATATAGCCCATTTCATGAGCTCCATTATTTAAGGTATTGTCCTATGTATACTATGTTTGATAAGTATGGTATGCAAGACGATTCCTACTATTTTTATGCCGATTTACCTGCCTATACTTACAATGTATAACCCTATTACGTTGTATAACCCTACTACATGTATGACACATCTAGGTGAGCAACACAGCTCAGTTGAAGTTGACCTTACTAAATAACTTTGTACCTGTAGTGGAGCCCTAGTCCTAGCAGGGACTCTCCTCCGCTGGTTACACAAAAAAAAACACATTCCCCGATCTGAGTGACCAACGTATCCAAGAATCACTCAGATCTGTTCGGTAGAACGAGAACGCCATCCTGTGGAAGTTTTGACCGGCCAGACATGAGGCGCAGGCCCAAAATAGTTCCAGGGAAATATGTGTCTTGGCCGGTCTCCGTGCGAAAACCATGCAAGGGAATCTCTCGCTTTCTGGGTACGAATGCTCCCCCTGTTCGGTAGATTATATCTCCCGAACGCCGTTCGTGTGGGTGATCAGGAACAGGAAGGGCAGCGGTTGAAAGTTTACCAGTGTTCGCGCGAGTGCCTAGCCGAAAATATTTCCAGGCATTTGATGACCAAGTACCGCTGCCCTCGTTCGGGAGACAAGATGGCCGCCATTCTCTCAGGCACGTGTTTGGTTATACGAAATGGCGGCCACCAAGGAGAAGCACTCATTATTTCCCTTCCGGTTTCCCACTTAAATTGTTGGTGTTAATGTTCTAATGGGACACAGGGGTGGTCCTTGTTCGGGAGACGAATTGATTCTGTTCGTATGAAGTCTCCCGAGCGGCCAAAGAAGAACCACACGAAATAACCAGGGAAAAATACACTAAATAACAGGGGGAAGATACGGACAGACAATATAGGGGATAAAAAGTAGCTTGCACGTGTCCATTCTGCTACATTACCATTGTACCTATTCATAGATACTGTACCTTTTTGATCCAACGGTTAATGTGGCTAATTATTGTACTAGAGTGAATACTCCCCTCCCCGACACCCACCCTTTTTTCTTCCTTCTGTACCCCCTCCAATGCTGTTTTAAAAATAAAAACTTTTTAAATGAGGAAATAAAAAACATTGCATTGCTCAATATGGTTCCAGGTGAGAGAGAAGGGCGTTCAATGCTTTTTGCGATTTCACGGTTTTAACTGAAATAATTTATATGCACTAATTTTAAATCGCATATTTCTGTTGTGGATTATCTTCGGAATCTGATGGCGCTATATAAATAATAATAATAATCAATGCAATAGTTGACTTTGTTGTCATTATTGATCTACCCACAGTCAAATTGGAGTGTAAAGGCTAGAGTTAGAGCAATATCATATATCTTATCAATGTCATCAAGCTCCAGAGTCCCCTCTCTCCAAGCCCTCCCTGTCTCTTCTATTTAGAATAAGACCATTTTTCAAAATAGGTGTTTAAATCCCAGCCTCCACTTCCTCCTCTTTGTGGCTCACATGCGCAAATGAGAAACATTTAAATTGGACCTTGCGAAGGAGGACATCAATAACACTAAATGTACCAGTTTAGGATTAAGGTTATTGTTACAGGGTTATTGTTAGGATAAAACCTATTTAATAAATTAGAATTAGGGTTAAGTTAAAGATGATATTATGCTAAATTATAACCTAAACCTCAATTAAGGGGCATTCTTTTTTTTTTAAATTCTTTATTTTTATCGTGCTTTGAGTATATAACAAGCAAGCTCGTGGTGCCCCAATAGCATTCCCCGAGCATGTTTTCAGACTTAACAATTGGAACAATGAACTTATCAGCACATTTTATAGTGTTAAAATAATGTCGCTCAGAACAGGATGTAAGCAAAAACATGTTACAGTAGCATAGGTTTTGATCACAAGAGGTTTAATAACATGTCTAACTTAGTTAAATCAAGCAATATCTGCACTCGAGTGTCGGTGGTGTAAGCTTTGCCCTCCTCCCCTGGGTGGGGTGGGGGGAGATGGTTTGTGCATGGTTGACCTCTCAAAGAGAGGCATAGCCCCTGACCAAGGGGGTAGCGGGGGTGGGGGGGTGTGTGCGCTTCAATGATTGGTCGTGTGTGGCTAGATGCAACCGGACTAGGGTCATAGCTGGCGCAGCTTCGTGAGTGTTTGGGTGTAGTGAGCCTGGTGTCTCTCTGCCCAGTGGGCCCAGGCGGGAAATTGTGTCTTCTAATGGGTGAGTCTACCGCAGGGGACATAGACATACGGTATATATAAAAAAAAAAAAAAAAAATGATAACACAAGAACAAGCAGAACTGTACATCTCTACAACTTTGCAACTTTGCAGCCTAGGGCTGCCGGATCAGTGAGTCCCTCCGTTAGGTTTGGACCGGGCTGGAGATGTCCCTGCCAGTCAGGAATCAGGTGGGCAATCGGTTACAGTTCTGGGCACAAATGGTACCACTCTGGATGGGTCCCATCCGTGTGCGCGATTTGAGTCCATTGGTGCTACCGTTGCCTCTTGCATGTCTAACGCTGCAAGGAATGCTGGGATATCAGTCCCCGTAGTTAGCCGTTGCGTGGACCCCTTGTACGAGACAAGGAGGGATCGTGGTGTTCCCCACCTGTAGGGCACTCCTGCTGCCCGCAGTCGGGTGGTGACAGGGTTCAGAGATTTTCGCCATTGTAGTGTGGCCTTTGATAAGTCCTGGTAGAAGGACAGTTGCGAGTCTTCAAAGGGCAGTGGAGTCTTGTTTCTTACCGCTGCCATTATTTGCCCCTTATCTTGAGGTAGTGCGCAGCGGAGTATGACGTCGCCGGGCGTTTTGGCGGTAGTTAAGGTAGACGTTGGTATTCGATATAGCCCAGCTATGGTTATTTTTTTAGCGGTAGCCGGTGGCAGTATTGAAGCCAGCAGCCTTCTGATGTAGTGTGGCAGTTCCTCTTGGGGGACCGTGGCCGGGATGCCCCTTATTTTTACGTGGTTGCGGCGGTACCTATCCTCCTGCGCTGCCACTTGTAGTGTAAGGGCCTGTTGGGCTGCTTGTAGTTGGAGTATAGATGCCTGCATGGCAGATGTGTCTTGGCTTAGCTCCTTAATATTTGTTTCAGTTGCCTCCATTCTGCCTGTTAGTTGATGTAGGGATGATTTTAGGATAGGCAGGTCTGCAGTGAGGAGGTTTTGAATGTCCTGTAGCATAGTGTACAGGGTTTGGAGGTCCTGTTTGGTTGTAGGTTCAGAATTACCTGCTGATGCTGTGGGCTGTTGCTGTGAGCTCTCTGTTGTGTTCTGCAGCTGGAGTGTTGCAGATGCCTCTGTGTGGGGAGCCTCTGGTGAGGTCGGGCCTTCCGCGGCCGCCATCTTGGTGGAGGTGTGCCGTTGGAGCATAGCTCCTATGTCCCTCTGTTCTGGAGCGTTGCTGGGGGTACCCTTCTGATTTCTACGCCCCATTGCTGTGTTAGCAGGTGATGTCAGGGTCGGCCACCACTCGGCTGTGTTTCCCGCGGGGTCCCCGCCCCAGAGAAACTCGAGGTCGCGGTTGGCGGGTGTGTGGTAGGCCCCGGTCCTGCGTCTTACTTTTAAATGCCTCGGGGAGTACTGGAAGGGCATCTGGGGGTTCGGTGTGGTGTCCCCAGGTTGTAGCTGTTGCTTACGCCGGCGGATGGCGGCTAGTCTCCAGGATATTGCCTAGATTGCGAGTGCGATCGACGGAGCTGGGAGAGATGGCGTCCGGTCCGGTTCAGCGCCAGGCTCCGCCCCCCAATTAAGGGGCATTCTAAGCACCAAAACTATTACAGCCTGTTCTCTGTCAAACCATTTTAGAATGGTTTAACAGAAGCCAAGGAACTCCCTGCACCTATAGCCTTACCTTTACTCTGCGTATAGTTCTTATGGTGCTGGTTGAGCTGTTAGCACTTCGGTTCTTTGTAAAACCATTTTTGAGCAGTTTGACACAAAGCCAGCGGCTCTCAGACTCCCGCGACATATGAAAATTACACTTCTGCATTAGCGATGTCCATTTTCTATTAATTTGGAAGCTTTCGACTGGCTGAACTACACACTTGACAGTAGCCAAATAGTATCAGACTGTAGTGCTTATGGTGCCAAGAGCGTATATTTTGGTGCTATTAATGTTTCTATAGTTTCGAAGTTTCTATTTTGTATGTTACACAACGCAATCTCCTGTTTGTATTGTGTATGTTACTACCTCATGCAATTCACATAATTATACTGCCAAGATTCTGAAAGGGGTCCCATTTTTCTTTGCTCTGGGGTATTTGGGCAAATTTTAATAAACATCGCTTCCAACATTTACAGTGAACACAGTGGGACAGTTTAATGGTAGGTGTGTGAATGGGGTGGGCCAGGGGTGAGGTGCTTTTCTGAGACATTTTAGGTGACTAATTAATAATTAATGCAACTAAAATGTATTGTAGCCCAAGGCCAAAGTATTTTATTTACACAGACTGATTCACAAACACATTTGGACAACAACAACAACTGTCCAACTCTGGCCTGAACTGTCCCTTTAATGCTGAAATGCTCCTAGGAGCCTAAGGGACAGTTAGACTTCCAGACCACACTTCTGATTGGACACAAGTTTTCCCGCCCAGTCATTTGGTGGCCGTTGCGCCACGCCCATTTCCCTACTTGCCCTCTTGCGATTGGCTAAGGCAGGCGAAACGCGTTTCCTGCCGCATTTGACAGGCGTCCTCTCCTTCGCCCCGCCCCCTTATTGGCGAACGGTGTGAAATACCGACCAGCCCTTGGCTTCGTGGAGCCGTTCCGATTGGCTGGCTCCGGGGGGTGGGTGTGGTGACGTCGCTGGGGTCGTTGGCTGACTCCTCCTGCCTTTAGGCTGCTGCGTCACTCGGGCCGAGGTGCGGCCCGAGGATAGAAGGAAGGAGGACGCTCCCCTGCCCGGACCCCCCCGGGAGAGGAGAAGAGGCAGACACCGCGCCACAGCCAGGGCAAGAAGAAGAGGAGGAGCCGGGGGTGGAATCTGAGGGGATCCCGGGGTGAGGGGAGCACCGTGAGAGAGGAACAGCAGAGGCCAATTACCATGAGAGGGAGACAGGCGCAGGAGAGGCCATTGGCTTCCAATAAAATGACAATAACGGCAAATTAGCATAGACCCCTCCATGCCCTCCACCCACACAGCCTGCAACAAAGACTCTGCACTCACAGGGCAGGAAGGGGTTAATCTGCTCAATGGGGGGGACATGGGGGGAGAGGGGGGGCTGTCTGGATTAATATAGTAACTCCATTGGCAATACATTGAATAAAGGGAGAAAAAGGGGCAACTTCAGATAACACTGGGGGTTGGGGGTATTATTTATTTATTTTTAACAAATTCACTACATTTAGAGTAATTTTAAAATTTCAGATTTTTTTTATTTTTTAAATCTAAAAATCTGATTTATGTCAATTTATGGTATGAGGAAGCAGATTGATTATATATTTAATTTATTGAAAAAAATATATATATTTAGCGCAAGAGAAATACACAGTATTGGAGTATGTCATCTTGTTTTTTTTTGTTTTTTTTTTTAAAAGCAAAATAAAATTTAAAAAAAAAACAAGAGGCAGGACAAGATGAAATACTTTATTTAATACCGGACTTGACCTGTGAGTCTTTTGAGTATAGTCTCCTCCAGCAGTGGCCAATGTGAATATAGGAGCACGGTAGTTAGGTTTTTATATGCTGAGTTATAGTGCATGCTGGAGGTTGTTTTTATCGCTCCTAAAATTTAAAAGCAGGCTGGCCTGTTGGCTAGAACACCTATGGCGCTCTTATATGTGCGTCCAATGGTGTGATTATGGGAGTTGTGGCTACGTCTTGTCTAGCCATTCTGACAAGAACAGGCTGATATCCTGAAATAAACCAAGAGAAACGTTATAGGCATTGATTGACCTACCCCGTAGGAGAGCGCCATGATGGAAAAGAGATTAGCGTAATATTGGGTGAAGAAAATAATTTCAATGTGCCAGGCCTCAACTGTTCCTCTCTCTGGTTTTGTAATTAAAATATTCGTTTTATGTATTACGAGTTTCACTGTATCAGTTTCATCAGCTTCATCTCATTTTATAGAATGCGCCTTGCACGCACACCACGCATTTGTAGAGTCTCATACAGCCTGTTATTTTTATCAGACATTGACACATTAATTCTGGTAACTGATTAAAGGTGCAATCCTAATATTGGTCTTTCTGTGCTTTATATATAGAGCTGTGTGCTGTTGAATTGTTTTTCTCTTTTCAGGTGGCGTTTTTCGAGTCACGGTAAAATGATGTATTTCAATTTGTGACTTGTATGTGTTGGTGAAATGTGCTAAATGTGCAAATAAACCTTTCTGAATGTTTTGCGTGCTCTCATTTCTCTTTTTTTAAAGGCGGGATTGCACCTTTAATATATCACATGTTTATTTTTTTTCACGTGATTATGCATGCCACGTATGTGACACTCATGATTAGAATATGTGGTCCTCCAATCTTCATTACAGCCATCAATGTAAATCCGTTTCATAGAATGTCTGTATCCTTTGTTAAATCTAGCATTGTTTCAACAGATCAGTAGACTAGTTTTTATCGTTATGGATTCTACATAAATAAGCATCAATTCTTTATCAACTCAGTTCATCCAGATTGTTGATTCTCATTCTTCATTTGTGATGCACATTGGATTGCGTGAAGCAGAAATTAGAATGGAAAAATTTGGGACATAAGATTCCTTCGGTCACAAAATGACAATGTGATGTCTTACCATTGATAGTTACGCTAGCTTAAATAAAATTACAATGTCCCAAACATGCTTGAATTTGTAAAAATGTAACCGTAATTTGACATTAAGCACCATAGTCTTTATGGAAGATATATAATTTTTTTGTTAGTGGCTGATTAGTGTTGATAATCATGTTTACACATGATTAATAGGTTCTATGGCTCACTTGGCTGTATGATACATCTTATCATACAGTCCTGGAACGTGTGGCTGTCAAGGGTTGGCGCGTTCAGTACTGCCAGTTCCATCTGGAACGTGAGCTGCACAACTTCTTGCCTAGAGGGATGTTTGGTTCTCGAGATAATGATCAACATTATTACCCAATTAACTCCTGTTTAAAGATGCAGAGTTAATTGGCTAATGGTGTGTATATTGGGAAAATGCCAAAAATTACTGTAGGATAGAGACTTGGGAGAAAGATGTCTACTATAAATCGAGGTTGGTCGAACCCAGGTCTTCAGGCTAACCCTTGATATATTGCTATGCAAAGTTAATTAATAAAGTCATAAAACAGCAGGAGGTTAATTCCCTGCGAGATGAGTTGGAGATCTTCACTTTTCATTGACGCGATCCTTACACTGAATGCTCATTATGCAAGTACTGTGTAATGACATTTTTTTTTTTTTTTTTACGGTATTGATTTAGGGAACTTATTTCTTAATTCATCAACTAATCCCTCAGTGCAGTCTTGCTTTTTGTAAAACAGACTTTTTGAATTGGAGGTCTGACCAGCACAGGGGTGGGTTGCCAAAAACACATTCTAAACTGCCAACATCCTTCACTAAAGTGGAAATTGTTGAGAATGCAAAGTGGATTTTCATTTTATGTCACACTAGTTAAACTTTAAAAGTTCTCCAAGTCATCTTTTTTTTTTTCATTTTGCCTATTTTAGACAAAATTGTGAAATGCACAATTTATTACAAGTCTAACTGTCTGATTAAAAAACCACATGTGCGTTCAAACTGAAAAAAACAGCGAAACCTCCATCTGGGCATTTATGAAAGTTAAATGACTCCTACTTGTAGTGAATTAAAAACAAAACCACAAAATTGCAGATTTGGAAGAATTCTCCACCTCCGTTGTAGTCTCGGCTGTCTTAGCCTAGATTTTGCTATTTGGATATCAAAACGCTATAACTGGCATATAAGCCAGTAAACGTTTGTAACCTTTTGTATATTCTACTGTAAAACGTCGGATATCTGATGTGGGGAATCCACTGATGGGCTTAAGGTGGGTGTCTCTCACTAGGTGCATTCTTGCGAACAGTGCATAGTAATGAGACCATTTCTAGGCATTGTATCAGTCACAGATTGCACTGATTTTTGTTTATGTGAATTTTGGATTTTCTTATATGCAATATTGCTATTACTTATATTTATTCCATATTGTAAGTTAATCTTCACTGTGCGGCAGAGTAATGCATTATGGGTTCTGCAGGCATGCTCTCCGTTATTCAGTACAATATGAATTGTTGGGATTCCAAAGTGAATTTCCTGAATTATGAAATTCACTTTGAGATGCTTACAATTCACAATATAGTGAATAAAGCTGTCACAAGTTATAGTACAGGGAATTCCATGTGCAACAAACCCATAACTTGTATGTGACTACTCGGTCACTTCCATAATGAATTCAGACGGCCTATCTAGATGCAATGTTCAGCTGCTATGGACTTTCACACGATTCCAAGTGTAAAATAATGTCAGAGGTGACTTTTGTTAACTAGGAATCCTATAATTTCTAATGTCTCTCTTTTGTCACAATCTCCTGGAAACCACCACTCGCCCTCCTTTCTTTTTTGCATACAGACAATGTGTGATGGAGGGACGGGAGCCCCCGACCCGACCAAACCGTACGACGCCCGCTAGTCCAAGGGTGACGCCTGCTCTGGTGAAAAGGCCACGGTTCCAGACTTTGGCTCGTTTCTGGGAAGGTCAGGATGTCCTGGCACGATGGACAGATGGACTTCTCTATCTGGGAATAATCAA